>CM046796.1:27866767-28491767 GCA_025617405.1 Perca schrenkii
ATTAAACTCACATGATTAAAGCAACCTGAATATTCGCTCCACCTCGGTGTGAACGCGCCATTAAGCATTGGCGGTTGAAGGTAAGGGATTACTCCAGAAACATTCCAACAGTTGCCGTAGTAGTGGGTACATCAAGCCAGTCGTTCTACCATAGTAGACAGTTGGGCCACAAATTCAAGAACCTGTTGGAATGTTTCTCGAATGCCATAGCTGTCTCATCAACCGCCGCTGCTTAAAATCAATATTGCCTGGCGAGCCGTAGCCCTGAAGATTGGCTCTTCAGGTGAGAAATCAAGTCTAAGGGCCCATCCAGACCAAAACAAGCAATCCAGCAATTTTCCGCAGGGTTGTGCGGTGGTCGGAGTGTCACTGAAAATTTGTGTGATGTCCTGTTGTGTTCTTTAACCCCTGAATGTAGCACAAGTGGACTTTATATTTCACAGTTACTGTTTACGTCAGATCATTTATAGATCTCTGCGTTTGTACTTCATTTCACGGAGAATGAAAAGAAGACTGTTTGGCAAACGTTCAGCTGTTACACAAACTCCTAGGCAGTTCAGTGTGTGTGTGTGTCGTGATTTAAAACTTTCTTGTGGCAGCGACAGAGGCAGTGATGTTTCCTGATTAGAGTACGGGACCCTCACACCACCTCAAAACTGACTAAAAAGTCTGATTGCCGGTTTCATTATTGGCCACCGCAGCGTGACGTGGGGTTGCCTCCTCCAAAAGTTGACTTGGTGTCAACACACACACAAAAACCATAGCTGCCAAAATGCCCCACACACACACAAAAAATAAAGTAAAGTAATCTCTTTAATATGGTGTGCCATGTTTTCCCTTTTCATCTGAGCTCAGAGTCCAAATAATCAACCCGGTCTCACGGCAGTTCGTGTAAATGTCCATGTTATTCTTAATCTATTGATACGTGTTCACGGAGACGTTTTTCTTGTTTTTTACGTGTAAATGTCACATTATTTTTTACGTGTAAATGTCACATTATTTTCTCGGGGAAAGGACGCCGCGAGGCGGCCGAAAAGGTCGCTCCATAAGCCGGGAGGCGCCCGCGAGGCGGCCCGCTGGGGACCCGCTGGGAGGCGGCCGAAAAGGACGCTCCATAAGCCAGGAGGCGCCCGCGAGACGGCCCGCGAGACGGCGGCCCGCTGGGGACGCCCCACAACAACGGGATGGCGGAGGTTGGGTTTAGGAAACAACTTACGGGGAAAGGGCGCCTTAAACGCCGGGGAAAGGGCGCCATAAACGCCGGGAGACACGCCTCAGTAACACGCGGGACAAAATGCCACACGCAGGGACTCCATCCCCGGGAAACAAAGCGCCGCAAACGGGACGCGATCCCCGCTCCCCGGGTGAAAGTCCTGCGTCGGCTTTTTACATTAATCCCTACAATTTCGTGCTGTGGCCACAAAATATGCTTCCCATTGAAATACATTACTTTACATTTTCGTGTTGTCCACCACGTAAAAACCGACAAAAACGTCTCCGTGAACACGAATCAATAGATTACAATAACGTCACATTTACATGAACTTCCATGAGACCGGGCTGAAATAATAGACATAATAATACACATAAACACATAATAGACAACAATCCGCTGTGTCTCATTAGTATTTCAGGTGGCCAAGTCATCAGATTGTCTTTTTTTTGTGTTTGTGTGTGTGTGTGTGTGTGTTTGCTGTTAATTTGCCAGACTTGTTTCCTATTCCAACCTTTTATCAGGATCGCAGCCATCTGGCTTGTGGCTCATCACAAACAAGAAATGTTTCTCTCAAATTTCTTTTTTTTTTGCTGCTGGAATTGACAGTGATGGTAAATTTAAATTGTTATGACTGAGAGCATGCTGTTGAAAGCAAACCCAGGAACTACAATACGTAAATTTAACATTGAAACTAACATAAAATGGGTCTGGCAAATTAGTTAACCCCAAAGAAACAACATGAGTCACTGATAGACTGTGACAGTATAGTACTGCATCATATTATCAGGGTTCAACAATGATTGCCTGGGGCAAGTACAATGCCATCACGAGCTAGTAAATCTATTAACTCACTTGCCCAAAAGGGCAAGTGGTAGCTTTAATTTAATTTATTGAAAAAGGTAATTTTTTTTTTTCAACCTGTCTAATAGAAAAATCTTTCAAATTGGTCCAGTATTAAGCGAGATCACAGTGACCGGCCCTCATGAACGTTGCTGTAATGTAACCTAAAGCAATAGGCAATTGTGCACCCTTGATTTTTTTTTTTTTCACTAAAAGCGATTGTTTTTACATTGTTTTTACATGCACAGATTGTTATCAAAAGTGTCTGATAACATTATCGATCTCATAAGGTGACTTCTTGTCCGAAGACAGCGGTGTGGAGAGCAGGGGTGTATTTGTTTGGCAGTTGAGTTCAAATATCAACAATCTTCACGCAGTACGCTTACTGCACCTTTAATGGAGGTGGCGCGGCAACCGTCTAACGCGCCACGCTCTCGTCCAATAATTCCTGATAATGGACACCTCGTCGAGCATTAACCCTTACTTATTGGACCCCCTGCAGCCAATCAGAATTGAGTATTCACCAAGATTATGGTATAACCAGGGCATGAAATTAACACCCGCCCACCTGCCAAATGTGGGTGAATTTTGCAATTGGCAGGTAACATTGTCAATCTACCTTCCACTTTGGCAGGTAGACAATGAGAATTGAGTGATTCAGATGCGTAACTATCGTTAAGCAGGGTACGCGGTTGCTTACGGGCCTGGTCCAATCAGGGGCCCGCATCACTGGAAGACATTGATTGACAGCCGGGGCTCCCTATTTCATTACTAACACAATCCAAGCAGTCCCACGTGCAGCCACTGACCAAGCGGGAGTGAGAAAGGGTAAAATTTATTTCCCTGTTTCTGTTATGAAGACGAGACGTGTGTGTGACTCGAACATCTCACATTTACCAAGACCGTCATGCCAACATGTATACATTGTCACATCAATGTACGCTGTAACGATTTTTTACTCTTCAGTCTCTGAAAGTTGCTGCTGTTTCATCTTGTCAGCTGTCTGCAGTGGGCGGGGCTGTTGCTCCGTTACCCCCGCTACTGACGCGCACGCACACAAACACACACAATCACACACGGTGGATGCATGAAAAAACGCAGATGAGACCTACAGGATGACCTAAATTGAGGACAGCTACGCTCATTATTGTAAGTGCAATGAAAAGTTAAAGTCTAATAAGTACTTTATTAAACCGTATGAATGTGTGTCCCAGCCCAGGATAGGAAATTAACTAACAATGTAAAGATCAACAAGCCACTGACAGATATGTTCATATTTGATTCATTCAATAAATTATTATTTTGTGTCTTAAATCCACCAGCCATTTTCATATTATACCAACATCATCATCCTGAGCCTTTTTGGTAGGTTTCTACAAAATCTCAGCCCAGAGTAATTAATTAATAGTACTAATTATTATTCTCCCCAAAACAAGTTTCCTTTTTATTTATTTTTTTTATTTTTAAGAACTATACGAAAAATGTTGCAACTTTTTTGCAACAACTCATGTGTTATGGTCCACATTCACCAGTGCTTTGTTGTTGTTGTGGTGCGCGAAGGCTACTCCTGATTTTGTCAGTCATCTCATCTCTTATGTGCAGTGGCGTAACACCGGACCCCTATGCAGTATTATCAAGGTGGGCCCCCCTACTACAGCACGTAATGACGGCGCAATGTCCATGAGTAGGCTACCATGAATAGGACAGGATAGGATTATAGAGACACAGCAAGTCTTGTTTTTCACCTTTTATGAGGCAAAAAAAAAAGAAACTGGCTGGTAAAAAGTCACTGTGTCAAAGTGGCTGGTGGTCAAAAAAGTTAACTTAGTAGGTTAGTCTTATAAGACTAACTTTCTGTCACATTTGCTGAAACTGACCCTATGTTCCAGTAGAACTACATGAATTATGTAATATAAAAAAAATCCAGCTCCACTCCACCTACAGCCTGTACTGCGATTGGCAAAATTCCACCGCTCCCGGTTGATTTTCTCCAATCAGGGCCACAGGGGGTGTCTATCTGCCTGTCAATCACTGCTCAGGCACGTACACGCATATATAGCGTTCTCCCCTCCCCCTTCCCTGTGCACAAGCTGCAGAAAGGTTTCCCAAAACTCCGGTGAATATTGGAGTGGCTTTTCAGAGGTGGCGTGATGAACGATGCAGATGTAGCCACATTTCTTCTCGACAGGTAACATAATTACCATGAACGATTTATCTTTCACTTGGTTATTATGGTGCGTTCTTTTTGTCCACCGAAGTCGATTTACGAGTTGTTTTCCGGAGTTACAAACCGGAAGTTGCAAAAAGAACGCCACCGAGGTCGTATATACGACTCGTCAAGTCGTCTGAACTCAGAAGACCCCGAGTTCACTTTCCAAGATGGCTACGTCGTGCATCACACGTAGTAAACATTGTGGTTTTCTACAATTTTAAGCACTTTTGTCTTTGTTGTAATCAAATGAAGAAGTCGTACACATACCACTGTATACTGCTACCTATAGTCATGTCGCTACAGTCTTACTATGAGTTAAATACCGCCTAATTAGTTATTTTGTAGCTTGTGCAGCTGAAATTGGCTAGAGACGCTCGGTTGATATATGACAACAATGGCTTTAAGCCGAGTCTTGAGCAGAAAACTAAAAACTTAAAGCAGCGATGTCTTAAGTTGATGCTTTTCATGGCTGGTAATATAAATCCAAAATCCTGATCCGATGGGAAATTGTCTTTCAACCCTTCTGGAATTTTCAGAAAGGTCTGGCCTTGGTGTCCTGCATTTGAAGAGTTTGTAGTTTAATGCCTAAGTTAGACCAAGTAAAAATCTGGGCCAAGACGACCAAAACATTTTGGTCTTGTTTGAGACCTGGCTCAAAAAAATCTAAGGCAGATAATGATGTTGCAATAGAGGGATACAATGTTTTTCCTTCTGATCGTAAAAGTAATGGAGGAAGTGTTGCAGTCTATATAAAATAAAAATTCCATGCATTTGTTATAAAGTCAATGTCCATTCCAAAACAGTTTGAGCTATTAGCCATTGACACTCTCACCTCACTGTCATCAGTGTTAGCTGAGTTGCAAGTAAAATAACTTTTATTGCTTGGTGATTTAAACTGGGATTGGTTGTCAACAGTGTCAAACCAGTTTAAAGAACAATGTGATTCAGTGAACATAACTCAAATCATAGGTACACCCACAAGACCTAATCTTAAGAACCCAAGCAAATCCACTCTGGATGACTGTGTCATTCTAACAAATAAACCCCATAAATTCACCTACATAGGAATTTTTCCAGATGACGTCAGTGTTCACTGTGCTGTAGCAGCTATACAAAACTGTTAAACCTAGAATTATAAAAAAAGGTGTTTTAAGAACTTTGATATTCAAGGTTTTTTGCATGATTTGTTAGCATGTGACTGGGATAAACTTGTTTTAATACCTGTTCGCCCATGTTGGCTGAGTTCTGCAGAGGCGCAGGGTTCGAATCTGACCTGCTGCCCTTTGCTGCGTGTCATCCCCGATCTCTCCCACTTTCATGTCTATCCACTTCCAAATAAAGGGAAAAGCCCCAAAAAAGAATCAAAAAGAAAGAAGAAAAAAAGATATAAGCATTTTGTATCAGCTGGATCTATATTCAGTGGATTGTCTGATCAAAATATTCTCAACGTATGCCACTCAACGGGAGACTATAGTCCTAGATTCAATTTTTACACTTATTATGAGTCATGAGGTCTTAATGGCCCTGAACAAACTGGATATTCGTAAATCTGCAGGGCCTTGAAGAGATTGAACCCATATTTTTAAAATTTGCAGCAGAAATCTTTCGCTGATCCATTGACTTATATCTTAAACTTATCTTATCACTAATATTGATCCTGAAGATTGGAAATCTGCTCTGGTTCTATCATTGTTGAAAGGTGGTGACCCATCTAAAATGGACAATTACCGTCCAATCTCTAAATTATCAGTGATAGCTAAGATTTAGGAATCTATCGTCAGTGAACAACTAAAACAGTTCCTGGTTAGTAATAGTATTCTGTTTTTCAGTCTGGCTTTAGAAAAAACCATAGTACTGCCACCGCTACTATGAAAGTATTTAATGACATGTTGCTATAGGTTGAGTCATTAGTTACTTAAATAACAGATGTCAACATTCACTTCTAAATAACTACATTCATGAGAAACTTACTGTTAACTCTGGTGTACCGCAGGGCTCTATTTTGGGCCCTTTTCTGTTTACAGTATATATTAATAACCTCAGTGAAAATGTTATGAATGCAAATATATATATATGTATGCTGATGATACCATTATATATTGTTCTGCAAAATCTCCTGCTGAGACAATTTTAAAGCTACAAAAAACATTTGAAAATATTCAGCTCATTCTACATGCATTAAGCCTAGTTCTTAATGATAAGAAAAACGAAATACATGTTTTTTACTAGAACACGTAAGCCTGGACCTTCCCTGCCTCAGCT
Source organism: Perca schrenkii (assembly GCA_025617405.1). Lineage (NCBI taxonomy): Eukaryota > Metazoa > Chordata > Actinopteri > Perciformes > Percidae > Perca > Perca schrenkii. Next base: position 27,873,298 of record CM046796.1, read on the forward strand.
CCACACATTACAGGGCAGGCCAATAGAATTAGTTTTCTCATACATATACCTGGAATTTATATTGGAGGAAGACATGTCTTTTAATTTGTATATTGAGCAGTTACTCACTAAATTGAAATTAAAGCTGGGTTTTTACTTCAGAAACAATTATTGCTTCACACAGAAAGTCAGAAAAAAGCTGGTTGAATCTACTTTTTTGCCAGTTTTAGACTATGGAGATGTGTTTTATAGGCACCCATCACTGTGTATTATATGAAATGGTTGGTTGGCCCTCACTCAACACAAGAAGGCTTAAACATTGGTTGACCTTTGTTTACAAATCAATAACTGGACACACTCCCTCATATTTAACTACACTTTTAGCACCTAGTAGATGTAAATACAATCTAAGATCAAGTAGATACATACTGAACTAAAACCGAGTTTGGCAAAACTGCTTTTAGTTACAGTGCTCCAACTTCATGGAATGAGTTGCAAAATCAGCTAAAACTGCAGGTTTTTATTTCACATACTGAATTCAAGTCCTACCTAAATCAAACATATAAACATGTCTGCGCTTGTTTTTAAAATGTGATTTAAACTTTTTATTTCCTATTTATTATTCCTGTCCATCCCTGTCTGTCTGTTACTTGTTGTATGTTAAAGTGTATCCTTTATGTGCTGCCTTCTTGGCCAGGGCTCACTTGTAAAAGAGATTGTAACCTCAATGTGATTCTTTTCCCTGGTAAAACAAAGGTAAAATAAAATAAAAATAAAATGTTTAACATTAAAAGATGATTTATAAAATCATGCCAAAAATATTTTGCATTTTGTACAGCAACTCCTCTCTAACTTTTAGATACACCAGCTAGCTGGGCCGTTTCTAGCTTTTTGGGGGCCCGATGCAAAAAAAGTTTTTTTAAACAAAAGTATTTTTTTTTATTTTATTTTTTAAATCTCATTTTGCATAGGGCCAACATCTTCCAAGAAGTACAGCACTGTTGTTGCAAAATTGGCCTTTGTTTGTGGTGCGACTGATTTAACTGTAGTCTCTAATAATTTCAAAAAATTTAAATAAAAATGTTTAGGATTTTCGAACATATTGAACATATTGTTTGTAACTGTTAGGCTATGGTTCTGACCCAGCACACCGAGAAACAAACAAGGAATCTGAGTAACGATTTAACAAAATAGTTTAATGGAAGTTCAGCACTTATAGCACAATGCACTGCATAGGAGTCAGGCGATGAGGAAATGGCTGGATCTGAAATGGCAGGAGAGTTAGTGCCAGGCAAGAAAATAAGCAAACATTTATCACAGGATTTAAGAACTGGCTTGGGTTGTGACAACATTACATTAAAGTCTAAATGTGATAGGGCTGCTGCGCTGAGTAGTTTTCTGTTTTCTCCTGTGTTTCCCCCTCCTTTTGTGTGTCTGTACTTGTTTGTCTGTTTGTGGGCGGCACCTTGTTCTGGCCATCTGGCTGAGTGACACACCTGAGGATCATTACCAATCAACCATCAAAACATTGAGGTGTCCTCTCCCTGTTATTTCATGAAGGTACAGTAGCCTACACTATATAGTTATTGGTTGTGTGAACTTAGACTATAATTTGTAAGGATTGTACAATTAGGATTGGTTTTTATAATTGTACAATACTCCCAAAGTATAGTCCCAAATTGTGTGCTAAGAATGGCAAATAAAACGCACATGGAAGAGTAATATACATGATCATTTACTGTTAAAGAATAGAAAAATAAATAAATCAACTAAGATGTATTGGTCTCAGACCAGTCTGCCGTTGTTAGAACCATTATAAAAACACGTGACTTTACAAGGCCTACTGCCCTTACATCACAGACTTCATTTAAAACACATTTGTAACTTTACCAGCCTTTTCTAATTCTCTCAACAACTGCCATACTATATTCACCAAACTTCTAACAACAATATAAACAACAGTCTTCATAAACGCAATATAACAGCACCAATGACTGTCACATGAATAATACTGGGCTTAATCCGCTATCTATGTTTTGAGAAATTGAGTTTCCTGACTTTCATTGCAATCATCTGTCTGTATCCGCCTTTGAGTCCGACTACAAAACATAAAACAGTGTCACTAATGTGGTCGTTTGTGGCAATTTGGGAAATTACTGTCCCATTAACAGGGGAGTAAGTCAGCAGTGTGTTTGAAATGACTGAAGGGTTCCTACACATTTTCCATTTCAAAATTCCATACTTTTCCTTAATTATATTTTCAGACAATGTGGATGTCACCGTGCAAATAATAACTTAATTATTTAAATACTTAATTATTTAAATACATTATTTGAAAATTCAACTGTTAACACATGGCATATCATAGTATTAAGTACAGCCCACAATTTCTGCAGCACCCCTGTGGGTAGGTAGACTACTATAGCTCATACAAATTAATTTAAACCAAACACAGATGTGTTCAATGCACAGAATTGTATTCAAACAGCAATGAACTGTGCAATTTAACTGTTACCATTAGGGGTTGAAAATAGTCAAACATGACATAACATGAAACTGTTCATTATGAACCCTATTCAAGAAACTAAAAATAAAGTAAAGTGAGCTGACCACTTTGTCGTAAGAAACTAAAAATAAAGTAAAATAATTACATACATAGACACACAAACCATCATTTACCATTATTCAAGTCTAGGGGCAGCCCCACACCAGCAAAATACATCCTAGATACATTATTCACACTCATCACAAACTTTCAGCTAACCTTGAAAGACGAACCTCGATCCTAAACCATGTTCACATCCACAATTGACCTGTATAAACTATACATTCAAAGGCTCTTCAATTCATTCATTTTCTTTTCAATGTCTTTATCATATTTCACCACCTCTTCTTCTTGATCTATTACCTGCTGAGCAAACAAGGTTCTCTCCTTCATGTTTGGGACTATGATGTTGTTATTTACAGAAAAGTCTCTTTCTACAGACGCCTGGCCATGGGACAGCAGGAGAACCTTTTCAACAAGTTCCTACAGATCTTTCAATGGCTTCTCTTTGGCCATCTGTGCATGGAAAAAGGTGTCCAGTCTAGAGTATGCACCAGTGGGCCACTGTATGACATCCTCACTTGTTTTGCAGACCACTGCAAAGTCCCCGAACTGTTTGAGAATTGTGTCACACTGGTTCTCTCTGATCCGTCCGGCACGGGAGATGATCGCCAGGCACTGCTTCAATTGTTTGTCACAAACATCTGGTTTCTCTTTTATCTTCTGTGGATCTAGCCACACCAAGTTTCTCACCAGTGTGTACCTTAGAGGGCATTTGTCCAGCAGCTTTGTCACAGCTGCAACAAGGAACTCCTTGCAACAGCCCATGGATCCCAACAGTGTTGCAGCTAGTACCTAATTGCTCGTGGAGGTCAACAGCACATGCATGTCCGAGAAAATGTCAGTCAAAAAATCTTGAGCTAACACAGTTTTTGACAAAAGTAGGGATGATAAATGCGGCACAATACCAAAGGTTGATCCACACAACTGAATTTAGAGGATATGTTGCTGTCTGGAAACGCAAAAAACACCCTTTGATTAAAACAGCACAGGCTTCCCTAAATCGCGTTGTGGTACGTCTTTTGCCTCGTTGAAAATGCTAATCTCCCTGGTCTAAGTATTTTGGCTGAACTTTTTATGTTAGAGAACAACGTATGGTAGAAAGTCTGGAAACACAAATATTTCTCCATACCCTCATTTCTTTTTTCCATACTTATCCAGACCTGGAAATTGCTAAAATCAAATTCCATACTTTTCCAGGTTTTCCATACCGTGAAGGAACCCTTAACTATACTTTAGTGCTTGCTCACCTCACTTAAACCTTATTGTCCATATTTGAATTTCTTTCTAAATTAAACATTTATGAATGTACGCATTACATATAAAATACAAATTTCCTTTCGAACTGTGTATTTTACCAACAGTAAATAGTTTTTTGGATTCATATTCTAGTGTCGTCCTGACTGGGAGAACTTCTCTGCATATTAATGCATAAAGCTGAGCTGTGCTTTTCTCTTAATATGTCAGGGGTTACAGCAAGGAGAATTTAAGCAATAATTGCTGTAAGAGCCAATGTGCTACAGTGAATGATATTTATTTCACATCTCCTTTCTGGGTACACTCATTGTTTTCTAAAGGCTTTAAGGATGACCTCATACCGATGCAGCAACGTCTGATTAATTAAATACACCAGGGAAACTGTGCAACAGCTTGAAAGATAAGATATCCCTAGTCTATATCCATGACGTTCCACATCCGAGATTGTTGAGATGATGATGAGAAGATGAACCTCTTGGCATTCTAAACTCCGGTGGATTCATGAGGACTATGGTTAACTGCTCCTCAGATCTCTGCAGGGTAAATCCAGACAGCTATCTGCACAGAGTTTTCTCTTGCTCAACTAAAACAACTTTTGAACGTACACAAGCTCCTTCCAGAGGCTATTTTGCAGTGGCACAGTGGCTCCGCCAGGTGCTTATCCCAAAACCAAAATGTTGGGGCTGTCAAAATAAATGTGTCAAAATAAAATTTAATGCAAATTTCTTTTTAACACCACTCATTTTTTTGACACATGATTTAACACAGTTTGCAACGGAGACCCAAGAAGTAAGAAGTACAAGTGTAAAGTGAGACACTACATTGTGTTAGTATTACCAAGTAATGTTACATTCAGGTCAATATGCCCATCTGTTGTTGCTTGATTGGCTTGAGTTTGCCATATTATGCTTTCAGCATTTTTTTGAGCATACAGTGCCTTTGAGGGTATTCTGGAGAATATTCTAGACAGTATTTGTCATTGTTTTGGATTGTTGCAATGATAATAATCATTTGTATAAAACATTTGTCCCCTCCCATCTTGAGAGCATTAAAAGCGTGAAAATATGAAGCACATTTAAAAAAGATTCAAAATATGTGATTAATCGCGAGTTAATATTTTAATCGATTGACAGCCCTACAAAATAATATATAACACAGTAAACATTTTGAAGACAGTGTTTGCAATATACAAATTTGAAAAATAAACCATTAAATGGCACTTTCTGGAGAGTTTTGTGCAAAGAAATGGAGAAATTGAGTCTTACATGATATGTGCAAAACTGCAAGGTTAGGAGCCTATACTTTGCATTGTTGTAGTATCAACAGGTATTAGGGCATTTAGCATTTACATTACTGTTAATCAGTCATCACGTGATTACACATTGTATTACCTTGTTTTGATATAAGAAGTGACCCATACAATGTGCCAAACAAAATGGGCCACATGAAGACACAGTGCAACATATGATAGTAGCAACAGCTGAGAAGATTTGGGTCTGTGGTGACCAGGTCCACCTCACACAAACTTCCTTCTCCCAGTCTCTCTCTTTACTACAACACGCACACACACATACAGAGGTGAGCTGTGGCTGGCTTGAAGCCCTGCCGCTGGAGGAGATGCGACAGCGAGGACCGGTTCAGCGATATGAACTTGTAGCGGCCGTTGGAGCTTCCGAGCACCGGGCTTCCGTCGCTGCGAACGGGATTTTTAGCTTTAGGAGAAGGCATTTTATCTGTTAATCCTACCGACGTAGACACTTTGGCGTTATGTAGTTGACCCGTATTGAATTGTCTGCAGTTCGGGGCGGGTTGTTGCTGTGTTCTGATTGTTGTCATCTCAGCTCTGCCGAGACAAAATAGACATGCCATTTCAAAAATCTTTCATTTATTGTCAGAAATATCATGGTTTCAAAAGCATCACTTTCATCAAATTTGATGTGACATATTTAGACTGCAAGTAGGCACATCTGGACAAATTAGCAGGCTTATGTGCCGGGGCTGAGCCCCGGAGAGCCCCGGCCCAATTTAACCCTTTGTATATATATATATATTAGGGGTGACCCCGAATAGTCGAAGATTCGATGCATCGATATGCGGAGCCTGATTCGACCACCAATCTCACAGTCGGATCTTCGCGGGTGTTATTATGAAACGAGGATCATACCATTTTGGCAATATGGGGGTGCTCAATGTCTAATTTCACACAGAACTACTGGTTTTGTACGGTTATATTAAGTTATATACAGCCTTTAATTATGATAATGCTGTAAAAAAAAACGTGAAAAGAAAGAAAGAAAAGTTCAATAAATATTTTTTACGTGTGTGTGTGTGTGTGTGTGTGTGTGTGTGTGTGTGTGTGTGTGTGTGTGTGTGTGTGTGTGTAAATCCAACCACCCCTGTGAAAGATTTAAGTTTCACTTTCCCTGATCCGCGACAGACGAGGAGCATCAGACGAGGAGATTAACGTAATTTAACAATGTCTGGAAAAAGAAAATCTAAAGTGTGGATGCACTTTCAAATGGTAAAAGATGATCCAAAAAAAGTAAAATGCAAGTTGTGCCAACAGCTCATGTCCTACCACTCGTCAGCAACAAACATGGCTTTCCACTTAAAACCGGTAAGTTTACCAATAAAGACGTTTCACTTTTTCATATATAATGGCGCTTTTAATTTACGAATAGCAATATCATATGTTGGGACTTAAATATGTTAGTCCTTTTTCTAGATCCACCCACAGTATCAGACTGACGACAGCAGTTCATCTAGTAGTAGTAGTAGTAGTAGTAGTAGTATCGGAGCTGCGCCAAAAAATAGAAAAGGAAAAGAGAAATCCCGGACAAAATTGCAGAGTTTATTTTGCTTCACAATGAGGCCAGTGAATGTTGTGGACGGTGAAGGTTTTAAAGAATTATTGCGCACACTTGGGCCAGGATACACAGTTCCCAAAATAGAGACGGTTATGCATGCGGCCATACGCGCCTGCGGTTTACATGTTACCCTCCTGCTGACTAGTGTCGTGCCCCTCCCAACCCATTCACACACACACACACACACACACACACACACACACACACACACACAGATGATTCGACTATCAGTCGACTATAGAAAGATTCGTCAATTCTGATTCGAATGTGTAAATCCTTAGTCGGGGACACCCCTAATGTATATATATATATATATATATATATATATATATATATATATATATATATATATATATATATATATATATGTATATATATGTGTATATATATGTGTATATATATGTGTATATATATATATATATATATATATATATATATATATATATATGTATGTATATATATATATATGTGTATATGTGTGTGTGTGTGTGTGTGTGTGTGTGTGTGTGTGTGTGTGTGTTTGTGCCTGCCTATCATTACAGAAAATACTGATGGGTACAAGGGAAAAAAGATTTGAATAGGAATAATGGGGTAACAATCTGGGAACTTGAAACTAATTCAAACTGTTAGTATTTTCTAACTAACAGGTATCTATTTTAATATTAGAGCTAAAGTATGACCATTACTGAGCAACAAAGCTGGAAGTCGGGAGGAGGATGGGATAATGAGTTCCCTAGTAATTCATAAATCAGCTGTAATTTATTTTAAAATGATCTATATACCATTTACCTAAACTGGAGGGTCACAGACAATATCTTAAAGAGGATAGGCAAACTACATAGTTCCTTTTTTTTAGGCTTGGGGATCTACTTAACTGCAGGGTATATTTTTATATTTTTATATAGTTTTGCTTGGAACAAACGGGGTCTGGGAAAAGAGCATTGTAAGTAACATTCCTTCCCTCACTTTTCTCCTTCTCTTTATCTCTCTCACTAACCACAAACACAAGAAATGTTTTTTTTGTTGTGTACGTAGGCAAAATAAAAAAAACAAACAAATTGAAATTCATCATTAAAAATACATTTTAAATTAATTGCCAGTAGATACAGGCATTTCTTGTACGTACACAAGTGAATTTCCGGCTTCAGAGATGCAATCTGCTCTGGCAAAAATAGACCCAGCACGTACAAATACTGGAGCAGGGAGAGGAGCCGCAAGTGAGATGCTCCCAGTGGACACACACACACACACACACACACACACACACACACACACACACACACACACACACACACACACACAAACGGTTAAAATGGCAGAGGATTGCAACAGAAGTGGATCCTGTGTACATTGGCCATTAAGTGAAGGAACATACAGTTGCTCTACAAAGCTACCTCTATCTCAATCTAGAGAAACTGTAGCAAGGAATCTGGAACAGGAAGCTTGTAAAACCTTTATATGTGTTGCAATATGGCAACTTAGCAGAACCTCACAAATGCATGCACAATTTAGCTTTTTACGCAATATTGACCTGAAACTTTGTCCGTCTGCCTTCATGTGTCATTCCTGGTTGTCTACTTGCCTGTCCCCATTTCACGTAAATTGATTAAAGGATTGAGAAAAAAATAGACTGGATGAAAGTAGACATTCCTGGTTAGAAGTATGTATTTTTAGCATCCTAATATCAGTAAGTGACTATATTTATGCATGACTGGCATAGATGGCTGGCTGATTCACAAGCCCACTGATTGGCTGATTGCTTGAACGGATGACTGGTTAAATAAATTGGCCAGATGACTGAATGCATGCACTGCACAAATTGCAAAGCAGAGCACCACATAGCATGAAAATAGACCTTTCTTCTGAGACAAATTATTTTATTTTTTTTCGTTTTAAATTTCCATTTTCTATTCAGCTTTATCTTAATTAGTATGACATTATTACAATCTGAAATGTATCTAAGCTGTTGACAGGTCAATATACTAAAACTGCAGAGATGTACCAGGTTAAATGTCTTGATGGGGTGAACGGCTTCGCTCCTGACTGACTGACGGACAGGCTCGACTGAGTTTTCAGATTGACCTCGTTTCTGTCTGACTGAAGCAGCAGCTGGCTGCCTGATTGACTGTCTGAAAGATTGACTAGGGGCACTCATTGATTGACATTTCACTACTTAGCTTAACTGGATGTATGAATAAACAGCTCTTGCAAAAAAAAAAATTTGTTTTAAATAATGCCATATATGCCACATTTAAAGTAGTCTATATCCACGATGTTCCACTTCCAGGATTGCTCCGGTGCCACTCATTTCGGCCGGATGTCCATTACCTTCTGCTTTCTTTGTGTTGTAATTTTAAACTCTGGTAAATTTATGAGAACTATAGGTTGTCTTGCTTTGCCAGATATTCCTTCGCAGCGCTGCGGAGGAGGGTCTGGCTAGTCCATACAGCATTCCGGGATGGGAGAAAACCATGCTCTGGTTTACGGCATTTCTTTAAACCAATCACAATTGTCATGGGCTGCACTAAGTGCCGGACAGAGCCCCGGTGCCGCAGCAAAATATCCTTGGGAAGGAACTATTTTTGGTGGAACGTGTATGTTCAAAAGGTGTTTTAGTCATTCAACAGAAAACTCACATTGGACAGTCCAGCTACCTGTCTGAATTTACCCTGCAGAGATATGAGGATCAGACCATAGTCAAATAGGAATTTGCGGCGGGAACGGAGTAATTCCAGAAGTGGAAGGTCATGGATATAGACTATACTATGGTTAACTGCTGCTCAGATCTCTGCAGGGTAAATCCAGACAGCTGTCCAATTTTAGTGAATGTTGCACCACCAAAACAACTTTTGAACATACAAACAAAACAAGTTCCTTCCTATTTTGCAGCTACACTGTGGCTCCGTCTGGTGCTTAGCGATTAAGATTGGTTTAAAGACACGCCAATAAACCAGAGTACGTTTTTCTCCCATCCCGGAATGCTGTGTGGACTAGCCAGACCCTCCTCCGCAGTACTGTGGAGGAAGGAACAAAATCGCCAGGACAGCAAAAAGGAAAAAAAAAGAAATAGAATAAAACATATTAAAGAAGATTATTACATTTCAAATTTTTTTCTAAAATTATTCTAGTAATGCACGTACAGTAGCTTGTTGTAATATCTTGGTAGGATTTCAAACTCTAGTCATATAATTCCTGGTGACAAAATGATCAGCTTCTTGATCTCCAGATCGTCCATGTTTTTTCTTGTCTGAGGGAGCTACTTAACATCCGGTTGTGAATTCTGTTGTGGAGTGCGGAAAAAAGTTTAAATATTTTAACTTTGGACGCTATTGCCATCTATCGTTACCGTTGCCGGTATTCTCTGCCTGCCTCACCTAAATTTACCTTCCGGCTCTTCACTTTCCACTTAGATGAAATCCGGTTTGTCGTCTACAGTCTGCCTGAATTCATGTGAATACAGCATAAGACGGTGAACATGCATGCTGATGTTAGCATTTAGCTCAAAGCATGGCTGTAGACTCTTGTTTCCCAATACATTTAGTGATGGCTGAATGAAGCCTCATGAAGCTTCATGAAGCATTTTCTTTATTTTCTGAGCCCACCAAATGGCGCTCTTTGTTAAACAAAGGGTTTAAAGCACACAGAATTGCCAGAATCTTTCAAATCAAGAGCGCCATCTAGTGGGCTCAGAAAATAATATAAAATATATATACAGGCATATTATAAATAAAATGGTTTACGAATCCATTACTACAATACATCCACAACAACCTCTTAATATCATAACTTTCGATTACATTTTGTTGTTGGGAATTTTTTATTTTGATATGACAATGGATGGTTCTTGTTCTTAAAACACCTAAAATATGAATCCAAATTTAATTGTTGCTGACTCATCTGTCTGATCCATGTTTTAAATCCTATGTAAATTAAACTCAAACCTCAAATAAGATTTCAAAATGAGTGCACATAGTCAGAAGCCTAAAGTAGTAACATATTGCAGTTAGGCACTTAATATGCCAGGGTTAGTCTATCAATCATAATTTAACCTATTCATCATTAATTTGAAGTTTTCCGAGAATTTCCTCACATTATGCCTAAAGCAGCAGCCTTTCTCTATGTTTCCCACGTGCAGCATGATAAATGATGGGGGAACTTAAAACCGTTTAACCAATCACCTCTGAGAAAAGTTTATGAGATTATCATACTGAAAGTAAAATGAAGGGGGGCTGAAGTGTCCCAATTACTCAAATCACCTCACTAGTCCTTACATTTAATGTCGCAGTTGCACCATTTTAGGTAGAAGGGTTAGTTGTTGCAGATATGAAAAAAGGGTGGCGATCAACATACTATGTTACGTACATACGTAGTCCCACAGAATTTGGAAAAGCTCTGCTCTGCTTAAATGCTCTTGAACAAATCTCTGCTGTCTTGTGCAGCAATCACTAACCTTTTTTTGCACATGGACCAATAATTATGTTTCTTACAATTTAACCCCTGATCTCAAGTACCATTTAATTGCTGTAGATAAGAAGCAGAAATCATCAATAATAATTATATAAAACTCCCTGAAATTAGGTGAGCGAGAAGATTTCAATTATGATTCTATTGGACCCTGCAGGTTATCTTGTTCGAAAATGACTCCAAGTTTAATTATATTTTATATATCCATGCACTTTCGGCGCTTTCTGGGCAACCAAACGGGCCCATTTCCTCGGCCTAAAGCGCCTCGAACTGCAGAAACCCTGCCGTTAAAAAACAAAGGTTCATAAAAACATTTCAGAATGTTGGGTCAGCTTCTAGCTCACCCAGTAAGAGCGTTCGCCCATGTTGGCTGAGTCCTGCAGAGAATCCGACCTGCTGCCCTTTGCTGTGTGTCATCCCCCATCTCTCTCCCCCTTTCTTGTCTATCCACTGTCACTACTTATTAAAGGGAAAAGCCCCAAAAAATAATCTTTAAAAAAAAAAAAAACATTTCAGAATGTCAATCATGCAAAGGTTATATGGGATCCAAAGCTGAAACCGAGAGGACTTTTTGGTGGACACTAAAACATCAGAAGTATTGCTTCAAAGACTGAGCAGCTTAATTACTTAATATTGAACTCAAACCTGGACTTTTTGTGCATATCTGAAACATGGCTATAACAGTTAACCCCAACTAACGTTTTTACAATGGCTGGGTACTAGAGGATGGATACCCGACCCGAGCCCGACGGGACGGGACCCGACGTGCCGGGCCAAGTTCGGACAGATATTTAGAAATGATGTCTTGGTTCGTCTCAGGTTCGGTCACATCAGCGCAATAAGGCATTGAACATTTTTTTTTTTTTGTAGCTTACATTTTTATTGAGTTTTCACATGCATATAGACAAAACAACTATTCAGTCCACCATTCCATTTGGGATTTGTTCAGTTGGTGTCACGTTGGTGTTTTCCAGGACCTACAGTAAATAGATATTTATATTTTTATTTTGTCTGTAGTAATTTACGTAATTACTGGAAATGTTACAAACTAAAGGTACGTAATAGTCCTGAAGTTTTACAAGTTTTTTTTTATCAACAAATTGGATGTCTTCTCTTTCCATGAACCTACATTATCTCTAAATACAAATGACTGTGGTGTTCCCATTGCTGACACCTCCATTACTTTGTGAAAAACAGCAAGTGTGCAGTTTTACTATAGTATAGTATAGGAAGTGTTTTTCACATTTTCACAACTATGTATGTAACGTCAGACATCTTACCTGGACATATTGGTATCTTTGCACTTACACCTGTTCGCTGTTTCTATCAATCGGTACAATGTATAACTGTTGCAGTTTCTACAAGATTTTCCATTTGATTTGCACATCAAGCTCCATCTCCTGCATTTTGCGTTTGTGTAATTGTATTTTGACCTCTGCCAAATCTATTTGTTTTTTGGGATAGATAGTGTATAGGCCCCTGACCGTTTGTGAACTCTGTAAAAGACATATCAGTTATATAAGTTATAGACCACACTCTATAACTTACAAAGACCCAACAATTCCAGTAATTCAGAAACCAATACTTTGCTAAATACAGCAGGAATTGTGCATGGTGTGAATTTGTTCTACTTACTATGTTGGCAGTCTGGATGTCGGGCCGCACAGCGTCTGGGTCCTATTAAAAATATATTTGCTATGAGCACCACATCACTGAATTCTATTATACATTATGTATTAAATTAGATTGACATGTTACTGTACCACCTTTTTGAGTCCACTGAAACTGATTCCTCATTATCCTGTCCTTCAGATGTGCTTTCACCCTGCCAGATTCAATTTGCTAGTTGATTTTACAAACGTTCTGATTGACAGATGTCACTGGTGGGCAATTAGCCTAGAAATCTAGAAGCACCCTAGCGGCAGCAAATGTAATTTGCAGCCAGGGTCAGTCTAGCAACTCTCCATTGGCTTGCGAGCTGGATAAACCTAATTCTGGTCAGGCCAATCACATCGTGTATAGAGTCAGTGGGCGGGCTTAACATAAGGATGGCAGAGTTGTGGCGGTTCAGTGTGAATTCCCTGCAACTTGGAAACAAAGAAGATGGCTGCTGCTGCTGGCGAACAGCAGTCTTTCGAATCAGCTTTGGCCGCGACTCTGGAAGACTTGGAGTTAAGTACTGAAGTCATTGCCGGATACGGCAAAAGTTTAATCTATCAACTAGCATTGCTCTGGTTGGCTATGAGTGCAGAGGGAATTTGAAAGGCTACCGTTTATCCCGCCCCTCGAATTGAGCCCTGCCAATGGTGAGTGGTCTGTGTACTTGGCGGCCAACGGATTTTCGTTTTGAAAGGAAAAAAACAAAAACGAAAAACGGCCAGTTTCCCAATTACCATTAGTAAATAGGAAAACGGAAAACAACCCATTATTCGTTTTTTGTTTTGATATTAAAAAACGGAAAACGAAAAACTATCTTGTTATCCGATTTTCTTTGATGTGTTTGTAGATGCAACTCAGAAATTAAATTGTGTGTATAAATCTTATTCCTCATTCATTTTTTTCGTGACCCGGAAGCGATCGTAGGTAGTAAGCGGCTGCATACCCGGAAATCATTTGGACACCATGAAACCATGGACAGTTAGAATGATACGGACGTGATGTGGGTCTGGCTTGTCAGGCTAGTGGGCAATGGCATTTCCAGTCTAATTTTAGCTTCATCGACGACGCCAATAACTGTCAGGTAACTCTAGAGTAGGACCAGATAAACATGGCTTTCTACACCGTGTCCCTTCAACACCTGCCAAGGATAACGATAAACGAGACGTACACCAAATAATTCAAGCGTCATCATGGGCTCCCAAGAGCAAGAGGGAAAAGGGTTTCAAGATATACGTCTTTTCATTCATTGACAATTACAAAGGTAAGTTTTGCTATGTCTTTAGCTAGCTGTAGCCCTAACGTTAGCAATGATGCTAGGTGACGTTAGGCTAAAAAATAACCTTTAGAAATACTTCTTAAACTGTTATTTAATTATGAATTTAATAATTTGTCACATGTGGTTTATCACATGTTCATTTTACTATATGACACTGAATAATTACATAAGAATGACTTGTGTTGCTCAGTTATACATATATTGATAATACAGTATTTGGTTATCCCCAGTATCAAGTAAAGATCTACAGACAGGGAGAGTCAGCATCTGTGCTACCTGCCAAAGATCTTTGAGGAAACATGAGAAACCTCACACCATCAGAGTAGGATGGAAGACAGTTCAGCTGTTGTCTGAGCCAACCAGTTCTGTTCCAGTTATGTTCTGGGGCTTCGATTTGGCAATGATGGGTTAATCTGGCAAACAAATGTATAATTTCCTAAAAAAACATCTTAGACAACTATCTAGCTACCCAAACGTTTGAAGTAGGTAACACTATGATGACACTTGCCTGCCCTATTAGTGTTCTAGTAGACCATTCCTATGAAACCTAAGAGGCTGGTTGTTGAGACAGTTGCTTTGCTGTTTATATTGTGTTCTGTTTAACTGTTTTACTAACCCAGTGACTGTGTGGTTAAAGTAACCTCATTCTCTAACTCATAGTAACTAACTTGAAAAATAATGCCTAGTACCTTTGACTTTGAGATATCTGATCAGTTTGTGATCTCTGCAGATTATAACACACTTTTTTTTTTTTTTAAAGATTGTCCTTGAAGACTCCATCCCTGTTCAGCTCTATGAGGCCGAGTGCTCCTGTGTGGCTGGCAGAGCCTTTTGCAATCATAATGTTGCATGACTGTATCAGGCTGCTCATTAACTCACAGTTACATTTCCCAGCTGCACCACCTGTTTTGAGCCAAACAACGTTTACACAAACCAAGAACTATGGTAAATTTTAACCAGCATAATTCCATGCTTATGCAAGATTTGCCTATAGTCCCATTCTGTGACCTCTGAAATGCCTTTTCATTTATTATTGATTGGGTGTGAAGCCGGGCCGTGTGAGTGACATGGTGGTGCTGTCTGCAAAGCCCAGAGGACGGTAGCACATGGTGTAAGGCAGGGTACCCGCGGGGTCTTAAAAAGTCTAAAATTTGGAACTTTAAAAGGCCTTAAAGTGGCCATATTTTGCTCATTTTCAGGTTCATAATTGTAATTTGAGATTGTATCAGAATAGGTTTACATGGTTTAATTTTCAAAAAAACACCATGTTTTTGTTGTACTGCAGCGCCTGTTTTCACCAAGTGTCAGGTCTCTGTTTTAGCTACAGTGTGAGACCTCTTAACTTCTGTAAGATCTTTGTTGTCAGTCGCACATGCACAGTAGCTAGGTGAGGATTACATGAGCTAGCTAGCTGTTTCTCCAACTTCTGCCTGTACAAGGCAGGATTAGCTGGGAGACTTCTTCTAAATGAAGGCGCACATCCAACTTTGCGTGGAATACCTGCAGAACAGGGACATGTAAGTAGTTCTATACAATTTAATTTGTAGATAAAGGGTGAATTTGTGTGTGTTGTAGCCAGTGTTTGGAATAACGCCGTTTAAAAGAACGGCGTTAGGTAACAACGTTATTTTTTAAGTAACGGGGTAATCTAACTAATTACTTTTCCCGTCGTTAAAACGCCGTTAACGTTACTGGACGTTAAATGCGGCGCGTTACTATGCACTGATTGAATAAACTGTGTAATCCGAACGCACCCCTGGCTCGCAGCTAGTGAGGAGGTGGGTTAATAACGAGGTAAGCGATTATGATTGGCTAAGGCAGAGTCATGTTTCATGGTAGCCAATCAGAGCCAGTGTTTTTACACACACGGCAGCACACACGCAAGCTAAACAGAGATTCAATGAAGCAGTAGAGATGGCGAGTCAGGAGCAATTCGATGAAAAGTTGGCGTTTTCAAGGTGGAGATATAAGCACTACTTCAAATTCATTGTGGTCAAAGGCAAGAACGTGCATGTAATCTGTACATTATGTCCAGGAACGAAGACTTTGTCGACATCCGTTGTAAGCAACTCTAATTTAATGAAGCATCTCACAACGACACGCATCTACAAAGCTAGTGGCCAAAACATCGATACCTCCACCACCGATGATAGCTCGCCATCCTCAAGCAAAGAAGGACTCGGAGCAAAGTCCTCCAAGCAGCAAAATCTAGATCTTTCTGCCTCACAACAAAAACCTATGGCACAGGCTGAAGTCAACCGTTTGATAGGAGGGTATGTTGTTAAAAGTTGGCCTGTGTGTCATATAAGTTTATGTGGAGCAACTTTTTTTTAACAGTAACGCAAATAGTTACTTTCCCTGGTAACGAGTTACTTTTATTATAGAGTAATTCAGTTACTAACTCAGTTACTTTTTGGAACAAGTAGTGAGTAACTATAACTAATTACTTTTTTAAAGTAACGTTCCCAACACTGGTTGTAGCAGTGTTTTGCCATTGAGAATGAGCTAGCTAACGATGCTAGAGCTAGCATGCTAACAGTTAGCCCCCTAGGCCCCTTGTTTCGGCTAGTTACGTAGAGAGCCGTGCAGATTTTGAACAGCTCACCTGGAGACTGGAGGCAGGTTACATTCAGAAACCCGTATCTCACTCAAAACAGCATGGGTGGTTGTTTTTTTCAAAGTTTGGATGCGTGTGGAAGCACCAGAGACACAAAATAACACCCCAAATCAGATTTTTTTCATAATATGGGCACTTTAAAACCTCTTAAAAACGGCCAGATTTTCATCCGAGGTCTTAAATTTCATTTAGTCAGGTCTAAAAAAGGTTTTACCCTCGTTCATTTCCAAAAACGCTGGCCGCAGAAAGAAAAAGTATTGAGTCGTAGCCTACAAAGCAGAGCTCTAGAGTCTTTGCTCTGTAACAAAACCAGCAGAACGCTGGCCTCAGAATGTTGGTTCGGTGTGTTGTAGTTCTTTCTGGGGGATATTGGTGTTGGTACGTATGCGGTGATATAACTAAAACTCCTGTGATAAATGCAATACCTGCCCGCGAAATACGTCTGCATCTCCTCAGAGTTTGGCTAGCCCACGTGTGGAAAATGGGAAAGTGTACTTTTAATTTAAAACAATTGGGACTCTGAAGGCACTGGAGTCACACGCCAGAGCAGAGAAACACAAGCTAGCCACAAAATGCCTTCAGCAGACTCGGCCAATCATCCAGTTTTGTAGGTCCTAAATTTCAATCTTTATGGTCTTAAAATGTCTCAAAAAGGTCTTACTAAAACCTGCGAGAACCCTGTGTCAGGTATGTCCAGTATGTCTTGCTCATTTAGAATTAATTAACCAATATGATTATGGTTGTATAAATATAATTGTGCGCAGTGGTCCAATTTAAATTGTGATATGCAATTCTACATAGGAGCACTCCCTACAAAGCGATGCAAGGGGATCTGCCTGATCCTGATGTCCTGAAGGTGGCGGAAGCTTATGAAGGCTTTCCATCGGACATAGCGCCTCTCATTACCCATTGGTCGAGTCAGCTTTGGGAAAATTTCAGGAGGGCAGCCCAATTTCGTACCAGCAGCCTGTGCCAGTCAGCCGTATTATCCTGCTACACACCGGTGCTCCTCCACCCACACCTCTGCCATTGGATGGCTACAAACTGGAGCCCACTACGTACCAGTTTGTGTGCAGTCTCCACCAGCATGCTTGCAACTTGCATCTGCAATCTCTGCAGACTACCTTGGATACAGCAAGGAAAATGGAAGAAGCAACAAGGGAGCAGAGTATGTCCATAGAGTGGCACCAAGTCAGAACGATGAGAATAACGTCATCTCACTTCAGGGAGGTATATCATGTTCGTAGTCAGACTTCAGCTTGCTGAAAGAATGATTAGGGGAGTGGCACAAACGACATTGATGAAATGAGGTCTGGCATTGGAGCCACTTGCCATTCAGGATTTTTGCAAAGCAAAGAACACTAACTAACTGAAAAGTTATGTTGACTGCAAATACCTGAATTTTCATAATGACACCATGAATCTGAAAAAGCAACACAGTTACTACTGGCAGGTGCAAGGACAACTCCTGCTAAAAGGTATGGACTGGTGTGACTGTTGTTTTTGCAGAGGAGGATATGGTCAGTCAAAGGATCTACAGTGACCCAGAGGTTGCTGCGGTCATCAGGGAGAGGGGAGATTATTTCTATTTCTACTTTTACTTATCATCTTGCATGGAAATTTAAAATCAACCCACCTCCCAAAACATGTGTTTGTGTGAAAATCAATTTTATAGTTTATTTAAGAAATGCAAATGTACATAGGCGCGGGAAGTGGGGTGTGTGGGATGAAGAGAGGGATAATTTTAGTAATTTTAAAACAACAAGCATTCTACTCAGTCAAAGAACTTGCTCGCTTTGTATCAGCTCTACATCTACAAACAAGAGGGCTCTTTACAGAGGTGGAAAAGCTGATCCACTTGTGCCTCTGTTTACCAGTGCCTACTGCTGGCTCCGAAACAAGGGCTGGACTGGCCATCTGGCATACCAGGCATTTTCCTGGTGGGCCGACGCACTTTTGGGCTTAATCGCCAATATAATAGGCCTTTTTTTTTTGCTTTTTTTTTTTTGCCACGCCGGCCCATAAAGAACTGACAGTGGCCCATTGGTTAATTTTCTTTAATGGCACATGCCTTATTATTATTATTATTATTATTATTATAATTATTATTATTATGTTTAGCTGCACCCTTGTCATTAAACTCTTCATTCTGTGTATATACAATTCATATATTATCGGTTATCTTTTTTCCACTTTTGTTCAGTTATTAGTTTTACCTCTGAAGTTTCTTTTTCATGTGGGTATCAACAGGATTCATCCAAACAACATTCTATTGTACTTGTACAGTTACAATAAATCTATCTATCTATCTATCTATCTATCTATCTATCTATCTATCTATCTATCTATCTATCTATCTATCTATCTATCTATCTATCTATCTCAGCTTAGCAAATGTGCACAGCAAGCATAAACCCTACAGAATTATGAACACTGATGGGAACGATAGTCATGCACACCATTGAAACAACTCAATTATTTATTGAACAATATATGAACTTATTGAATAAAATAAACTTAAATCATTTCACACGAGATCTTATTAAATAAAGTTAAATAAATATATAAAAATAAATAGAGATATTATTATTATATGCGTATAATGTACAAAACAAACATGAACATAAATAACATTTGAAATAAAATGACTCCCTTCCCCCTCATACACTAAAGTATAGATTTTGAATTTGACCTCGGCCCTCTTGGCCAGGGTCAGCCGCTGCATTGCGTGCAAGAGGCTAAAAAAAAAAAGCTTGTGCTCATCTGCTGTGGACAGAGCTGGAGGAGGAGGAGGAGGAAGAGGAGGTGGTGTTGTCGGCTCCATATAGCATGACTCCTGGAGGGTATTTAAGAGCTCACGCTCAAAAGGTGATATGGCCTTCTCTTTCCTCTTCCTCATCTGGGGCGTGAAATCTGATGAGGTGGAATGGCCTGTCTCCTCCAGGTCTCCCACCACCGGTGCATCCAGCAGGGTAGGTGCCGCTGGGGGGTGGGTGCAGGTGGGTGGGCAGGTGCAGCTAGGGGGGTTGGGTGAAGCCGACGGGGTAGGTGCAGGTGGGGGGGGTGGGTGCAGAATATGGCGGGGTGGGTGTAGCTGGGGGGGAGTGAAGCCATGGGATGGGTGCAGCTGAGGGGTGTGTGGCAGGGGTAGCTTGGCGGGGCATGTTGTAGGTGGTTGGCCTGCCCTCCAGGAATGGGGCCAGGAACCCCATCACAGATGTACTTCCATGGCCGAACTGATGAGGCCCCAGCCCCACTCCTGTTCCTCTCCCTCTCCTTCCTCTTTTCCCTTGTAAACTGGTCGCTCAAGTTTTTCCACCTGGAGCGAAACACATCCTCTAATAATAATAAAATATATATATATATATATATGAGAAAATTACATTATTTGTATATATAATTATTTTCATCTTGCTTTAAGCTGCATATTGATATGCACATTTCAATGGTCAGATCCCTCATGAGTTATTAATGTATTTATTTTTTTTTTCTTAAAAAGTCCCTTAGAATCCCTCTACCTACCAACCTACCTGCTATCATAAGTACCAGCCTATAACATGTGTCTGCAGATGCACATGTGCCGTCTGCTATCTGTTGAATTAACATTTTATTTTACAAACAAACTCACCAGGGACTCTAACGACCTCTGCCACCCTCCTCCAGGCAGAATTGCGTTGGTTATTGTCCCATTTTTGCTACGTCTAGAAGAAAGGACCCGCCGCGAGCCTTCCCCCAGTGTCCCCTATGCTCTGTGTTCAACAAATTGCATATGCATTGCATTTGCATAAAGATGGGCATCGGCCAGCTTCTTGACGCGCAAAATTCTTTCAAGTGCAGCGTCACCTTCCCAGGATGCTTTGCGTGCATGTTGAAGTCGCTTGACATCACCCATTGGAATAGAGTGGAGCGCGGTGCGACAGAAGCGCCACACGGACAAATGGATCAGCACTGTTAGCTACCTCAAGTTAGCAAGCAACAAAGCATACACTCCTCTTTACAAGCTAACACGGTCAGCTAACAACATGCTAGCCAACAACAACAACCAGCAAACCAGTATGCTAACTACTTTGTAATTGAACACAGCACATTATGCTATTAATTTATATATATATATATATATATATATATATATATATATATATATATATATATATATATATATATATATATATATATAAAGTAGGCTAACAGCAATGGCTACCATTTGAATGTGTATTTGGCTAATTTACTTTAGCTTTAATTTACTTTACTAAATTAGCCACCACCAAATTTAAAATAAATATAGGCTACTTGAAATCCATGATTTGAACTAATACCTCACTTATACCCTACTAATACACATTGCTCTTAGATTGCCTTATATTTAGTCTTTATTTGAGCATAAAACCCATCCTCTATTTACTGGCTGATGACACCTCTTTAGTTTTTCAGAGATTTGTGAGGAAGTTAAAATGCTTTGTTCTTTTGTTTACAAATGTTCACTTTGTCAGCCTCCTTTTTCTGTTGCCTCTTTTTTTATTTTTCTACCTTCCTTAATTCTCCCTACCTTCCTCATTGTTCTCTGTTGAACTCATTGCTCTGTCTTCTCTCTGTCTCTCACACCCGCACTGGTATAGAATTCTGGCAGTGGTAGAACAAGTGGATGATAAAAAGGGAGTTACATAGATCATACACCCCTTTCTATCTCCAGATGTCATGCCACACATGTCAGTCATGCATTAAGTTACATCTTAATTGACTCACTCTGACACTCTCTCACTCACAAACACACACACACACCACACCCACAAACATACACACTAATTGCCATTCTCTCACATAACATGAAAGCATCAGGTGGTTCAGTGTCTTCAGAGATAGAGAGTAGGATCAGAGGGGTTCAGCTTGTGGGTGTGGAGTTCTAAATCTCGATATAGGTACGGAGGTATATAACCTTTTTATGTTCCTGCCTTTCTTCCTTTATCTTTAAAACTTAACATGGCAGCATTAAAGGAAATGTCAGAGATGTCAATGATGTGGCTTTATGGCGAAGTCTGTCAAACTATATAACTACAACTTTGATCAGAAGGAAAATATAAAACTGCAGTGATAAAAAGTTTAGATTTACTGGAGAAATGCTGTGACGTTCTAGATAACTACAGTGCTGTGCAGTAGCTGGTCCCTCTTAGAGATCGCACACCTTGTTGAGCTGCAATTATATGTGACATTTTGTCTGAATATCTCCATAAAATCAATATGTGCCAATGTGCCTTGGCTGCTTGCCTCCTGACTACATCAATTTCTCTTCAACGTCGTCTCTGTGCAGCCATTTTTAAGTTAGATACATTGACAGTAGGGGTGCAAGATATATCGACTCAATATTGTTGTCGCAATATCACGTTGCGCGATATTCTATGGGTGCAATATATATATCGTTATCGCAATATATCGAAAGTGTCGCAATAAGTATATCATATTTTATTTATTTTGTGGGGCGCAGCGTCCCGTCCGTTGGCTGTGTGGGTTAGTTGTGTTTGATTTACAGCCCGCTTGAAACGCTATAATGATAATGTTTCATTGGCCAGTTACCATGCCAGTTGCACATGTTAGTGCACGTTAGCGTGTGTGCATATTTCGACAGAGTGACAATGTAAGAGAAGAAATTGATAGAGACAACAAAACGGAACGAATCAGAGAAGTGAAAGAAAAGTTGTGTCCTGTTCTCTTTATTTATTTTATACTGTACAACTAGTAAAACATGTCCTGTTCTGTAGACATGGTCGTTATTTATATTTATTCATGTTGTACCAACAGGACACAGCTCTCCTTCAGTGTTTTACTGATTGACCTGCGATCACAATACACAACAGGACAAGAGCGATGAACAGCAATGCACTCTAACATAACAGGTTTCTCTCTGTCTCTCTCAGTCCCAAGCCCAAACTCACAGAATGGGTATATCACAATATAATATAGTTGGCATCACATGAGCAGACACAGTATCCCCAGTCATATGTTACACTTAGTCTCATCACCATAGCGCTCTGTCAGCGCTGGAGTATGGTCTGGCTACACAGTCTATTCTGGGATAGGGGAGAAAAACGCCCTGGCTTGTTTGTATTTCTGTAAACTATTCACGACCATTTACCAATGTTGATGGGTGAGCTTTGTCTTGTTTGACATTATATATACGAGACCGCGGCCGAGAGCCTTTGGCAACCTTAAGTAAGAAGTCAAAACTATTAGCAACATTTTCTCTTTATGTATGAAATGCTTTGCCGATATTGACATGGTGGTGCAGCCCAGTCTCACGGCAGTCTGTTATGGCATCACGAAAATAAATCTATTAGATTGTGATACCATCATGATATTCTGAAGATTTTCGTGATGGGGGGGGGTCACGTTTTTTAAACTAATGTATTTCAGGAAGCATCTTTCGTGATCACAGCACGATTCTTTCTGCCATTCAGCTGCAGCAGAGATTTACTCATTTATTCACCAGATCTTATCATGGTTTTATATGTATTTCTTTTTTTTTTTCTTTTTTTTCTTTTTGGACAAGACAGCTGAAGAAGTGAAAGGGGAGAGAGAGGGGGAATGACATGCAGCAAAGGGCCACAGGTCAGAATCGAACCCGGGTCCGCTGCGTCGAGGTGCAAACCTCTACACATGGCCGCCCGCTCTACCAACTGAGCTATCTGGGCGCCATATGTATTTCTTTTAATGTTATTATTTCGGTCTATTTCGGCCAGGGAAGCTGGATTGCTTTTGTTGTTAATTGGTATTTTAAAAACTATAACGCTACATCTATCAACATTTATTATAACGACGAAATATTCTGGAAGTGACGTAGTAATTACCGCTCGGCGGATAAAAGGTACAAATACATAATATTCGTAATATTGATGTTTTTGTCTAATGTTGTATTTGAGGATTCAAACAATAAAGATAAAAATAATAATAAAATACAGTTTCATTTATTTTTCTCATGTTCTGTTTGCTCGGTCGGCCGGTGGGCAGCGGCAATCTGAAATGGAATGAAGCCCATTCACGGCAGACAGCAGAAACACAGGAGTCGAACATGTCCTCCCACCCACCCCGGAAGTACTACAAGTACACTAGCTTTGTAACAGGTTCTGGGGCGCATCTATAGTGGGAGTTAAAATGAAAAGAAATACATATAAACCATGATAAGGTTTCTTATCATTATGGTGATCATGGTGAATAAATGTTGATTAAAACAACGGTTATTGGGCTAAAAATACCAATAATAGCAAAGCTGTATACAGGTTCTCTGCTGCAGCCGACTGGCAGAAAGAATCGTGCTGTGATCACGAAAGATGCTTCCTATTGAAAAATACATTAAAAAAAACTACCTCCATCACGAAAATCTTCAAAATATCATGATGGTATCACAATCTAATAGATTTCTTTTTTGTGATGCCATCACAAACTGCTGTGAGACTAGGGGCCTATATCATGAAGCTGGTTTAGGTGGCTAGCCAGATATGTTTCAGTTTAGTTTCCACCAACCCTGGGTTTTAGGTACTATGAAAGTAGCTCGGCTTTAATCGGTGTTCGTTGCCATGGTATCTTACGCTGCACGGCTAACCTGCTCCGGGGCAGGGTATGTTCTGGATTTGAGATCTCAGTCTGAAGTTTGACCAATCAGCGGTGAGCAAAGAAACATATAGGTGACGTAATTAATTCCCAGCTGCTGTTCTCTGTTGCAATCATTGCAATGGCTTCACCTTTTGCTGCAAAGAAGTGTTTGTGATAAAATATTCACAAAAATAATAAAAGGTTGTGATAAATACTCACCACTTTGAATTATATTTTTATATTTTGTCTTGATCTGCTGCCAAGAACGTTTGGAGTTGGGGTTGCATCTAAAAATCAATTAATATTAATCTTTCTTAGGATGTCAAAGCCAATACATTCACATTTTACAAACATACATATATATATATATATATATATATATATATATATATATATATATATATATATATATATATATATATATACACATTTTCATTTTATTTAATACATTTTTAATATGATTAGCCTATATTCATAATTTCACATTAATGGCCTATAGAATGTATTTCTTTAACTTACGCATTAACGCAATCAGCAATCTTCTTCCAAGATTGTTCTCTTGCTTTGGCAGCAGAGACTGTATTACTGCGTGCTTGAAAAACATTTTTTATATTCTAAAATAATTTCTTGCTCCTTCGCGGAAAAAATATATTGCTCTCGCTCTATCCATATTGAACGTGATTGGTTGTTCGGTGCCGACGTCACTCTTTTATGTGCACGCGCGCGGGGAGTAATCAGAGTTTAAGGATCAAAGCCTGAGTTAACAGAGAAAGTTGATAAGCTGCGTCATGGTACCAATAAAGCCTGATTGCATCGGTTTGGTTTTGTCAACTCTAAACCAATCCTGCAACCCTGAGTTTGTTCAACTACCATCATGGTACAGGCCCTAGGTTGGGTGGTGCAGCCGGCTAGGTAACCTAGCGACAAGCCATAAATGCTTCGTTGATATTGACACGTCTTTTTGCATTTATTGTCAGACTCTCTTTTAGACTCTGTTTGAGAAGTACTTGTTTGCAGTGTAGACAGTTGATGCCAATGCTGGCATATCAACTTCTTCTCAGGATTTTCCACCATTGACTCAGGCTTTTACCATCTGAAGGGAAGCGCATGTGCATCTGTATTCGCAGAAAAGCCCATAGGAATGGCCTTTCTCTGAAATAAACTGATTGGCATCCCGTCTTCCATCACAGGCTAGATTTTCTTAAGCCTGAAAATAGAGCCAAGTGGAGGTTCAGAAGTCGATTTTTCCCTCAGACCACTTGAATTACAATATGCAATCACTTTCCCAATGTTCTATATCCTGCTGTTTTCTGTTTACCATAATTATTTAGCTGAGTGATTGAGAATATTAATCTCTAATAGGGAAAGTAAAAGCACCACTAGCACTGCATCCTCTGTCTGACATAGTGTACAAACACAATGCAAAACTAGCTCTCATGCATTTAGAATTCCACAACCCTAATGAACGTGAATATGTGGAGCTAGGGCCCATTTTTTTATTACATTACCATTATTTACACCCTGTTATACTCAATTATACAACAAGTAGATTGCCAATCAGGCAATCACATGTGAAGTTGGGGGATGTAGTAGTTTAATCTGTCCAAGCAAAAAAAACATTTCAGCAGATATCTTAGTTACGATACGATTAAGCTAGCAAGGCAGTTTTGTGTTTATATTAGGTCTGTCAAGCGTTTAAAAAATAATAATAACTGAGAGAATAAATTGAGAATTGAGAAGCGTTTAAAAATATTCAAACAATTTTGGTAGATGAGTGAAATAATGAACAGAAATTATTAGTGCTGGGCCCGAATATTCGATTCCTGCTGGACTGGCTGCCTGCACATACCGAGATGGTTGCTAAGGAATGCCGCGCAGGTCACGTTAGCCTACACTAGCAGTTAGCACATGCTACTTCTTTTGCTTGACGCTAAAGAATGGTACACAATATCAGAAACTAATCAATCGAGACAACGGTAGAACAGAGAGGCAAAATGACTGTTATTGTCAATGGAGTCTGGTGGCTTTGAAGAAAGGGATAGAAAACGGTTTCAGTTCCCCATCGGAAAGGGCTGTCTGACCGCAAGCTAAAGGTGAGAAAATATTCTAAATATTTAAAAAAAAAACATTGTCTGGTACTCATCTTTTTCTCACTAGATCTAAATGTTGGTGGACATATTTTAGCTTTACTTTGTGCCAAGAAAGATTTAGAATATCCTTGCCCTTTAAGAAAAAATGTGTTGTAATGATCTCCTCCGCATGGATGCTTTGGATTTTGTGTAAAATGTAAAATGTTGTGGTGTAAATTTTGTATTCATTACTTTTTTTCATTTCTGAACTTTATCCTGCCATGTCTCATTAAGATACAGATATGAAAGTATAAGCTGTTAAAAAACACCCACTTTTGACAGCAGCAGTCAGGAATCACTTTAATTGTCTTGGCTACCTCTCTTTCTCTCTGACTTTGTCAAACATCTCATTTCACTAATAAACCTGTTTTTCACATATGTATATAGTTTTTTTTTAAATCTTTTATATGAGCACTAAAAATGAATATTTCAAAAGCAGTAAACCACCGTGAAATCATTATGCTTCTGGGAATCAACAATACTCATCACTTGTCAAAAACAATTTGCCTATTGTTCTCCTGCTGTTGCGGTCTCTTTCACCTTAACCTGAAATACTTTTTTCCTACTCTTGCTCTCAATTTATCCTCCGCTCCATTACATAATTAGAGTTTACATTCACCTCATTAGGCCCATACACACACATGCACGCACATGCACGCGCGCGCACACACACACACACACACACACACACTATTTAACACATAAGTACATGTCACACATATGGAAGATTTTAAATGCCTAAGTTAAAACGTATGAAACAAAAGTGAAATAAAATACACGTTAAAAACATGTTAAATGACAAATAGGTGTTTTTCATTGTGATCTTAAAGAGTAATTTCAGTATTTTTCAACCTGGACCCTATTTTCTCATGGATTTATGTCTAAGTGAATAATAACAATAATCAATAACAATAATCTTCGAAATAGGTACAGACAGCGAGAACGCTGTAACCAGAACCTGGCTGCAATGTAGGGCAAAGAGCCCTAAAAGTGTTGTTTTTGCCACTGACAGGCACAGATTGTTATTATCAGGGTCTGACTACATTATGGAAAGATGGAGAAGTTGTTATCTTGCCATACTTTTGTGTGTAACTTACTGATGCCAAATCAACACAGTAACTTTAGCTAATAGCATTAGCTTAGCGGGGTGAAGTTAGTTCAATGTTTGACATTCGTGGGTTTTCGCAGATGTTACCTTCAATAGCTCCTTGTGACGAAAAATGACGATGCAGTTGAGAGCACAAATAACTGTATGTCTGTCCAATGCGCCCGTCACTACAGGTGTAGTAAGGACAGTCGTAAACGTATTTTTGAAAAATATTTACCAGAAATAAAGCAAATGTATACATTTTTAGAACTACTTGTTTTGCTCAAATAGAGCATATACCACAGGAACTCTGTCTGCTGTCATTCTAAGGCACAAGGCATGGAACCATCTCTCGCACTTTTCACATTGGACCTGTCCAAGCAAATATCAGAAGTAGAAACACCTTAACTCTTGTGTTTATTGTAAAACGGAACCCAAAGAATGTCTGTTGTCCGGATTTGCAAGGGCAGAGGCACCTTCAATCCACAGTGGGAGCAGAAATCCTCCTTTGACTCTGAAAATAATTGCCAAGACATTGTGTGACGATCCATTTAAACAGTGTTATGATTGGGATAATAATGCTGGTGTAAAATGTGTATTTTTAAAACCTGCAAATTACCTGATACAGATCTTTCTTCTAAGATGCTCTATGTTCTTGCGATCTGCATTGATTTCAAATTCTCCTGGGATTTCGGGAAACTTCTCAATAGTTTGTTTTGCCATCTTAACAAAAAGGATAGCATATATTATATTTTCTTATAACAAGTACATGCTTTAAACAAAGCAGGCTTGTAAAATGAAGTTGGTCATGATTAGTGAATCTGGAGAATATGTTGGCAGTTTTCCAAGCGATTTGTAACCAAATTCTTCGTCCCAGTTACGTTGGTATTTAAAGGAAAGAACACATCAAGGATTTTTGTTGTTAAATTTGTCGTACATCAAGTGTCCATTACTTTCTTAATCTGTTTGAACCTGGTCTTACGGATATCCATGTCTGGTGGTTGAGAGAAATCTTGAACTTTCCTTCTAGTTTTCTTCCTTTTGCTCAGATGCTGAATGTCAACCTCCACTTCCTCTGCTGTCAGATTGAAAGCCTCTTCTACTGGGTTTGGGTTATTTTCACTGTCAATTACAACAGCATAAATGTCTTCTGCACTTTTTTCTTTCCTTTCAGCAAGCCCAGGTTCAAGTGAGGTAACATCATCATAAAACTCAGGATCATCTAATATCAAAGTGGACTGCTCTTTTGTACTGACTTCCTTTACTGTTGTTTTAGGTTCATCCAATGACACTTCAGGTGTCACTTCCTTTACTTTTGTTTCAGACACATCAGATAACAATTCAGTGGTCTCATTATCTGGCCAAGCACCATCATATCTTGAAGAGCTCATATTACCTTATTGTCCCACTAGAGCACTGCACTCCCAGAATGCAGAGTTACTTGTGGTTGATTGATTGATTGATTGATTGATTGATTGATTGATATATTTTATTTTGAACATGTAAATAAAATAAAACATCAGAAAACTAATAAAAAAGACAGTTAAACAACAAAATAAAACTACATAATTTACAGAACTTAAATACATCTGTTTACACATGCAAAAAGGAGTAGGAAGAAGTAAAACGTATATACTCCTACCCCTTTATACTCTTTCTACCCTATTAAATGAGTTAGCTACAACATAATAAGTCTACAGAGATAATAAATCAGTAATCAATAAAAATATTCAGAAGTTCTATTCACATTCATATATTTACCCATACACAACAATAATAATACACATACTACAAATTGTTCAATATAAACCCAGGTTATTAGTTACACGTGTTTCTCTGTACCTCTGTACCATCTTTTTTAATTGGAATATGTTTAGACATTGCTTTAATTCATTATTTAGTTTATTCCACAATTTCGTGCCACTGACAGATAAACAGAAACTTTTCCTTGTAGTTCGAAAACTGTCTTAAAATTTGACTTTCCCCTTAAGTCGTAGCCCACCTCTCTTTCAGAAAATCTTTTCTGTATGTTGACAGGCAATAAATTGTTTCTCGCCTTGAACATAATTACTGCTGTTTGAAATTTGACTAGGTCAAGTAATTTTAATGCTTTAGACTGTGAAAATAATGAATTGGTGTGTTCCAAATGTCCAGTGTTATGAATTATTCTTATTGCTCTTTTTTGAAGTATAATTAACGATTTCAATGAATTTTGATATGTGTTTCCCCAAACCTCTATACAGTAATTTAAATAAGGTAACACCATTGAACAATACAAAATTTGGAGTGATTTGTTGTCTAAAATGTGCTTTGCTTTAGCCAAGAATGAAATACTTCTAGACAGTTTTGTTTGAATATAGTTTACGTGAGATTTCCGGCAAATCTTGTCATACAATCATTCCAAGGAATTTCATTTCATATACTCTTTCTATATTGACACCTTCTATCTGTAACTGAACTTGATTGATTGATTTACAATTGCTAAATATGAATTTGGTTTTACTCATATTTAATGATAACTTATTCGTATCAAACCACTGTTTTATTATGTCCAGGAGTTGCTGTAAATTCTGACAAGAACGAAAGATGTTTGTGTCGTCTAAAAATAATACAAATTTCAGTAATTCAGATACTGTCACAAACTTAAAAATGTCTGACTGCATGGCGTTGCAATGTTCGGTTTGCTTCACGCTATCAGTTTTAATGTCATCCACATCTTTTTGTGTAAATTGCAAGCTGGTTTTTATGTCCTGTAGATCCTTAGTTATTGCATCCAGTCTGTTGTTTGTGGAGTCCATAATGATTTTAACAAAGCCTTTGAAGTTGTTATGTTGTTGTTCAAGCAGCGCCACAAACATCTCCTTTTGTTGCTGCATCAGTTCATTTACATGTGTGAGTGACACATATTATTCATCCGATTTCACTTCTGCTTTTGCCTTTGGTGGCATTTTACCGTTTTTGTGATCTATAGAGGATCTGCTGAACTCTTCAGGTCGACTTACAAACTCTTTCGAACTTTGATGACTCTCTCTGTCTAGCCCACTGGCATTGACTCTGATGACTCCACGTAACCAAAATTAAAAGCAGTTTTTCCAAGTTCAGCCCGAACACGTGGAACATGAAGCAAAAGCCAGTCAGCAGACGTCCATTTCCTAGAGTCTCTAAAAGTAGAATGGGAGCCAGAGCCTTCAGCTATCAGACTCCTCTCCTGTGTAACCAGCTCCCAGTCCTTTGACACACTGAGTTCCTCTCTCCTCTCTCTTTCCATCTGTGTGCATCTATGTCTCAGAAATGCTTGTTACTAACTTAGCTCTGGGGAGCTTATTCCCTGGAGTCCCTATGTTTTTTCGCCCAGCAGTTTTCCTTGGATTAGGGTGGCACCTAAATCATGGTTGCAGCTGTCACCGTGGTCCTGCTCCACGCCCTGCTATGCCCTGCTACACCCTACTAAGCTCTGCAGTGCCCTGCTATGTCCTGCAGTGCCCTGCTATGTCCTGTAACGCCCTGCAGTGCCCTGCTATGCCATGCACTACTACAACTACTATTTCTAGTCACTGTTCCATTTTTCTTTATTGTGACTATTATTGCCACTGTTCATCACACCCCCAACTGGCACCATCAGACACTGCCTACCAAGAGCCTGGGTCTGTCTGAGGTTTCTCCCTTAAAGAAGTTTTTCTCATCACCAAGGTTTCTTACAAAAAGGGAGTTTTTCCTCGCCACTGTCACACTAAAATGCTTGCTCTTGGGGGAATTACTGGAATTGTTGGGTCTTTGTATATTATAGTGTGGTCTAGACCAACTCTATCTGTAAAGTGTATTGAGATAACTCCTGTTATGATTTGATACTATAAATAAAATTGAATTGAATTGAATATAGACGCCAAAAGTTCATGCGGCACCAACCTTGTTTTGAGATAAATGTCTTTTATTCGCAATGTCTTGGATAAGAACTTCAATACTCACAATCCTGAACAATCCCACAATCCCACAGTGATGCCTCTGATTGGTGGAGCTCATGTCATGTGACTGTTTGGTAAACCCTAAACCCCGCGAAAGTCAGTGAGAATCTTTGCTGCAGCTGTACTGTGTAGGCTACTGTAACGTTTCTGTCTACTGTACGATCTTTAATTAAAAAAAATAAAACCTGTGTTGCGTTTCTGCATGGTAGACTTATCAGTGCTATCATGATCTCCTTGGCTGCCATATGGACGAGAACAAGAGTGTCCAAAGGGGTGAAAACCACTTTAAATCGGGTCACGTTAGTGTGTCCGAGGGTCCGCTTGTGGGTGTAGTAAGGGCCAGCATGAGGGACAAGACCTACAGAGTTGTGGTGAGTTTTGCAGGGAGGTTAATGTTAGTTAACATTATCTGTTCACTTTAGCTAGGCTAATGTAGCCTTCATACTGTATGAGTAATATCAGCATGTTGCTAACGTTAAGCGCTTTCGCACACACAATATAAAATACATGATCAATTTAAAATGCAATACACAGTACCTATATAAAACACAACTATTTACACGATTACTACTGAAAGAACTGCTATTAACTGTACATTCACTATGTTTGGAGGAAAAAGTATGCATGGCTGTTGTCGGATTGGAAGTGGTTCAAGAGGCTCTTTCGCGGTTGTGTCTTTGACTATATTATTCAGTGGTGTGCGGTCGTTTATGGGATGAGTAGTTCTTTCACTCTGAAATGAAAATATGTACACAATGTTGTACCTTTGACTTTTTTATTTTATTGTTGTTTTTTCACTCAAAATGATATGTTGTATGCTTATGAGTCACATCACATTTGGTTAGCCTAAGACATGGTCTAAAACTCTTTATATACAGATTTTTCCCGACGTCAATGGGAGAAATGAATGGGAAATTTACTTCCGAAACCTAAGGTCTCTCAGAGGAGGGGCGGGACTGGACGGACTCTATTGGATTTAATTTTGCCTTATGGCTTGGGCTAACTGTTCAGGAGAGATTGCAAACAGCATGGGGGAAAGCGGGCATCGCTGTTGCGAGCCCCGCTAGATGGGAAATGGCTGAGAATGCAAGCCATTGGTCGAGACTATGGCCGTGGGATTCACATATAAAGTACGCACCATGTCAATGAATTTGGCCCCCAAGCCAAGCCTCTCCATTACTTGCCACAAGTAGTTCCACTCTAGGCGGTCGAAAGCCTTTTCCACATCCACTGATGAAACTGCTGCCATTGTTGGAAGGTTTCTTCTATTACATGAAATAGTCTGTGTACATTGTGTACAGCATCACACTTTGGTATAAAACCTGATTGGTCGGGTTGGACTAGTTTCTCAATAAACGTTCTAAGCGGAGTGCCAAAACTTTGGAATGGGTCTGTAATTTGAGCACTCCATAAGATCTTTGCCCTTTTTGTGTATAATAGAAATTAGTGCAGTGTTGGTTTGTTGGTGAAAAGTACCCTTCTCTATGGCTGAAGTTAAAGCTTGGAAAATCCTAATATGTCAAAATACTGTATAAGAAGTTCTGATGGAATTCCATCCAACCCTGGTATTTTCCCTTTTTTAACTGTTTTTAATGCTGATTTAAGTTCCTCTAACGTTATAGGTTGACCCAGTTCTTCTGCCTCCTCCGGGTCAAGAAGAGGCAGGTTTAGTTCTTTTAGGAACTTCTGGCACTGTGTTGGATCTAGGTTGAAGAAGGACTCATACAACTTTGAATAGAAGTATTGAAAAGTGGCGCTGATATCCTTAGGATTTGTTGAGATACCTTGGTCTGTGCGGATGCTGTTGATAGTAGCTCTGGATTCGCTTTGTTTCAATTTCAGAGCAAGCTATTTGCTTGATTTAGTCCCCGGATGTTAACTGAAAGGATTGAAAGCTCAGCCATCTTCAAAATTTACACGCATACATGTCTTGAGTACCCAACCGGAATTCGCTGATAAATTTGTAACAAAGGGTGAACTGTTAGCTCTGAGCAAAGTGGGGTAAAAACATAAAAAATAAAACAAATCGCCTATCCCTCTGAGACCGCAGATCCCTCTCCCTATCTGCAAGATACCTGGCCACATCAAACTCCAGCCCACAATTGTCCCTCCTGTTTAAAGTCACAGGTCCGTTGAAACAGGTCTGATAAACTTCTTCTGCTAAATATGAACGGTGTTATAAAAACCCTAGAACTAGGTCGTAACCAGATAACTAATTCTGAAATAAGCTATGCGAAAAACACACCAGTCGAGTTGGAGTAACAAACAGAATAGACAGCATCCATCATGTTCTTTCAGTATGGCTAATGTTAACAAACATAGACTGTAAACTGACCAGCCAGTATTTATTATGTAATTTCAGTCTGGTTAAGTGTCCCTTTAAAGTTTGGCTTGAAAACTTACATATAGGGCCAAGGTTCATGTTTTTGTTACATTGTATACATTTGATCCGGTAAGTTTTGGTTTCACACTGCAGTTTTGCAAGCGCACTAAAGATCTCTATGTGACAAACCTACGTCCTGTCGTCATCACATACGTGAGCTGCGTCTCCCGATACTTATAAGTGATTGGTTTGTTGACGGGCCTCCCCGTCCCATCGTATCCTCTCTCTGTGTCGGAGGTTAGGCTATTCAACTGACCGCTGCTCTCCCCTAGGCTACTGCCGCGGCTCTTTTTGTTTTGTTGTGATGTAGAGAAGCAAGACACGGGAACTTTCTTTCTGGAGCATTTATTCAGAGACAAACGGAAACATACACTGTAGCCTACATTTACTACCACTTAACAAATAAACTGCTGATGTATTCTCTGCTCTGATAGCTGACAGCTGTCTTCTTTGGGTGCATTCACCGTCACTCTCTCTCTCTCTCTCACTAAGCACCGAACTATTCCTTAAAGGAGCTTCCCCGGTCTTGTAACACAAGGAGAGCCTGCCAGAGCTTCCTGTATTTGGTCTGAAAGTCCGAACCATCCAAAAAATGCTTTCACACTATAAACGAACCGGACCATGGTTCAGTTTGGTCCGGACCGAGACCACCTCTTTTTGTCGGACCAAAATTTGGTCTTTTGATCCGGACCGTGGTCCGGGGGAGGTTTCACACCTGTAATTTTGGTTCGGATCCAACTAAAAAGTCCGAAAGTCCGGACCAAACGAGGTATGTGTGAAAACGCCCATAGTGTCCTCCGCATTTATCATGCTCTTTTCAGCCCGGTTAAATGTCAACAAAATATAGACTATAAACTTAGTAGCCAGCATTCATTATGTTCTTACAGCCCGGCTAAACGGCCAGAGAGGAAGAAGAAGAGAGGGAGAGTGAATGAAGAGAGGGAGAGCTGTACAATGCATTAATCAGAGGAATAGAAAATAGGAATAGGAATTTTCATATTGTTATGTTGTAAAACACAAATAAACACAACCATACCTCTGCGGAAAGGTGCCACATTGTCAGATTATGAGTGAAAGCATAGCTTCATCCTGTCTGTTTCGGTGTGTCTGTGTCAGATAGACCTGTACGATGATATACGGGGCAAAGCAGCAGTTGGGAATCGGAACAGGCTGCACGCCCTGCTCGCGGCTTTGGGCTGGGGTTTACACAGCCACGTGGGACCCACGTTTGCTACCTCCCAGAAACATCTCACAGACAGGAAATCAAAAAGTAAAGACAATGCATGCAGAGGGCAGGGTTTCTGCACACACAGACTCTACATCACACACTTCTAGCGGGTCATAAGTGATGATTGAGAGAGATTACGTCAGTATTAGTCTATACACTGTTTTTTTAAGGAAAGAATTGCATATTATACCTTTAAGTTAAAACAACAAGTTAGATTTTACAGTGCATTGATGTCTCCAAATCAATGTTAGCACTGAAATCTTAAAGATTCTAACTTTACTGTAGTACTGAATTCTAACTACAATATGATAGGGCTAATAGTTAGGTTACTTTTATGTAACCAGACTCATCCCCATTTAGAAAGCAGCATCACAACAAAAGTTACAGAATCCAAGCAGTAGGTGATTACTCAACCCGGTCTCACGCCAGGTCGTGAAATAGTCACGTTATTTTGATTTATTCATTCGTTTACAGGTCACGATTTTGACGTTTATTTCATGTCACGAACTTTGAACGCGTACAGGTCACGATTTTCGAACCTGCTCTGGGGGACGCAACAATGGGGAAATGAGGCACCACATGCCGGCCACAACAACAGGATAGACCGCCACATGTGGGACGCGATCCCCGGGCGCATCCCCAGGCGCAGGGGCACACAACAACGGGGAAACGAAACGCCATACGCTGGCCACAACAATGGGACAGGCCGCCACTTGCGGGACGCGATCCCCAGGCGCAGGTGCACACTATGAAATGAAACGCCACAACAACGGGACGGTTGTGGTTAGGAAAAGAAGAACAGGGAAAGGAACCGTCACACGCGGGACACACCGACAACAGCGGTATGATTGTGGTTAGGAAGAGAATAACGAGGACAGGAACTGCAACACGCGGGACGCGATCCCGGTCTCCGGGGTGAAAGTCCTGTGTTGTTTGACCAATCCACCACCAACCTCCCTGTGCGGACTTTCGCCTTATCAATACTACTCGTTACCGTCATCGTTCTGTGATCACGAAATATGCTTCCCATTGAAATACATTGCTTTAAAATTCGTAATCACCACACGGAAGAAACGATATTATCGTGTCCTGGCCACAACTCATTAGATTCAATAACGTGAGTATATCACGGTCTGCCATGAGACCGGGCTGGATTACTGCAGATCAAGTGCTTAAAGTGGCTATATGTAATTTTCAGTTCATGTTGATTCTAGTGGCCCCTTCGGACAAAAGCGCTAGTGTTTTTACCACACCTGTGTCATAACAGTCTTTTCTACAGTGCTTTATTGCTCACTGTATATTACTGAGTTAGCGTTACCAGGAGGTCATATTGTGATGAATGTTTTGCTCATTAAAATCATTAATTTACAATTAGAGAATACGTTACTTAGCCTACTTTGGATGTATCGTGAGCTAAACCGGGTATCACTGTCACTGTGTTACGAGCCAAAGCATGAAGAGTTTGTTGTAGCAATGAATGTAGTAATAACTTAGATTAATATAGCGCATGTCATGAAACCCAAGGATGCTTTACTCAAGTACAGGGGGACAAGGGAAAGAAAATAGTAGGTCAACACAAACATGGACTGAAAAGGAATAAAAACTGGTGCTAAATGAAAGGGGGATGTAATTTAATGTAGTTTACTGATGTACAACCACATTGTGCATTTTAAAGTTAATTTATGCCAATTGGGGGTCAGTTTTGAATAATTTACAATCCTGTGATTGTCTCCATCTGTAAGCCCGACTGAGTGTGACTCAGGTTTCACCCGTCCACTTTTACTTGCCCTTTTAGCTTTTAGTTGTTCTTCGTTTAATTTCCTTTTTCCTGTGATGGCCCTGCCCAAGTTTCAGCCATTACTACAGCAGATAACTTTTTAAATAAAATGAAAATATAATTAGGCCTATATAAAGAAATCCCCTGCTACCTGTGGAGGAAGGTGTGGCAATGCGTGACTACCGTTTACCTGGCTGCATAGGCTTTTCTGGTGTTATTCCGAAATCTGTGACCCATCAGAACGTGTGCTCTGTAGCGGGGTCTACCTGCCGTTAATCATTTTGTGACTTTACGGGAAAAATCAGACCCGGGCAGAGGCATTAATAAAAAATATATAAAAATAGCGTTCTTTTCACTATTAGTCTCGTTTGCTGTTAAAGGTCATTTATGATCATCAGATGGAAAATTACACAGTTTCAGAAACATTTAAAAGTTACACATATTCCCTATAAACTAATCAAAGACAGTTCATGAAGCTGCAGTTCCAAAAATCATGAAGTCACCTCCTCAGATATAAGCCCAAGGATGATTATATCGTTCCTTATATTCCTTAAAGATAAAAATTTACAAAAATTCACACTTTTTGCCATGACACTGATAGCAAATCAAATGCAGAGAAGTGGGACTGTCTGCTTTGCACATTGTAACACGCGATGAGTCAGGGAACTGCAGAAGAATTAGTCAAAGGCAAGCCCAGCACTAACCAAGCAATTTGTCACAGGTGACTGAGTAGATGGGTTAAACTTAATTAATATTTTAATGGGAAATGTACCTTTTGTGTGCTCGACTTTCAAGATGGATGAGTTGTGCAACCTGGCAGTGCAGCTGAGGTGGAAGTCTGGACATTTGAGCTTTGAGCTTCCTCCTACCAGTAGGGAGGAAAGTAATGATATCATCTTTGCTGATGATCGCTAGAATTGTTTGTCCTTTGTTCATTATGAACACTAATGATAATTCACATGATGGTTTTCTGTATGTTTGGTTTGAGTTAAATCAATCAATCAATTTTACATGAAATCCTACGAGGTACAATTCCAGTGAAATGTAATCCCATCAGCTCCTTCAACTTGCACATGATTCATCATAAATCAGAATGTGGCTGCCAGATCGGCACACAGGAAAAGAGTTGCATAATTTGCAAATGTGTAACCTCTGAAACCTCTCAGTTCATTTTAGATTTCCCAGGGTCTTATCAACGGTGCAGACCAAAATGTCTCTGGACGCAATTGGATGGACCCACAACCAATCAGAGCAACGGAGAGTGTGACGTAGCGCTTAGTGACACATGCAAGTTGGGCGGTGCTGGGTCCATTTTTTAAGCATGAAAAAAATGGCGGACTGCTCACAAACTTCCTCAAATTACAGGGAAACGGTACACTAAAATGTGTTTCATGTGAAAAAAAATTTGGCAAGAAATAGGCAATGCAGTAACAGAATCTTGATTCATAATTGATCAGCACTGTCTAGTTTGATAATTTTATTGGAGTTTCATGAGCCTGGTGCGTTATGCTGGATGGACCTACAGGATGATGACGTTCCTCCGTCATTTTAAACCCGCCCCATATTAGACAAACAGTTGTCATTGGTCAGCCCAGAGTAGTTTGGCTGGAAATCTGTCTGAACGGGAGAGGGGCCAGACATATCTGCCAGAGCAAATGAAACATGAGCTCGTAGATTCGTCTGGCTTCCAGGCTAGCAAATGTTACTATGGTTCCCAAATTTTCTTGCATAAGTAAACATGCACTGTAGATTTCCAAGCAAATGGCTTAGTTGACAGTTGCCACCATCAGCAGCAGATGGATTTATATGCTGAACCTTACATGAGTATATAAATGTAGTTTTGAGGCCATGTAGATATTCTCTTACTCAGCCCATACACTCCCCAGAATCTCATTTCCAAGGTCTCCAACTTTGTGAAAGGCAAACAAAGCGACAGAGAAGGCATCCTTGTTGGTAGTGCACTAGAGAGCAAACTGATTTCGCCCAAACAAATGACAGTTACAAAGTACCTAATAAAACATAGAGGATATGTGAAGCTGTGACAGCTGTAGCAAGTCATTTATTTACCCACTTCAGGTCACTTTACAATGCACTTTAGATGCATATTGGAGCCTTGCTAATATCAGTCGCATATCTCTTTTTTTGACAGATTGTTCTGTCAAAAAAAAAAAAAAAAGCAGATTTGACTTTATTCTGAGTCATGGCGACTCTGGTAGCGAGTGTGTTGGAACTTGGAAATTGAAGACGGACCAGCGGCAGCAAGCCATTTGTCACGGATGACTAAGTAAACAGGGTAGTCTTAATGAATATTTTAATTAAAGCATTACCTTTTTGAACTTTTGGCTTCTGACTTTTCTCCCGGCTGTCTCCATTGGTCTAGGCATCATTCCTTATTAATAGGAAAGTCATTAGCGATGCTGACAAACAGTCTGTTGTGTACACACATGCACAGACACGCATGCATAAGTAGATACACACACATACTGAGGCATTGATGCATGTGTATTGTGCACTCATACACACAGAGAATGTGCACGCATATACTGCAAACCGTCCTCATCTGAATATCACTGTCAGAACCCCATTCATTTTTCATAGTTAAGCAAACAGTAAATGAGTTCATTGCATCCCTAATAGCAAGTCAAGCTCTTTTTAAAAATGTTGGAGCAAACATACACATATGGAGGCAGGGATGCACAGTCACAAACAAAGGCAATGTTCCCGTGTGTGCAGACAAGCATGCACACATAATTATGCAGACAAAACAGATCAGCAGCTTGAAGATCTGTAGTAAATTTAAATAGAAAAAAGCTGACAAAGCTGCTGTGTCATCTATCACACTACTATCATAATATGTTCCTCCTTTTTTTTCTTCAATAACTGCACAATGACTCTTGTGTTTTTCTTGTATTCATTTTTATTTGACTGAAATTAGACACATTGCAGTGTCAGCAAAAACAACTGGTGTCATTATTAATAACTCCTTAGAATGTGTGCTATCCACTATAAAAAATGTTTTCACTATTAAATCTCAAGAGTAAATAAGTCACCACTAGTTACATTTTTTTTTCTAGAAAAGGATGCGTTATGTAGATTTAAAAGAAAAATTCAACATTTGGTAAATGAGCTTATTCAATTCTATAACAGATAGATATGTAGATAGATAGATAGATAGATAGATAGATAGATAGATAGATAGATAGATAGATAGATAGATAGATAGATAAATAGAATAAAGACTGGAATCAGGCGACAACAGCTAGGTTGAACTATTTCCAGTTCCACTTTGAGTTCCATACGGATTCAACAAACAAGATATAACGTGTTCATTAGTGAGCTTTAGAGGAACTGGTAATGCAAATTTGTCTTTGTGCAAAGCTAAGCTAACCGTATCCTGAGGTAGTCATCAGATTCCATAAGCTGATCATATGTTTTGTTTGTTAAATTTGTACAAAAGTACAAAAATTCCCTGTGAAATGTAGTGGAGTAGAAGTATAAAGTAGCGTAAAATGGAAATAAACTAAAAGAACTAATTATATATCAATACTAATGGTAACAGAGTATTTTAACATACTTTAAAACATGTCTGGAGGGGGACTTTTAAGTATTAGGGGCATGTATGTAACACATATCATTGACAATTTTTGACTTGTGAATCCTTCAGCTTTTTTAAATATTCAAATGTTATCTTCAGGTGCCACTTGGGGCTGCCGGAGCGCAGAGTCACCTTGCAAAGAAGAGTATTTCACTTTATTGTGTCAGGAGTTGCTTGCATCATCAATAGACACAAGAGGCTTTACATACACTGGCAGAAAACCCAAGACATTTCACAAATTAGCTCTATTTTTTCCTCTCTGTCTCTCCATCCTCTCTTGAAAGTTTGATTGGCAGAACATCACTGAGTATGAACACACACACACACACACACACACACACACACACACACACACACACACACACATACACACACTGTGCCTTCTGTCTATCCCAACACACCTCCCTGTTATCTCTGAGGTACCCGCAGTATTTCCATATTTGGACCAGTGAATAATAATATGACTGGGGGCCTTTGGGAGTAGGCTGGGCTTATTATTGTGTCAAGACTCTTGAGTATAAACTGACAGGGTTATGGCAACACATACACACGCACACATGCACACACAGGTTCGCACACACAGGTTCGCACGCACACACACACACACACACACACACACACACACACACACACACATGCCCTGTGTTCCTCTGTTTTTATCCTTTGGCTATAATACAGATCAACACCAGTGGGATTCAGTGTTTTATTATTATTATTTTGTATTATTTATTACCAGCAGGCATAGAAGCTAGCAATCATAAACAAAGTTTATTTCAAAGTTTATGTGTTAGTGTGTTCAGCCAGAAAAGGATTTTAGTCTTTTTCTCATTTGTGTGTGTTTGTGCGCGCGTGCAAGTGTTTGTGTATTTTCAGTTTGTGTATTTGTAAGTTTATAAATGCAAAGTTTAATGTCAAGAATGTGTGTGTGTGCTGTTGATATTTGCATACATGTTCTAATAGTGAGTGTATCTCTGTATATAGTTTGTGTTCAAGTATCTGTGTAGGTGTGTGTGTGTCTTCTGAAATAACTGAGAACATAATCTGAAGATATCACACTAATCAGAGATGACCTAGATAAAAGTGATGAGAAAATCCATTATAAAAGTCAAGTCAAATAACATAAGTGCAATGTGTTTGTGAGAGAAATTTAAAGATGGTAACGGAGAAATTTGTAGAAATTTGTAGATTTGTAGAGGGAAAACATACTGTATATTTTATAATTAAATTTTTATAATAATTTTATTTTATACGGTTTATTGATCCCCAGTGGGGAAATTACAATTTACACTCTGTTTGTTAGAAATCACTACACACAGGCCTGAAATACACGCAGACATGCTCAGCACCTATTCATGCACAAATGGAGAGATGTCAGAGTGAGTGGGCTGCCAGTGCTGGACCAGCGCCCTGAGCGGTTGGGGGGTTACGGTGCCTTGCTCAAGAGCACCTGGCAGACTATATGGCATACCCATATAATCAATGTATCCTACCAAATTTAATAAATGGCAGTAGTTACAGAGCAGTGGAGTGGACTAACCCGACTCCACCAGATGGATTGCTTCGCATTTGCTTGGCATATCCATCTGGGAACTTTCCGTTGGAGAGCTTTTGGGAAGGGGTGAAAATATTGGTTAGCTGATTCGATAAACCATCTGTTTATCACCACCTATGTTGGTGATAGACGGGCCGAATCAACCAATCAGATCAACATATTGACAAGCGTATGACATGATACACAAAAACATCTTTTCCTCCGAGAAAAGCCTCCAGTGCCGTTTTTTTGCTCTTCTTTCAATGAAGGAATACTTTCTAATTTGGATAAAACTTGCGCGATAGCTACGCTCATCTCAACCGTGGAAGCCGCCATGTTGTTTAGACTGAACAGTCGCTTCTTGTTGCGTCATACCTAAACCTGCCTCAAAACCAACGCTGGTTGGTTGATCGTTTGCCGAACGGCTCAAAATTTTCTCTATCTCAATATGCCAGACTGATCCGCGAGTGGAAAACTGGAGCTCGCGAGGTTAGGGCGGTCTCACGAGGCTAGGAGTGGACAGGGTTATATAATCTGACCAGAGGTCTGGCAATGAATGTTGTATTCCGTTTTTTGCCTATTCAGTGCTGGGCTCTGTAAGTGATTCCAACTCAAAGATGGAAAAGAAGACCTACTGGTTGAGTCAATATAGACTATGAGTGTGATTATTAAACTGATCATATTAAAGTCTGAGGCACAACACTGTACATAATAACTTAAAGATGGAAGTAAGCTATGAGTGATTAAGAGCACTGGGGTAACACTAGTATAAATAAAGTGACTCAGGAAAAGCCCCCAAATAAAGATATTTTAACTCAAAAACATTACCCCATTGTGGCACATGAGTAAAGCATTGATTGATTGATTGATTTGATTTTCATTTAACAATGAAAACAGATGTCTTTTTATTGAACATAAGCGCATCACTTAGCCTTGAAAGGTGGCCAGAACAGTTTCAAATACATACACCAGTCACTTAACAGATTATTAAATTATATTCATTATTTAAAAAAAAAAAATTCAAGATGTTATTTTTAACATTACTCTACATGAATGTTACATTTAACAGATAGAGATAAATAAATATAGATACATAGCTAGGTAGAGATAAAAAAAAATATAAAGATACATACATAGATAGTTAGACAGAGATGAATAAAGCGAATGACAAGATTTACACACACACACACACACACACACACACACACACACACACACACACACACACACACACACATTTCGTTTACCTTAATGGTTGTAGGATATTCCAAAACTAAAACCAAAACTAAAACCAAAACAATTAAAAGCCCAAAAAACAGACCAAAGCATGGACAAAGCCCATTGAATTATCTGTGTACGAAATACACTACATACAAAGCTGACTTGCTATACCACAAAAGCTAACCAAAAATATCTTCAATTTGAAAATGTGGTAAAACTCTCAGCTATTAAGCTTTGAATGAACTGTCACTGCATTGATGACTTGTAACTTTTTGTTTGGGGCTTGGAGCGAGTCACTTTAGTGCCTTTTAAACTTGGTGCTTTTGTAGGTTTTTTTGCACTTGCATGACTGATCTAAAATGTGGATGTAGTTTCTGCAGAATAATCAGCTTTAGAGATGTTTTCAGAGATAGCTGCAGGCAATCAGGAGACACTTATACCTGCATTCACCGGTGTGGTGAATATTTGGGTTTAGTCAGGTTTAATCAGTCCGTCACACAATCAAACAAAAGTTACTATTACCAAACAAAACACGCTTCAACAAAAGTAAGTAAAATGTATTTTGTAGTGCGCTTTTTTACAGGTAAAAATCACTAAGAGCTTTACATAAATCATACAAGATGATACATGATTAAACACAGTAGACAATTAAAATCTCAGCGTCATACATGAAAAAGAAAGTGTTAAAAAGACAACCAAAAGCATGTTTAAAAAGGTAGGTCTTTACCTGATTTTTAAAACAGTCCACAGAAACAGCAGGACTGTAAAGGGTTGGAGCAGAGCATTCCAGTCTCGGTGATACCGACTGTAAAGATCGATTACCACGGGTATATGGTTGCAGTATGTCGGCCACATATGCAGGTGCCTGATAGTGCAATGCTCTGTAAGTTAGTGTGAGACTTTTGAACTGAATACTATATTCGACAGGGAGCCAGTGAAGATATTTCAGAACGGGGGTGATGTGAGATCGTCCATTTGTCCTCAACTGGACTGAAGACGATCACGGGAAGACATAGTGAATGCAGAGAACAGCTCGTTGCAATAGCCAATGCGATATGATATAAATGCATGCAAAAGAACCTGCCACTATCCATCTGCGGCCGTTCTGTATTTCTACTAGTGGAAGTTTGTAACCCTACACACACATTAAGCAGAAATCTATAATTACCACTGTTCATCATACCAACTGCTGTAATTATTATGAATCATATTTCTCCATATCTGTATATCTCTGTCTGTGTCCCAACCGGCTGCAGCAGATGGCCGCCCACCAAGAGCCAGGGTCTGTCTGAGGTTTCAGCCTTTAAAAAAGGTTTTCCTCGCCACTGTGGCACCAAATGCTTGCTCTTGGGAAGAGTGTGGTCTAGACCTATTCTATCTGTAAAGTGTTCTGAGATAACTCTTGTTGTGATTTGACACTATAAATAAAGTGTAAAGCAACTTAATTAATTTAAACCTCAATGAAACATCAAGTCGTTGAAATGGACATGTCACTCGGAATGATAAAAATCTCTGCTCTCATTCTCTATTGATAGCAGAATTTAGCAGCAGAAAGTTGCATTATGCATCATATTGCGATATTGTTCTTTGCTTCCTCATCAGTGTAGCAACATTTGTCT
The DNA here is from genome assembly GCA_025617405.1 of Perca schrenkii. Taxonomy (NCBI): domain Eukaryota; kingdom Metazoa; phylum Chordata; class Actinopteri; order Perciformes; family Percidae; genus Perca; species Perca schrenkii. Next base: position 27,918,135 of record CM046796.1, read on the forward strand.
TTCAGTTTCCCCTTGACAATAAAAATGCTTTCTGAGTAGCTGGTTTTACTTTCATCTCAGCCCCTTTCGAATTATCATTCAACATGGCAAAAAAACTGTTTGCAGGGCACTGTTGTAGTTACACTTGTCATACAGTATCAATCATCCATCCATGCCCTGATAGGCAGCAGGCAAATCCCTGCCTGCCATCATTACTGACCGACGGTTTCCGATGCCTTAATGAAAGCCTTCTTTAATAGACTGAATCCTGCAGGGAAATTAAAATATAACTAACTTTTATACACAAAACTAAGGGTGTGTTCCGATCGCCTAGTAGTTTACAGCAAAGTTGACTGTACAGGGTATTTAGCCGTGTTAAGTAAGATTTCAAACATGGTTTGGGGGGGAAGTAGCGGGCCTGGGTTGGGATGGACATAAAAATGCCAAAAAAGAAATAGTTTAAAAAAAAAGTAAGATTCCAAACCGTAGGGAGCAAAAATGCTCAGTTCAAAAGGAACTGCGAAATGTGTAGGCAAGAACTAAATAACGGTACATCACTTTGCCAGAAGTTGACAGGCAAGATTATCCATCAGTCATTGCGCCTCACTGGAATGATCTTGTAAATTAATTTAAAAAAAAGAAAACAGCGAAGAAATGGCCAAATCTGCATAGCGCCCATTTAACAGATTTCATGTTAATGTCCCTGTTGATTGGATCCCTCAGGCCAGCGTAGCAGAAAGGGGCGGAGAGCCCTGGGAAAGAAGTGAGAGAGAGGGAGTAGAGCAGTGTTAATAAAGTGTTTGGCTGGTGTTCAATGGATGCACTGTGTGCGTTGCTGATTTTCTTATGAAACCTAGCTAGGAGAACGTAATAGTCGGTTACAGCACTATATCAGGAGCAGAATGAGATTTGTGTTGGGCCCTGCGGGATCCCAAACCTAACGCAGTCCTCTAGTGCGAATGGAGGAATTTTGTCAAGGGAATTTGCTTTAAAGGACAATCCCTGAACAGGGAGCAGGGAATACTACTGTTTATGTATACTGTGGAACGGAACGCACCCTAAACGTATTACTTAAAAGAAACTCAAAGCCAAAGTAGTATGTAATTAAATTATTCATGTGTACCACATACTTCAGCTGATTGCATCTTATGCCATCCAATGTTTATATGCTGTAAATACCTTGAGATGCCTGCTGTTTTAGCTTATATGCACTGGTGAGTCAATTAGGCTGCTTCTTTGAGTGCATGCATGCACCTACGAATGCGATGCACCCCAGAGAGTGTAGTCTTTGATAGTCCAGCCACTGGCCTGAACTCTATTCTCCTCCTCTTCCTCTTTGCCTTCCTCCTCTGCTCCTCTGATCCACAGACGGATGAAAACATTGAAGAGGAGGAGGAAGGGGAAGGGGGAGATCAAACACATGGCAATCTAAAAAGAGAGGAAGAAATCCAATTAAGGACAGAAGAAGAAGGAAATGTATGCAATCAGATGATTTCCCCACCAAAGGCAACGGTATAACAGGCTCTAAGACTCGTTGTTTATGCATCAGAGGAAAAAATAAAAGTCAGCTGAGAGAGGAAGCAGGAAGGAGAGATAGCTCCATGGGTAATTGGGCTCTAAAGTAACTGTTCAGTTTAGAGCAATAAAGCAGATTGTTTTGCTCATTGTGATTAATGTTCCCCTTCCCAATATCAGGGAAAGTAAGCAGAAAAATGTTATATAAGTGAGCTTGAAAGGAACATATTCAACCAGATACAGAAGTAATGGAGATTATTTCACCTCCGTAATTATGCATTCATTGATCCAACCTTTTTCTTCAAAAGCCATAATGAAAACTGTACATTACTCAGCTGTACAGAAGATTTAATTTTCATTTGTGGTTCAAAATCAGCTTAAATAACAAATCTTCAGACAGCTCCAAATTCTGTGAGATGGCAGCACTTGTATATGCAATATTTTGGCCTTTTGCATAGTAAGTAAGAACGTTTATTTGTAGAGCACCTTTTAAAAGCAGACATCAAAGTGCTTCACAATAAAACAGACATGAAATGCTAAGCTAAAACAAAGAACTACAAAACTAAGGATATTTACTCTATAATTTTATTTTATTTTAGTTAGTTTTGCAATTATTTCTATTTCAGTTAACGACAATGTTTTTTCCCACCTAGTTTTTGTTATTTCGTCCATTTTTGTTAATGATTATAACCTTGGTCTTGACAAATGGTTATCAAGCTGCTTTGTAAAGGTGTCCACAGATCCAAAAAGAGAGTTTAGGAGCTGCAACCACAAACACAGTCTCTTTTTGTCTTGAACCTAGAGCGAGGAACAAGCATCAAACCCTGATCAGAGGACCACAGATTCCTTATGGTGAGATTTGGGCTGCAGTAGTCTACATAGTAATCTAAATTGGAGTAACATGAGACCTTTTGGAGGACTTGGTAAGAAGCTTGGCAGCAGCATTTTGGACAACTTGTAAGCAATTTCGTTGAGTCTTGCTAAGGCAGGTGAAAAGGGAATCGCAGAAGTCAAGACAGGAGGAAATAAACACATGAATAATCATCTCCAACTCAGCTGGGGAAACCCTGGGCCTGAGTTTAGCAATAGTCCTCAGCTGGTAGAAACAGGAGCGAAAAAGTGTGAGGCAGTGGTGATGCATCTGTACTAGGGGTGTGCAAAGCAGCCGGTATTTGTATCTGTATTTGTATTTGTTGAGGGGGGAAAAGTATTTGTATTTGTATTCGAGTAAAATTCAAAATAGGCGTAAAATTCCATTTTTTTTGCATTACACTTCTAATTTACGTTAAAGTGTAAGTATTCTTTAATTATATCCATTATAATAATTATGCCAGCTAATATAGGTGATTGAAACTGACTTGCAGTGGCAGAACATGGCTGTGATGATGATTTGGTGCTGGTGGGGGGGGATTTGTGCTTGTGGGGGGGGTTGGCAGACAGTACCAGGAGGAGAGGATGCTTTAAGTGCATGCGATTATGCATAGCAGATGTTGACAGATGTTTGATATCTCTGCCTCTGCTTATTTGACTTTTGCCCACATTACATATCACTTTGGTTTTATCTGCAGCAATGACTGTAAAATGCTTCCACACAGAACAAGTTTTTTTGGCTGGTGGAGGACCAAGAGATGGCTCAGCAGCAGCCACACTCTATTTCTATTTGGTTGCCCAAATCCATGTGGGGAGTTTCAGCTAAGTTAATGAGTGACGGGTAACTAGCCTAGCCTATAGCCTACATTTTGCTGTCTGCAAAAGACAGAGTAAACGTACCATATAACTCCCACAAGTGCATACAAGTTGACACAACTACACAATCATTTAACCTTTTTAACCGAACGTTAACGTTACTCTGTCAACAGACTATTGTCTAAATGACCGAGCTAACAGAGCTACGTAAACAGAGCGAGAGCACCCGACATGAGAGCACCCGACTGCAGACGTCAATAACTTAGCGTAATGGAATAATCTCCCGATCAAACTCCGCTTCCCGAAAGTTATAAACTGCCTCCGGAACCCAGTTAAGCTACAAAAAATCTATTCAACAAAAATAGTGATGCAGTTAAGTGTTTTTTCGCTGAGCCGAGCCCTCTCTGTTGCTGTGTGGAGCAGCCTGTGTCAGTCACCTCCTCCGACTCCTGAACGTCACTCACTCATTCGGGCATGCACTGCCGTCTCATGAGGAAACGCAGCTTTTTGATATAAAGTTTTTCTTGTTCCCGAATACAAATATTTTTAAAAGTATTTGTTCGAAATAAGTATTCGTAAAAAACACGTTATTTGTGCCTTTCCGAATACCGTATTCGGGTTTGGCTCCACCCCTAATCTGTACATATGTACTTTTTATGGTACCAAAAAAATGGGTAACAAGAAAAATTTGTGATGGCCAAATGAAGCCTCATGAAGCTTCGTGAACCATTTTCTTTATTTTCTGAGCCCACTAGATGACGCTCTGTTTAACAAAGGGTTGAAAGCCAACAAATTCTCACTCCCAACTCATCAAATACTAACATTTGGTTTAGGACCCAATTTGGCGTCACATTTTAATGCCCTGGGTATCCCTTTGGCGTCAATTTTCAACAGGCAGGGGTGGGGTTTAACAGTTTCAGTCCCACGTGGGAAAACAATGGGATACGAACACTGGTCACCTGGGTGAAAGTCCTGTGTTGTTTGACGCATCCACCACCCCAACCTCCCTCCTTCACAGATTTTCGGTATTTAATATCACTTGCTACTAGTCGCTACCGTTGTCAATTTTCATACTACTTCATCTTACAGCGCCGCAGTCGAGCTGCTGCTCTGTCCGGTGCGTCCCATACAGACGCTAAAGGGTGCCTTGTGTGTCGGTATCTGACGCTAAGGGTCACTGACCAAGCATCAGTATTTGACAAGTTGGGAATGAGGTTGATGGTTGATACTGAATTGCCATTCGCATTTTTCTTTAAACCAAGAGCGCCATCTAGTGGGCTTCGAATCTAAATAAAATGGTTCACAAAGCTTCATGTGGCTCCATTTGGCCATCACTACTAAAAATGCACAAATACAGACACGTAACTATCGGTAAGCAGGGTATGCGGTTGCTTACGGGCCCGGACCAATCAGCATGACTGGAAGATATTGATTGACAGCTGGGCCCCCTATCGCATTTTCATTACTTGCGACAATTCCAGCAGTCCCACGTGCAACCACTAACCAAGCGGGAGTGAGAGCGGGCAAATTAATTTCCTTGTTTCTGATATGAAAACGAAACCGTTCTCTTAATACATCAATGGACGAGACACGTGTGTGATTCAAACATCTCACATTTACCAACAAAACGTACAGCGAAAAACCGTGCAAAACATTTCAGACCGTCCTGCCAACCTGTATACATTTTAACATCAATGTACGCTGTAACGATTTTTCACTATAAAGTCGCTGAAAGCTGCTGCTGTTTCAATCCTGTCGGCTCTCTGCAGTGGGCAGGGCTGCTCCTCCCTTCCCCCCGCGACTGACGCACGCACACACACAAATACACACAATCACACACGGTGGATGCAGGAAAAACCGCAAATGAGACCTACAGGATGACCTAAATTGAGGACAGCTATGCTCGTTATTGTAAGTGCAATGAAAAGTTAAAGTCCAATAAGTACTTTATCAAACCGTATGAATGTGAGTCCCAGGACAGGATAGGAAATTAACTAACAATGTAAAGGTCAACAAGCCACTGACAGATATGTTCATATTTGATTCATTCAATAAATTATTATTTTTTGTCTTAAATACACCAGCCATTTTCATATTACATTACATTACATGTCATTTAGCTGACGCTTTTATCCAAAGCGACTTACAATTGCTATATATGTCAGAGGTCGCATGCTTTTGGAGCAACTAGGGGTTAAGTGTCTTGCTCAGGGACACATTGGTTGATGTATCACAGTGGGAATTGAACCCAGATCTCCCACACCAAAGGCACATGTCATATCCACTGCGCCATCACCACCCAATTATACCATATTATACCAACATTTGCAGCATCCTGAGCCTTTTTGGCAAGGTTCCTAGGAAATCTCAGCCCAGAGTAATTAATTAATACTAATAATTATTATTCTCCCCAAAACAAGTTTCCTTTTTATTTTTAAAGAACATTCTTTTTTTGTGCAACTTTCACTGTCTTCCGCAACTTCATTGCAACAAAAGACATTGCTACTTTTATCTAAATTTTTTACAAAAGCTCCCGCGAAATCAGGCATTTTGGGCCGCAACAATCTCAAAAACAGGCCGCGAAATCCTGGAGGGACTGCCCTTGTGTGTTTTTTCATGTGTTATGGTGAGCATTCACCAGTGTTTTTTTGTTGTTGTTGTTGTGGTGCGCGTAGGCTACTCCTGATTTTGTCAGTCATCTCATCTCTTATATGCTGTGTCTCTATGATCCTATCCTGTCCTATTCATGGTAGCCTACTAGTGGACATTGCGCCGTCATCACGTGCTGTAGTAGGGGGGCCCACCTTGATAATCCTGCATAAGGGCCCAGTGTTGGCTCGTTACGCCACTGCACAAATAGCAATTCAACATCTTCCATTTTGTATAAAGAATTGGTTTAAACTGTTTTAGGACGTGTGATTTTATAATCTCAGGTAATTTCAGGGTGAGAAAATAGCTAAAAGCAACAGTGTCAATACAAAGAGGGAAAGAAAAGAGAGGAAGGAAGGAGTGGTCCCAGGAGAGAAGGGGGGGGGGGTATCTGTTCATTTTGAGTTGCACTGCCCTTCAGTGTCCCTCATCAACCAGCCCTTCAATGCCTCCACCCTGGAGACTTGTACTGAGGCTCTGCGTGTGTTTATGTGAGCATCACGCACACACACACACACACACACACACACATACATGCAGAGCCTCAGTGTGTGTTGTGTATGCATGTTTATGTGAGTGATAAAGCAAGACCACATGTATTTCATTAAAGTGAATTCTGTGTCTGCTTCTCTGTTTGTGTACCTGTGTACGTGTGGCAGGTTATCTGTCATCACATATTAAATAGCTAATTTCCATACAGTTGGGATACCCATGCTGAGCTGTACCACAGTCAAGCACAATCAGAGCTTGCAATGTGTGCGCGGCATGTTTACATACAGCGGAGAACACCTGTTATCTGCAGCATTGAATCTAACCGGCTCACTGTGGCTGTTTCCCCTGGTAGAATTCCTCTTGATCTGCTATCAAAAAAAGGGTGTCCGTATTTTTGTGTGTGTAAACCAATGTGTATTGAGCAATAGCAGTTTGCATTAACCTCTATGGCAAATACTACTGCATTTCCTTTAGCTGCTTCAGCATGATAGCCTCCCTTTGATCAGCCGAAGCATATACCAAGACCTTGAGAAAGAGCTGTTGCTGTTAGTCACAAATATGGAATAGTCAACACGTCCTCATACGTAAACATGTATGACCGTAGACCGGAGAGTACCAGTGCTAGGCGCACATTGTGAAACGATCACGTTCTTAACCCGTGGTAAACTTGAAACAAAACTACTTGGTTAGGTTTAGGAAAAGATCATGGTTTGGGTTAACATAAGTGGTTAAAATAAGTATGTTTGTTACGTAACTTAAGTTACATACGTAAGTTAAAATAAGTCAGCGTTTACTTTTGGTTTCACATGGGACACAAGCAGCAGCAGCCTATGATAATTGACCATATATTTATATATGGTCATTAACCTTGTACTGTAAGCATCCAGACATAGACTGTTTGTCTTGCTACCCTCTTAATGTTTTGCAGTCCCTTCATTATATACTTGGGCAGGTTATTGTATCGGTCCAGTTATATACAGTAAATTCTTCTATCAAGATATACTGCACCAATATTTCACATGAAAAGGTGATGGTAGGGTTTTGATTTGAATAATTTGTATCAAGCAACAGAATTGCAGAGTAGAAATGAAAACTGTATGTCTGTAAAACTCAAAGTAGCAAATATGACATGACTGTGGCTGAACCGATGGTATACTGATGGTTACATAAGTGTTCATATAAAAAGTAGAAAGAGGCTGTGATCAAAATGTGGAGTTAATGAAGGACGACAGCAGCTTGGCCATCAGAATACTCTACGGAGCTACAGTGAATTGTCAGAGCCGCTCCACTTTCAAGAGGCGATGGGAATAACATTAAAACACGGCTGTAAAGAGCTTTCATGACCTCCAATGATGAAATAGACTAAAATAAAGCTGAACACTTATGACTGCAGTGTGACTCAAAGTGATTAAAAGGTTTCTCTCAAATGAATTTAGGTTGGCCTCTCCGAGCAATGTAATGTCTAGTGCTCGGGTCTCAGTGACAGATACTCCATGATGAAAAATGACCAAATTCAAAAGGTTTGTTATTAGTGGGACATAAGAGCATGATGAAAATATTCTGAAATGTTTGGAAACAGTGTAATATGGTTTGTCAGAAATAATTGCTCCAGACAGGTAAGGATTCAACACATTCTCATGAACGGGTTCGTATATCGTGCGAAAACTTATGCACAACAATTCGGTTGATATCCTACGAAATTGCGGCGACTGCCGGCCGGTCACTTGATGACATTTAGCGGTCTTTACAGTTAAATTAAGCCAAGAAAGGTTACTGCGAGCCGGGTATAGGGCACCGTGAGGTTACGTCGTTTCAGCGGCTGTTGCAGTTGACTGTAGCCGACAAAAGGAAACTGTAAACCGGGTAACAGGCACCGTGAGGGTTGCAATTGAGTTTAGCCGACAGAAAGTGACTGTCCTGTGGCGAAACGAAAAATATTGCGGTTTGGGTAAAAACACTGGCCCCCTTAAAGGAACACGCCGACTTATTGGGACTTTAGCTTATTCACTGTTACCCCCAGAGTAAGACAAGTCGATACATACCCTTCTCATATCCGTGCGTGCTGTAACGCTGTCTGACAGTTCCAGCATTAGCTTAGCCTAGCACAGATCCTGCAGGTAACTGGTTCCAGCAATCCTACTGCTCCAAATTGTGACAAAAGTGACAAAATAACACCAACATGTTCCTATTTACATGTTGTGATTTGCAGAGTCACAGCGTGTACACAAAACAACGTAACATGAGACACAGCAATCTTCTAACAGTAAACAAGCCGGGAACTATATTCTCAGACAGGCTTGCTGCAAGCATATCACTCCGCCAAAGTACTATATTCTTCCGCCTAAGAATATAGTTCCTGGTTTGTTTAGGGATAGAAGAGGGCTGTGTCTCATGTTATGTTGTTTTTTGTACACGCTGTGACTCTATAAATCACAACATGTAAATAGGAACATGTTGGGGTTATTTTGTCACTTATTGGTAGCAGTAGGATTGCTGGAACCATTCACCTGCATGTTCTGTGCTGGCCTGATGCCGCTGGAGCCGTCAGACAGCCTTACAGCACGCACGGAGATGAGAAGAGTATGTATGGACTTATCTAACTCTGGGGGTTACGATGAATAAGCTAAATTCCCAATAAGTCGGCGTGTTCCTTTAAGTAGTTCTCCTGGGACACAAACACCTGTTTCCTGGGTGGTCTTGTGTATTCCCCTTAACTTCTATCAGGACCCAAACTCTGCTCACCCGCTTGAAACCTCCTCCCTACGTGACCAGTGGTCTCCCTAATTTTGTAGGATATAATATGAATTGTTGTCCATTTGTTTTGATAAGATATCATACGAATCCATTCAAGAGAATGCGTTGCATTATTAAAAATGAATAAAGTCGCTCACTGGAGTGGAATTCAGTTTAGAAAAAAAAGTAGAAGAAAAACAGCAAGTTTTCACTGTCCTTTTTAGAATTCAGATGACAATATGCCATAGTCGAGAATAATTACCAAGATGGCGCCGCAGAATGGTGACACGGTGTGTTGGTGCGCTCTGTTTTGTTTTGTTTTGTGTTTTAACTATGTTTCTTGCGATGGTACCCGTATCTCATTCACCAGTGAAGAGCTCGTGAACTTCAGGGGAACAATACCATCGGACTTATTTCCCACTTTTCTTCTCCCTTCACTGGAAATTTTGGACATTCTGGTCAAAGGTGCGCTCACCTTTGCTCATGCAGCGAAACGCCGGAGGAGAGGGAAACGGGCCGGTGTGCTTGTGCGTCTCCGCCAGCGAGGATTACGCACACCGTTACCGGGAATATTCCTCTCTAACGTGCGCTCACTGCCCAACAAACTGGAGGAACTACAACTGCTGTTGGTCAGAAACAGGGACTTTTTCTCATCTGCTGTTTTGTGCTTCACGGAGACGTGGCTCTGTGGATTAATACCGGACTCTGCGCTGCAGCTGGCAGGCTTCCAACTCTACAGAGCGGACAGAGACACGGACCTCTCCGGCAAAACTAAAGGTGGAGGAATCGGTTTCTACATCAATAGCGGTTGGTGCAACGACGTGACAGTGATCCAGCAGCATTGTTCTCCTAACCTGGAATATTTCATTATAAACTGTAAGCCTTTTTTATTCACCCCGTGAGTTCGCGTCATTCATCCTGGTCGGTGTTTACATCTCACCGCAGGCCAACGTGCAGGGCGCGCAGCGCATGCTTGCCGACCAGATTCTGTGCGTGGAGCGGACCAACCCGGAGTCCCTAGTTATTGTCCTTGGTGACTTTAATAAAGGGAACCTCACTCATGAACTCCCTAAATATAGACAGCATATTAAATGCCCGACCAGAGAGGAGAACATTCTGGATCACTGTTACACCACAGTCAGGGATTCTTATCACGCCGTCCCCCGTGCTGCACTGGGACACTCTGACCACGTCATGGTCCACCTGATCCCCACCTACAGGCAGAAACTAAAGCTCTGCAAACCTGTTGTGAGGACATCAAGGAAGTGGACCAGTGAGGCTGTGGAGGATCTCCAGTCGTGTTTGGATTCTACTGACTGGGATGTGTTCAGGACTGCTACCAACAGTCTGGATGAGTACACAGAGGCTGTGACGTCATACATCAGCTTCTGTGAGGACTGCTGTGTTCCATCATGCACCAGGGTGAGTTACAACAATGACAAACCCTGGTTCACAGCCAAACTCAGAAGGTTAAGGCTGGCTAAAGAAGACTCGTTCAAGAGTGGGGACAAAGACAGATTTAAAGAGTCAAAGTACAAGTTTAGCAAGGCGGTGAAGGAGGCTAAACGACGATACTCTGAGAAACTCCAAAACCAGTTCTCAGCTAATGACTCTGCAACTGTCTGGAAAGGACTTAGGCAGATCACCAACTACAAGCCTAAAACCCCCCACTATTTCGATGACCGACACCTAGCCAACGACCTGAACGAGTTCTACTGTCGATTTGAAAGACAAAAGGTGAGTCCTGACACCATCCCCCACGACACCTCCCTACAGCTACAGCCACTGTGCATCACCTCCACCTCACCCACCTCAGCAGGACCTTGGGCCCCCCCACCAAAGCCCTCCTTAAAGGTCTCCACCTCCACCCCCCTACCCACCTCAGTGACGACTCTCTCCATCCACGAGAGGGATGTCAACAGACACTTTAGGAGACAGAATCCCAGGAAAGCTGCTGGACCAGATGCTGTCTCCCCATCAAGCTTGAAGCACTGTGCTGACCAGCTGTCTCCAGTGTTCACAGACATTTTTAACACCTCACTTAAGACATGTCATGTGCCAGCCTGCTTCAAGACCTCAACCATCATCCCTGTCCCCAAGAAGCCAAGGACCACAGGACTTAATGACTTCAGACCCGTCGCCCTGACCTCTGTGGTTATGAAGTCCTTTGAGCGCCTTGTGCTTTCACACCTCAAAGCCATCACCGACACCCTCCTGGACCCCCCTGCAGTTTGCCTACAGAGCCAATAGGTCTGTAGATGATGCAGTCAACCTGGCCCTCCACTACATCCTCCGGCACCTGGACTCTGCAGGAACCTACGCCAGGATCCTGTTTTTTGGACTTCAGCTCTGCCTTCAACACCATCATCCCGGCTCTGCTCCAGGAGAAGCTCTCCCAGCTTGGTGTGCCTGACTCCACCTGCAGGTGGATCACTGACTTTCTGTCTGACAGGAAGCAGCATGTGAAGCTGGAGAAACACGTCTCCAACTCACAGACCATCAGCACTGGATCCCCTCAGGGCTGTGTTCTTTCGCCTCTGCTCTTCTCCCTGTACACCAACAACTGCACCTCCAGTCATCAGTCCGTCAAGCTTCTGAAGTTCGCGGACGACACCTCCCTCATCGGACTCATCTCTGATGGAGACGAGTCCGCTTACAGGTCGGAGGCTGACCACCTGGTGAAGTGGTGCAACCAAAACAATTTAGATCTCAACGCTCTAAAGACAGTGGAGATGGTTGTGGACTTCAGGAAGAACCCAGCCCCACCTGCCCCCATCACCCTCTGTGGCTCCACAATTGACATTGTGGAGTCTTTCCGCTTCCTGGGAACTACAATCTCCCAGGACCTCAAGTGGGAGCTGAACATCAGCTCCCTCGTCAAGAAAGCACAACAGAGGATGTACTTCCTGCGGCAGCTGAAGAAATTCAACCTGCCAAAGACAATGATGGTGCACTTCTACACAGCCATCATTGAGTCCATCCTCACATCCTCCATCACCATCCTCACCATCTGGTACGCTGCTGCCACTGCCACTGCCAAGGGCAGACTGCAGCGTGTCATTCGGTCAGCTGAGAAGGTGATTGGCTGCAATCTGCCGCCGCTCCAGGACCTTTACGCCACCAGGACACTGAAGCGTGCTGGAAAGATTGTGGCTGACCCCTCCCACCCCGGACACAAACTCTTTGAGCCACTCCCATCTGGCAGGAGGCTGAGGTCCATCAGGACCAAAACCTCACGCCACATGAACAGCTTTTTCCCCTCCGCCACTAGCCTTATTAACAAGGCCCGGAAACCACCCTGACTCTCCACCTGGCTCTTCATGCCACTGTTCTCTCTGCGCTAATGCTCTTTGCTCTTTATTTATCTATTTTATTTTATTTCTATCTTTATTTTTAATTTAATACATACTGTGTACATATACTTATATTGTTTACCTATACTTATATTGTTTAATATTACATTTAGAGAATGTGTGATGTGCACCAACAACACCAAAACAAATTCCTTGTATGTGTCAAAAAACGTACTTGGCAATAAAACCCTTTCTGATTCTGATTCTGATCAGACATGCATTAATTGCAGATGTTCTATAATGAATAAATTAAAGAAAATCACATTATTTCAGAGTGATAAATTATGTGATGAAAAGCTTCAAAAACATTTTGCTGAAGAAATAAAAGTCACATTTTTGATGAAAACCTTGTATGTCTGTGAATTCTAGATAACAGGTTTTCAGGGACAGATGTCACCAACCAAGATGAAAACAGTCCCAGTCATCAAGGACATACAAGAATGCAGAACTTGAATATGATACATGGTTTTGGTTTTGATGAAACATGTATGTTCAGGATAGTAAAATAATAATACAGAAAACCAAAGACAGGCAGAAAATATAAAAAAATATGCTTGATGACTGGAGTGCATGTCTTTGATTATGTCAGATCATCACATTTTCTTCTTCTTTGTGGCTGTGATACTTTGAATTACAAAGCACTCAGCATTATTTTTTATTAACTATTTTGCAGATTTCTCTTTTGTTTTTTTTTCAATCCTTGTTTTGGAAATATGCAATTTAGTCTATTTTTTAGCAGAGCATATTTCTTGGTTTTAGCTCCACTTTCTGTCAAGCTCGACAGAAAATGTGCCCTTATTTACCTTTTTTTCTAGCTCAAATGTTTAGTTACATTCAGTGTGCCACCAAAATTGATTAGTTTTTTGTACACAGTACAGGTCACTGAATCACATGCTCTGCTACTCTCCATATCACATACAGACTCGTATGCTTGCACACAAATATTAGCACACATGTAAAAGTGCAGCTTCACATGTACGCACACATGCACGCACGCACGCACACACACACACACACACACACACACACACACACACACACACACATACAGACACCATCTATTAGAGGCAGACAGGTGACAGCAGGCAGTGGTGGCATACTGTGACAAGAATGACACCTTCTTTAATCACAGAGGACACACACGCACACACACGCTCACACCTAGACTCTGTGATTAAAAAAGGACAAAACTAAAAAAACATCAGAAGAGGAGGAGGAAGGGTCAAGAAGGGCAGAGGAGAAGACAACATATTACAGTGACTTAGAAGAGGTGTGTGGAGATATACATGTTCAGCAGCGCAGCGAGGCGACAAATGAGAAGACAAGGGACAAAACAAAAGAGGACAAGGGAATTTCCTGCTGGAGAAGGCAGGGTGAGAAAAGAGAAGACAAGTGGATGCAGGGTGGGAAAGAAGACGGCTGTATGATTCACTTCTTCCCCAATGAAATGTACCAGATGTTCAGCTGTCAGGTGTTATGAACCTGTCTGCTCCCACTGTGTCCTCTGTCATCTGCTGCTAGTGAGAAAGACAGCCAGCGGCTCACAAGTTTTCTCCTCTTTTTTGGTATTCATCATGGTTAAATCTCTTATGTTCTCCTCTGTTCTGCTCTGCTGCCCTATTAGGTGGTACAAACGCAGGTAATTTCCTGGAATTGTATAGACTTGTCTGCAGGCATGACAAACCAACTCAAGAGTGACTAGATGCGATCCCTAGCAATGCAAAGATGCTCAGTCATGAAATTTAGAATGACCTGTTGGATCAACATGGCATCATGACTTTGCGTAAATATACACGGCACTTTCATAAAGCAAAATGGCGTGTTATTGTACGCATTTTCAGCTATCCACGTGTATGCCTACGCTGTATACAGCTGATGTAAAAAAGAAAAATCACAGCACACAGGACACGAACCCAGCTCTCACGGGTGAAAGTCCTGCGTTTTACCAATCCGCCACCCCAACCTACCACCTTACTCAATCCCCCGTTCCTTTCTACTACTTGCTACGGCGGAAATTGACTCGCAATTTAGGTCAATGGCGGCCGATTTGCGTTGATATACACGCAAAAATGTGATTATGCATTTTGATAACACGCAAAAACGGAATACAAATTGGCGTGACATAGATACGCCAATTCATGAGATCAGTCTGCTTGGATGCTGCGTGCACTCTCCTGTTGCGACGGATTAAGCGTGAACTGCATGAGGGATCTTTCTATGCTATTTTAGCAGACGAGCGTAAGGATGTATCTAAAAAGCAGCTGGTGGCCGTTTGCTTACGGTATGTACACATGGGGACTGCGCAAGGACGCACTGTTGGCCTCGTAGCCACAGACAACATGACTGCTGATGCGATAGCCCGATCAGAGGTCATTGGAATTGGAGTGAGGGTGTGACACCAGGTGGGATTCAAGATCGGCCGCAGTGACAAAAGTTTTCTTTCATTCTGTATGATGTTATCGAGGGGGCACAGAGTGAGATTGAGGCACAGTCACTCCTTCAGTAGATCAGAACGAAAAAGTTCATATTCCTCCTAGTACTTTTCAAACAGTTGTTCAGTAAATCAGACTTCACGTCCAAAAGCCTCCAGACCATCACCACATCAGTGACAGACACGGTTAATTTCATCGAGAACCTCAAACATGAACTGACATTGGCTCCGTTGACTGTGCGTTCTCAAAGATGTTGGCAACAACAAATAAGATGATATAGGATCATGATGTCGAGAACTGGGATGTACCCAGAACATCTCAAAAGTCTTGTTGAAGTGATGGACATATGCAATGGGGACGTTTTCCCGAATATCCATGCTTTCTTAAAAGCTCTGATAACACTGCCAATGACACCCTGTACAGTTGAACACATCTTTGCCAGTGCCAACCGGATTAAAACACCAAATAGGAGCACCATGCTTACTTCTGGCCGTATGTCCCTCTTTCTGTTGACATTTGAGAGAGAGCTTACAGTAACTCTCGACTTCGATGAAATCATTGACATTTTCAAGAGCAAACCCCGCCGACTACTCCTGTAATTTCAGAGAGATAGGTAGGCCCTAGCATGCCTTTTCCTACTGCTCTGTTAAACAATTTGATTTGCAATAAATGAATATTCTTCTCATGCTCTCTCCCATGCCTATCTATTTTCACATTTGGCAATCTTTTAAGCCTGCCTGAGTGTCATTTAGCCTACCCAGTTATTATTTTTTTAGCCTAATAAGTTAGCCATATTGGCTTCTGAAATGCTTTTTTTTTTTGCAATGCAGCAAACTTTGTATTGTGATGCTTGATCCGATTTGCGTTAAAGGGCTGTTAATCTTCATGGATGACCGTGAATTGGCGGTAGCGTAGCCTATTGTATTAGCTATTATCTCGTAGTAGCCTAGGCTAAATTTGAATGCATCTTCTCTGTATAATAAGCCAAGCTCAGTCTGTTGTTAATGAAATCAAAAGAAATGAATGTATGAAATTGTCAAACAGGTCTATTGCCACTTACGACCTGATTTAGGCCTAATGGGTGTGATTGATCTTTATGAGCTCTTTTGGAGCATGTTTTACATGACAGCTGACGTTGTCAATGAACAAGTTCTGTGCCCGAGTATTGATTGAAACTGTCGGGCAGTGTTGTTGATCTGTATTGTTGAAAACTTAAAACAATTAAACAGAATTGTGAAATATTCGGCCTCTTTTTTTTATACGAGCAGAACTAAACTATGTTTTGGGGAAATATTAGATTCCTGACCACTTTTACAGTCTATAGGCCTTAGGTCTATAGAGAGATGCACTATAGCACAGCCAGGTATGGTGCGTAATGGAGATTCCAAAGCGCTCTTCTTTGGTCAGAACCAAGGAGAGCGATCGCGGATAGGTCCATCCTATGCACCGAAACTTTTTACAATGCAACAACATATTTAAACAGCATTAAGCTATTAAAATTTGTATTATGTAAGCACAGATAATATAACAGTATATTAGTCAGTCATTTGTATTAGGTTAAACAGTGATTTGATAACGTTTTTAATTTAAGGCCCACCCACAATAGATCTGGCCCATCCAAAACTGGAATCCTGGCGCCATGCCTGGAGTGTAGGCAATATATGTTAATGGATGATTTTAATATTAACTGGAATGTAATGAGGGAACGAACAACTCTTAAACAAATTACTGACTATTTTAATTTAACACAAATGATAAAAACACCAACCAGAATAACAAACCGTTCGGAAACTCTAATAGATTTGTTATTTACAAACCATGCTGAAAGGATTGGTAAAACATACAATCTCATTACAGGGCTTTCTGATCACAATATTGTATTTGTTTCCCAAAAATTAAGTAAAAAGCGATTTAATTCATCTACATTTAATAACCATTACAATTTTATTCCAAAACATCTACATCAAAATCTTGATATTATTCTAAATGAAGTAAATTGGTCGGAATTGTTTTCTGATAATGATATCAAAACCAATTCTCAGATACTTCACGCTAAAATTACAGATGTTATGGAACCTTTTATAAAAAGAGGAAAAGGTAAAAAAAGGGGAAATCATTTACCCTGGCTGAATAATCACTGCAAAATACTTATAAAAGAAAGAGACATCTTACTCAAAGTGTTTTTAAAATCTGGTTTTACCATTGATAGGCAAAGATTCACTTCCATGAGAAATAAAACAACTCAAACTTTACGTAAAGCCAAGGCAAATTTTTTTTATGGATGTTATTACAAGTGCAAATGGAAATGGCAAACTAATATGGCAAAATATTAATAAACTAATTGGTAAGCAAAATAAAATGGATAATGATGGATTGGAAATAAAAGTTAACAACGAGCTGATAAATAATCCAAAAGAATTAGCAACTGAATTTAATAATTTTTTTATTAACTCTATCAACGAAATAACACAAATGTTTAGTCCCTCAGAGTTAGCCTGTAAGCCTATTAACCCTAGACAGCCATTTTTCAGATTAGAGCAAATAACTGATCAGGAAGTGGCCAACATTATTAAGTTTATGAAACCCTCAAAGGCCAAAGATGCGTATGGCCTTGAGACACATTTTTTAAAATTACACAAAGACATGCTGGTATGCCCGATAACACATCTGATAAATGTATCAATTAAAATGGCAGTTGTTCCATCAGGATGGAAGGTGGCAATAGTATCACCAATTTTTAAATCAGGAGACAAAACAAACATCTCAAATTATCGCCCCATCAGCATCCTCCCTGTTGTATCTAAGGTTGCAGAAAAGTGGATCGCCAAGCTGCTGAATAAACATCTCAACAACGGCCATCCTCTTCTGCATCCCATTCAATTTGGGTTTCGCCAGTACCACTCCACAGAGACAGCAAACTGTGTCTTCATAGAAACAGTGAAATCTTTGCTTGATAAAACCATCTGTGTTGGTGCAGTCTTTCTGGATTTAAAGAAGGCGTTCGATACAGTAGATCATCGAACCCTTCTGTCTAAACTGACTCACTTCAACTTTGCAGAAAATGCACTAGTTTGGTTTCAATCTTACTTGTCTAACAGAAGACAATCTGTGAGTGTTGGTGGCACTAACTCGTCTTACCTTGAATGTTCAGCAGGGGTCCCACAAGGCTCTATTTTGGGACCCGTATTGTTCTCTGTGTATATAAATGATTTGCCAAATGTTTGTCAGACAGTCCACTTCCAAATGTATGCTGATGATGCGGTTATTTTCACACCTGCTAAAAGTACACAGGAAGCATCATCCTCACTTACATCAGCACTGGAGAATATACAGCATTGGCTGCTTGAATCTGGCCTGTTATTGAACAAAAAGAAAACTGTTGCTATGATTTTCACAAAAAAAACCATAAAACTGGAGCGGTCCAATGTGTTCATGGGGGGAATGGAACTTGACATTGTTGAGGAGCTCAAGTACCTCGGCGTCACACTGGACCAAACACTTTCATTTAAAAAACACATCAAACTTACAGCGAACAGAATAAAATTCAATTTACAAAACTGATCATCAATGACAATTACTTCTGCTAAAATGTTCTTACATTCAATGATATTTTCACATATAGATTACTGCATCACAACCTGGTCATTCGCCGGAAATACAATTTTAAAACCCATAGAAATGTTATTCAAACAATCTATAAAAATACTGGATCAAAAACCTCTGTCATACCATCAGTGTAATATTTTGGGAAAATACAATATGCTCAATTTTGGAAATTTTATTCATTTTAAAAACTGTTGTCTAATTTATAAAGTTTTTCATGGACTTGCTCCACCTTCGCTTTCTACATTCATTAAACCTAGGTCTGACAGAGGATATTGTACCAGAGCCTCATTTAGAGGAGATATAGAGATCCCACATAGAAAAACTACCTTTGAACAAACTGTTCTGTCTATCAGAGGAGGTCACTTTTGGAACAGTATCCCAACAAACATTAGAGAATGTCCAACTTATTGCACATTTAAAAAGCATTTTAAACTATTTCTTAAGAGGTCCCAGTTATGTCATCATTTTGACTAATTTTATGGATGTAATGTAATCTGTCTGAATGTGTGCTAATGTGTTCCTTGTTTGATATTGTATATTGTCATATTCTCACCTATGTATTATCTTGCATGTTGTTGTTTTCCTGCCTCGGGACTACAGGTGAAAATTAGCATTTATGCTATAACCTGGCTCATTTACAGTCTTTACAGAAATGTTAGATTGTTCATTAATGTGCACTGTCCCGAATACATAAATAAGAAGAATACTGAGGAAGACTATCTGCAGTTTTGCATGTAAAAAAAATATATTTCCATTGAACTATTATAATGTTCTTGGGGTGATGTGAATAAAACTGAAGCTTTAACAATATAGAAAGTATCAACAGTCTCAGCTGATCCTCGAGCATTTGAGCAAGCTGACTCACAGAATGGATTTCTGATAGAACTATTTTTGCAACTTTCCGAAGCAGAAAAGTACAGCCACATGATGCAGAAAATCTGACAAGCATGCCCACATCTTACAACAACTGGCCAGGTGTGCAGGTGAGAAAGTCTGAACTTCTCTCTCAAGCTATTTTTTCATTCTTCACACAACAGTTTCTGGCATTTCTTTGTGTACTACCAATAGTGTGCACCATTATACCAATTTGTATCATGTCGGGTCTTACCCAGCTCTCCATAACGGTAATCTTCTCACCCTGTCTTTGTGATGCCAACAGGTATTAAGTTCTTTTGCCTTTAGATGTGGGCAGAAAACCCTTTGTGTAAGAGTTTAGACCATAAGCACTGTAAGTTCAGTTAGTTGCAGATGTTTTCAAAAGGTTCCAATTGGAGGCCAACAACTACAGCAGTTACTTTGGGTATCAAACCCACCACATTCTCTGTAAGACTTATTTTGTTTTTGACTGTACTGTACTAGCTTCCTTTCTATCTGCCAAATTAGGAAGTCTCACCCTTTCTGATTTGTTCTCAACTCCTGTGCTTTTCTTTCAACTCCTCCTTTTGTATTGAATAAGATAACTCACTTTTCTTCCTTTCTAGTAAGAGATTACTGTATGTTTTATGAGATTGTTTCTTTTTTTGCCTGTCTCTGCTTCAAAGTAGTTTTTTTATTGTCTTTTTTATACAATACAATGTATCAAAGTGTATTGTCAACTTTGTATTTACTCTAAATACAAAAGCTAATGATTACATTTTCTGTATTGTGTGCAATCACAGAACCAAAGCTTATATGTCTGAAAAAAACAGTGCATGTGACATTTCTCAAAAGATACAATGGACAGATTTTTTACAAACAAGATCAAAGTCCAGTCTGTGATTCTGGAAAGGGTGTTTTTTGTGTTTTATATACAGTATCTGTGTTGGAGAGATGAAAACCCATCTTCTGTCAAAATAGGAGGGCAGGTTGTTGTCGCCTTCTCTCCTCTTCATCCCTCTGTCATCTGGTGTAAATGTGAAGCACAGCAACCTCTTCTCACCTCTGCCCCCCCCACCCTCTCACTTCCTCTCTCACCTGGTGTGACGATGAGGGCAACCTGTCTTCATTTTGCCACTTTCCAACAACCTCTCCTTCATTTCCTGTCCTTCTGTCTCGAGGCATCTCTTCTCACTTCCTTCTGTTTTCCTTCCCTGCCCCTTGCTCTCTCGTTAGTCTTCTACATGCCACATGCACACACACATGGCACACTTTACATACACACTTGCAGCAGAAACAAGTTGTAAACAACACAAATACATAGTAATGACAATTATTATTGCTTACGTGTATTCTTATAATGCCTTTTGTTGTAATACTTGGTCGGGACTATCTATTCCTAAGTATTAGTGTCTAATTGTGTGTAGGCCTCACTTGTGTTTTCCCCTTTAATTTAATTTTAGAGCCGTTAGAGACGTATTTAGATGTGAGAGAGACATGGGCTTGCACTATAGTACTATAGATAGTAAATTTGTGTTCAACCCAAGGTAAACACACTTTAATAAAAATAATACTTCAATATCAATATTACCAAAAGGAAATCACAATTTAACTGCACATAACACCAGTGGGTAATAGGGGTGTGATGAGACACTCTAAAAGCAGTTCGGGATGCAAAAGGTGGTCCAACCTGGTACTAACTGTACCCAATAAAGTGGACGTTAAATGTATATTGAGTGATTTATAATGCTGAAATAGTCATTAGATAGTTGTACTAACTGTAACCAATAAAGTAGACATTAAATGTATATTGAGTGATTTATAATGCTGAAATAGTCATTAGATAGTTGCATGCCTGTTCTCATTTCTGAAGGTTTGAAGCCACTGTAAAGCTACTCAGGATGGGCTTTGCTCATGGTCAATCCGTGGTTGATCACATGATGAATTAGTGTGGCCCTGATCTCATCAGAGATGGCTCTCCTTCTTTCTCTTCTTCTCTCCCTCTCCTCCTCCTCCTCCTTGTTGTCGTCCCCTGTCTCTCCCTCCTCCTCCCCTTGCTCTGTCAGTTGTTGGCATCCATTGTTACTATTTTCCCCCTGTAATCAAATACAACAGTACTGCACACTTTGACTTAAAAATGGCCAAAGCATCAAATCAGTACATTTCTGGCACACTATTAACAAATCAACAGTTTGGAATTTTGCAGGGCTACTGGGGCATTGGATTGCAGTATTTTGTTAGGAGCTTGTGTCTTTTTTTACTATTTATGATAACCATGGCAACATTTTAGTCAAGAGGATTACAGTGTATGAAAGTTAAACTTTCATACATGATGTAATATGTTTTGTGTTAAGTTTTCATGTGTTTTTCAGATTATTGATTTAATTTGAGAGGGACTCTCTCAAGGGTACTCGCCCCAGAAGCAGACTACTATTGCATCTTAAAACCATCCTTTTTACTGGAGGCTAAGACCCTGTGTGTGTGTGTGTGTGTGTGTGTGTGTGTGTGTGTGTGTGTGTGTGTGTTTGGAGGCAGTGTATAGTATGCCTATGTACTATTTAAACCAGAACCACAACTTTGTCAGACCACGCATGAGTCGATATGTGTGTTATGTATGCTTGGAGTACACAATATTCAAGGATTATACCATACAGGATGAAATGTAGTTGTAGCCCCCTTCACACTACAAAGAAAATGGATAAACAGATATGGAAATATTAAAATTACAATACAATATGAACAATAAAAGGCAATTAAATAGAACAAACTATAAAAGTTGCACAAAAGGAAGAGACAAAAAAGGAATATTAAATTATATTTACAAGGAATATTATATATATATATATATATATACCGTATTTTCTCAAATAAAAACCGGTCAATTATTAGTCAATTATAAGCCGGGCCTCTGATAGTGGCCGGGGGCGTGGTCAACACGGACAAATAAAGGCCGGCCTCAAATTAAGGCCGGGGAAAAAATAGTGTGGATAATCTCCTAAATGCTTTACATATAATATTAAGTCACGGCCAGCTAGCTGGAGGTGGGAGGAAACACGTTAGCCTGGAGCTAAAAACAAAGCTACCGGTAGCTAGCTACCGTCTGTAACGTTACTCAGATACTGGTGTAACTACTGTATGCGCTTATTGTAATCTACCAGTAATACTGTAGTACCTATATTTGAAAGAAATTCCCGGTACATTTACAGGGTTCAAACTGACACAATGGTGGCGTTTGATTAATTCTGACCCAAATTGCTTTGTTGCCCTTCTGGCTGTTGATGTATATGGATATGGTGATATTTTTGCAAATGTGAACGCTATGGTTTTTCATTTAAAACAATTTATTTAAAATAATTATACTTATCAAACAGATGGAATTAGAAATAAAGGCCTGCCTCTAATAAAAGCCTGCTTCAAATACAAGCCTGGTCCCTTCTGCAGTTCAGGTAAATAAAGGCCCCGGCTTTTATTTGAGGAAATACGGTATATACAGTGCCCTCCACAATTATTGGCACCCCTGTTTAAGATGGGTTCATGGACTTCTAAAAATTCTCCTTTTTTTTTAAACAACATAGAACTCAAATGCAAAAAAAGAGAAAAATCCAACCTTTTATTTAAGTACATTACTTTGGTGGTAAAAAAAAAATTGCATTTAGAAAAAGAAAACTTGAAATCATGTGTCCCACAATTATTGGCACCCCTAACAATTCCTCTGAAAAATGTAATATATTTTATTTTAAATATATTTTTCTGTAGTTGCTAAAGTTGGTCAGGGTATCTAGGAACTTTTAAATAGTAATTCATGACTTCCTGTTTCCCTGGGGTATAAATATGACGTGACACAGAGTCCTAATTCTCTTACCCATTTGTCAACATGGCAAAGACAAGAGAACACACAATTCAAGTAAGGCAGATGTGTGTCGACCTTCATAAGTCAGGCAATGGCTACAAGAAAATAGCCACTCGCCTTAACTTGCCCGTATCTACAGTCAGAGGAATCATTAAGAAGTTTAAAACAACTGGAACAGTGACAAACTAGGCTGGAAGAGGTCCCAAGTTTATCTTGCCACAACGCACAGTGAGGAGGATGGTAAGAAAGGTAAAAAAAAGTCCTAAGCTCACTGTCACAGAATTGCATCAAAGAGTGGCATCTTGGGGTCACGAAGTCTCAAAAACAACCATCAGACGCTCTCTACATGCCAACAAGCTGTTTGGGAGGCATGCAAGGAAAAAGCCTTTTCTCACTAACACTCACAAACGTAAACGGAGTTTGCTAAGCGGCACTGGGACTTCAACTGGGATTGTGTGCTTTGGTCAGATGAGACAAAGATTGAGCTTTTTGGCAACAAACAGTCTAAGTGGGTCTGGCGTAAAACAAAAGATGAGTATGCCGAAAAGCACCTTCACCACCGTGAAGTATGGTGGAGGATCTGTGATGCTTTGGGGCTGTTTCTCTTCCAAAGGCCCTGGGAACCTTGTTAGGGTGCATGGCATCATGGATGCTTTGAACTACCAAGACATTTTAAATAAAAACCTGATGGCCTCTGCCAGAAAGCTGAAGATGGGTCGTCACTGGGTCTTTCAGCAGGATAATGATCCTAAATATGTGGCAAAATCTACACAAAAATGGTTCAGCAGTCACAAACTCAAGGTCCTCCCATGGCCATCTCAGTCCCCAGACCTCAACCCAATCGAAAACCTGTGGGGTGAGCTAAAGAGGAGAGTGCATGAGAGAGGACCCAGGACTCTGGATGATCTAGAAAGATTGTGCAAAGAAAAATGGTCAAAGATCCCTCTCTCTGTGTTCTCCAATCTTGTGAAATGTTATAGAAGGAGATTAAGTGCTGTCTTGTTGGCAAAAGGGGGTTGTACAAAGTATTAACATCAGGGGTGCCAATAATTGTGGAGGGCACTGTATATATATACAGATTTAGAGATGCTTCACATTCAGGTGCGAAGCGATTCAGTGATGTCACGGACCGATGATGCCATCAGGACCACATCATCTGCAAAAAGCAGATCGCTAAGAAGCTCTCGATCTACCCGCCAATTTTTGTTCCTACCCTCACCTATGGTCATGAAGGCAGAAAGGCAGAAAGAAAGAACGAGATCCTGGGTACAAGCGGCCAAAATGGGTTTCCTCAGGAGGGTGGCTGGCGTCTCCCTTAGAGATAAGGTGAGAAGCTCAGTCATCCATGAGGACCTTGGAGTGGAGCCGCTGCACCTTTGTGTCGAAAAGAGCCAGTTGAGGTGGTTTGGGCATCTGGTTAGGATGCCGGTCCAGCTCAGAGGATGCCTCTGGGAAGACCCAGGACTAGGTGGAGAGATTATATCTATACTGACACATGACCTGGGATCGCCTCAGGATCTCCCAGTCAGAGCTGGTTGATGTGGCTCGGAAAAGGGATGTTTGGGGTCCCCTGCTGGAGCTGTTGCCCCCGCGGCCCAACCCCGGATAAGCGGATGACGATGGACGGATACCCTCACAAACTAAACCATTTTAGTTGACATGCACGGAAATTAAGTACACATGTAGTGATAGGTTGTGGTCATGTGTAGCACCTGTGTAAATGTACTGTATGTAAGTATGCATCACTAAAGTTGTCCCTAGCCAATCCTAAGGATGGGCATCAGGGCAGGTTAGGGCATATTGGCATTGGTATCTAGTGATGACCAAATGAAGCCTCTTTATTTTCTGGGCCCACTAGGTAGTGTTCTCTGTTCAATAAAGGGTTGAAAACCCACTATATTGCCATTCTGACCAAGAGTGCCATCTAGTCGGTTCAGAAGACAAAATAAAAAGTTTCAGGAAGCTTCATGCGGCTTCATTTGGCCATCACTAGCAAATGAACAAATATCTCTGGTCCTGGAGGTCCCTACATTTCCACTGCACCACTTTTGTCAGTGCATTTTGTCAGTAATGACCTAATACATTTGGAGATAACGTGCTTAACAGAGGATGGGTTCTATTCATCAACCTCTGAGTTATGGGCCAAGAATGCTTTTGCTGCACAACTCTACTGTCAGTCTTTACAGATGGAATATCTACCCACAATCCTTGGTTTAGGAGGTCAGAGGCTGAAGTGAATTTTTGATTGGTGGTTTTGAAAATGTTGAAAATGGTTTTTTTGGATGTTTTCTGTAGTTGATTCACTTGTTTTCAGTGATATGAGTTCTCTGATTGTGTTTTGTGTGTGTCAATATTGTTTCCATTGTTTTGAAGAAAACTCTTGTAACAGCAGAGGATGGTTTCGATCCATTGACCTTTGGCTTATAGGCAGAGCATGCTTCCACTGCACCACTTTAATGTGAAGCACTCCAAAAAGAACTAGAAGAACACACAATCTTTTTCTTATGGAGCCTGATCCATTCGGTGCTGAAGCTTGGCTTGCTATTGTACGTTTCATGTTATCATGTAAAGCCAACCACCGGTTGCCAAGAATTCAATATCTAAATTTGTCCTTTCTCTCAGCATGCTCCTCAGCCTCTAAAATCAAAATGGAGCAAAGAGTTAGGTAAAGCCATGGATGTATGAAAAAGGGGTTTGAAGATTATAAATGCATGTTAAGTAATTATTACTTACTTATTACTTAACTTATCCAGTTCAAAGCCACATTTCAGCAGTGACCAATAAACTGCCATATAAATTGCTTGCTCAAAAAGCAGAGGTATATATAATACGACAGCCACACACTGAACACAGAGAGAAATGGGTTAGGGCAATGGTACGCTACGTCGACTCATGCACTCACATCTGTTCACAGCAGGGGACCACTTTATACTCCACTGAATGCTCAATTTCAAAGAGTCCAAAGAGCATTTCCAAGATAAATAATGTACATTTGCATTCCATATGTGGTTAGATAAAACTCATTGCATTCCTTTTACTGCTGTATTACCTAAATGGAATATTCCAGACTCAGTCAGACATGAGAAATAACACTAACTGCATTAGAAAATCTCCAGAAACGGCATAATCAGCTACATTGAATTCTGCATTTTGTACTTTATTTTGAATCATACGTAAATAAGCATTACTTTTAAAAACTCCCAAACTCATGAAGTGCTCTGTTTTAATGTGTATATTTCCATCAATATTTCCAGTCAATTAATAATGATTGAGCTAGTATTGATGTCCTGTCTAAGCCAGACACACATAATATATCTGATGGACTTGTGTTATGTAACTACATTCATGCGTCATACTGGCATCACTGTGTGCGAGTGTATAATGTCTAAAATTAACTTTTGGCTTGCTGTCAGGGCTGAGGGGTGAACTCAAAGAATCAACTGGGTAAGACGTTTCTGTTTTATTTCAAGTATTTTAAGTTTTTATTCCTTGTGGATTCCTAGGTCTCTCTAAATTCAGGCAGGTACTGTGTGTTCTGTGTGTTGGGCTGGTTAACTTTAATTTTATTTATTTAACCTTTATTTATCCAGGTAAGCCGATTGAGAACTAATTCTAATTTACAACAACGACCTGCCCAGTACAACCACAGTCTGATCTGCTGGCCACTGAGCAGCTCCACTGGAGCGGTTTTGGTTAAGGGCACCACTGAGGTTCGACACATGTGAAGTGGAAATTAGGGAGGGACAAGCGCTGCTCTTTCACTTTCCCCACCCAGATTTTATCCTGTCGGTTTGGGGATTGAACCGAAACCTCCCGGTCAAGCACGCTTCTTTAACCTCTAGGCCACCACTGCCCATAACTGTCTTCCAGATATCAGCGAAATAAATGTAGTGTATATCCAGGACTTTAAATTGACATCCGCCAACCCGCCAAATGCAGGTAAAAAATAATTTTGGCGGGAAACATTGTAAAGTTACTAGCCAGTTTGGCCGGTAATGAATGAAGCAAATAATATTGTTTCTGTTTGAATCGGCAGGCTGCAGAAATGTTTTCCGCCAATAAATTTGGGTTTTGTTTATCTGGCAGCACTGCTTGTAGTACTAACCATACATTTTCCATGAACACTGACGTCGTGACCAGTGTGCGAAATGCATATTTTGATTAACCCATGAGACCCCCTGAAACCCTCAAAAGCAAAATTTGAAGGGGTCTTAAATTTTGTCAAAAAAATACAATATTTTATTGTCAGTAATGGTCACTAAAATGTTGGGTTTTTTTTTCCCAACTTTTTTTATTTGAATTTGAAATTTTAACAAGTGACACAGCACAGTGAACAAAGTGAACACAGCATAGTGGAACTGATATATCACTTCCCCTCAGGTCCCCTACCCACCCGCAAATCAACCCAGTACAGGTCCAAAACGGGGTCAAACACACAGACCGATGCACACTGACAAACACACACCAGTAAGGACATACAACTGATTGACAACCGACATTTGAGGAGGATGTGCACACGCACACTCCCACGCCCCACCTCTTTCCACAAACTAGCTCTATCAATTTAGTACCCATCCCTTGTCAGCCGCAGTCTATCACAGAAAAGGAGACTGGTAATACATTTAATAAACTGACACTTGCTCTACTAAACATTCGATCTTTGGCAGGAAAATCCTTTTTAATTAATGATTTTATTATTAAGCACAACCTTGATTTTTTATTCCTAACAGAAACTTGGTTGGACAATAATAACAGTGATACAGTACTCATTGAGTCAGCTCCTCTGAATTTTCACTTCATGACTGAGAATAGACTTAATAAGAAAGGTGGTGGAGTCGCTATTTTGTTTAATGATTCATTTAAATGTACAAAATTATCCTACGGAAATTTCGCTAGTTTTGAACATGTGGCTCTTCAGCTGAGGTCTTCTCCTCAAGCTATATTTCTTAATATTTATAGGCCACCAAAATACGGTGCAGCCTTTTTTGAAGATTTTACTGAACTGCTATCTGCGATCTGTATTGATTTTGATTGTGTGATTATTGTTGGAGATTTTAACATTCATGTTGACAATCCCCAGGACAGAGAAACTAAAGAATTATGTTGTATTTTTGAGAACTATGGACTAACTCAGCATGTGACACAGGCCACACACAACAAGGGACACACCTTAGACTTGATTATCTCCAAGGGTCTGAACATTACCAATGTTAAGGTGACTGATGTTGCTTTATCTGACCATTCATGTCTTTTCTTTAATGGCATTTTCTCTGTAAAAAAAAGGATTCAAACTAAGGTAATCAAAAAACGTTATATCACTGAGAACACTAGTGAGTCATTTGTTCAGATTTTCTCTTCCACACCTGCTCTTTCAGGGGCCTCAGTTACCGAGCTTGTAGATAATTTTAATTGTAAAATTACAAACATTATTGATGCCATTGCCCCCATTACGGATAAAACTGTCTCTTTTAAAAATAAATCCCCATGGAGAAATGCCACATTGGTAAGAGCAAAAAAAAGGGAGTGTCGAAAAGCCGAACGTAGATGGCGAAAAAGTAATCTCCAGGTCCATTATGAGTCCTATAAAGAGAGACTTCAAGACTGAAGCAGATGAGCAATTGATGGATGAATGGATCCTAAAACACAGGGCTTTCAAGCGGGGGAGCAGGGTTCGTGTCCTCGGAGTACAACTTAAGGGGACTGGTGTTTTAACCCAAACCGCGATATTTTTTCTAATCTTAACTAAACGTTTTGGTGCCTAAACCTATCTGTCGTTGCCGGAGGACAGTCACCTTCTATCGGCTAAACTCAACTGTAACCCTCATGATGCCCTTTACTCGGCTCACAGTCACCTTTTGTCAGCTAAACTCAACTGCAACTGCTGCTGAAACGACCGTTACCTCACGGTGATCTTTTCTTGGCTAAAGGGTTAACGTCATGGTCATGTGACCAGTTGTCACAACAGCTGGCGGTCGGCGTAAAGTTTTCATACAGTATCATACCATAGGTCATGATTGTGTGTGTCCTTAACTTAATTTCCAAAGTACAAATATAATTTGCAAAGTGAGCAGGATCTTTTAAAGAAAATATCAATGTTGCTCCAGAAAGACAAACACAGGAGTATCTAGATAATAATAAGGTTATGGTGTGGCACTTAGCACTTAACATAACACATGAGCCGCAGCACGGAGACCTCGAACAGAGTCATCATTGCAATCAGGAACAAACCAGCGCACCATCATTATGGGATTGATCCAGATTCAATTGATTTAAGCTGCAGAATGTATTCAACAGGTTCTACAAGATTCACCCTCAATCTTCGGCCTTCTATTAGTGGGGAGGGAACACAATTTTTATCTCGGTAAATGGATGCTTCTCACTGCAGTGCTCCATGGAATTTATATTTTACTTCTCTGTTCTATAGTGGAAACAATTGTTTCAATTAACAAATACTTGATAGAGTAAAGCACACTCTTTGTATTGCAGATTCAAACGAAAAACTTAGAAGCTTTGAAACTTAAAAAAGTGAATATTCAGTCCCTCCAGAAAAATGGGATTATGCGATCGCATAATTCAATGCATAATCAGCCAAAGTCTGCATATTTATGTGGGGGCCGCATTTTTTCAAATACGCCGCACTTTCGCTACGTAAATTTCTGATTTCATCAAACCGTTTTTGCAAGTTCCCGCAATTTCATCGCATAAAATTGCATAAATATCACGCATATTCCATCGCATTTTTTAAGAAAGCGTGCCACATAATCAAGGATTTTTGCCCGCAACAATCACAAAAAAACTCAAATTTTTCTGGAAGGACTGAATATTATAGACTTCTGGAATTAACAAGGGAACTTGCTCATATATACTTTTTTTTTTAATGAAAGCTCTCATGCGAGTATTGGATCTTATACCTGTTATTGAGAGGCCTTTGCACACCGAGGGCCAGATTTAGTAACGCTTTTGTGTATTGTTTCGCAACGTGCGCGTAAAAGCATGGCGAGGTATGTACAAACAGGCCGCACTGATGTAAAAGTGCAGACTACCTGTCACAGGAACTGAAAATGGCAAATTGCGCTTTTCCGTGTCATGCATATGCATTCACGGGAGGGTCAAGGGGAAAGTGGGAGTTTTCCATAGGGAGATTGAAGGGGAAGCGTAAAGTGCGCCTAATTATGTATTTGTATGTACAAAAAACGCCCGAGAAAGCGCGCCTCTATTTTTCCTGTGAAAATTCTCTCTTAAAAGCAGGTGTAAACCAGGAAGCGGGTTTTGCATATGCCTCCTGGTGAAATGGAAGCAGTAATCTGAGCAAGACGAAGACATAGGCCAAGGAGACGAGCTGAAAAGATTTTTGCCACAAGAATCACCCTTTTTCAGTTGAGTGAACACAAAATCATTAAGCGTTACAGATTAAGCAGCCATGAAATATTACAGTTACTGGAAGAAATCAAAAATGACATTGAATCTCCCACTCAGCGTTCACATTCCATTCCAGCAGTTCGCTACATTACAAATATTGGCATCAGGATAATTTCAAACAGTCATAGCATCAGCAGTGGGCCTATCGCAGTCTGCAATCAGCCGTATCATAGCACAAGTACTTAACGCTTTGCTACAGCTTTTGCTTTTGCTACTTTCTGCAGGTTGGACATGGCGCTGATAACGCTACATTTACAAATGTACATACATCTGGCCCTAAGTCCGTAATTATTTGCTTCAGGTTTAAAGGAATGGTTCGGAGTAATTTCACCCTACGGTCCTTTGCGGTGAGACGGCAGTAAGACGAGTGCTTAGGGACCGTGTACAAACTACAACACCGAAAAGAGATACAACAAAAATATTTATTACTTTAACTTATTTTTTAAAAGTCAGTGCTGTAGTACAACTCAAGGTCATGGTGCAAGGACCCTAGGGTGAAATTACTCCGAACCATCCCTTTAACAATAGAAAGGCCAACGGGTTACAGTGGAGCCATGTTGCATCTTTGCGCCTTATAAGTAATTATTTTAATGAAATAATAAGAAGTTTAGAGGGGAAATCACACTTGAGAGGAACTGCTAAATACTCTACACATCTGTAACATGACAAGAGGCACCTACCAGACTTGTGTAAGCGGTCACAAACTAGTGATGGCCAGATGAAGCCTCATGAAGCTTTGTAAACCATTTCATTTATTTTCTTAGTCCACTAGATTGTGCTCTTGGTTTAAAGAAACAGGCTCCTTCAAGTGGGCTCACAAAGCTTCATGAGGCTTTATTTGGCCATCACTATCACAAACCAAAAAGGTTGGAAACCACTGGATTAAAATGCATAAGTTTTAAGGTTATTCTATTTTGTATTTAAAATCTTAATCTACAAAGTATCTAGTGACTATATGTGTTAAATGTAGTGGAGTAAAAATTACAATATTTCCCTCTGAACCGTAATGGAGTAGAAGTATAAAGTAGCAGAAATACTCAAGTTGAGAACCTCAGAATTGTATTTAAAGTAGGGCTGGGCAATATATCGATATTATATCGATATCATGATATGAGACTAGATATCGTCTTAGATTTTGGATATCGTAATATGACATAAGTGTTGTCATTTCCTGGTTTTAAAGGCTGCATTACAGTAAAGTGATGTACTTTTCTGAACTTACCAGACTGTTCTAGCTGTTCTATTATTTGCCTTTCCCCCACTTAGACATTATATCTACATTACAGATGATTATTCATCTAAAATCTAAGTGTGAAGATATTTTGTTAAAGCACCAATTGTCAACCCTAGAATATCGCCGCAATATCGATATCGAGCCCTAATTTAAGTACAGTACTTTCCACAACTGATTAAAATAATGACAGAAAAATATGACTAGTACCTTCCATTAGTTGTGTGTGAACATACAATATTAGTAGGGCTTTTGTCCCGATTCGATTGTTTTATGATACATGGGTGCTGCTCATTAATTGCGAGTTGTACAAGTATCGCGATTCGATAGTATCGAGTTTTGTAATTTCCTTTCCTTCTTTAACAAAAATAAGTTGAATAATACACTTTAAGAGACAACATCATGAGACATTTCTAAAAACTAATCATTACACGTCAGTCTGACATTTATTTCACTGAAGAACATAACATGATTTTTCTGCATTTTCTGCTTTCGCTCTGTAGTAGTAGTCGCCGTCAGCGGTACCGTATGAACAGAAAATGTTTAGATGAATCATTGGTAAAAAAAAAATATTGATTCTAGGGAAAAGAATCGATTTTAAAAACCACAAAAGATCACGATACATACGATTTTAAATTTTTTTTTCCCATCCCTAATTATTAATACGACATAAAGCTGTGTACAGTACAGGCCAAAAGTTTGGACACATCTTCTCATTCAATGCGTTTCCTTTATTTTCATGACTGTTTCTACATCAATAGCGGTTGGTGCAACGACGTGACAGTGATCCAACAGTATTGTTCTCCTGAACTGGAATCTTACATCATAAACTGTAAGCCTTTTTATTCACCCCGTGAGTTCCATTCATTCATTCTGGTCGGTGTTTACATCCCGCCGCAGGCCAACGTGCAGGTCGCACAGCGCATGCTTGCCGACCAGATACTATGTGTGGAGCGGACCAACCCGGACTCCCTAGTTATTGTCCTTGGTGACTTTAACAAAGGAAACCTCACTCATGTACTACCTAAATACAGACAGCATATTAAATGCCCGACTAGAGAGGAGAACATTCTGGATCACTGTTACACCACAGTCAGGGATGCTTTTCACGCCGTCCCCCGTGCTGCACTTGGACACTCTGACCATGTCATGGTCCACCTGATCCCCACCTACAGGCAGAAACTAAAGCTCTGCAAACCTGTTGTGAGGACATCAAGGAAGTGGACCAGTGTAGCTGTGGAGGATCTACAGACGTGCTTGGACTCTACTGACTGGGATGTGTTCAGGACTGCTACCAACAGTCTGGATGAGTACACAGAGGCTGTGACGTCATACATCAGCTTCTGTGAGGACTGCTGTGTTCCATCATGCACCAGGGTGAGTTTCAACAATGACAAACCCTGGTTCACAGCCAAACTCAGAAGGCTAAGGTTGGACAAGGCAGAGGCGTTCAGGAGTGGAGACAAAAACAGACTTAAAGTAGCAAAGTACAAGTTTAGCAAGGCGGTAAAAGAGGCTAAAAAACGGTACTCTGAGAAACTCCGAAACCAGTTCTCAGCAAACAACTCTGCTTCTGTCTGGAGAGGGCTTAAACAGATCACCAGCTTCAAGCCTAAAGTCTCCCACTCCACCAACGACCGACGCCTAGCCAACAAACTTAATGAGTTCTACTGTCGCTTTGAAGGACAAAGGGTCGGTCCTGTAACCATCCCCCTCAACACCTCCCAACAAAGGGTCTTCCCTGATTCCATCCCCCGCGACACCTCCCAACAGCTACAGCTACAGTGCATCACCTCCACCTCCCCCCACCTTAAAGGGCCCCCCCCCCTCCACCTCCCCACCCACCTCAGCGACGACTCTTTCCATCAATGAGAAAGACGTCAACAGACTATTCAGGAGACAGAACCCCAGGAAAGCTGCTGGACCGGATGCTGTCTCCCCATCCAGCTTGAAGCACTGCGCTGACCAGCTGTCTCCGGTGTTCACAGACATTTTCAACACCTCGCTGGAGACATGTCACGTGCCAGCCTGCTTCAAGACCTCAACAATCATCCCCGTTCCCAAGAAGCCAAGGACCACAGGACTTAATGACTTCAGACCCGTCGCCCTGACCTCTGTGGTTATGAAGTCCTTTGAGCGCCTTGTGCTTTCACACCTAAAAGCCATCACCGACACCCTCCTGGACCCCCCTGCAGTTTGCCTACAGAGCCAATAGGTCTGTAGATGATGCAGTCAACCTGGCCCTCCACTACATCCTCCGGCACCTGGACTCTGCAGGAACCTACGCCAGGATCCTGTTTGTGGACTTCAGCTCTGCCTTCAACACCATCATCCCAGCTCTGCTCCAGGAGAAGCTCTCCCAGCTTGGTGTGCCTGACTCCACCTGCAGGTGGATCACTGACTTCCTGTCTGACAGGAAGCAGCATGTGAAGCTGGGGAAAGACATCTCCGACTCACAGACCATCAGCACCGGATCCCCTCAGGGCTGTGTTCTTTCTCCTCTACTCTTCTCCCTGTACACCAACAGCTGCACTTCCAGTCACCAGTCTGTCAAGCTTCTAAAGTTCGCGGACGACACCTCCCTCATCGGACTCATCTCTGATGGAGACGAGTCCGCCTACAGGTCGGAGGCTGACCACCTGGTGACCTGGTGCAAGCAAAACAACCTAGAGCTCAACGCTCTAAAGACAGTGGAGATGGTTGTGGACTTCAGGAAGAATTCTGCCCCCAACTGCCCCTATCACACTCAGTGACTCCACAATTAACATTGTGGAGTCTTTCCGCTTCCTGGGAACTACCATCTCCCAAGACCTCAAGTGGGAGCTGAACATCAGCTCCCTCGTCAGAAAAGCACAACAGAGGATGTACTTCCTGCGGCAGCTGAAGAAATTCAGCCTGCCAAAGACAATGATGGTGCACTTCTACACAGCCATCATTGAGTCCATCCTCACATCCTCCATCACCATCTGGTACGCTGCTGCCACTGCCAAGGACAAGGGCAGACTGCAGCGTGTCATTCGGTCAGCTGAGAAGGTGATTGGCTGCAATCTCCCACCGCTCCAGGACCTTTACGCCACCAGGACTCTGAAGCGTGCTGGAAAGATTGTGGCTGACCCCTCCCACCCGGAGACTAACTCTTTGAGCTACTCCCCTCTGGCAGGAGGCTGAGGTCCATCAGGACCAAGACCTCACGTCACAAGGACAGCTTTTTCCCCTCCGCCACTAGCCTTATTAACAAGGCCCGGAATCCACCCTGACTCTCTCCACACCCACCTCTGGCTCTACATGCCACTGTACTTAATCTGCTCTTTTTTATCTTAACTGTTACTCTTATTTTATTATGTTACATCCTGTGTGTGTACATATACACATATATTTATATATTTATACTTATATTGTCTGTTCTGTTAACCTGTTTGTTTAACTTATTTTAGATAATGTGTGACATGCACCTACGACACCAAAACAAATTCCTTGTATGTGTAAAAAATGTACTTGGCAATAAAGCTTTTCTGATTTCTGATTTCTGATTTCTGATGACTATTTGCATCGTAGATTCTCACTGAAGGCATCAAAACTATGAATGAACAAAAAAGTGTGAAAAAAGTGTGAAAATAACTGAAAACATGTTTTATATTTTAGATATTTTTTCAAAGTAGCCACCCTTTGCTTTTTTTGATAACTCTGCAAACCCTTGGTGTTCTCTCAATGAGCTTCATGAGGTAGTCACCTGAAATGGTTTTCACTTCACAGGTGTGCTTTGTCAGGGTTAATTAGTGGAATTTTTTCCCTTATTAATAAAAAAGCAAAGGGTGGCTACTTTGAAGAATCTAAACTATAAGACATGTTTTCAGTTATTATCTTACCTTCAGTGAGAATCTACAATGTAAATAGTCATGAAAATAAAAAGGAAATGCATTGAATGAGAAGGTGTGTCCAAACTTTTGGCCTGTACTGTACCTGCACCATGAATATCTCACATTACCCCACTTGCTCGAGAATTCAATTCAATTCTATTCATACCTCCTGTTTTTCTTCGTTGGGAGTGTGTGTATGTGTGTGTCAGTAAGTGTTAGCGGTGACAGATGAGGGTGAAGTGTCTAGAGTTTTAATGTTGAAACTAATCACCGTACTGTCAGTCAACCTTACTGACCCTGCTTCAACTCTGCCCTTCCGTTGTTCACGGCTTCATTGTTGATCTCTTATTTTCCTCTCTCTATCTTAAAGGCATCTCTTTTGTGTGACCTATCCCACATCCCTCTTTTCTTTCTTTGTCTTGTTATGTCTCTCTTTGTACATCTCCCTTTGATAGTTTGGATGCCTTTTCTGTCTCTCTTTCCCTATATCACTTTATCTACCTCATACAAGCCACTTCACTTTTTCAGCTGTTGACGCGCACGTCTCAAAATGTATGCATGCTAGAAATAAGACCGACGCCTATTTTTCACACGACACGCAAGCGTGTTGGAAGCATTTCCATTCAAAATAGAATAGGTGTTTATATGTCATTTTGACACAAATACATTTAATAAATGACATTTTGAGTTTGAAAGTCTCTAGGTTTTGACATAAATGCAGATATATAAATGTAATTTAACAAAATATTTTCAAATATTGCACCTGTCAATACAGAACAAAATCTTCTGTAGCTTATTTTGCCGTCAATACTGCCGATGTTGTCTTTGCTGTAATCAAATCAGTATATATTTATGTTTAACATGAAGTATACTGCTGCTTGAGTGCAGTTTATCAATGGGAAACATACATGTGTACAGACAAGGCTAGCAGCAGCAGCGCCGCGTCACTCGTTTCTGGTGTGCAAAGACAAACGCCACGCTCACGCCACGCAACCAGTGTGTAGCCGACGTAATTGTCTTCTCTGCTTTTACCGTCCTTTCTACAACAGTTTAACCCTCTTTTAGCTGCACTGTCTTTAAATGTCTGTCTCTGCATGTGCATGTGGCTGATGAATACTGTTTTCCTGCCTGTGTTTTTGTCCAATCATCTTTCTCTGTTGATGTCCCAATTGTTTTCTGATTAACTGAAATTTATGACATAATGTGTTGATAATATTCAGCATTTTTTTTTTACATTGAAACATGTTTCAAAAGTAATGTATATTTTGCTTAATGTTTGAAAAAGTGGGCAGCATGAAGCAGACTTTGTGTTTATTACAATGTCAAATATTCAGCAGGGCTCTAGTCATTAAGTGAGCTTTGCTTGGCTGTTAAGCACTCTGCACTGCCGAAAAAGACAACATAGCCAAAACAGTTAAAAAAAACTTTTCTTTGTAAAGGTTCTTTACTGTTTTGGCATATATTGCCTTGCTACAAGGCAACCACATTGAGAAAGTCAGAAAATGCTTTGTGATCAACACAGAAGCTCTGATATTATAATTATTTTGCATTTTATAAGAAAAAGCATGACATTTCTAACATAGTTAGTAGGGGTGGGAATCACCAGAGGCCTCACGATACGCTATCATCACGATACTTACGTCACGATACAATATTATTGTGATTTTAACGATACTGCAATATTCTGCGATATATTGCAATTTATTACCAAATTTTTCCCAATTTCAAATTATGTCCCTAAAAGAAAACTTTGTCAACATCTGTTTTATCTAAAAAGAGACATTTCTCTGTTTGTTCTCACTTCAATTTTATTGCTGCAAAATGGGATTGTGTCAAGTAGACAAACTGACCGACACATATATAATAAAAGATCGATACTTGGTGTCTATGTATCGATACAGTATTGCCACGGAAAATATTGCGATACTATGCTGTATCGATTTTTCCCCCCACACCTAATAGTTAGTGCATACCATAAAGTTTATTTTCAGATGTAGAGGGAAGTCAGATTTGACCTATATGAATCCAAGATGGCTGCCAGTCCCTCAGGTCTAATGTTCAAAATTGTTTCATTTTGGAACCAAACATTGTAAAAAAATCTTTTCTAAAAATGTAATTTGGGTGCCCATTCATTTGGTGATACTTGTGAGATCACCAGAATTCAAGGAAATGCATTTATATTAAGCTAAGGTCAAATTGCGTAAAAACCTCACTTCAGAAATCTTGTGCTAATACATTGATTGATTGATTGATTGATTGCTTGGTCATTGGATTGAACCTATGCATTATAGTGAAACTTCACTTCAAGTTTAACACTATAGAGATAAAACAAAACAATTAAGGGAATAGACTAATGGTGCTAACAGTTTTCACTATTTTTATACAAAAGGAAAACACCTAAGCTAACAGTAACAACAAAATAATAATACTGGTAATAATAATAATATAATAATAATCATAATAATAATAATGACCACAGCTCCAGCTCCATTCCCAGTAAATGTGTTTTTATTATATGATTCTATAGCGGAGTAAGGTAGGCCATGTGTATATGATTGAAATGTATTAACTGATGGTCAGAATCATTTGAAGCATCAGCAATTGAAGATCAAATAATGTCTCAGTTAACAAAGTTCTGTTCAATGAACTTTTTAAGGTCCTTGGGAATAGCTTTGTAAGATGCTGTCTGAAAAATCACAACAGATCTTGGAAACCAGTCCTTCATTTTGAACTTTGGAATCTAAAATGAAGTGCACGGGATGAGAGACAAGAGGAGAGTTTAATTATTTTGATGACCCAGGTATATTATAAGCAATTTTTATATCAGCAAAGGGACAGAGACCGTTTCCATCATGTTCTGTCAGCCAGAACATGAATACCTTTATTACTCCAGAATGAAAGAGAAAATGGCAATTTTACTGTAAATGCACTGGAAGTTTTTAGAAGCTGTACTGCTCCATATTCACGCCAAAGTATTTGAAATGCTTAAAGGGAAAATATTATACAGCATTTTCAGGTTGATACTGGTATTTTGCGATTCTACTAGAACATGTTGGCATGTTTTAATGTTAAAAAAACACTTTATCTTTCTATACTGCCCATGTCAGGGTACAAAGGCGGACTCAAATGCACAACTCAGAGCAGGGAGTAGAGGCAAGTCGTTTATTGTCCAGAGAACAATCCAGGCAGAGGTACAAAATCGGCAGGCAGTAGACGTGGTCACAAAACAAACGAAAAGTCCGAAAAACACTGGAATACACAAACACTGAGAAAACGCTGGAGAGTGAAACACAAGGTACGACAACAATCTGGCACAGGGAAGTGGGAATGGTGAGTATTTATGCATGGGGACTGGGGAAGCTGACAACAAACAGGTGAAACACATTAGGGCGAAGACAGGTAATCAAAAAGGGCGGGAAACAAACAAAGGCAGGAAGACAAGTGGAGTAAATGAAGACAAAACAAGGGATTACAAAATAAAACAGTAAGTCCAGGAAAACAAGCAGAAAACATAATATGAGCGGGACAGACGTGACAGCCCATGGCTGCTGCACCTGTATTCACCCTCTGTATGAGACGCTCTGCTGGAGCGCCTGTCTCTTTAAGCTCCCTCCCGAAAAAGCCCAGTCTGCTCTGATTGGCCAGCGTGTTTCTTGGAATCTCCGCTGAGCTCCAGTTTTGTTTCACTGGTAGCAGTTGGAGCTAATGCAATGGAGTATAAAGCAGCACTTTGTTACGTGAAAAACAACATAATCAGAAAAACTAAACTTACTATTCTGATATGTATGCTAGTCACTGATTTTAATGCACAACAGACTACTTACCTGAGTCTGGGTCTGACTAGTCTCGCATTGTCAGACCTTTACCCACAGCGCTGCGGAGTAGGGTCTGGCGAGTCCACACAGCATTCTGGGATGGGAGAAAAACGTTGGCATTTCTTTAAGAGGAGCAACAGCGCCTCTGCAAAATAGCCTAGGGAAAAAAATTTGTTTGGGTGGAACGTGTACCTTCAAAAATTGTTTTAGTCGTGCAATAGAAAACTCAGATTGGACAGATAGTCTAGCTAGCTGTCTGGATTTACCCTGCAGAGATCTTAGACTTAGACTTAGACTTCTCTTTATTGATCCCTTTGGGATGACTCCCGCAAGGAAATTAGATTTCCAGCAGCAGATTTTAGCATCTTACAAAAAACACTCTTTAAATAGAAAAAAGATAGAAAAAAATACAGTATAAGAATAACAATAAAAAATTTTAGCTAAATATTTTTACAAAAATAAACAAACAGTAAAACAACAATAAACTACAGATTAATAAAGATAGATATATAGGTATATAGAACTGTGTATGGTATTGTGTTATTATACAGTTAATAAATAAATGACATTTAGCATAAATTAGCAGTTAAGAGCAGTTAGAGTGTCCAGGTATGTATGTGAGTAGATTATTAATACTTTATTGCACAGTGTTCTGTTCTGTCCTCTTTACCCTATTTCCTCCTCCCCCCGAGTGAGGAGTTGTAGAGTATGATGGCGTGAGGGACAAAGGAGTTCTTGAGTCTGTTGGTCCTACACTTGGGAAGGAGCAGCCTTCCACTGAACAGGCTCCTCTGGTTGCTGATGACAGTGTGCAGGGGGTGGCTGGCATTGTCAGTAATGTCAAGCAGTTTGTCCAGTGTCCTCTCTGCCACCGTCACCAGTGAGTCCAGCTTCATGCCAACCACAGAGCCGGCCCGCCTGATCAGTTTATCCAGCCTGGAGGTGTCTTTCTTGGATATACTGCCCCCCCAGCACACCAACGTGTAGAAGAGGACGCTGGTAACCACAGATTGGTAAAACATCAACAGCAGTTTGCTGCAGATGTTGAAAGACCGCAGTCTCCTCAGGAAGTACAACCTGCTTTGTGTCTTTCTGTACAGGTGGCTGGTGTGTGTTGTCCAGTCCAGTTTATTATCCATCCACAGCCCGAGGTATTTGTAGGATTGCACAGCCTCCACCTGAGGAGCAGTTAACCATAGTCCTCATAAATCGACTGGAGTTTAAAATTCCAACAGTGGAAGGTAATGGACATCTGGCCGACCGATCCTAGGGTCTGACTGACGCTGGGTTCAGACAGGACGCAGAAACTATAGCTGCAGATTGTACCGTACCCGGGCTCTGTGACTGTCTACAAGGGCCACCGCCTCTCTGCACATGCCATCTCAAACATATAGGCATATGGGTGAATCTCTCCAATGTGTTTAGCCATATTGATGCATGCTGTAGTATTACCTGACAACCTAAGGCAGATGCTAGAATGTAGTCACCAAACGCGTCTCAGTCTAGTGCAAGCAGTGGTGGTGGGCGGGGCACCACCACTAAATGTTAAACTAAATGTTAACCATAAGAGATTATTTTTTACATACTTAAAAACGTGTCTGGAGTGGGACTTTAACAACTGTGATCCTAACTGGGACCTCTGTAGAGAGTGAATTGAGATCTAATGAATAATTAAATGAAAAAATTGCAGATTTGGTAACCAGACATGGAGCTAAACTCTGCAAAAATGTTTAAAATATGAGGAAAAGGTATGTAGTTAGTGGTTTTACTAAAAGTGATGGGGGTGAAAAATGTGTGTTGGCAAATTGTTTGTGCAAGATTCAAATTTGCTTCAACAACAGTATACTCTAGTCTACTGTAGAGGTTTCTGGCTCTAAACCCTGCAGCTGATGAAATATACTTACATTAGAGACAAAACAGCCCAGCACTATACATTTATGTAGCACTATCCCCTCGACATTAGGAGGAGATCGAGGGACAAAGAAAAAAAAGGCATGCATGAATGGAGAGAAATGAGAGAAAATGGGATAAGTAAAATAGAGAAAGAACAGAAGAGAGAGAGAGAGAGAGAGAGAGAGAGAGAGATGAACAATGAACCACTTGAATAAAAGTGAGGGAGAGTGAAACAGACTTCTGCTAAAAGTGCTGCTTTAGATTAATGGCTCATCTTCCATGTGTAAGACACCTTTTGGCTCTCGGTCTAAACAAGGGTGTGTCGTTAATCACCGTAGCAACAGATGAGACAATGGGCATCGATATGACATTGAGCTTCAGAACATTTGCACATATAGGAGCCAATTCCCATTTCAGTGCCTGGGACAGGAGCCAAGTGCCACATAGAATCACTTCAATAGTTGAACAGTAAGCATACATGAATTGCAGAAGATGGCCCCTGCTGAGAGAGTGCATAAGCATGTGTCTGTGTGCTCTGGAGTTTCTCTATTTATGAGGATCAAAGGAAAAGGAAATTTTGTCAGTCCTTACTTCTCTGTACTTTAAGTTTAATACACTTGGAAATTTGCTTATTTGCATTCTTTTTGAGAGTGAGATGAGAAGATCAATGGGAATTTCATGTCTGTGTGTTAAATTTATTGTGAGAGTCAGGACATGTTAGCAGAGCAGAGAGAAGCTAGCTGGATGGTTCAGAGCATCATGACATGAGCACAAATCTGTAACCAAAGACAGATTGAATATGATTTTCCATCAGGTAGTTATGGTAATAATAATAACATATGGTTATGGTAATAATAATAACGACAAAATAAAGGAATTGATTTGGTGATCAGACTGATTCTTTTTTTTTAGCAATAATTCTAATGTATCTACATGGTCACATAGTTTAGTAATATTGGCCCTCATTTATAAAATGTGCGTACAACCTAAAACAGGCGTAGGACGGATTCCTACGCAAAGCTCAGCATTTATCAATTTGAATGTGAGCGTAGGCTGCGATAAAATCTCACGTCTGGTCTGAACTTGTGTACGCAAGTTTTCGAGTCAGTGTGGACTTGCAGTGCAGCATATAATCAGTTTAACAGGAGAAGGAGAAGTCATCAGTTGATCACTTATCAGCAATGGCAGATCTGGGTCTTTTAGAAGACCTCTATGCGATGGTACAACACGCACGTGGCACGGTGGAGTGCTCCATCGGATTGATTAAGGGCAGATGGCTCTGTCTTGCATCACGGCTTGCAAGACTGTCTTGCAACCCTACTATACACGGCAGAAAAAGTCTGCAACCTTGTTTTAGCCTGTGGGGTTCTGCACAACATTGCGCAGGAAAACAGGGTGCCATAAATGTAGTGATGGAGCCAGATGACCCGATGCCCAGAGAGCAGTGTCCAGCACAGCCCCAAATGGGGCTATACCAAGGACACAGGATATTATTCATCGCTTTTAAAAGGTATATTTTTATGTTTGGCAATGGTACTCAATACAGGAAACATGACGATGCACAACATTTTTATTTATTCTTCAGGTTTTTGTTTCTCTTTTAAAGGGTCATTAATGGCCACAAGTGAACGACGTATTTCTGCCATTGACCGAGTTATTTTGGCTTGTTTTTCCAGCCTCTCTGCTGTCAGGAGACAGGGTCGAGGTGGTGGTCCATCACGGGGGGTGCATACTCTCTCACAGCTGACTCACTCAATAAATGACACTGCATAAACTCCGCAACTGTGTGTTTATTTAAATATAGGTACACCATGTAGGCCTAAGAGATTGCAATATAAGCCTGTATATTACTATTAGGACTATAGCATACATATGTCATGGGTGTATAAATTAAATAAACTTCAGCTGGAGTCAGATTTACTACGGCAACACTGTTGACCGCATCAGTGCTCTCTTTCCATTCTGCATTCTTTCTA
This sequence comes from Perca schrenkii, assembly GCA_025617405.1. Classification (NCBI taxonomy): domain Eukaryota; kingdom Metazoa; phylum Chordata; class Actinopteri; order Perciformes; family Percidae; genus Perca; species Perca schrenkii. Next base: position 27,961,476 of record CM046796.1, read on the forward strand.
CAGCCTTTAATAACAGTTTTCAGGCTGCCAAATAGTACACACGTTGGTGCAAATGAACCTGAGATATCAGGGTTTCAATCTCCACCTCTGAAAAGTGCCGCTTCTCATGTTCTTTACCTTCCACTTTTTTCATTTTGGAATTTTTAAATTATTTTTTTTTTTTTCTCCGGTCGATTAATGAGAACTATAGTTAATGGCTCCTCAGATCTCTGCAGGGTAAATCCAGACAACTAGCTAGACTATCTGGCCAATCTGAGTTTTCTGTTGCACGACTAAAACAACTTTTGAACGTTACTACACGTTCCACCAAAACAAGTTCCTTCCCCGTGCTTAGCGCTGCCCATGACGATTGTGATTGGTTAAAGAAATGGCAATAAACCAGAGCATGTTTTTCTTCCATCCCGGAATGCTGTGTGGACTAGCTAGACCATCCTCAGCAGTGCTTGGAGGAAGGTCTGGCAATGTGAGACTAGGGGCGCAATTGCCTTTGTACATCGACACATTGTATTTTGCACCTGACTTTTCCCTCCACAGAAGCACGTTGATAAATTAGGGAATGTATTTGCGCTCCCGGGGGCGGTTCAGCGAAAAGAGGAGGCTTTTTCAGGCGCAAACGTTCCCTGGTGCTATTTTGCAGTTTCAGAAAACAATTCCACCACAGACCAGGAAAAACCTGGTTTAAAGTCAGTGGCGCTAGTCTAAACTCAGTGGTGCGTTATTCAGATTCTATTTAAGGGCCGCATGCTTGGCCATAATGTAGCATGCGCACAACGCGAATACACTTTGCTTATCTCATCTACACGGACGTAGCAGTTCCCATTTTTGCAAACCATACATAATTACAAGGAAAAATATTACTGAAAATGCGATTCAGGTGTTTGGATAGGTCAGGAGGCACTTTACAGTACAGTCCTCAAAAAGTTGCAGCATTCTTTGTGGCTTGTTGTGATTTACACAACATATCCATGAATCATGGATGTGTTGATGACATAAATGAGGAAATATTGGAGGACTTAAGGAGACGTGATGTTGAACTACGGCGGGATTGGACACTCCGGTGGGATCTGGTCCGGGAGTGGCAATGCGCTCCTGGTGGAGCGGGTGGACGGAGATGTAGTGGGGGGGAGGAGGAAGGGACACAACAGGAGCAGGTGGCGCGTTTGGAGGCCCACGCTCCATGACTGCAGCAATCCTCTCCAGACTGTGGAGATGCGCCCGAGAGGCCACAGCAACATCACCACCAGGTCAAGACGGGCATTTATTACTTTGCCGCATCCCGGGCAGCTCCCGCTGGCGTGCACCAGGCAAATCTGCCGTCATAATAGCAATCCACCATGGAACAAGCGCGCCTGGGGCCTCATTTATAAAACCTGTTACGCAAGAAAAAGTTGCGTGAAGCAGGGTGAAATTTGTCGTTGCAACATTCCTCGCAATAGTCGGGATTTATAAAGAATTTCCATGCGTAAAAATGTTCCCAGTTTTCCGCAACCTTTTGACCACACGTGTGATCGTGCATAATGCTCCCAAGGTTTTGTAGACTGCGTTTTAGTGAACTCCGATGGTATGCCCGTTTTCCGAACCTAACCCAGTTTTTGTTTTCCTGAACCCCACAATCCCGTTCTTGCTAAACCGACCCAGAGCCGGTCGCGGTGCCCGGCGAGGGGCTGCCAGCAACGGGGAGAGGCAGGGGCTCCTCCCACACCGCTGCTCTCCCCTGCCTCTCCCCGGGAAATGCGGTGTGTGTGTGTGTGTGTGTGTCTTTATGTGGTTGTGACTGATTGTAGGTGTCTGTGTTAATGTTGTCTTTCTGCGCCTGCTATTCCCACACAGTTACCATACAAGTTACCAAATTGTCACATTTCAAGCACTTTCACCTGTTTTGCACCAATAATGATCCAAAATCTCGTTTTTTATTTTTTACTTTTTTAATAATTGAATTTCCTTTCTCACAAAAAACGAAAATGATCATATGATCATAAATGTGATCTCACAGGGGTAAATGGCAAATATGAACCATACATGATGTATATCATTGGTAATTGAGCTAAATCTGTTAAGTAGTAAGGCTGTGTAACAATATGAACACTACACACGGGTTACGGCTTCCAAACAGGATTTTGTTTCAACGTTCTACCTCTGTTAGGAGCACATCGATCTCACAATCACTGGATCGTGTTTTTCCCCCATTTTTCCGTTTCGTGATTTGTGATCAAGGGCTCCTTTCAAGGCTGGAAAATTCATTTGATTGATTAACATGGACCTTATTGACAAATATGGGAAGACCTTGGGAGGAGCGTGAGGCTCGTGCACGACCGCATAAGGTAACGCACGTCCGTATTTATAACGAGAAGAGTGCGTACCGGTGTGCGCCGCAAGGTGTTATAAATCAGAATATTGTTTTTGCATACGAAAATTCTGAATTTTTTGCGCACGAAATCTTTCAGAATAGAATCTATGCACAGTTTTATAAATGAGGCCCCTGCTCTTAAAGGGAATGTGAGATGACGCTCTGATTGGTTTATTGCATGTTACGCCCAAACCACACCTAGCTATTTCAGACCAACCCATTTTAGATTTGCGTCGGGCGCAAGAGTAATTTATCCCAGCGGTATAATAGCAACAGCGCCCGAGATCCGCCCACAAAGCTACTTGCGTTTCACGTTTGATACTTGCGTTTCAGATTGTTAAAATAGGGCCCCAGTCTCTTTTAATATCTGCAGATTCAACTGTAGACAATTACCATATCAGTCCAGTAGAGAGAGTACCCAATGCTTCAGCTTCATCTTCTGACTGCAAATCTTCAAGTCTGCTATGCAGTGCAGACGTTTATAAAGCTCTGCTTAAGTTAAAAGCATGCAAAAACACTGATGCAGATACTCTTAAGACATATCATCAGTTGAGTGCTGCCTTAATATGTCCTCATATTTTTAACAGGTATGATTCCAGCTTCATGGAAAAGCGCCTCAGTAGTAGATCTCAACAACTACCGCCCAATATCTAAACTTTATTTCTTAGCAAAAATCCTAGAATTATTTGTAAATTTACAGTTACACACCATTATTGACTCACTAATCATACTTCAGCCACAGCAGTCTGGTTTACACCCCGGTCACAGCACAATAAGAGCTGCAGTTTCAGTCATTGTCTGGATAAAAAACTATTTTGTCTTTGGCCTTTCCAAAGCATTTAATGCCGTTGATCATAAAATCCAATTCCATAAACTGCAGTCTATAGATCTGGATGAAGTCACTTAATTGGTTCCACTCTTACCTTAGAGAGAGCTTCGTCTGTTGTTGCTGATGGTACTTAGTAAAGCAAATCTTACCATCAGAAATGGTTTGCCACAGGGGTCAGTCCTTTTAAATTAAAAATTAAAGGATGTCTGTCTTTTGCCTTCCAAAAACGTATTGTGCAGTGAACCTTCATGTCTGTACTTGACTACGGTGATATTCTGTATTGTCATGCTGCCCCATCAAAAAAAAAATGTTTTAAATGTCCTATCCTGTTAATTATTTTGTGAGCCCTCAAATTTATATTGCGACCTTTAGAACAGGAACCATATAGATGGCACATGTTACTTTAATTTAGTACTTTTATGGATGTTGGTAGGCTAGCTTTTTTGACCTGCTTGCATTCTTTACACTTAGCTAAGCTAATCACATATCCACTCCACCTCTGTACTAACACAAAAACATGAGAATCGCATCTTCTCATCTCACTTTTGGAAAAAAACAACAACAAATAAAATATGCTATTACCCAAAATGTGCTTTTGTTTATGTGATTGAATTAAAGTTAGAATTAGAATACTTATATATAGGGGACAATTAGGTAATGGTGAAATATTGGAATGGGGTGGAGAGGGTTAGTTAAAAAAAAAAAAGGTAGGAAAACGTACAGTTATATAAAGGTGTTTGAGGAGGGTGAAACGTTGGATCATTTTGGGGTGACATTTAGGACAGCATGCAGGGCTTTTGGTCCCAGAGGAGAATGATGGCAATGTGACCCACACAAAGTGAATGATCAGGAGCCAGGCTTCAGGGGACTTCAGGTGACTTCATATGACGTCGCAAAATGGCTGCCTAGGGAAGCCTTGACACCAAATGAATGAATAAATGCGGAGAATACCTGGCTCCACCAACAAAGAAGTCATCATCACTTTGCCTCTTTTTAACTTGCATGCCCTTACATAGACAAAATAAAAGTTGTGAAATACATTTATATTTTATTTAAAAGGAAGTGCACGTGTATTTGAAAAAGCAGATGAAGCATGTCTAAAATTTGATGAATGGCTGTCATGTTAGCGGTGAATTGCTTTACTTTATCTTCATTGTGTTTTAATGTTGAACCCACATCATGTTCTTGAGGAAAGAGGGCTGGTTGTACAGTTGGTGTAGGCCTTTATTATTTATCCGCCTGGTTTCCTTTGATATACAATTATCAAATTTTAAAGTACAGAGCCAGTGACACAGCGTGACACACACACACACACACACACACACACACACACACACACACACACACACACACACACACAAATTAAAACAAATCCATCTGATTAGAATGTTATCATGTAATGATATAAAAACAGATCCAGTTTATAGCCTCAAAAACTCAACATGCGGCAGCATTTTAGTTTCAAAAATGCTTGTTTTTAATTCACTCTAAATGTATATAACATAGCTGCGGCTGTAGTGTAAATTACCTTCTTTTAACATAGAATTTTGTGATTTTGTTTCTTGAGTTGAAATATTTCAACTCGCATGAATTTTGCATATTTGCATTATTCCCGTCGCACCATTATCGTCATTTGCGCGAATTTCTGTACCATTTGTGTCTTTGCATTTACTTTGCATGTGATCGTGCCACCGAAAATGCAGGCAGTGTGAACGCGCCATTAGGCCTCAGATATTTAAAATTCAAAACAGGTCAAGATTCAAGTTTAGGGTTTATGAATTTTTACCAAAGAAAATTGTCTTTATTATAACTAAACACCATGGTTGCAGTTGAATACTCCTTTTTGCTTAGGAAGGTTCCTATGACCCAGAAAATTATTTAGATGCGCTTTCTGTTTTCCTTTGCAACAGTGTAGTTTCACCGGCAGACCCACGTCAATAACATCCGCTGTCATATAATCATGTAGCCGTGTGTAAGGGCAGTCGGATTCTCTGAGCACTGCGATTGTCTTTTCCTTTTGAATTCTCCTTCACATCTTTCCTTGACCTCAGGACATTTACCATTGGGGTTAAGGAAAGGTGTTTTTTGCCCATGTTTGCTGTTTCTGCAACTAATTGTGCCAATTTTCACATCACCATGGCCCTTTGTATAAGACACTCCCGATGAATAGTTGGTCATTATGCACACTGAGACACCACTTACAGCATGAGACAGATGTGACGTATATGAGACTACCAATCTACCTGTACTGATAACTAGCCAGGGTTGCACCAGATGTACTGTTGCAACATTTATAGCATTAATTAAGTATAATATCATCACAGATGCTGTGTTGCTGTATCATTTTGTTGACATAAAGCATGCAGCATGGCTGATTACAGTATTACTCATGGCTGATGCTGAAAACTATTTTGGCTGTAATTTATTAATCAGCTGAATCAAGGACCAAAAACACACATCTATGTATTCAATCCCTCCTGAGAGATAAAATAAATGTTTTTTTTTCCTGCTTTGGGTGACAAGCCAAAAACACGGATTAATGCATTGATTTTCGAAGTAAGCGTTACTGAAAACCTAGCAATCATTGTATTCATCAAGGCGCTTCTCTTACATATCTCATCATAAGAAGAAATGGTTGAATAAGAACCTATTGAATTAATAAATCCCATGATGTGCTCTGGTAGTTTAACAGGTGGCACTAACACGTCTCCATGCAAGCTGAACATATGTTCATATGTTTAAGCCCATATTTCTATTCAGCTCTGTGTAAGGAGGTGACTTTGTTTCAGAGATTTTAAAAAGCCAGGACAGAAAGGAAATATTTAATATCCTACACCTTGCACAACATTTTTTTAATTTAGCTTGATTGTCACAGATCTGTCACGGAATTAGCGAGGCATGGACCCAAATGCAGAGTTGAAGGAATTTAATAACCAAACTCACAACAAAAAGTGTCCAGTGGTAGGCAGACAGGCAAACATGAAAATAATCCAAAAGAGGCAAGAAGGCAGAACACGAGACACAACGCAAGACACTGAACCCGAGACAAAACCTACAAACACCAACTATGATCCGACACGAGACAAAGACAGCACAGAGACTAAATACACAGGGTAACAAGGTAAACAAGGGACAGGTGACACTAGGGCTCAAGAAAGAAACAAATCGGGGTGAGGCAGACAATCACAAAGTCGGGAAACACAAGACAGGAAGTAAAACAAGACAAAACAAGGGAGAAAAACAGAGACTTCAAAATAAAACAGGAAACACTAACAACAGACACTCACAAATGTGACATTGATGGGGGATCTGGACAGTATTTGGGAAACTACCAATTACTTCACATAGGAGGAAGTTGAACTATAGCAAAGACGTAGACATATTTATTAACTGTATCTCTTGTACAGTATGGTGCTGCACATTATTTTATCATTAACCATAATTTCTCTTGTTAGAATCTAACATTGACTCCATGTTCTATTGTGTTTGTGCTATATGGTGTAGGTGAAATGCTTGAGTGGCAATATTCTAGATCTGGCACATTACATGCCACCTCCAACTAGCCTGGAAACCAGACAAATCTCCAAACTCATGTTTTATTTGGTATGGCAGATACTGTATTCAGACAGATTTCCATCTGGTCAGATCCTGGGCAGACCAATCCCAACCATTAATCTCACTTGGGCGGGTTTAAGATGATGACTGACAGAGAAGCATCATGCTTTCCCAATAGTATAACTGGCATACCGGTCCAGTGCAACGCACCTGGCTCACAAAACTCCAATCCAACGGTCAAGCTAGGCAGTTCTGATCAAATATGAATTAAGATTCTGTTACTGCATTTGCCAGTGTATTGTTTAGCTGTACTTTGAGAAAGTTTGTGACCAGGCAGCCATCTTCTTCATGTTTCTAAATGGATAAAGGACTGCACCAACTTGCATGTGCGGCGGAGAATCAAGTTGTTTCGCTTCCCTGATTGGTTTTTAGGTCTGTTCAATTGCGTCCAGAGGCATTTTGGTCTGTACAGCTGATAACGCTCCTCGGAAATCGAAAATGAACTGAGAGATTCCAGAATAATTCACATTTCATCCATTTAATTAGAAGATTTAAAGAAGTCCTAGGTTATGTTTTTCCTGCTGCTATTTTTTTTGTCATCATATTCATTTCATTACCTGAGAACATAAATACTGTTTCACTGCCCTATGCCACAAACTGATAATAGTGTACTATATCTGTGGTTGTGTGATGAAAATTGTTGATATGTAGCCAGCAATTTTGGTTTGTCTCATGGTGAGAGATCGGTCAATTAACAGGCTAATTTTGTGCTCACCTTTGCTTTCTTGGTCTGATGACATTGACTTTTAAGTAAACATCACTTTAGTAACCAACCAAAGATCCCAATATATAACAAAGCCTGCTTTCTCACCAATCTGAGAATACTGCATAACCCTCTTCCAGAGGATGCAAAGGAACAGAAAATACATTTTACTGGAAAATATTTGTTTGCACAACTACACATTAAAATAAAAACATCACGCATCACATTAATGTGTAAAACGATAGAACCAACTGTACGGCAGGATGCCATTGAATTAATAGTCAGTAAGAAGAGTTGTTTACAGGCCATTTGTGTTTAGAAACTGCCAGTATGCAACGTATAAGCAATTTGTCTGTATGACATGTGGTAAGCCTAATTATCTGCAGTTATTTCCAGTAGAAGTAGTGTCCTGGATTCAAAACAAAAGAGATGGTCCAATTCCATTTACTTTCCAGCTGAATCCCTGGCTGTTGTAGTTTCATCGTCACGGCCAAAGGTTTTATAAGTAATGTCAATTCAAGGATGTAAATTTGCCATAAAGTATGCAGTTATAGATTAAAAAAACTTCTCAGAAATATACTTGCCGAGATATGTTTTTTCCTAATGACTGGCTCATAATTGTAAAGGCATTTCTACAAAATGTTTGGTAATGTTTGGTATTTTATCAGTTTGTAATTTTTGAATAATTTTGGATAACTTCCTTAGATGTTTAGTGGTGCTTATTATAGGGAAAATGGATAGTGTTCAATTGGTACACATCCAATTGATTAATTCAAAGTAATTGTTAGTTTAAGATTGAGAGTATTTAAGGTAGAGCACAGCAGGTCAGTTGAACATGCAAAAATGTTAAATGTGTCTACAAGCAAGCATCCAGTTGTATGATGAATACAGTTTCTGGTAAAAAAATAATAAATGAGTTATTACTCTTTTTTTCCCTATACTTTCAAAACTGTAGACTTTGAACTTGAGACTTGATGTCGCAAAAATCAGGACTTGTGACTTGACTTGGACTTGTCTGCTGTGAGACTACACTTATTTGAGACTCCAAATTCAGATTTAGACTTTATAAAATAAATGTACCTATACACATTAATGAGTACCTTAATATACCATATGCTTTGATTCACTACTTGAAACTGGACATTCAATGCACTGCTTACATTAAAAATATATTTGGGATGATTTTGCCTATTGTGCTATTGTAATCGTATTGATGGACTGGAGACGTGCATACTCACATCTAAAAGATTTAGGAGTTGTTTTGGACTTGCCCTCTAAAGACTGGAGGCTTAACTTGGACTTGCCCTCGAAGACTTGAGACATGACATGGACTGGCCCTCTAAAGACTTGAGACATGACTTGGACTGGCCCTCGAAGACTTGGGACATGACTTGGACTTGCCCTCAAAGACTTGAGACATGACTTGGACTTGCCCTCTAAAGACTTGAGACATGACTTGGACTGGACCTTGACGACTTGAGACATTACTAAGATTGCCCTCTAAAAACTTGAGACATGACTTGGACTTGCCCTCAAAGTATTGGGACTTGATTGGGGACTTGCCCTGAAAGATTTGGGACCATACTTGGACTTGCCCACAAAAACTTGGGACCTGACTTGCACTTGATCCAAACAATTTAAACAGCTTCTTTTCAGGAAACGTTTGTGGTATTTATTTAAGAAATTATTTTTAAATTGCAGACCCACAAAATAAAGCACTACTAAAATTAATGATATATGTAATTTTGAAAGAAATGCTTTTACAATTATCAACCAGGAATTAAGACATTCAATCAGTCCCTCCAGAAAAAGAAAAAGCTTATGTGATTGCATAATTCAATACATAATCAGCCAAAGTCCGTATATTTATGCGGGGCCGCATTTTTTCAAATACCTTGAGAAGTTGTCTTTGCCACCAGATAAATGTCAATGTACGGTATACCTTTACATTCATTCACTGAAACCATCTCACCATCATTGTCCTAAAAGTGCTAAGGATTGGTTTACTCAGGTACAGTAGCTGTACTGTAGCCAACACTTTACTTCCTGCAGAGAAAAAAACAGTATGTTTTCCCTTCAGAAAGCTCAGCATCAAAGGAGCTCAGTGATGCACTCCGGTAGCTTTATGTGAGGCGTTGACGTTCCTTCACACAGACTAAATGAGCATATGTCTCATTCCCACTGCAATCAGGATGGAGATGAAAATACAAACGCCTGGCCCTTAATTTATTTATGAATGTCCCCCAACCTGGTGACTAAACAGATGCTTTGCTCAGGTACAACACAAGATGTGTGTGTGTGTGTGTGTGTGTGTGTGTGTGTGTGTGTGTGTGTGTGTGTGTGTGTGTGTGTTTTTTAGTACATATTTGGAATTGGGTTCACAGTAAGTGTGTGTACCCAAGTTGTGGATGTTGGATATTGTGCATGTGGTAAGGTGTGTGATAGCGTATCATGTGTCTCTGCATTAGTGTGCATTTGTATTTATGTGCGTGTTAGTGCAGATATGTGTCTAAGTCTAGTTGTGTATGTGTATTGATGACAAGTTCTCCATGCTAATGCTCTCTACTGTTTGTGTGTGTTGGACTTTATGAGCATTACTATGTGTGCGTCTGAGCTCAGGTTGTGTGTGTGTGCATAGCCAGTGTTTTGAAGATTCCATCCTTCAAAGCAGAGGCAGGTAACAGAGGCGGTGATGGCTTTCCCTTTTTATATGCCACTCAAAACAGCCCTGAGGCGCTGCTGCATCCCAGACATGCTGAGGTAATATACTTAAAACACACACACACACACACACACACACACACACACACACACACACACACACACGTGAACAGGTTCGTATGATATCGTACGAAAACGTACGCACAACAATTCGTATTATATTTTACCAAATTACGCCGACCGTCATCCGGTCACGTGAGGAAGCCGACTGTTCACATATGACCATGTGTGTGACCATATGTTAAGTTTAGTGTTGGTTACAGTTAAGTTTAGCCGACAAAAATGGACTGTCATGCGGTGATGACACCAAAACGACTAGTTAAGATTGAAATAAAGCTTGTGGTTTGGGTTAAAACATAGGTCACCCTCAAGTAGGACTCCTAGGACGCAAACATCCGTTTCCTGGATGAACGTCTTGGTTCTCCCCTTGAGTTCTTCGGGAACATGAACTCCACTCCCCCGTTTGAAAGCCCTGTATTTTAGGACCATACCATCCATCCAGATCTCCTCCCTTAGATGCCGCTCTTGGTTTAAAGAAAAAGGCTCAAGCAATGGCATTTTAGTGTTCTTTCAACCTTTTGTTGAACAGAGAGCGTCTATTGGGCTCAGAAAATAAAGAAAATGCTTCACGAAGCTTCATTTGGATATCACTAGTAGGAGTGCCAAAGACAGGCTGGGAAGTTTGAATGAATTGAAGACATGGCTGGTTTTGGTTTTTCATTTTGTTTAAAGGTAGAACAGTGCACACGGCATTAAAAACAAGCTGGCAGGAAAAAGCCACCAACTTTGGGGATAAGGCAAGGGGCAAAGTTGGTGGGAGGAGTTGGCAACAAACAGTAGGAAGAAGATCAGGCGAACAAGTGAGTGGGGAGTGACAGAATCTGGAATGAAACAGAAGTTAATGGGTCAGGGTACTAATGAATGTGTAAAAAGCAGGCATGGAGAATAGGATCTAGAAATATGAATGCTGAGTAACTCCTGTCTCATCTAAAATGCTGTGGAGTTAAGCATGCCATCTCATTGTGCTGTTATTGAGACAAAGCCTTACACAGAAATCAGATTTTGCAGGCCTGAGTACATAAGCCAGGGGTGTCAAACATATGACCCTAGGGCTAGAACTGGCCCAGCAAAGGGTCCAATCTGGCCCACCGGATGACTTTGCAAAGTGGGAAATATGAAGAGAAGTCAATTCCACATTTTCTATATTCCCATTTGTCCACTGGGGCTCGTGCTGTCCTAATAACAGAAGCAGGTTAGGCTGTTATAGATCCCACATGCTTACTGTACATGCAGGCTACACACTGTAAAGTGGATAAGCTTTCATGCATGGTCATGCAGGAGCTACCGGTGGAAAAAAAGAGTCTGGTCTTGTTATTAATCAGTTATGATGCAATGGTTTTACTGGTCTGGCTCACTTGGCTCACATAAAAAAGGTAAAGGTAAAGGTACTTTATTTGTCACATACACATACATGTAGCGAAATTCATTCAAATTGGGCTGTATGTGGCCCATGAACTCAAATACGCTTGACAGCCCTGACATAAGCCAAAATGCTCCATTATTTTACATGTATCATTGCAGCGTAGATGCTACATGATCTGCCTGAAACTTGTGTAGAACTGTTATATGTATTGCATGCAACAATACCCACAACAAAACACCAGCACTGTCCCCAAATTATGTTTTGTTTTATTTAAATGATTTATTCCAGCCTTGTGCACAGAGCTAATTCAAAGAAAAAAAAGTGTGACTTGATTGAACCAGAACACAAAGACATATTATATGGTGGCTACTTTCAGTTTGTAACGTGTTATCTTTGTTGCCACATTGGTTGTGTCCTTAAAATATGGTATTTAAAAGAAAGTTCAAACAAACTAGTTATACGCTTCTTATAACATGTCCTTAAGATCTCTGCCCTGTTATTGATTTTAGAGAACCCATGAATCCAGTCTAGGGCATGCAGGTGGCAGGAACATCACATTGATCAGTCTGGTGCTTTCTCAACCAGTGACCTTTATTACATCCTCATCCACCAGGTGGTGTGGAATCTCCACAGGATACACACTGAGGATTCCCTGCCTACCAAGCAAACTGCCTTCAACAGCAGTGGATTGTTTTATTTTGACTTTAAGTTACCTGAGTGACTGAGATGACTCAACACAAAGCAATTTATCTTCAGCTCTGTCACTCATAAGATGCACAGTAGACATATCCTGGATGATGCAGAGTTTGCATCACCGGGAAAGTGTAGCTTTCAGCATGAGAAAATACTCCACAAAATGCTTGCTACTAATTCCATTCAAATGTGCTAATGAGATGAAGATTTTTCAGAGCGTTCACATGCATTTGAGCCATGCTGTGTTTGACATTTACACACATGTGCAGCCTCTCAATTGCAGCAGGGAGCTGCCCCGCTGGCCGTTGAGCTGCTTCACAGGAGGAACTGAGTGCCGTGATCAAGGACTCTTCTCAGAGTCTGTTGAGGAGAGAGCATTACTCAAGTTCTCTCTATGCTCTTATGCTTTTATGTTTCTCATCTAGACAGGGGCTGATCTCTCACCTAGGACAGTCAAAAGCTCTCTTGGAGTGTCTGACCGAAGTGAAAGCTTGGATGTCAATGAATTTTTTGTATTTCAATGAGAGCAAGACTGAGCTTGTGTTATTTGCTCCTAGTGACTCAGCAGCTATGACACCTGTTGACTTGGGTTGGTTAATTACAGATATTAGCCCTGTGGTTACAAACCTGGGAGTCAAGCTGGATGGTCGCTTAAAACTCGATGCTCAGATTGGTGCAGTGGTGAAGACCAGCTTTTTCCAGCTTAGGCAACTGGCTAAAGTGAAACCGGTTCTATCGCGACATGATTTTGAAATTTTAATTCATGCCTTTATTACTACTCGTTTAGATTATTGCAATGCACTCTACACTGGCATTAGCAAATCTAATATGGCACGATTACAATTGGTTCAAAATGCAGCTGCTCGTCTTTTAACTGGAACTCGAAAATTTGATCATATCACACCTATCCTCCAATCTCTCCACTGGCTTCCTGTGCATTTTCGCACAGATTTTAAAATTCTTTTATTTGTTTTTAAATGTCTGCATGATTTGGCCCCCAAGTATTTGTCCGATTTGATTGTACCCTATACCCCCTCTCGTTTGCTCCGGTCAGCGGACCAAGCACTACTGGTCATCCCTAAGACCAAACGTAAATCCAGGGGTGATCGTGCGTTTGCGGTGGCAGCTCCGAGACTCTGGAATGAACTGCCTTTGCACATCAGATTGACCGAGTCTCTTCCCGTTTTTAAATCTCGTCTTAAAACTCATTTATTTTCTTTGGCTTTTAACTCAGTTTGAGGGATGATTTTTGAGGCTGTTTTTCTTTTTAGAATTCTTTTGTATTGCTATCTTATTGTTCTATTGTGTCACTACTATATGTTATTGCTTATTTTAGATTGTGTTCAGCACTTTGGTCAACTATGTTGTTTTTAAAGTGCTTTATAAATAAAGGTGGATTGGATTGGATTGGACCTGCCTCTTCAGATATGGAAGTAGTGACACCATGGCATGTCTGGCCAGTTGAAAACAATGCCATTTAAATTTGGACAACAACACTAAAACCCCAATTGTCTATGAAGGTATACAGTTTGTAGGGCTGGGTATCGTTTAAAGATTTTTGATGCTGGTAATACTGTGACTTCGATACCGGTTCCTAAAAAATAATAATTTTTTTGATATCAATTTTATAAAACAAAAAGAAATTACACATTACGGCACAAATCTTTTTATTTATATTTCAGCTCCTACTACGTGAGCCCCGTCTCTGTGCGTGAGTTTTTCCTGCATGTATCTATGACGTGTAACGTTAGCCAATCACAGACATTATTAGATTTGGTAGAAGCACACTGCATGCTTATTGGCTCACTGACGCTGATGAGATTTACTCCTTAGGTATTGAATATGGATATTGAATGACGAGGCATTTTTCAATATTCGATACTTTAGAAGCAATTCGGTCGGTGCCTAAAAAGTATTGAATTCTGTACCGAGCCTTAACCGGTTGTACATTTTTGTAACTTAAAAACAATAAAATACTAACAACACATTTTCTTTCTTCAATGGCAATGGCATTTGTATGTATAAAGCACCTTTCATTACACGTAAACTCAAAAATGCTTTACGTTAAAAGACGAAATATAAAAATGGAAGCATAAGCATGAGAGCTGATGGTCGTTCCATATTTACAGGAAATAAGGCTCTTAATACAAAATTAGAGGCCCTAATAGGTGTGAAGTTTCACCAAGTGATGATTGCATCAGTACTACTTCGGAATTTGAGATGTTGTTAAATGTGTTCACCTTCCACTACAGCGACAAAAGGTTGAAATAATCCCACGCATTTTGCAATGCTTAGAGAAAAGTTTAACTCTGCTGCAGCTAATTAGAGTTTGGATGGACAAGTTGGATACAACTTTATGTACATAACTGCTTTAATTTCCCTAGATGGATATACAAAAGTAGGCTATAATTATATAATGTAATTAGGCAGCAGAGGCACAGGAAATTATACTGGTATCTTCAAATCTTGAGGGCAAAGATAAAATATATCATCTCATAAATTATAACCTTCATAGTAACCTGTAATGTCATACATTATTTCCATGGTGAAGCACTTTATTTTTACCATGTTATATGTTGTTTATGTATTTCATCTATGGAAAATGGTATTATGTGCTACCATGGGTTTTATTTTTCTCTTAAATGTACCAATTGGTTTAGTAACAAAAACTGACCCCACCTTTCTACCAGCGTATGAAAACACAGAAAATAACACACAACAAACCAAAATGTCAAGGTATTTCTTTAAATAAGGTTAAATTAAAAAATGATTTAGAGATTAGGGAACACACTGCTTCAATGCCATGCTGAGAAACAGATCGATAATGCCAAGGTCTGGCTTCAGAGACACACTGGTATATTCAGGCTGAGAGGTACCAGACTCCCAGCTCTCCTGCCTTCTCATTGACAACAGATCAGCATGGCTCAGAGAGGATCTGGAGCCTGGAAATGTCAAAAGTGTTACAGTGAATCAATTCAAATCATCAGGTCCTGACTTCATAAAGACCACGACTTAGAGCCTCTAAGGGAGAAAGAGATGAGGTTCACCTCAAGAATGGAAATAAGTAGTTTTAATTCAATTCATTATTTAAAGTGTCAAGTCATAACAGACGTTATTTCCTGACACTTTACAAGTAGAGTGGGTTTAGACCACACTCTATAATTTCCAGAGACCCAACAATTTCCCCCCAAAAACAGTGGTGAGTAAAAACTTCCAGAAACCTCGGACAGAACCTGGGTCTAGGTGGGCAGTTACGCGATTACAGTAATGTATTGCGTTTTGCTGTAACTCAGTAATATAACGCATTATTAATACAATTTTGGGAATATTATACCCGATACAATCTCAGTAACGTGAGTTACAACACATTTCAACCCCAAATTAAGTGGTGTTTTTTTTTTTTTTAAGAATTCCCCAACATCGCGAAATGACATTCGGCACCAGAGAAAACTAAATCTGTGAGTAAAAAAGTAATTTCCTGTTGCTGGAATTCCATGGTTGAGATGACTGCAGAGACTGATTCTACATTTTTGCACATATTCCCATTATTTTCAGGAGTTTTTTATGCTGCGTTGAAGCGAGATGCTGTCCCGTCACTGTTCCCGTAGTCAGAGCCAGAACCAGAGACGGTACGGACATCTGTGTCCAAACAGGTAACGGTACGACAGCGGTGTGTCCAAGCAACTGACAGATAAACATGTCGAGAATGTTTAACATTTAGGCTTGCTACACGTAAATATTAGCATTACATTTTATCAGTCGTGGAAAGTAACTATACCGTACTTCAATACAATTGTATGGTAGCCTACTTTTAATTGGGTATTTCCATTTTCTCAGTCAAGTATTGTACGTTTTTCTTCATTATTTATTCATTAACTTTAGTTACTTTGCAGATTTAGATTAATAATAAAAAATATTTTGAATAAAAAAATTATGATGTATTCAATTTTATAAAGATGAGACTTTGTTGAATGTCAACTGCCTCACCTGTGGTGAAATTCACAAGCTACCTGCCAAGTCATACTTCCGCGGTTATTTTGGTGAAAGTATCTCAAAAGTAACGCAAAAAGTACACAATGAACATTGGCAAGTATAGTAACAGTAACTTTAATAGAACTATGACTAATAATAATAATAATAATAATAATAATAATAGTAGTAGTAGTGGCCGTCGTGCTGGACCACGGCAGCAGCTACAGCCACGATCCAGGTGCCAACACAATCCAAGGAAATCTGTGAGGCGAGAAAGGACTCCAGTGGGAAGAAGCTAAGTTAGTGACATGCAATAATGGGACATGAATGCATATAAATGGAAAATGTTCTTGACTACAGAATCAAATGCATCCTAAAAGCTTTAGCACTGTCAGAAAATGAGCTTCAATTGACCCCCTAATTGGTACCCTATGTTTCTGTTTGTACCTATGTTATTATATTGTTGACATCAAACAGCTCAGATACAATGGAAATGAACAGTAAATGTTACATGGTTAGCTCCACAGTTATCTGTGTTGGACTGTTTTTTTGACTTGTTACATCAAGATGGATAAAACATTTTCTTATTCCCTTGAAGAGGGACAACGGACTATCACAACAACTTCACTGTTGGATGATTACCCAGATGGAGAGTTACCCAAAGCTGATCTCCAAAAACCTACAAAGAACTGAGGCACCTATTAGAGAAAGACACACAACTCCACCTCAATTCAGTCACTTTGTCAGTACTGTCACTACTGGAGAGAAGGCTATATCCCCAGGGGCCTAAGGATCAAGAAATTCCCAGCCTATGGAGGAGATGACAAAAAGGACTTCAGAGACAGGTGGGAAGCCATTCTCAACAAGTGGCCATCTGATTTGATGCTACTTTTTATAGAAGAGTCGAATAAAGGTGAAAAAGACAATAGCACAACTTTCAGATAACACCTCTATACAAGAATTTGAAGAAAAACTAAAGACAGACATCATGAAATTCACCCGAAAGCCTTAAAGAAGATAAAATACGTAAGTTTCAGAGGGATGCCACAGACTACAATGAGGGCAGTGTCTACAGCTGGAAAAAGCGATTTCCTAGGAGCACAGATGGAGACCAAGATCCAGAACAGTCTTGTTTAACTTCTCCAGCAGTAAAGAAGATGAAAGCTTAATGCCTGCTACAGTCCAGACAACTCAGGAGGTTTTTTTGGAGCACCCACCCCACCCCAGCGAAAGAGGGAGTGGATCGGGGTGAGGACGCGGACGTGGCCGAGGACATGGCAGGAACAGGAGCAAAAGCAAAGGAAGAGGAGAACGCAGAGAGGCAGAAAGAAACTGGGAACCCAGATGGACACGGAGCAGACACCAGACACCAGGAGTCGTGATCAACATCTCTGGCAAAGCCCTGTCAGAGGGGAGCATCCAAGTCCTTGGTTGTCTTTTGCACAAACCTCTGCAAAGGAATTCGACACAAAGATCGACCTCTTCCCCTTCTACAGGAATCTACACCTCAAGACCTGGTACTAGCAACAGGTCACACTTGCAAGCGCCACAGACACAGGTCACACAGACTCTTATCCCCGTAGGCGGCGTTTTAAGCCTAAATCAACCTTCTGCCCACTGGTTCAGTATACTGCATTAAATGCATTTGCTAAAAAGGTGAACTATGATATTAGCATAAAAGAGCACCCAGGCAGAGTAATCTAACTCACACAGAAAAGAAGGCTTGGGAAACACTATCCAAAGACAGTGATCTAGTAATTAAAAATGCAGATAAAGGTGGTCTTATAGTAATTTGGGGAAATAACATGTATGTAAAAGAGGCTTTCCGTCAGTTAAACAACAGAGTTTTATCAGTCAATGACATTTAACCCTACTGAGTCTCTTAAAGAGGAACTGAGACAACTACTACATGTGGCCAAAGACAACGACTGGATCTCTGAATCTGAACTTGGTTTTCTGTGGAATGAAAACCCAAGAGTGGCATCATTCTACATGCTAACCAAGATCCATAAGTGTGTTGAGAAAAGCACAAGAGATGATGTCACGTTTTAAGGAACTGGGTTACGAAAGCACAACTCTCCAGAATGCATATATCAGGACCAAATTTATAAACAGGGCATCACTTCTACAAAGAAACCCACCCAAGCCAACAAAAGACAGACCCATTTTTGTCACTATGTATAGTACAGAGGCAGAACAAATTAAGAGAATAATAAGAAAAAATTGGGTATTATTGAAAAAGATGATTCCTGAGCCACCTCTGGTCACTTTCAGGAGATGTCCTACGATTCGAGACAAACTAGTCCAGAGCCATTTGAAACCAGAAGGCCAACAAATGTGGTTGGAATCTAAGCCCAAAGGGTCCATTGTACAAATGTATTACAGACCAAAACCTTTGGTGAGGTTGTATCCCCAAAACAATTTACCATTATCCATTTTATAAACTGTAAAACTGTATTTGTTATATATAGACTGGAATGCCTTGACTGCAAAGTGTTTTATATAGGAAGAACAAAGAGACAGGACAGACTGGCTGAACATATGTAAATATGCAATCCACACAGGCAACATGAACTATCCTATGGCGAGGCACTACAGAGAACACCATAATAGTGACCCATCTAACGTACGGGCCTGTGGGATTGACCATATACCACTGTCACTAAGGAAAGGGGACAGGCAAAAACAACTAAACCAGAGAGAAAGTTTATGGATTGACAAACTACAGGCTACTAGATACCCAGGCCTGAACGAAGAACTTGATTTTGGTGTCTTCCTGTAAACCATACCCTTGACTTTAATATGTGTTGTAGTGATGCGTGCATTGTATGTAACCTTTGTGTGTAGTCACGAAAATTCTGTTCTATTAAGTACTGAGGAGGACATCTAGTGGTCTTTGTATGAAACTACAACCCTAAACCTGCTTCAGCCAAATGGAGGCCTCTGATTTGTGGTTTGAAAGCTTATAAGAAAGTCTTTTCCTGTTTGAAAACAGTTGACTCCCTGACAAAGGCTTGAGTTTTTTAAAAAGTTTAAAGCGCCCATATTATGACCATTTTCAGGTTCATAATTGTATTTTGAGGTTATACCAGAATAGGTTTATATGGTTTAATTTTCAAAAAACACAATATTTTAGTTGTACTGCACATTGCTGCAGCTCCTCTTTTCACCCTGTGTGTTCAGGCCTCTGTTTTAGCTACAGAGTGAGACATCTTACTTCTGTACCATCTTTGTTGGCACTCGCACATGCGCAGCAGCTAGGTAAGGATCATATCAGCTAGCTAGCTGTTTTCATAGACAGTAAAAGAAAGCTGTTTCTCCAACTTTGGTTAGTTACAAGGCAGGATTAGCTGGGAGACTTCTTCTAAACGAGGGCACACTTCCAACTTTGTGTGGAATACCTGCAGAACAGGGACATGTAAATAGTTCTTTTGTAGATTATGGTGAACTTGTGTGTGTTGCAGCAGTGTTTTGCCATTGAGAACGAGGAAGCATGCTATTGCTAGCATGCGTGCGGTTCGCCACCTCGTCTCGGCTACTGACGTAGAAAGCCCTGCAGATTTTGAACAGCTCACCTGGAGACTGAAGGCAGAAGACATTCAGAAACCCGTATCCCAAGTTTGTATGCGTGTGGAAGCACCCGAGACACAAAATAACACCCAAAATTCCAGAAAAAGCGATTTCTTCATAATATGGGCACTTTAAGATGACCAAGCCATAACAATAAAGCCTTTTTAATTTTTTTTAAAGAGAGTGCCTTGGAGTTTCCTGAGCTTTGCAGGAAATGTTACATATTGCTTTAATCCCTCTACAATTGCAGTTTGCAGAGTTGATGCAGGTCAGTTAAAGGTGGTTATTTGCGTAAAACTATTAGTTTGTAAGGAGTGAGCCTACTCCGTTCCCCTGGAGAGGCTGCTTGACCACTATTGTGCCATAGCTCTTGTAGCTCATTTAAATGCACTGAAAATCACTTGACGCCACTGAAATTACATATGTATTGTTTGAACAACTACCTGTATACAATACCCAGTTACTTGAATGGATTTTGGAAGAAAGAAAAATGTTTCACATTCTTAATGACAAGCTACGTTCACGATATGGGGCACCATGATAACTTCTCTCTTGTTTCATCCTCTGATTTGTCTTTTGCCTTTACTACACTCTAAATGTAATGGGAAAAGCACAAGATTTTGAAAAAACTTAAAGTGGTGTATGTCATTTTTCATTACTGATGTCAGATGACTTGGTATGTGAATCAGTAAATGGCCCATTACAAGGTCCTGTCTTATAAAAACTATGCTAACATTTGTGAAAATGCCAAGAGGGATTTATTTCCCAGAGAGAAACATTGATTCTTTCTGTGGGTCCTGACACCATTAAAAACTAAAGGATAAATCTTTTCCCAGGTCTCTTCAGGGTGATGGACAGCCATTAATAGCTCACTAATGACTCATTTTGACTTCTCCACAGCTACAGAAGTTAAAAGAGGGACAGGTTTTTTAATAGGCTGAAAAGAACACAACATACTCAAGAGAATCTGTACTGAGAAAGTTTTTATATCATTAAAATCTCGTAATTAAACACATACCAGAGCCACTTTCAAGTCAACGTTAAAAGAGTACGTTACAGCAATTTACAGCAATTAACTGTATAAACAAACAGTAAATGATTAATCTTGCTTGCTGATTGCCTTGTTTGTAGTGTCTAATGGTTTGATTATGGATCATTTGTATGTAATGTGATGTTTGAATGTATACAATGTGCAGCATTTAGGGCTGTCAATCTATTAAAATACACTGCTCAAAAAAATAAAGGGAACACTTAAAACAACACAATGTAACTCCAAGTCAATCACACTTCTGTGAAATCAAACTGTCCACTTAGGAAGCAACACTGATTGACAATAAATTTCACATGCTGTTGTGCAAATGGAATAGACAACAGGTGGAAATTATAGGCAATTAGCAAGACACCGCCAATAAAGGAGTGGTTCTGCAGGTGGTGACCACAGACCACTTCTCAGTTCCTATGGTTCCTGGATGATGTTTTGGTCACTTTTGAATGTTGTCAGTGCTTTCACTTTACTGGTAGCATGAGACGGAGTCTACAACCCACACAAGTGGCTCAGGTAGTGCAGCTCATCCAGGATGGCACATCAATGCGAGCTGTGGCAAGAAGGTTTGCTGTGTCTGTCAGCGTAGTGTCCAGAGCATGGAGGCGCTACCAGGAGACAGGCCAGTACATCAGGAGACGTGGAGGAGGCCGTAGGAGGGCAACAACCCAGCAGCAGGACCGCTACCTCCGCCTCTGTGCAAGGAGGAGCAGGAGGAGCACTGCCAGAGCCCTGCAAAATGACCTCCAGCAGGCCACAAATGTGCATGTGTCTGCTCAAACGGTCAGAAACAGACTCCATGAGGGTGGTAGGAGGGCCGGACGTCCACAGGTGGGGGTTGTGCTTACAGCCCAACACCGTGCAGGACGTTTGGTATTTGCCAGAGAACACCAACATTGGCAAATTCGCCACTGGTGCCCTGTGTTCTGGAAGAAAGCAGGTTCACACTGAGTGACAGACGTGACAGTCTGGAGATGCCGTGGAGAACGTTCTGCTGCCTGCAACATCCTCCAGCATGACCGGTATGGCGGTGGGTCAGTAATGGTGTGGGGTGGCATTTCTTTGGGGGGCCGCACTGCCCTCCATGTGCTCGCCAGAGGTAGCCTGACTGCCATTAGGTACCGAGATAAGATCCTCAGACCCCTTGTGAGACCATATGCTGGTGCGGTTGGCCCTGGGTTCCTCCTAATGCAGGACAATGCTAGACCTCATGTGGCTGGAGTGTGTCAGCAGTTCCTGCAAGAGGAAGGCATTGGTGCTATGGACTGGCCCGCCCGTTCCCCAGACCTGAATCCAATTGAGCACATCTGGGACATCATGTCTCGCTCCATCCACCAACGCCACGTTGCACCACAGACTGTCCAGGAGTTGGCGGATGCTTTAGTCCAGGTCTGGGAGGAGATCCCTCAGGAGACCATCCGCCACCTCATCAGGAGCATGCCCAGGCGATGTAGGGAGGTCATACAGGCATGTGGAGGCCACACACACTACTGAGCCTCATTTTGACTTGTTTTAAGGACATTACATCAAAGTTGGATCAGCCTGTAGTGTGGTTTTCCACTTTAATTTTGAGTGTGACTCCAAATCCAGACCTCCATGGGTTGATACATTTGATTTCCATTGATAATTTTTGTGTGATTTTGTTGTCAGCACATTCAACTATGTAAAGAAAAAAGTATTTAATAATATTATTTCATTCATTCAGATCTAGGATGTGTTGTTTAAGTGTTCCCTTTATTTTTTTGAGCAGTATATAATCACGGTTAATCACACGATTGTCCATTCTTAACTCACCATTAATCGCAAATGAATCGCAATTTTTTTATTATCTGTTCTCAATTTACTTTAAAAAGGGATATTTTTCACATTATTAATGTGCTTATCAACATGGGATCGGACAAATACGCTTGCTTAATGCAAATGTTTATTATTATTGCAACAATCCAAAACAATGACAAATACTGTATAGAATATCTCCAGACTAACCTAAGGCACTAGGGGTGTGAAAAAAAAAATCTTATGCATCCTGATTTTTTTGCGAGCATTTTTAAAATCGATTCTTTTCCCCAGAATCAATATTTTTGTATTTTTCTTTTTACCAATGACTCACCTAAATATTTTCAGATGGCGACTACATCAAATCTGTTTTCCAGCAAAACAGACCGAAAGCAGAAAATGCAGAAAATACATGTACATTTTTACAAAAAAAATGTCAGATTGACTGACAGGTGATGTGCATTCTTTTTAGAAAACAATTAGTTTTATATTGTCTCTAGAAGTGTATTATTCAACTTTTGTTTTTGCTAAAGAAGGAAAAGAAAATCGCAATACTCAATACTATCGAATTGCAACACCGATCAAATCGACACCTGTGTATCGTTGAAAGAATTGAACCGGGACAAAAGCATATTCTGTATAACAGACAATTGCTAAGTATAACAGACTGTTGCCATAGACGAAGTTCTGAATATAGACTCTGGCGGACCATTTTAAAATAAATGTTTTTTAAATTAATGTTTGTGCTCATACTGCTGATCAGTGGATCTCAAAGGGAGAAAGAGGGTGGAGGAACACTAACAGCGCTAACAGTGCTAATGGCAACAGTGCAAACAGAGCATTAGTTAGCTCACATATACCGTGGCAACCTGACTTCCGCCGTAGAGCCGTACTTATCAGTAGTAAAGTTAACCATCTAAACCGGAGCGCAATTATATTATCGCTAATTAGAACCCGACAGGGTGATTCTGGACCCCGACACAAACTCTTGCATCGCTTCCTGATTTAGAATAGAAAATACTTTATTGTCCCCTAGGGGAAATTTGTCATGGACTCAAGAGTGTGTAGTGCATAGTAGTGCATAGATTTCCCAAACTATGTGCATGCGTTAAAAACATTTGTGGTGTTAAAAGGAATTTGTGTTAACTCATTATTATTGCTTTAATTTTGACAGCCCTAATATAATTGTTTATTTAAACCCTGTGATTTATGCGTCAGAACCTGGGAAGACTAGCTGACGTCATGACATTAGCTATTGTAGATTCTAAACTAACTAATAAAAGGTAATGGTATGCAGAACATCATGTTATGGCAGTGGCATCTATCAGTGGATAATAACTCAAATAACACTCCTAATGTATCTTAATACTTATTTCACTAGTTTTCCATATATGCAGATGAATATATTGTCATATTAATGAGGACAGATATATTTACTGATTTCTTGATGCTTTATAAAGTTAGGGCTAATGTTAAAATATAAAGTTAATACTCTATTACCTTGGTATGTTAGGACAACAGTAATGGAATCGTTTTCGTTTTAATAAACTCTTTAACGGTTCAAAATTTTACATATCATGTTAGGAAATTTCCATTTAAGTTCAAGTGTCCATTTGAATTGCCCATTTATCCATTTCTTCTGATGAATGTATTTTTAGGAAATTTAGAAATTAATTTTTGACAAAAACCTAATTTAAGATGTTTTTATTTACAGAAGCCATTGTTTTAAATAAAGTAAAGAGATAGTGTGTAAGCCTTTTACGTATAGTGTTATTTGCAATTGTGTTATAATATTGCAATACCGCAACAATAGTCAATATTAAAACATATTTCCCAACCACACACACCCACACCTACACACACACCATTACATACATTATATCATCAATGCTGATAACCTAGTCCTGTAAAATCCTATCATATCCTATAAAAGAACCCCTGTGTCCCTTAAGAATACTAACAGCACCATGGCCTCTGCTTTCTCACCCATGCTAAGTAATACTTTTAATGTGAATTCCTGCACCCATCACTGTGTGTCCAATACCCAGTACAACTTGTAACTATGTGCTCTATACTAACTCCTCTTCCTGACATGCCTCATACAAGCCTTTCTGGTGTTTTTCTATAATTTTCACTTTTGAGTTGTTTAGTGCACACCAACCTTAACCTTGTCAATACAGTTTCTTCTCCCCTGTGCCCAGTACCTACCCGCACTCTTTTAAATGTGGTATGTATGCCTCCCTTTCCCCTTTCTGTCTCACCTTTCTCACTACATTTGGTTGTTTCTCGTTAAACATTGGACCTCTGCTTCACTGAAACTGATTTGCATTTATATATTTCCTGTCTTTTAAGCCCTCTTTGACAACTCATCCACCCTCTCATTCCCCCCTCACCCCTACATTTGCTGGAACTGTTGAGTTTAAAAAAAAGTTAAAACAATGCTGATCTTTGATATCAATGTACTTTTATGTTTTGATGTATTCACAATGTACTCTGCAGCTTATTGTGCTAATTAGATCATGTCTGTCACTTAGCATCAGAGGTGGGTAGTAACGAGTTACATTTACTCCGTTACATTTACTTGAGTAAGTTTTTGAAAAAATGATACTTCTAGGAGTAGTTTTAAATCACTATACTTTTTACTTTTACTTGAGTAGATTTGTGAAGAAGAAACTGTACTCTTACTCCGCTACATTAGGCTACAATGAGCTCGTTACTTTTCTTTTTACCTCTTTGGTATTCTACGCGTCATTGTTTTTATCCCCCCGCGTACGCCTCATTTTAATGTTTTATTTTGACAGCGAGAGAGACTTCCGCTAAAGCCTCTACCACGTGACTGGGTTTCACCCAATCAAACGTAGTTGTGCAGTCTCGTCACCTTCCTCAAACCTAGCAGTGGGATGGGTTAGCTTTTACAGTCGCAGCAAAACAAAAATGGCAATGTCAGAAACGTCACAGACGAGGAGGAACCGCGCCCTGTACTACGAAGCAAGATCAACATGCCCTGGATTTATTTCAGTTACCCGGCTTCACCTAACCTAACCACCGCGGTCCCGCATAAACTGTGTCATGACGGTGGTTATCAACTAGTTCCATCAACCCAGGGTTTCCCAATCCAGCGACGCCTGTTCACATAAAAGAGGTGATGTTTGCACAACATGACCAACAATAGCCACATATTTTACATAAGAAGAGCAAACTATAATTCTACATAAATATGAACACATACATGGTTTTACAGGCAAAACGCAATACAGTCGCTGCTTCCTAAAACGGGAAGGAAAGCTGGCAAAAAAAAAAATAAATTGCCGACGCTGTAAATGCGCACAACTCGTATCAATATCACTTCCCCATAAGTCAGGCACAAGATCTGACCATAATTACACTTGTACTTTCCATAAACTGTCGTTGCTTTAGCCTTTTATTTCAGTTGCAACCTTGGCAGTGAGAGCGATCGTGAGAGCAAATAAAAAAATATAAAAAACATAAAACCGCTGTGCGCATTACACACGGCAAATATACCCATCAGGGAATGTTAACGGGGCTGTCGGGCTCTTTTTTTTGTATGAGCACACCCCTCTCTTTTTCTCTCTCCCCCTCTCTCTCTCTCTCTCTCTCTCTCTCTCCGCGCACCGAGCTCCACCTGATCTTCTAAGAACGGTGAAGCCGTTATCAGCCGAGTATTGACTGGTCAGTAGGCGGTGCTTTAACACCGGTTGATCTCTGATCTCCAACTTATCCTGCTCCCGACCAGGTTAGGCGTCCAGCATAAGTTACTACGGCGATTGAACCCGGTAACAAGTGATCCACCTTTGTGAATGAAAGCATGTCTACCTTAGTAAAAGTACCAAACAGCAGCTCCATTACCTTGTTCTAGTTCTGCCTGCAGAGTCTGGTAAAAAAAAGTGTAAAGGTTTGGAAACTTGTGCTTATTTATTTTTTATGTATTATTATTTTATTGATATTATTTTTTAAGTACTTGAATTTACCTGGATTATTTTAATTTAAGCTATTTTATAATTAATTAATTAATTTAAATTAATTTAATTGATTGGATGAACTATAATTTGTCTAAATATGATTATTTTGTATTTTTGTCCATCTGATTGAATGCTTGTGTTAAAAATAAATCAGACGTTACTCAACAGTTACTCAGTACTTGAGTAGTTTTTTCACCAAGTACTTTTTTACTCTTACTCAAGTAATTATTTGGATGACTACTTTTTACTTTTACTTGAGTCATATTATTCTGAAGTAACAGTACTTTTACTTGAGTACAATTTTTGGCTACTCTACCCACCTCTGCTTAGCATACAGGAGAAAGGTCTTTGTTCACACGGCAGGAAGAACTTTTTGTCTCTCAGTCTTAGAACCAACCCCTGCTGGCATGCAGACTAGATTAGAACAAAAGAATGTTTATTCCTGTAGTTTGAAAATAATTGACACCCACATGGTAGGATCTTGTTTGTGACTGGAAGTAACCTCAAAACACATGGTTTTGAAAGCCAAGTCATCGACTATAGACCTATGGAAAAATGAGGGTGGGGATGGGAGAGGTTTGTTGTTCTTTTTCGATGGTGTTTGTCTGTTCTGTATGTTTAAAAAAAAACAATAAAAAATTGATCATCAAAAAAGAAAAAAAAGGTTTTGGGAATAACGACTTCTTTTGGGCGATGACGGACCAATGGACAAAGTCATCCAAGGAACCGCCCAGAACTTCAAGTGATTATATTTGTGAAACTGAGAAATGTTTGGGACTGTAAAATGTGAATCCACAAGGAAGAATCATCTTTTCAGTCAGCTGCAGCGTTAATACTTGTTTTTGTCATGTCATTTTCTTAATAGATCTTTTAGTTAATCTTCATTGGACCAAGCCTCTCTTTCCTCAAAATTCAAGAAAACGCAACAGAACCCACAGGCATTTGACCTGACATCCCTGATTAGTTTTTCTTGTAATTGACTTAAGGACTTCATATAGTATATCTTGACAGCTGTCTGAATGGAAAGACCTTAAAATTGCTAGGGCTGAGGATGAGTCTGAGCATATCAACAACTTATCTTTGTCTAGTTGTTTCCACCCATCTTAGCACAACCAACACTGCTTGCGTTTCCACTATGAAAACCCCTAAATAGGGATGTTCTTCTGTTGATTCCATTTTCTTTTGCTGGTATTGCTACCCCAAATCCTGGCACTCCTGTCTCAGAAAAAAACGCACAACTGCAAGCTCCCAATGCCTGTGCCTGAATCACATCTAATTTTCTTACAAGAGACCTGCCTGCTGACCTAAATGCTATACTGCCGTAATCCAACAAACCACATCTTATCAATGCTACATCTATTCCTTTAAATGATGAGCAGCTAGCACCCCATTACCTACCAGTCAAACACCTCATCACATGTATTACTTTTTTGCATTCATCTTTCATTTTCCTGATATGGTCTGCCCAAGTTAACCGTGAATCAAGAAGACCTCCCAGAAATTTGATAGTTCCAACCCTTTCTAATACTTTCCCATACATCCGTAGCTTCATCCCTTCCTGTATTATTTTTCTGGTGAAAAAGACCCTTTGAGTTTTTTTCTACTGAGGTCCTACACCCCACTCCACCACCTTATCAATTGCCTGTGTACTTTCCTGATTGCATGTTCCATGTTCCTTTCTCTTTTTCATGCCCTATCATCTGCAAACAGGGACCTACCTACTGTACATATATCTACTGGAACCCTTGTGTCATAGATAATAACAATTAACAGTGGCGGGCATATCACACTTACTTGAGGTGTGCCATTTCCAATCCTGTACTGATTCTGACCCAATCCGTACTTTTAAGTTTTCTTTCAAACAGAAAATCCTTTATCCACTCTCCTACCAATTCCCATCGTATGCAACTTAATTTACAATCCTTGTCTTCTTATTTCAGTCTTCTGGCCTTATCACTGAGTCTATGGTATTCCTTCCTTTTCTAAAACTACTCTGATAACTTGGCAGCATTCCTCTATTCTCAAATTCTCTTTGTTATCATCCTCTCCATTATCTTGCAAATATTTGATGTCAGTGCTGTTGGCCTGTAGGTAGTGTCTTTAGACGGATCCTTGTCGGGTTTTCTTATCAGAATCACTACTGCTTCTTTTCATGCACTTGGTAATCTTCCTGTGAGACAGAGAGGTGCAGCAACTTTGACCAGCCTCCTTTTCCCAGATGCTTAAGCATGACATAGCATATATGATCTTTCCCTGGTGATGTTGATTTATTTTTTGGTCTCACTATCTTTGCCAAAGTAAATGGTTCATAAATTTTATCATCTGTTTCTTTCCTTCTGTCTAACACACCTGGATGTAGACTCATTGAGCCTTATTCACCAATATCTTTCTAAGTTTTTTCTTAAATTTGTTCTTAAGAAAGTTCCTAAGAAAAGTCTACGTCTGATTCATGACGCGTTCTTAAACAGCAGAATTGACCTCTCGCCGGCCCCTCCCCCAAAACGGCCATTGTCCAATCACACATCATAGCAACCGTTACTATGTGAGCAGGTCCGACAAACATTGACTCCAAGCGAGATGGTGAAGCGGTGCGCCCACGGCGTTTGTAAATCGGACACTAGATACCCCGAGAGATTGTCTTGAGGAGTTGTGTTCTTTCCATTCCCAAAGCCGAAAACACAAATTGAGCGGTGCCTACAATGGATAAAACAGTGTGGACGGCCCCACTCCCAGTTAAATGTGTCGAACATTACGAAGCATAAATACGTCTGCTCAAAGGTAGCTAAGGCTAACAGCTAACTAGTTATCGTGTTGTCTAGATCTACTAACTAGAGGCAAGCCAAGAACACAAATTGGACCAAAGTTATGATTACCATGGATATCATTGCCAGAATGTTAACCTACTCTCTAAGCTAAGTTTAACGAGCCCTTTAGCATGTTAGCTAACGCTAGCTACATTAGCTGCTGTTGTGTTGGGTCTTTGAGCTCCCCAACTTTATTTTTCGTCAGTTTACAACAAAGTCGAACATAGCGCCCCAACAAGCAACTTTAAATAATTTTGTTTTTATCTTTCATGTAGCATTTTATGAACGTAAAACCTACCCAAGTTCCCCAATCCCGTAAATGCTGTCTCCTTCATTGCGTATTTTTATATTTTGAATATATCCCTCCACTGCATACTGTAACCACTTTTGCCTCGATCTGGAGGACATCGTGGAGGTTTTGCTCCAAAAAAGGTCACTGACACGCACGGGTATACCTCTTCCCGTCATGGCAATCTGTCGCGCTGGTCGTGTTTGACCATTTGTTTGTCGGACTTAGCAACAGTAACTAAGGGGGGCGGGGCTCGGAGAAAGGCTAATTGTTCGCAGGTGTGTTCTTAGAATGATGAATCCCAATGTCTTTGTAAATTGAAAGCCCGTGCCCTTTGCTCCTATTTAGCATAGGTAAACGCCCCATTAATTCCCATAAAAGGGCATGAGATGGCAGGGCTGTGTGCACACTTAGAGAAATGTCGAAAAGACGTGGTAAGGACGGTGGAGGCCTCGACTCCAAAAGAAAAACTTTAGTAATTCTGAAGTGGAGGTACTGCTGCAAGAAGCTGACAACAAATGAAACATCATATTTAGTAGCGTCAGCAGTGGATACAAAGCAGCAAATAAAACCAATGCGTGGAATGCAATTATTCATGCAGTGAACACTGTATCCGGAGAATATGAAGTATGATGAACCCACTTTGGGATTCCACCTGGTCTCACTTCCATTCTTTTTCACACTGAGCATGAGACTGGGTAGTGTTATCTGCCTACTGTTGTAGCTGTCCAAACATCCCAGTTACTTACTCCAGTCATGAGATTATATACTAGTGTAATTTCTAATGCTGATTCAGTAGTTGTTTGCATGGATTGTAGTAGTTCATTACAACCACTTCCTCCTCCCTTTTCTACACTTTCACCACTATGAGATCCTGAACATCTCCCTTTTCCAGTACCCTATATGGAATATCTTGTTTTGTTTTGAACATTCTTTTTATTGTTTTTTCCGGTTAAAACAAGAACAGGAAGGAAAGGAGAGAGGGCAATCGAAAAAGAGACGTTGGCAATGTAAAACACACTGAAAAGAAAGAAAAAAATAACAGGGCTTTACAATTAGAGTAGGTTACATTCCTTATAGTTTACAGACCATTTCTTCCACAGCTTAATATAGTAGTCGAATTGTAACCTTAAGGAAAAGGACAGTCTCTCCATACAGTTTATTTCGGTGACAATTGCAATCCAATCATCCTTAGTTGGCGGGTGTATCCACAGCCACTTCTGTGTAATGGCTTTCTTGCTTGCAACAATAAACATTGTAAAGGTACTTATCATGGGACATGAGATTATCTAGGAATTTGCCCTTTTATAATGTGAAAAAGGAGCAATCCACTTTTAGTCCAAATGCAGTACTCATGACCTCTGGAATATCTTTCCAGAATGGCTGGATGAAAGAGCAGTCCCAAAATATTGAAAGTGGTCTGCCATCGATTTACCACACTGCCTCTAACATCCATTCTGACCGTAAGAGCCCTGCTGCAAGAATTTCACTTTAGGAGTCACAAAAAAACGTATTATATTCTTCCAGGAGAATTCTCGCCAAGATCTTGAGTTGGTAGTTTTGGCCTGATTCTCCCAAATGTCGTTTCACTCTAGTATCCAGGCCGGATTTCCCTCTCCCATTTCTGTCCAACCTGAGCAGTGGAGTAAGTTTTAGAGTTTTGTAATTCCTTATCCGTGAGACTAGATGCTTGCTACCTTTAGTCTTATAATCCTCAGAAAATACATGTATATCTATCAAGTTCGATTCATATTCCTCTGTTTGATTTCTTTGTTGAAATAATCCCAGACCTGGAGATATCTGAAGAAGTCACTTTTTTTTCAAGGTCATATACAGTACAAAGACAACTAAATGACTCCAGATTGTTATCTTTGACTATAGTGCAGTAAGCAGTTACACCCTTGAGTATCCACTGTTTAAATTGCTTGTATAGGCCTTACGGTGAAAAATGTAATATCTTCTTTGATGAATGCATAACATCTATCTACCCATATGATCTCTGTCTTTCCTTATTACTGTATATCCATGTACCACAAAGTCTAAAGTTGGTTTTAACCAAGTTTCCTAAAGACATATCCGGTTTTACAGCCATTTCTTTAATGTGATACTTGAATTACTGGCCATTAGCCAGTAAGCTCCTGGCATTCCATTTAAATAAGTTAAACCAAGGCTCCACCATTGTAGGAGAATTACCATAATTAGTATTAAACAACCCATGGTGTTTCCTGGCTCGACTGATTGGTCACTGACATGTCAGTCCCACTAATCTTAAGTGATTCACTTTGACAACCAACTGAAGTTCATAATTTTTGGACTTTATTTCAGCCGCATTAATAACTCATGTAATGAATGTTACTAAAGCCCTCTTATCCACATTAATCCTGTCATTTGCATTTAGTTGCAACTCTTGAACCCCCATTGTATTTTTTTCATTAATTTAATTGTTCTGTTCTCCTGAAATTCTTACAGCTTCTGCATAAGGGATCCTTCTTTCCACTTTTACTTTTGGGATTTCATTCTCCCGTCTCATTTCCTCACACCCACCATATGCCACATTATAGGCTCCTTCACAGTTACAACATTTTGATTGCACCCCTGTTCCATACTTTTCATACTCATGGTCGCCCCCACATCTAGCATATCTCTTCTGCTCCTGACAGTTTTTTGCTGTGTGGCCAAATATTTGACAATTGAAGCACCTCAATGGCTTTGGCACATACACTCTCACCAGGGAAATCATAAAACCCAGGAATACCTTTTTTGGCACACTTTCTCCTTCAAATTCAATCAATACCGTTTCAGTACCCTTTTTAATCCTCTTGTTTTCAGTCTTTGTACACTCACTATTTCCCCCTTTTATAATTCCTCTTTAGGCTATGTTCACACTTGGGCTGATTTTCTTCATTTTTTTTCCTGAGCCTTTTCATTAAACCTTATTATGCCAATAGGCTTCTCCTTTTCCTTCGTCTTTTATATCCTTTTACTTGTCTGTCCTGATTTCCATTCACCCATCCCCTTATATTCTCCTCATTCTCTTCATCTCCCTCTTCATAATAGTCCATGTCTGCCCATCTTCCTACTTCTGATCCATTCACAGGTCATGCTCCACCGCCACCAAAAGGGAGGGTGCAGTGGGACTATGTGCGCCAGAATAGCCATGCAACCAGAGGTGCACAGTGAAGCTGTAATTTTGTGTTAAATTGCTCATGTGTTTTTTGGCTTTTCCCCTTTCCTTTATTGTGTTATATTTATCTCTTTTGTGCATGTAATAGGTTTACAACGTAAAAAAGGCCAAAGTCCACCCCAAAGGGACTTACCATCTCCCACAGAAAACACTGTTCATAAACTACTCAAAACAGCTCTATTGTAGTCCAGCCTTTACTTCCGTGACAAAAGCGCGTCACTTTGTAACACACGTTATAATGCTCGCCTGTTATGATGTGTAGCGGGAGAGTGAGGACCCAAATGCAGAGAGAGGCAGGCAGGCAGGAGATGGTGGAACTCAGAGATTTAATGCAACAAAAAACGGCAGTACAAGGACTGGAACACTCACAAAATAACAAACCGACGGGCAAAACATAAGCAGGAGCAAACGGGCACATGCAGGAACAAACACAGGGAGAAAACACAAGGGCATGGTCACAAAACGATCTGACACAAGACAAGGGGAACACAGAGGCTAAATACATGAGGTGATGGGTAAATCAGAAACAGGTGAGACAACAGGTGAAGCACATCAGGGCGGGGCAGGACAATCACAAAGGAGGGAAAACACAGGAAGTAAATTGGACGAGACAAGACAGAAAACCAGACTATCAAAATAAAACCAGAACCAGAAATAATCACCAAGGAACAGGAATGTACAATAAAAACGCACAGTTAAAACAGGATAAACAAACACACAATGAACAGAGGAATAAGGAACAGCAGTATACACAACAGGGAACAGAAATACAGAATAAAAATACAAAACAGCAACGGAAATGTCCACAACCACACTCGCCTAGCTGCTAGTGTGGCACGCCCTCAAGGCAAGCTAGTTAGAGCAGAGGCTCAAAAAGTTCAGATAGATCTATCGCCATGTCCAGGAGACAGTGGAGATAAGACACGTATAAAACACACATTTGTTAACATTTAAATATCTTGCAACTCTGAAACATCTTGCTCCAGGTCTAAGTCAAAGTCTAGGTTGCGAAGCTGGTTCGGGTTTTTCTGCCTGTGTTTCGGGTTTGAACATGTACGGCTGAGCCAAACTGGCTGAAGCGGGTTTGTTTTGGATCACACTAGCTTGCTTGTCAGGGCCCGCTCTACTCTGCTTCTGACTGGCTAGTAGTCCTTACCTCGGTACTGCGCATGTGCGACTCCCAACAGAGATGGAATAGAAGTGAGATGCCTTACTCGGTAGCTAAAACAGAGAGCTCAACACAGAAATCTGCAGTATGACAAAAATATGGTGTTTTTAGAAAATTAAACCATATAAACCTATTCTGGTACAACCTCTAAATACAATTATGAACCTGAAAATTAGCATAATATGAGGACTTTAAGATGTGTGTGTGAGAGCAGATGTTCAAATAAATAAGTACCCTTGTCTATGAGTGGACTGTCCTGTCTGTGTTTGTGCTGAGAGAACTCACGGTGGCAGTACGTATTATCCCACTAAGTCATTCTTGCAAGTCAAAAGGCATTCTGAAGTCAAAACCAACAAGTCCCGAGTCAGATCCAAGTCCTTAACAAGTCATTATTAAGGAGGTACCTTTACGCAATATGACAATAGAGAGTGGAGAGTTGTTTTCCCCTACGGTGGAGGTGGGACATAAATGTCTCTGTTTTAATAGACCAATTTGGAGTGGAAGTCACAGTTACTGTTTCACCTGCCGAGCAGCGGCTTGTTGTTGTGAGGCAGACCATAAAATCTGCAAAATAAAATGGCAAAAATCAGTCAACAAATCGCTCAATCATACTAACTAACGTTAACTAACGTGTCTTCTTGTCAAAATTTTTCAAAAAGATTTTACTGGCTTCTTTCTGAAGTGTCCTGAGATAAATTCTGTTATGATTTGACACTATAAATTAAATTAAATTGAATTAAGTGGCCGTGTCTTCATATATAGTAGGTTAGAAAAACGATAGACGCCACAGCAACTGTCACTTTCTGCCATCAGTAAGGCTCTGCCCACTAAACACGTCATTGTTGTTTACAGCTCAAAAGGTCTATAAGTATATATAATTCAGTTTTTTTTTGTCTGACATGCCCTAGTTGGATTATTTTTCTGCATCCAGAACCTCAAGCAAATTTGATAATGAGTCTACGCTGAAAGTCATAATCAGGTACCATCCCATGCGGCCTGAAAACATATGCCACAGTTTATTCTTGCTGAGCTGTCCTCGTCAAGGGACTTCAACCCAGAAAAAGACTGGTTATCTAATATTTGGTCAAATTCCTTCAGGGACTCTAACCTATATGGCTTTATTTACCAAAGATACAGTAACTCTGCACCTGAGCTCTTACTGAACAAAACATCCCCGTACATTTGATGCATAATGTTTTATTCTATATCCAATATTATCTATAAAAAAGAGGTTAAGTTGAGGACTTCTAAGGGACTCCGCAAACACCCACAACAATTCTCCTTTCCTGTCTGAACCTCTGCTGACTCGTTTGACACTAACCCTTGATGAAAGCTGATTATTAAGTCTTTTAATAGGTCTCATTGCAAGGTTCAAAACATATGACTCCCCTCTGCCTGCTTGAACAAATGCCCCAGAAGCACCACGTAATTTCAGCAAATGACTCTTTGGCAAATGAGCTCTTTGATCCAGTTACTGTTGGGCGATGAGAATTACAGCAATGACATCTCAAGCTGCGTGGGATTTCGTGTACAGCTGTGGTTTCGAGTTCATGCAGAACTCGCTTGTTGAGTAATCTGAGGAATTGTGGAATGACCAACCTTATTATACCTTACTAATTTAACAACAGTATCAAAGAACTACTCACAGAGCCACATGGGATTCACATTTTTCTCACCACCAAAGTTGTCTCTGAGGATCCTTCTACAGGTAATGGTGCTCTGTGCTCTTGATAAGTTATAAGTGATTATTTTATCAACCATTTCTGTATTAACTGAGTCCATGTAATGGTTTGGTTGCAATTATCACTTTATTCTGGAAGATATTTTGTAGCTCTTCATTGTGCACGTTAGGAAGGGATCTTTTAATGACCAGCATGGAGAGGAGGTATCACTATAGCGACCAATAACTCTTTTATATTTAAACTGTTTTTATTGAGTTTTACATTATAACAGCAACAATACCAAAAATAGGACAGATTTACAGACAATTTAAATTAAAATGAAATCAAAATTGACAACGTCCAAACTGAAAAAAAGAGAGGGGAGGTTGAAGGGAGGATGGGGGGGGGGAGGGTATAGGGACCTCAATCAGTCACACTGGTACATGGTAGGCTGTTAAAGTGATCCAGGAAGGGTTGCCATGTCATGTAGTATTATTTGGCCATAGAACCCTGACTACGATATCTTAACTCTAATTTTAAATGCGCTACTACTTCTCTCGGGCACATGAGGGCGGAGCCCGATCCTTCCATTTAAAAAGAATTAGCCGACGGGCCAGGAAGGAAGCAAATGTAAGGGAGTTAGATTGGGAAATTTAAAGGGATATTCCCTCTGGAGCCACTCCAAACACCGCAGTTATAGGATTAGGTGGAATACTACAGGAATATATGCGTGAAAGAGTGTCAAATATAGATGACCAAAATTGGGCAATCGACTGACAGGAGAAAAACGTGATGAAAATCAATAACTCTTTCCGCATACACATGAGCCCTTCATATTTAAATAGGAAATGGGTCCTCTTCCACGGAGTCTGCCATGTTGCACTGTTTCCACAGTAGTCCAGAACAGACAAACCAAACACTGGCTCGATAGGGCCATTCGTTTTACATTGAACTAAAGGCCACTGTAGTTTCTCTACACCAGTGTTTCTCAAATCGGGGTACGCATACCACTAGGGGTACTGCAGGGCATATGTGAGATCTAAAAAGTATCAGTCATGCATGATTCCCAAAATAATTATATGTAAGTTTGATAAACCATATTTTATATTCAATATTCCTACAAATGTACTTTCAATTCAATGAAATGCTGTAAACCGTCAACTGCCGCAACAAAAGATTATTAATTACTGTATGTCATGATTACATTTGTTCACCATGAGCGGGAAGCCACTTTCGATATACAATTACAGACAGTAATCATTAAAACTGATTCATGGTTGAAATGTAGCAGCAATACAGCTGAAAATGCAGAGAATTACAGAGTTTCTCAGTGAAGCACAATGTTTTATTTATTTTTTTAGATTTAGATTATTTTTGGGGCTTTTTCGGCCTTTATATTTGACAAGACAGCTGAAGACATGAAAGGGGAGAGAGAAGGGGAATGACATGCAGCAAAAGTCGAACCCGGGTCCGCTGCGTTGAGGAGTAAACCTCTATATAAAAAACCTATATATGGGCGCCCGCTCTACCAACTGAGCTATCTGGGCGCCCAAGCCCGTGTTTTTAAGTGCAAGTTATCATAAAGATGTAGTTCAATACAACTACAATGCTGTCTTAGTGTTTTTGCATGATGACAAAAAATTGGTTTGCCATGAATTTAGGAACGGATTATGAAACATTTGAGTGCCACACAGAGCCTCAAAGCAGTTGAAGATCAGCTTGAAAAGAAACGGACGATACGAAATAAAGGGTGCGGCATCCTTCAGAAAGGGGCTGATCAACTTGCTGAGCAGGCTGAGGGAAAAGCTGGATCTATAATGGCTCAACTGATAACAAAGTCCAACACTTTCAGAAGGGGGCACAAAGAAAAAAGAAATGAGCTAGAACAAACCGAAAAAGAGTTGGACAGCAAAGCAAATTAATTGAAGCACATGCAATGATGGGCATTGTTTTATTTATTGGTTTGTCTTTCTAATAAAACTTGCATTGGGTTAGTCACTCAATTCATTCTTCTTGTGCTTTGTTCCAACCCTGTCTCTGAATTATGTTGTATTGATAAGGATTTATCGCAAACTAAGACTGTTTAGTTGTGCCATATTACGATCAATAAGTAATCAATCAAGTAAATGTAAGTTTAGAACTCGAATTGACAATGAAGTCTTAAAATGTATGGGAAGGGTCTTAAAAGGTATTCAATTTATACTTTTCTTTACTACATGGGACAGCTGAAGATTTGAAAGGGGAGAGAGAGGGGAAATTACATGCAGCAATGTGCCACAGGTCAGAATTGAACCTGTGGCTGCTGCTGCAAGGACTGAGCCTTCATACATGGGGCGCACGCTTAACCAGGTGAGCTATCCATGCGCCCCAAAGGTACTACATTTAACTTCAGAATTCCTTTATATACCCTGAAGAATGAATGGGCTTGGGGCGAGAGTAATTTTTTTGACTTTTCATATAATATATAACAAAACAATAACAAAAATATAGAATATCACCAGACTTATGCTTTCAACATTGGTACCTTGATATGACTTTAATTGTCCTCTTGAGCTATCCATGCATCTGTTTCTCCCTTCAGCTAAATAAAAACTTGTAGCAGTCCGGAGTACCAGCACTCCCCCTAGTGGCTTTATAATGAATTTCCTTTTTTGTATTTTGTTTTTTGTATTTTGTTTTTTAGTATTCATGGCCAACTGACCCTTCGCTAAGCCACGTCTGAAAACCCCCACAGGCCAATCGTGGCTTAGCAACCGTAACTAGGCGCGGGAAGTCTGTCAAGCTTTCGAGCAATTGTGCAAATCCGATACCCGGTATCCTAAAAGTCCCTTTTGTCTTGCTCTCTCAGATATTTCACCTGTTCGCCAAAAATTACTAATTATCTCCTTGGGAATGTCTGACACCGGTGCATATATAGCCTACTGTAGACGTGCCAGGCACGAAAGCTTGTCAGGTGTAGCAACAGTAACTAAGGAGGGCGGGGCTTAGCAAAGGGTCAATTGAAGCCTTGTGAAGCTTTGTGAATCATTTTATGTATTTTCTGAGCCCACTAGATGGCAGTCTTGATTTTAAGAATTAACCCTTTGTTGAATAGAAAGCCCCGTCAAGTGGGCTTAGAAAATGGTTCACAAAGCTTCACAAGGCTTAATTTGGCCATCACTATTTTTACTCATGTTCTTCCATCACCAAATACAACTTACTTAGCTATCCTAGACTCCAATCCCAAATGGTGTTAATGTTTGTTTTTTAGTAAGTCATGCATATGTGCCAAAATGTTCCAAATGTGTATATTCAACATTTGATTATATTTAAGTTAATATTTTAAAGGTTGACTGTGAACATTGTACTGCATACAGTTTTGGTCTTGTTTGTGCTTCTCCTCATGTTTGTGATCTCAGCACTCATTGGAACAGGGTTTCATCAATCACTGTTTTCTAAGTATTAAATAAAGGTTAAATGAAAAAAGATTGATGTGACCTTCTACAGCAAATTCCGAGCCATGACTTTGGCAGTGCAGACTTTAAATCAAGCCTCTACCAACTACCCTGTAGATAACTCTGCGGCTGAGAGGGAAAAACCTTAACTTATCTTGCTCAGACCTACATTGATTTACCAGGGATTGCAGTTCAAGATGGCTGACCCTTCCGTTTTACCCACTGCTGACCTTTTCATGAAAGCCCAATTAAAGTCCTTCATTTAGACATGGTGGTTCAGCTAAAGTCTCTATAGACATTTAACATGCCACTACTTAAGTCAAGAAGTAGAACCAAAGTACAATGAGGCGTTGTCATGGAGATGATACACCGTCTAAAAATGCAAACAGCCAGAGAAAATCTTACCGTGGTTCTCAAAGCGGCCGCTTCCAAGAGATTGACAGGAGCATTGATATAGAACAATAGTATATGTAATTCTGTTCTATATCTATGAACAGAATTACCCATTAGAATTATTTTCAAATAAAATTATTTTCTTTATAAAAACAAAGATTTGGTCTTAAAAAAAGCATTTTTCCAGAAATAGTCTTGAAAGAGGTGGGGGTCGTCTTATAATCAGGGTTATCTTATATTTGGACCAGTACGGTAATTGAGGATAGATACTTAGTGGAACTGGAATACAGTGTATCGTATGTGCTGTCAGCATCAGTTCCTGTAAAGTTGAAATACGCCATTTTTGCTTATAAGAAGCAAACAAATTGCAAAAGTGCTAGTGTTATGTTGATTTGTGGTACATGAACATAAAACATGAGCAAAACATTTACTGGCTATTTGGAATATATTTTAGCCATATTAGGAGTGTGCCTCTAGGGATGGTAATATGGGTCTGTCTATGGATTGGTCCAAGTGCTCAACAAGGCCTCTAACCCATAGGACTTTATAGGTTGTTTGCTCCTAAATTAGCACCCCTGTTTCAAGTCACTTGTTTGTGTCTTTGTGCTGCTACCTATATCTTAGCCAGAACCTTGAAAAAGAGAAGTTTAATCTCAATGGGACATATCCTGCTTAAATTAAGGTTAAAGGTGCCCTGCAACACGTTTTTCATTACTTTGTGGTAAGTTCTACCATAGACTAAAATTTTTTGTGGAAAAAATGCCTTGGTGACCTTGTTTCAAGCCATTCTAGCGTGGTATAGAAAGCCTGCAGGAAGACTTGGCTCGATTTGTGCCAGTTCTCATTAATATTTAATGAGCTAAGCTGCTTGACTCTGATTGGCTAACAGCTAGCCAATGAGAGCCTGGCTATCAGTATCCTTTACCCAGCGCAACTGATGAATAGTAATGAGCTCAGGCAACACCACATCAGACTGACAAGCTTTTGTAATTGGCCTGATTTCGCTGCTTATTTCTTTTCAGTGGCTAGTGCTGACAGAGGAGGTAGCAGTTCATTTTCACGTTCATGACATAACACAAACACATATGGACCTAACATAAATTTAGCACAAAAAGTAAGGAAACTTGTGTTTGGTAGATTATTTCTCTGTGGTAACAATGCTTTTTGGCAATAAATCTTATACAGTTGGAAAGCCTGTTTAGTTCCCTTTCAAATGGTGCCCCATTTGTAAGGAACATGCATTTGTGGGATGAGCAGCAGCGCTGAGTATGTGGGTTGTGCCCGTGAAAAATTTGCCAAATCTTCTCTGCCAATGCCAAACAGCTTATTCTGCCATTGACTTGTTTGGTGTTTGGTGGATATATATTGGATATAGATAGATAAGTGCACTGTATTAATAAAATAATTTTAGAGTATCCGGCTTTGAAGCCCTGTTTACGAAGATGAATAGGCTAAACTGTGCACCAATTTGTACAGATTTGTTAAAATATATCATAATAATTTGAAACAT
The DNA here is from genome assembly GCA_025617405.1 of Perca schrenkii. NCBI lineage: Eukaryota > Metazoa > Chordata > Actinopteri > Perciformes > Percidae > Perca > Perca schrenkii. Next base: position 28,002,590 of record CM046796.1, read on the forward strand.
TCTATGATCACTTAGAAATTACACCCCCAGGGGCTTTAACATTTAACATACACTTTCCACTAAAAATAAATTACTGATAAAAAAAATATCCCATTCGAGATGTTGAGGCTGAAATCAGCAATCATATTTCAACATTTGTCTTGATGAGTCACAAATAAGTACACAAAGTACACTACTCCAGTCTTTAGAGGAAAGATGAATGAAGACAGAGAGAGACTGAGAGAGAGCGATAGTCTGAGAGAAGGGGGAAGGGAGATCATTTTGAGCCAAAGTGAGAGTCACCCTGAGGTAAAGCGAGAGAAAGAAAAATAAAGAGAGAGGAGTAAGAAGACAAGCGAGATGAAAGAGTGAGAGGCAGAGATTGCCAAAGAGAGAGAGAGAGAGAGCCACACATGCACACACCCGCACGCACTCACACACACACACACACACACACACTAAAAGAGATCGGGAGCTTTTGAAGGCTGGATAGATTGCTTTGAGGTCAGGATTGAGGAGATGATGGCTTTTAGCTGTGAGGGAGGCAGCCCAAGAGGTCTGCCCCAGAATCAGCCTGTCTGAACTCAACTGTCAGCAGGTGAGGGATTACAGCCGGCCAGGTCAAGGAGAGCACACACACACTCTCACAAACAAAGTGTCACTTACTGAAGCTACATACTACTAATAATAATAATAATCAAAACAATAACATGGTGGAGTAATACGGTAATAAGAGTAGTAACTCTGAGCTGCAGAGACTAATGCACTCCAGGAAACTCGACAATTGCAGTGTTCTTCTAGCTACTTGATAAAAAAAAGAAAAAAGAGTGATAATTCAGTAACAATTGATTTAGAACTACTACCTGAGGGCTGATGAGGACCACAAGTAGAAGACACATCACACTTATGGCATTGATTTAAAACAATTTACTACATTGTCCTACACCAGTATTTAATGTCCCCTCAGGCCTTCTGGGGCTGGCCTTTAATTTTGTCTGACGTGCGGGACGAAAAACCTCTAGTCAGGCAGCTTTTAGCTCTTGTGCTCCGGGCCATCGGACCAACCTGCCAGAAAATTTGAGGGGAACTGAAATTATGGGCAGTTATGGACTTGAACTATACATTTTATTTTGTTGTGTAGAACTGTATTTTTTTATTTTATTTTTTACATATTAAAGTCTATAATATAAATGCCATCCACAGATTAAATGCAATAGCGCTTTCATTTTCCACTGTCTTAACTTGTTGCTTGTACGTTGGCGACAATTGATAACTATATCTTAACTGTTCTCATAATTACGAGATAAGGTGTTTAATAGTTTTTCCTTTTGTGAATGCAATGCACTTCCGTAGTTTGCTTATATTGCCAGGTCAATCAAATCTTATCAAACCACATCCACACAATCCTGAGGGAGCAAATTAGCTTTTTGAGTTTTTTGATTGTCTATTTAATTTAAACATAATATACCCAAGGATGTCCCCCCAAAAAATTAAATAAAAACTTTAAATTGAATTGTTTTTTTTATTTTGTAGTCATGAATATTTAATGATTTCAAGAAAACTTGACAACCTTAAATTTGAACACAAGTTTTAGGGGCCAATATCAGTCCATCAAAATAAAGAAATGTCTGACTTTTGGAAATACAATATATAAAACCATGAGGTGCCGGCAGTCTGACAGAGACAGAAAACAAAGAGAACAATACAAGACAGCGTTACTGAGAACAAGACAAACTGAATGTCTTTAATGTATTATGCCTTTTTTAGCTAATACCCCAAGTTTGTTTTATTTTTCAGCTTTTGATGGAATTAATAATTTATTTTAAAAGGTATATTTTAACTGATGGTATCAAACATATTCAGTATTTTTAATACTAGTGGTATAATGTTTGAAATGCAAATTGTTCTCATGTATGATGAAAATGTATGCACACCAATACATATTATATCGTACGAAACTAGTCGACCGCCAGCTGGTCACATGACACCAGCTACAGAGCTCCGTCGTATCAGCGGTAGTTGGTTGTTCAGTTAACCCGATAAAAGGTGACTTTGAGCCGGATAAAGGGCACCACAAGCTGCCGGTTGTTTCGGCAGACAGTGAAGTTTAGGCCCAAAAGCGACTAGTTAAGTTTATGAAAAAGATTGTGGTTTGGATAAAAAAAATCCTAATGAAAACGCATTTCCTGGGTGAAAGTCTTTTTTTGATTTTATTTTATCACCACCCCCCATCCACCCCAACATCCTTCCTATGCGGCCAACCACGTCATTATACAGCAGTAGTCATTGTGGTGCATAAAGCAAAAAAATACGTGGAATGGTTACCAATTACAATGCTTAACTTTTCGTAGCTATATGTAGGTACGGTTCATGAGAACAGCCTGAGATTTTTTCACCTTCAGTGTTGCTTTTTCAGCTGTACTCTAGGTATCTCAGCGTAGAACAAATCTTTCCATTAACCTCACCACAACATCCAACACCACACAGCCTGTCCTTGTTACACTTCATTTAGACAAACTCCAAGCAGCCTCTGAAGTAAATATCTTTCCATTTCCCCATTTGAACCTTAACAGTCACCCGCAACCTCAAACAGTAGTTCTGCTTTTTAAAACCAGTTGAACCTATGAACGGAAGCTTCCCAGGGTTCCACACAACATCGAAACAATGCTGTGCTTAAACACAACTGATCAGAGAGTGCCCCGAGTCTAAACTCTGTATTTCCCCTCTTGTGTCTCACTGAGCTGTCTCCTGTGATTGATGAAGTCACTTTGACCTTCTGTTGGTTTCTCAAAGCCCCACTTCCCCTCTAGCTGTGGGCAACTTCCCTTCTGCCTTTCTCTGTTTCTCAGCCACTTTCTTTGAGTCCCCCTCTCTCTTCCTTTGGCTGTGGGGTAACATTTTTCTGTGTGTCACTTCAATTTTCCCTCTTGCTCTGGCTGGGGACGATGCCTCTTCCTCACTCCCTCTAATCTCCGCTCTCATTTTTGTCAAAGGTGACATCTCTCTTTCTGTATGCCCTTCTCTTCCTCTCTCGTGTGACGGCGTTGGATGTCTTTTTGTTAATTTAACATCTCTAAGACAATCCTGTCGCATGCTCCGTCAACACAGAGTCACGACTGATGGGAACCCTCAGGATGAAAGAGCACAGAAGGCAATTGTCACCAGGACAATCAAAATCACAGAGAAAATCCTTTAAATGTTTTTTTATTTATACTTATATTACATCTATTAAACAAGATTCCATTGTCATGATCCTAAAAATACAGATACTAACTTCAAACACACACACACAAACATATATGGTCAAGGCAAAAGTGTAATCTTGGACTACAGAGTGTCTGAATATAACAATGCAGACCACTGTTCTGCATTGGTTTCCTTTCACCATAACTATGATCTCTAACTTACTTTATCCATGTACTTTTAATTGCCTAAATTTATCCTGATCCTAACCATAGGAAAACATTTTTTGGAAGGCACTGACATATGTTGTCCTGTCGATAAGTGTGTCAGATCAGAAATGGCAAATGTAGGTTGATTTTGAAAGGCGTACAACAAATAAGCTTTTTTTGTTGTATAGTATACAGGCTTAAAATACTTAACCTTTTCACAATTATCACATTATGAGGTTGTGTTGAGTTTATTCTGCACAATGTTTAGCTAAAATAAATACCGTACAGGAATGTAAAGCATACTTTATAAACCTCTGGAATAGCAGCAGACTACTAAATGTCGGCTAACAAGTCATGGGCAACAATATTTAATAATAATAAGGTCTTGGCTGATAAACAAACAAATGAAGCTATACGAACTACTAGGTGTATTTGGTTTATAGAAAAAGGCTCAAGGAATGGTAGTGATGGTCAAATGAACCACTGTCTTTTTTTTCTGAGCCCACTAGATGGCGCTCTCTGTTCAAAGAAAAAGGTTAAAGGAATAGCAATTCAGTGTGCTTTCAACCCTTTGTTGAACAGAGAGCGCCATCTAGTGGGCTCAGAAAATAAAGAAAATGCTTCACAAAGCTTCATGAGGCTTCATTTCATCAAACTCATAGTTAATGCCCAATGCCAACTTTTAGTGTCAATTTAGTAGAATGCTATATATGTTACAAGGTGGCTAGTAAGGATTTGGCAGTTTGGCTTTCAAGCATTTAACCCTCACCCTGCTTTTACTTGCCTTACCCTAACTTTATCCTAACCTCAACCTAGTGTTTCAGTTGCCTTGCCTAACCCTACCCATACTCAGCCATAATGCATTTGCCATAACCACAACATTTCTCTAACCTTCACCGTAGTTCAAAAAAAAAAAAATTTGAAAAACAGTGGCATTGTACATCTTTGGCTTTGAAAGTAACTGCGTTTTTTGCGGATCATGTTTGGTTATAGTTTTGCAATTGGCAGCCAATCCCCCAATAGCACTAGATTTTTTTAGATTTGTATTTTGAAGCCTGTGTTAGCCTGACTATCAGCCTGAATTGCCATTTTGTTTTCCCATAAAAAAACTAGTGGCCGTTAATGGAGAGGTATTATGTGCTATAACCAATCAGTATTGACCTATCTGTCCCATGAAATTCATTTCTAGACAACACAGAAGCAGTTCGCTTTAGTGGTGGTTGCGAGGACCAGTTAACGTTCATCAGGTAACGACGATCGAAAAATTACATTCCCCTTCTCGATCTTACCTACAAAGCTCTCAATGGCTTGATTCTTTGTCCAACCATGGAAACAGGCCAGTGGCCACTAGAGCTAAAGATATTTGCCGGTGGGGTTCGGTCTTAATTTCTATCATTTTACACAGGCTCGGGCCGGGCTTGGGTTTACGCCCCGGGATGCGCGGTAAATGAGCGGTCGGGTGATGAGTTTTGATTAGCGCGAAAATGGATGCTGAGAAGGAGAAACGGAGGCTGGCTTCTGGCGATTATGTTTTGGTTGCACCGGCAAAGTCTAAGGTGTGGAAAACTTTTGACCATGTGCATGAGAATAATGAGCCAGTGTATAAATGACTCATTCTTGACAAAAGGCAAAAAGGCTGTGTGCGTGCACACATTTGAATAATGTTGGGCTGTAAACGGGTTTGGCCCTTTTAAAAAGCTGTCAATCAAAATGTACTTGCTGCTCAGGCCTTGTCGGGCTTAACTTTTAAGGCCCGATTACAGCTCTAGTGGCCACAACACCAGTTATATTTGAATCGCAAAAATAAAATCTAAAATGTGGGCTCTACTTTACTACATTGCTGCTTCTTACAGTGCAGACGCTGTACTGCTTGCTCCTGCTTCTACTTGCATATTTCTGCTGATAATCTTGCTTTTCCTCTGAGAGAAACTATGAGCAGCGGCTCTTGGATACTTATAAATCACTGGACTATACATTTTTTGTAGACATAGTAGGCTATTGTCATATTTGAACATTTTTCTGCGTGACCGAGGCCTACCAATAGCTCAAGCCTGTCCTAAAGTGACTGTAGCTAAAGCTAATTAGCAGCAAGATGCCACCCTTCTCCATAGAGGACTACTACAAACTCCTGCAGAAGATTGCAGTTCTGGAAACCAAAATTTACCGGTTAGAAGTAAACCTGGAAGTGAACGGATCATGTGGAAATGACACCACTTTACCAGTGACCCAAAACAATGGACAAAAGCATGCTAACATACGGCTAACTAGCACCAGCAAGACCACAAAGAAACAAGAGGGCTCTGGAACGGATAATAAATCAACAAGTGGCAGTCCTCCCTGGAACTCTTTTGGTGCAAAGCCTAAGAGTAAATCATTTTCCTGGGAAATGGGAGGACGACTAACGGGCAGGACACAGCGCCCTGAGATTTGTGATATGACCGGCTGGCCTGCATTACCACCCAGGCAGAGTGCCTCTTCAACCCCTGTACTTAGTAGGACACAGCCGTGGACAGCTGCAAAAGGGAAAATCAGCAACAAAATGCCTCCCCAACAACTGAGTGTGCAGGTGGAGAACAGATTTGCTCCTCTGCTACAGGACCCTGGACATGACCTGGATTACGTCTCATCGTCACACAGCAGGGTAAGGACTGAGAACAATTCTAAAAGTAAAAAGCTACAGGGAAAGCTAACGACTGGGCCCCCAAACTCTGATTGTGGGTGACTCTGCTGTGAAAGATATAAAAAGCAGTAAAAAACACCAAAATACTCTGTTTTCCCAAAGACATGGTGTCTGACTTGGCCCAAAGAATCCCAGATATCGTAGCAGCACACCCAACTGTGAAGAACATTGTACTGCACATAGGGTCAAATGATGTTGTAAAGCAAGAGTCTGAAGTGCTGAATCGTGACTTTATGAATCTGCTGAACGCAGTCAGCTCCGTAAACGCAAAGGTGTTTATCAGTGGCCCTATACCGCCAGTCAGAGGAGGAGCTGAGAGATTCAGCAGACTGTTGGCACTGAACAGATGGCTTTCAAATGCATGTACCAACCATTCTCTGCAGTTCATTGACAATTTTAACATTTTCTGGGGCTGCAGACATCTTTTTAAAGCAGATGGACTATTCCTTAACAAGCCAGGAGTAAAGCTGTTCACCTCTAGCCTACTTTACTTTCTGCGCCACACATCTGCTCCCTTGGCCAAGGACACGAGACAAGATGTACCAAAACAAAAGGAAGACACAACAACAAAGTGCGGCAGTGAGCCACCACAGCCCCCACCTGAGCAAAGATTTGACCATGGGAGACCAAAGAGCAGAGATGAGAAATCTCAACCCCCCTTCTCACCCGTGCAACACTCCTCAAGCCCCTGTGACAACCACGACAGCTATGAGGACCTCTTTAAGGATATGTCGCTCTCCCCTCTTGCCCACATCCCCATGTTGGAGTTCACTGACCAGATGAAGCAGCTGGTAAATGCTGGAACCAAGTATGCCCCCCTTCCTTCTCCCATCGTAAAACGCCAGGCACCTCTGTCCCCCTCAAGGACGGCAGCTAACTCCTTCTCCCCCAAACTGATAAGGATGCTTGTGTGCAAAATGCAGTAAGCATTAACTGATATGGGCCGGGTCCAGGCTGCATGCATAGTAGCACTCATGACTCTTTCCAAGACAAGCCTGGGCCCTGCGTGTTAGGTTCTTCCACAATTTATGTTGTGATAGGTAATAGAAAAAGAATGGCAAATAAGCACGTAACTGCAAACTTTGCAAATTTAGCATCCATTCCTCGTCAGCCACAGTCTGTCCCAAAAAATGAAAACGCACTAACATTAGCCCTACTAAACGTTAGGTCTTTGGCAGGAAAATCATTTTTAATCAATGATTTTATTATCAAGAACAATCTTGATTTTATGTTTATGAGGTGGAGTCGCCATTTTGTTTAATGACTCATTCCAATGTACGCAAATATCTTACGGAAATTTTGCTTCTTTTGAATATGTGGCTCTTCAGCTAAGATCCTCCCCTCAAGCTCTACTTCTAAATATCTACAGGCCACCTAAATACTGTGCATCCTTCTTTGACAATTTTAATGAACTGCTGTCTATAATCTGTATTAACTTTGACCGTGTAATTATTGCTGGTGATTTTAACATTCATGTTGACAACCCCCAGGACCGAGGGACCAAAGAACTGTGTTGTGTTTTTTGAAAGCTATGGACTGACTCAGCATGTGACACAGCCCACGCACAATAAGGGGCACACTCTGGACTTGATTATCTCCAAGGGTCTGAACATTCCCAAGGTTGTGGTGACTGATGTTGCTCTCTCTGATCATTCCTGTGTTTTCTTTAACGGCACTATCTCTGTGCCCAAAAGTGTTCAAACAAAGTTAATCAGAAAACGGTATATTACTGAAAACACCAGTGAATCATTCATTCAGCTTTTCTCCTCTACACCCACCCTCACTGGGGCCTCAGTCACTGAGCTTGTAGATAATTTCAACTGTAAAATTACAACTGTTATTGATGCTATTGCTCCCACTAAGGTCAAAGCTGTCTCTGGTAAGAAAAGATCTCCATGGAGAAATTTTATAGGTGTGAGAACAGAAAAAAAGAGAGTGTCGAAAAGCTGAACGCAGTTGGCGAAAATCTAATCTCCAGGTCCATTATAACACTTATAAAGAGAGACTTCGCATTTATAATCTGGAACTAAGAAATGCAAGACGGTCCTTTTTCTCTGACATTATCGCCAGAAACAATAATAATTCACGTGCTTTGTTTGCTACTGTTGATAGATTAACTAACCCTCCAGTACCGGTAGCATCTGAACTGTTGTCTACCAAGGCTTGCAACGACTTTGCCTCCTTCTTCACAGACAAAATTCAGAAAATTAGACAAACAGTCAGTGCCTCCTTATCAAGTACAGGATATGTGTTGTCACACTGTGCACGCAAAACAAATTCCAGCATGACACAATTTCATACGATCAACCTTAAAAACCTGGAGGACATTATACAGCATCTGAAAACCTCCTCCTGTTGCCTTGATATTCTACCAACGGGTGTTTTCAAAAAATGTTTCGAAGTGTTTGGCTTCAGATCTTCTACAGATTGTAAACACATCTCTGCTCTCAGGTATTTTTCCACAGGCCCTAAAAACTGCAGTCATCAAGCCAGTCCTAAAAAAAGAACAATCTAGACACGACACTAATGAGCAACTATAGGCCAATATCAAACCTTCCATTTTTAAGTAAAATCATAGAAAAAGTGGTTTTTCAACAACTCAACCTTTTCTTATTGCTAAACAACAGTTTTGATGCCTTCCAGTCAGGTTTTCGACCAAACCACAGCACTGAGACGGCTCTTGTTAAAGTCTTTAATGACATCCACTTAAACACAGATAGTGGCAAAATTTCAGTCTTAGTATTACTTGATCTCAGTGCTGCATTTGATACGGTAGACCATGACATATTGCTTGACCGATTGGAAAACTGGGTTGGTCTTTCTGGCTCAGTACTAAAGTGGTTTGAATCCTATTTAAAGAATAGGGACTACTTTGTGTCTATAGGTAATTATACATCTGAGCATACAAACATGACGTGTGGAGTTCCCCAAGGCTCAGTTCTGGGCCCTCTTCTGTTCAACATCTACATGCTTCCACTGGCTCAGATTATGGAAAACAACAAAATAACTTACCATAGTTATGCAGATGACACACAAATTTACATAACCTTATCGCCAGGGAACTATAGCCCAATACAACAATTAAATATGTGCATTGAACAAATTAATGATTGGATGTGCCAGAACTTTCTTAAATTAAATGAAGAAAAAAACGGAGGTGGTTGTTTTTGGAGCAAAAGAGGAACGATTGAAAGTCAGCGCTCAGCTTCAAATGACAATGTTAAAAACAACAGACAAAGCCAGAAATCTTGGTGTAGTCATGGACTCAGACCTAAATTTTAACAGCCACATTAACATAATTAAAAAAAATCAGCCTATTATCACCTTAAAAAATATATCAAGGGTTAGAGGACTTATGTCTCAGCAGGATCTGGAAAAACTTGTCCATGCTTTTATCTTCAGTAGACTTGACTACTGTAACGGTGTCTTTACAGGTCTCCCTAAAAAAATCAATCAGACAGCTGCAGCTGATTCAGAACGCTGCTGCTCGAGTCCTCACTAAAACCAGGAAAGTGGATCACATCACTCCAGTACTGAAGTCTCTACACTGGCTTCCAGTGCCTCAAAGAATTGATTTCAAAATACTTTTACTGGTTTATAAATCACTAAACGGTTTAGGGCCAAAATACATTTCTGATCTGCTACTACATTATGACCCACCCAGACCTCTCAGATCGTCTGGGACAGGTCTACTTGTTGTCCCCAGAGTCAGAACTAAACAGGGGGAAGCAGCGTTCAGTTTTTATGCTCCACATATCTGGAACAAACTCCCAGAAAACTGTAGGTCCGCTGCAACTCTCAGTTCTTTTAAATCTAAGCTAAAGACCTATCTTTTTGATGTTGCTTTTCTTTAAATAATCTATTTTATTAACTTTAATTTCTTATACTGCACTGTAACTTTTATTCTTATACTGCACTATCAATTTTATTCTTGTTTTAATTTGTTTATTAATGTTTTTAAATTGTTTTATAACTGCTCTTTAATGTTTTATGTAAAGCACTTTGAATTGCCCTGTTGCTGAAATGTGCTATACAAATAAAGCTGCCTTGCCTTGCCTTGCCTCTAATTCCGAGGCCTGGAACCAAGCTAAGGCTTTGCAGGGTCCGAGCAATGTGGATGGTGTTGCAGAAATTATAATGCAATGATTGGCTGGCTAGATAGACACGTTTTTTTAATAATTTATTGTTGCAGACTGGACACAAACCAATGAACTCCCTGACATTTGGTGAGAACATGCATGCTGTTTGGATGCCACACACAGAAATATGCATCAGCTCAAGGAAGCTTAGAAGTTAAGCTTCAATGGGAACAGACCACAGAACCTTTTTTTAAGGATTATACCCTCTTCCGAGAGAGCTACCAGCGCACCCTAAAACCATATAACCTTTGTCCTTTAGCCAAAGCTTTGTCGCTAACAAGAGCGCACAAGAGCTCTTTTGTCAGCTCCAAGCTTAGTGATGCTACCACCTTCATGTGCCTTTGCTTAAGGCCATTAACAGACCACATTAGTGTTTTGGAGTGTTAAACCCATTTACAACAAATTATACATACATTACTGTCAGCTATTTTTCAAAGCATAGCACAGGTTTTAGATTGATGAATGGGATTTTTGTACCCTCAAGGCAGCCATTGGGTTTCAGTGTGTTAAAAAGGTCACAAAGACTTCAAACTTTCTCCACATAGATCATAGTGCAAATTGTCAAAGTCGTATCATAGCAGCAACAAAAAAATGTAAAGGTACCTTTAAACATCTTCATAAGCAATTTTGTTTATTTTTTGAGCCCACAAGATGGCGCTCTTGGTTTAAAGAAAAAGGCTCAAAGTTGCTTCCAACCCTTTTTTAAACAGAGAGCACCATCTAGTGGGCTCAGAAAATAAAGAAAATGGTTCACAAAGCTTTAATTAGGCTTCCTTTGGCCATCACTAGAAATAAGATTATTTGATATCTTGATATGAGTCAGATGAGAATATCTGTTTTCTGTAAATAAGTAGCTGGAGCCTATGGAGCAGCCCATTAGCTTAGCTATGCAGAAACATTGAAAATGGGGGAAAGGAGCTGGCCTGGAGTTTTGTCCAAAAGTAGCAAAATGTGCCTACCAGCTGCTCTAAAGCTCACTAATTACCATGTTCATTCTTGTACATTTAAACATGTAGTTTCTACCGCTAGGGGTCACTCAATCAAAAACAAAAGACGGACCTTTCATGCCGTGAAGTAGCATGGGCTCATGGGAGGTCCAACATCCAACACTGGAGCAACTAACTTTGAAATGTTCACAGTATTGTCCTTGTTTGTCTTTTTCGATCCATTTTTTCAATGTCATAGGTGTCACAGTGAATTGTCATGTTTGGATTTTGTAGCATATGGTCTCACCGTCTGAAATCACACTCAACAGAGAGGAGGTTTTATATAATAATACCTTTATAATAATAACATAGTAAATATCACAGGATAAATCAGGTTTTCTTCTACCCCATGCTCTGGTCATTAACCCACACTGTATGTGGTTTATTAGGAGTCATAGCTGTGGGAATCACTCTTTTAGCCCACATTTAACTAAAGATGGCCTCTCTCTGTGTGATATCTATTTATCTTTGCCACCTAATGAGGACTGTGCCCTTTCGCTCTAAACTTGGCAGATTAACAAGGGCATTTAAAATGTATTACATTAGTACAATCAGGCATTGGCTATTCCCATTAAGCTCTCTCAGCTTGTGTTTTTGTTCAGAAAATTGAAACTTAATTGTCATGAATAAGAGTATCCAGTCTCTGCTGTCATTTTTTTAGATTTTTCTCCAGTGGCTCCGTCAACACAATGGGGTAAGCTTTTAATAACCCCAATGTAGTGCATTATTTATATAGGAGGGAATGACAATACACATTGAAAGCTAAGAGGAGCTTTAGATTGAGAATGTTATTGAATATATTATTCTGAAAGTTAGTGTGATAGAGATGACTGGAGAGACTGCAGCAATAACATCACTGTCTAAACTTTTTATTCGATGTGCTCCCTTTTGTGGATTTACCCATTCTACTATTGGTTCTGTCAAACAAAAAGTATACATTATTTTCTATTACACAAAAGATTTCAGTGTAAAAATAACAATGAAACTTATTTCGTTTCCATTTCACCACTGATGGAGCTAATTGACTAAAGCCTGCTAACACCAATTAACACATTGCATTTTGTCCAATTCATATGAACAGAAAAGTTTTTAAGGTGAGTTACGTGCTGCCATTTCTTGGCAACGACAGCTGATGCAGTGAAACTTATTACTTTGCCCAAAGTCATTAAAATTTTACATATTCATCTCATCTTCATTTTGGAATATTTTTATATGAATATGTGAAAAAAGCAAGACTCACAGAACATGGATGCAGAAAAACAAATGACTGAAAAAATTGGGGGGTTACTTATGAAAGTAGCAGGGGTTACTTGTAAAAATGATCATTGCAATGTTTTTAAAAGCCATGCTGTTTCTGTTTTCCATTAACCTAATATCCTATTTGAAGATAAAGCACATTTAATGCAGCTTTGAAGATTTTTAGTCATTTAAAGTTTATAGCACAAGTTAAAATGTACCATCAATTTTATTGATAAACTTACTTAAGTCTTTAGGCTCTAAAGCAGGGGTCTTCAATGTTGTTTAAGCCAAAGACCCCTTAGCTGAAAGAGAGATGGAGTAGGGACCCCCTACTAGAGATAGTGGATAAAATGAAGTTGCATATTAAACTAGGCTTACAGTTACGTGTGGGGTGGCCTAAAGCCGTTATACATACATATATACACCTTTTTTTTTGCATATAATACTAAGCTTTTAAAATAGCCGTATAATTGTTGACATGATTTCATAAATCATGTTTTAATTTTAAAACGTACATGTGGCACAGTGCATCCTAAGCATATACAGTGTCTGTGGATGGCTATCTTAGTGACTACCTTACCTTTAGGCCAGTAAGCCTATCATCAGTGGGTATTTATATTTGCTAATAATATGTGGATTTATGATAAGACTTTTTGAAAACACTTTCAAAAATTAACAATAATTTGGAGGCCCCCTGCATTGACTCAGAGGACCCCCTAAGGGGTCCCGGACCCCCTGTTGAAGATCCCTGCTCTAAAGGCACTGATATACTCCAAACGAACATGAACGCAGACAGCCGATGCACATGGTTCATCTGTATACTAGGGTGTCTGCATTGGTGGGTATTTTCACACAGTTGCAGTCAACACATATGGTCTCTGTGAACAGTTTGTGGTCACATCCACACATCCAAAAGACGTCTGTGTAGACCCTCAGGGAGATGGGCACATGGCAACATTTTCATCATACAGACCCTTACCACAAAACAATGGTGGAAAGCATTTACATCTAATTTCAGTTTCACAATGGTATGATGTACAAAGTTGATTTAATGTTCTTTTCCTGTTGAACAAAATACACAGTATCAGAAACATCAGTCAATTCTGATCAAGGGGAGTTGCAAGGATAGATATTTTGACTGCTGTTGCAGAAAAAAATGTCACTTAATGTGCAACACAAGGACTTTTCCTTGTAAAGTCTTACCACACACTGTATTTAAAAAAAAAATGAATGTATGTGTGGGATTTTGTAATGTCAAACTGAAAAGAAAAGCCATTTTATATATAAAAAATAATAATGGCTTAATCCTTGTAGACATGTGCAATCAAAACTGTTTGGAAGAAGACAGACGTGCATGTGAAATCTCTAGAGGTATTTGTCCCAGTTGTCAGATTCAGTCTCTGTGCAGGCAGTAGTGATGCCACCGTGGCCTTCGGGTTTGTTGTGTGTGTGCTGTGGCTTCCTCTTTGATCTGTTGTTTAAAGTCTTTGCTCTTTCTGTCTCTGTTTCACTGTCCCCAGCTTGTAGTGAGGTAGTTTTGCAACACAAGAGCCTTTGAAATGTAAATCACACTAGTGAGAGTGTGTGTGTGGATATGTGTGGATATGTGTGTGTGTGTGTGTGTGTGTGTGTGTGTGTGTGTGTGTGTGCGCGCGCATGTGTGTAAAAGAGAGGGAGAGAGGAAATTTTAGAAGCTTTGGATGAAAATGTAGTTGGCAAACGGGCTGAGCCAATGACTAGAAAAACTGAAAATCCACAGGGGCCCACTTTCTTGGGAGCTTCTCGTCTTTTGTATAATTTCAATAAACAAGTTTAATATTCCTTCACCACCACCTCAGAGCATTAAATTAGGGTCTAAAAATGTTTTATTTTCTTCTTTTCCCCCCATATAGTAGTGATGGTCAACTGAAGCCTCATTAAGCTTTGTGAACCATTTTCTTTGTTTTCAGAGCCCACTAGATGGTGCTCTCTGTTCAACAAAGGGTTGAAAGCACACTGAATTGCCATTCCATGAGCCATTTATTTTTTTTAAACCAAGAGCGCAATCTTGTTGGCTCAGAAAATAAAAAAATGGTTCACAAAGCTTCATTAGGCTTCATTCATCCATTGCTACCATATGGCAATTTTCAGTCAGAGAAAAGCCATACAAAGTTTTTAGCTGTAGATGTATTATGTGAGTTATCAATTATGTATTTAAATTAGACTGCAAACTCAAATGATGGATTTAGACAAAGATTCATGGAATAAACTGATCCCATGTACCCACATGTCCTAATTTTGGAACTTTTTTAAAAGTGCTTTATAGATTAAAAAATGGGATCAAAAAAATACAGTTGTGTGTCATTAGGATATTAATGATAAGTATAACCAAAGAGCAGCAGTTATTGTCTTGTTTTCTTCTCAGTAGAAAGCTTTCTACATGTAACACATTTTCTAGGTGCAGCTGTCTTAGTTTTAGCACCTATGTAAATAAAATATGTTACCTGACTGGTAAAAATGGACATTGTGTATTTATATAACTCGCCTAAATAAAACAATGTCCTTATGTTATTTGGGAAATAATATTGGTGGCAATAACATTCCCTTGTTATTTCTTTGAGACACTGATCAAAAGGCTGCTCAGTCCTTTGAACCCTACCGACACTGTTTGAAAAGTCGCACACATGCTTGTCAGACTAGTAATTCAGTTCTCACTGTGCAGCAACAGAAATAATGTCACAATCAGCTCAGTTTACTCGGGGGCAGCAGAAATAAGTTGTGAACACAATATTGACAAATCTAAGTTGATATGACGACCATGTTAGCAAACATTTACCAGTTTACACATCCAGCAGATACAGACCTACATTATCATTAATTTTGAGTTTTGTTTCTGGCCACCTCGTTAATGGAAGTCCATTATTCACTCTCTTTTAGCTTTGTGTTGGTCACCAACTCCTGAAATCAATATCTGGCTCTTACGCTGCTTAATGCTGCACTATGTTCACCAGCTAGTCTCAGACTGTGTCTACTTGTCATTTGGCGCTGAGCAGGTAGTGTACAGTGTGTTTTTACAGCTTTTTCTCTGAAAATTAGTAATTAGCCATCTAATGGGCTCAGAAAATAAAGGAAATGGTTCCTGAAGCTATATCAGGCTTAATTTGGCCATCACTAACAAATGTATAATGGCAACAGAGATATAATTTCTACATGTCCACCAAATGTGGTTGCAATAGCACAAAGCGTTGAGGAGATATTATATTTTAAGCCTTGCCCCCAGCATTTGCAAACTTTGAGGGCCAACTATAGCAAAACTCTATGGAATATAAAAAATCTGACAAAGTAACTTTTACCAGATTGGTCCAGAGATTTAAACAATTTAAATATATTGCTCAAAGTTGTAGAAGGTGTAGTGAAAAAACTGTATTTGGACACAATTCAAAATGGCAGAAAAATCGATTGAGATGCAAATGTAGTAGCTGCTATGGATAGACTCATGGGGACAAACAATCACTTCCAAAGTTACAGGCCAAAATGTAAAGTTCATTGTTATAGTGCCACCATCTGGCAAAATTGTACCTCATTCGACAGTGCACTCCTTTCGGTCCCCAGCAATATATCCGCCAAAATCAAAGATTAAAAAGAACTGGGGACAAAATCCACCTTGTCTGACACTATTGTTAACCCCAAATGGAGACCCTATTGCCCCATTTTACTTGCATAGACTGGTCGGCATACCAGTAAGCCAGAATTCTCACAATGTATTTGGGCACCCCTCTTTGACTCAATTTAAAAACTTTCTATGATTGATGATCAAAGGCTGTGGAAGCATCAAAAAAATACATAAGAACGAGTTGACAAGAATGAGTTTTTACCTCTATATTTGTTCACAATTTCCTTTAAGGCATATATACACAAATCAGTGCCATGTTTAGCTTCAAACCCAAAGTGGTTATCTGTGGCATTAATAACCTAATTTAATCCATCCTGCAGAATGCTTTCTAGGACTTTTGACAGTATGCTGGCTAAAGCTATGGGCCTGTAATCATCTAGGCTGCCTACTTTAACAGCTTTGTCCTTGACTGGCACTAATATAACAGCCATCATTGAATCTGGTAACAAGCCATGAATCATAGAGCCAGGAAAACAAAAAGCAAGGAGAAGAGCTATCCTCATACTGGAATATTTAAGATGTTCAGCAAAATGATCTAAACCACTTGCTTTGTTATCAGACAGCTTGTTTACAGATTGGTACACCTCATCTGACATAATCACCACTGAATCTTTACTCTCAATATTGTCCGCCTTATACAAATATATGGGACACAGTTGAATAAGGTAATATAATGCTGTCGCCATAACTCTGCAATATTGTCTGTTCTGGAGATTCCATCTATAGTGCTTGGTAGAGATTTTTTGCAGTTGTTGAGAACTCTCACTTCTTTCCAAAAAATCAATAGCATTGTTACTTGGCAGCAGCTTAGCCATGAAATCAGCCCTCATGACTTGCTCATTTTTACAAATGAAATGAGTAGCATACTTATATCTTGAGCTTCTTGTACTCAAGGACAGGCCCTTGTCTGGCTCTACCTGCCATAGCCCATGATTTAGTGGCTTCACAGGCTTCAGCACGATACTCGGCTACATACTTATTTCAGCCAGGCCTGATGTTATGGGTCTTATTTTAATGCTTGTCACAGGGCTTACTGTCTTCATACAAAATACTTACTAGTGATGTCTAAATGAAGCTTTGTAAAGCTTTTATTTTTATTTTCGGAGCCCAATAGATGGCGATCTCTGTTTAGCAAATGGTTGAAAGCACACTGAATTGCCATTACTTAAGACTTTTTCTTTAAACCAAAAGCGCCATCTAGTCGGGTCAACAAATTCAGCTAAGTGTGTAAAGTTTGTAAAGCGACCTTGAGTCCATGAAAAGTGCTATATAAATTCAATTTATTATTATTATTATTAAGTGGTTCATGAAACTTCATTTGGACATCATTAGCACTTACTATATCATTATACACGGATCAGATTTCTCTCTTATGCTTCACATCCTTACAATTAATATTAGTGATGTCCAAATGAAGCTTCATTATGCATTTTCCATACGTTCTATAATAGTTTCACTGCAATGCTCTAAAATAATGTTACATTTTGGCTCATGTACTCAGGCCTGCGAAATATGATTTGTAAGGCTTTGTCTCAATAACAGGACATTAAGATGGCATGCTTAAGTCCACATTATTTTAGATGACACAGGAGTTACTCAGCATTCATATTTCTAGTTCATATTCTCCATGGTTGCCTTTTCCCCATTCATTAACCTCTCTGTTACGTTCAAGATTCTGTCACTCCGACTTGCACTGCAGCATTCCCCTTTCCCCTGTAGTATGTGGCAAGGGGTGGCTTGCCACCTGGGGACTTTCACCCCAAGATATGCTTTACTTCTACCGTAATTAACACCCAGTTATACAAAGGCTACATAGGTTCGTTAACTGAAGCAAGACAGAGACGTGGTTCCAAAAAGAAATACTAATTTATTGAAAATTAAATGGTCAAAGACTGAAAGTGCCTGAAAAGAGGGTGGTTAGAAATGTAGGTGAATCAAATTTGGATAATCAAATTTAAGTAGAAAATATAGACATGTTTATTACAATGTTGACAATTTAAAAAGCTAAATTCTTTTAAAACAATTAGACTCCCAGTTACTTAAAATTACCAAATTAAAAGGGGAAGTGGGCAGAGGCCAGCTGTGGATAGGCCCTCTAACTCAGGGTGTGTTCCAGGGGTGCATCAACTTACCCACCACATGTGCTCACTGCAATCGATAGTCACTGCAAACTGGTTCACTGCAAATTGTGTCACCGCAAATCGTGTCCCAGTGCTATTATCACTAAAAAACTGTGCAGGGACCCACAATAGCATGCCTAGCCTCCACCACAAGCTGGCTTCTAGCTCCACTGAAAAGAAAACAACATATTAAAGATATAAAAACAATAAACAGCTGGTCATATATAAGATACAAGCAGATCAAACAGGTAGAGTGCCTCCTGGTGGCACTTTAACAAAGAAACCTGGTTTCATTAAATCCCTGCAAGATTGTCTAATTTGCCATTCCTGACAAGCATTCCAGCCTTTTTTCTAAATGATGTGTTTGTTTTGAACCCCAGCCAGTTTTTGGATTTATGCCTTTTGTTTGCCTGATCTTCTGCCTAAATATGCGGACTTTGGCTGATTATGCATTGAATTATGCGATCGCATAATCGCGTTTTTCTGGAGGGACTGATGAGTTATGTCCAAAAGAAGCTTTGTAAAGCAATTTCTTTATTTTATGAGCCCACTAGATGGCGTTCTCTGTTCAACAATGGGTTGAAAGCACACTGAATTGCCATTCCTTAAGCCTTTTTCTTTAAACCAAGAGTGCCATCTAGTGAACTCAGAAAATAAATAAAATGTTTCACAAAGCTTCATGCGGCTTCATTTGGCCATCAGGACTTTCAACTCTTTGTCAAACAGAGAGCGCCATCTATTGGGCTCAGAATATGAAATTGCTTCACAAAGCTCTATTTGGACATCATTACCTCCAGGTATTCCTGTTTCTTCCCATAGTCCAAAGGCATGCAGGTTTGGTGAGTTGGCAACTCTAAGGCCCCATTTACATCTGGCATTAACACATTATCTGTATCTGCCACCTAACTGAGATCCGATTACTATGCGTGCCATACAACTTCCAGATATGGTCTAGAGATGATCTAATTGTATTATGATGGCAATGTGTTATGCATGTATTCACATCTGGCATTACCCTGTGTTTTCTTTATCAAGATAAGAATTCCTGATGCAGCATTGCATACTAATGACAGGTGTAAATGTGTTTTAAGTTTGGACCGACTAGCAGAACACTTGCTAAGTTAATAGTTGTTGTAGTTGTCTCTGTGTGTAGACTGCGAGCTGAAGGACAGGGGCCATCCCCCCATGACCTTGCACAAGATAAGCAGCTATAGATGAGGGTTTTTAGAGAAGAAATTGGATGACCACAGCAGAATAACAGCATCAACAACATTATATTGGTGAGTTTGCTGTAGTGCTTACCAACACAATCACCAACTTTATTCTCAGAGGAAAAAGTAACAGAATAAAAAAAGTCCTTGCTCTTCTAGGCCATTCATCACTTATGGTCAGTGCTGCTAATTGTTCTCCTGTTTTTTTTGTGATTTTGTGTTTGAATCGATGGAAACTGAATTGTTTTAAGTGTGGTTGAATGGATGTTGGTAGAGCCAACAAGTTTCGTTAATGTGACAACAGTGAATTACTAACAACATACTCGTTAGTGACGTAATATTGATCATTTTGTTTCTTTTTTTCTTGTTGCTGGGAGGTTTGCTGGCCAAAATACAGACAGCTCAATGCATTGGGACAAACTGGCACTGTGACAAAAATTAATCCTCTACATCAACATCATAAAGACTTGGCTATTGGCAGGTATATGCAGAGTCACAGCTCTCTAAATGCCTGTTGTATTTTGTTGTAATATTACAGCTGACATGCTGCAACAGTCACTGAGGAGCTCATAAAAAGCATGGTGATGATGCTCATTGTGTTACCTCTCCAAATGAGGCTATTGTTTACTGTTTTGGACAGCATTATATTCATGGACTTGTTTGTGGGTTGCTGTAATGTTTTCATCCTGCAGAGATAAAGGCTGTGGCAACTAAATAGATATGCTTGTTCCAGATTTTGGAATATAAATGAGCGGTCACAGAAATGCTATAAGACATTTCTATGTAAAGGAATTTTCACTGAGCAAGGTGAAGCTTGGGTTTAATGCAAAAATACTAGCCACGTCAATCAATTAAAATATTTAATTGGGTTTAATGGCATGATTGTCCACAGTTTATTGTGATTTAGCACCAATTAATCACACAGTTTAACATACTTTTATATTTGCCTTGAAATGTACTGAAAATTTCTGGTACGGGATAAAATCCTTTATTCCAGACTCAAACACTGTGTACAACAAAACAAAAATGATACAAACAAATATGAAATCACATTAATAAAACAAATAATAATCACATTTATTCATAATAAATGCATAAATTACAAACCAGCTTTGTAATTGTAAATGACATCTTTTGACAAACAAAATGTATCCAACCTATTCTTGAAAGAGTTAACTTCACAACTTCTTTCAGAAAGCTTGTTGCATGCTTACGCACATGTATGTATATTTATCATTGGAAATTGGCGACACAAAACTTTGTCCAAAACTTTTTTTAGGTTGCCATTTTAAAACTGGCCATGGACAACAGATGACAATTAGCCTATTGTCTTATTTTCAATTACTTTGCTGTTGATAATTGTTAAATTGATAAATGTTGTTAATAAGAATTGTCCCTGTCAGGATTGACGACTGGAGAGGAGGCTTTTAAAGTGCACAATTTGTGTATTTATTAACAAAACGACACCAAAACATAATCAAACCGAAATACAAAAAATAAAACACTTTAAACTTAAACAAATGAAAACCAGCAACCTCTCTGCAAGCTGCCCATCCCTTCTCTCACACTCCCCTTCTCCTCAAACCCTTTTACTGTAATCCAGCCTCACCCAATTGGCACCTACCACCTGTACCGTTGGGTAGGGTGAGCCAAACTGAAGAAAAACAAGACACTTGAATGTAGAAAATACCATACTATGTAGAAAATTTTATTGCTGACATTCCTAGTTATATATATAATATATATATACACACACATATTTATATATATATATATATTCATGTGATTACACAGCCACAAGCCCCAACATAATATCCAAATGTCAATTGCTGCAAAAACGGTTTTATCTATTGCTCTACACTTTAGGATTACCCAGCCCCTCCCTACAGAAAGGACCTAATGAGGCAAACCTGCATGCAATCTCCTCAATGAAGCTGATCTACCCCCCCTCCACCCACCACATCACAGGCAGAATCATAGCAAAACACTATGAACCCATAAAACCTACTGAACAGGCCTACGTCAAATAATAAAGTAACAAATGAACTAAAACAATAACCTACGACATTACACTGAAATGAAGGATTAAGCAGACACAAAACAGTAATCATTTTGGGAACAGGGCCTAGTGAAAAGGGAGAAAGGAAGCCTTTTCACAGTCCCTGTAAAATAAACAAATAAATGAAATGAAATAAGTCATTGAATCAATTTCTTTTTCTTTTTTTTATAATATAACAATTCAGAGCATTTACTCCCCCTGTAGCAGAATGATAGATGCATTCCACACCTTTCTCTAGCGCTGACACAGTGCTGTGGAGATAGGTCTGGCTACGCTAGACTACTGTGCCTCTGACTCAAAGCACAAAATCACGAAAGGAAAATCATAGTTACTAGAGGTTCTGTGTGGGCGAGAGACTAGACCTGCGACTAGATAATAATAAATTCTAAAAATGCAGTAACGATACAGACATTTCATATGCAGACATTTTATTAACAGAGACCTGCAGACCAGTTCAGAGACTCCAGTCTGCAGTTTAGTTCATACAATTCAGACATCAGATGAGATCATCATTCAAACAGAACCAGCATTAAAGCGTGAAAAAAATTGGTGGTGTTCAAGCCAAATTGCTTTAACACGATAACGCGTTAACTTTGACAGTCCTAAAAAGTACAGCACTTATTAAACAAGTAGTCTGGAATTCAGAGTGACATTTTATTCAAAAGTTGGCAGTGTTTTCACACTTTAACACGGGCAAAGAAAATTACTTTATTTGTTGTTGATTTATGGCTAAAGCATGGCACTGACACTGCAAGGACACACACACACACACACACACACACACACACACACACTGCTGTTATCTCCCCCCCTATTGCTACCCGATTTGGTTCAAAATAAACTTAAGAAAGGCTGGGAGTGGACTTGAGCCGCCAGTTGGCAGACATACCTGTTGGCATCAATAAAACTAATTGTACAACTAATGATTTTCTCCACAAATGCACTTCAAAGTGTTTGCTGCTAATCCAGAAGGTTGGCAGTTGAGATAAGGAGTAATGAGCAGAGATTTAAGGTTATCTATTCTTGCTGATTTGTGAGGAAGTGCTGATTATTATTTGTCTGTGATTTATTGTTTGTGGTGGGCTGATGTAACGTGACCTTGTGGAGCTTTTAATGTCACAATCTCATTTTAGGCAAGTCTATCTTTATCTATCTTTTAGGCTATCTTTGTCAAGAGTTTAAGAGCAACTTAAAGGGTTGACATTTTCA
This sequence comes from Perca schrenkii, assembly GCA_025617405.1. NCBI lineage: Eukaryota > Metazoa > Chordata > Actinopteri > Perciformes > Percidae > Perca > Perca schrenkii. Next base: position 28,025,256 of record CM046796.1, read on the forward strand.
CCCTCTGCTCAACTCTGACAGTATGTGGCTCCATTATCTCTATCCCCTGTCTACACTGGACAGGGTTTTCCCTTGTCAGTTTCCATTTTTACCAGTACAGGTGTTTATACCGGCAGCATAACACATTTCACAGGTTTCCCTGAAAGAGACATGGGCTCCCCAGAAAGCCTAATAAATTAAATGGGCCATCGGCGACGCGGCGTTCACCAGCAATCGGGTCTATTCAAGACAATGCTTGTTATTACACCAGCCGCAATGCAGCGTGTCCATAAGGCATGCGAGAAGTGGCTCTCCACTCAGCTAAAAATATGCACCAGGTTTATTTTTTTTTATTTTTGGGGCATTTTTAGGCCTTTATTTTCACAGGACTGATGAAGACATGAAAGGGGAGAGAGAGGGGGAATGACATGCAGCAAAGGGCTGCAGGTCGGAGTCAAACTGGCAGCCACTGCATTGAGGAGTAAACATATATGTGCGCCTGCTCTACCAACTGAGCTAAACTAGCTATAACTGATAAACTTTACTTGGGAACTGAGGACACCAATTGTTGAAGCTTTGTAGGTGGAATTCTTTTCCATTCTTTCTTGATGTATGACTTCAGTTGCTCAACAGTCCAGGGTCTCCATTGTCGTATTTTGCACTTCATACTGGCCGCACATTTTCAATGGGGGACAGGTCTGGACTGCAGGCAGGCCAGTCTAGTACCCGCGCTCTTTTACTATGAAGCCACACTGTTGTCTCATATCACTCCAGTCTTGTCGGCTCTCCATTGGCTCCCTGTAAAATTCAGAATTGATTTTAAGATTTTAGTACTGACTTTCAGAGCCTTAAACGGTCAGGCCCCACAGTACATTCTGGACCTTTTGAAGCCGTACTCCTCTGGCCGGACCCTTCGGTCCGCTGGCCAGAACCTGCTCTTAGTCCCAAAGACTCGTTATAAGACTCGAGGGGACCTGTCTTTTGAGTCTGTTGCTCCCAGACTGTGGAACGCCTTGCCCCTGTCCATGCGTCTGGCGGTCTCTGTTGTCTCTTTTAAAAAGGACCTGAAAACATGTTTATTTAGGAAAGCTTTTGGTTGATGGGTTTTCACTAGTGTCACTTTAATTTTACATATGTATATACATTTTATATTGTTTGTGTTACCTATTCTTTTGTACAGCACTTTGTGATTTTATCTGTGAAAAGCGCTTTATAAATAAATTTTACTTACTTACTTACTTACTTACTTGTAACACACGCAGAATGTGGCATGGCATTGTCTTGCTGAAATTAGCAGGGACATCCCTGAAAAAGACTTTGCTTGGATGGCAGCATATGTTGCTCCAAAGCTGTATGTACCTTTCAGCATTAATGGTGCCTTCACAGATGTGCAAGTTACCCATGCCATTGGCACTAACACACCCACACACCATCACAGATGCTGGCTTTGGAACTTTGCGCTGATAACAATCTGGATGGTCCTTCTCCTGTTTGGATAGGATGTCCATGATTTCCAAAAACAATTTGAAATGTGGACTCGTCAGACCACAGCGTCAGTCCATCTCAGATGAGCTCAGGCCCAGAGAAGCCAGCGGTGTTTCTGGGTGTTGTTGATATATGGCTTTCGCTTTGCATGGTAAAGTTTTAACTTGCACTTGTAGATGTAGCAACAAACTGTATTAACTGACAATGGTTTTCTGAAGCGTTCCTGAGCCCACGTGGTGATATCCTTTACATAATGTCAGTTTTTAATGCAGTGCCGCCTGAGGGATCGAAGGTCACAAGCATTCAATGTTGGTTTTCAGCCTTTCCGCTTACTTGCAGAGATTTCTCCAGATTCTCTGAATCTTTTGATGGTATTATGGACTGTAGATGATGAAATCCCTAAATTCCTTGCAATTGTATGTTGAGAAACGTTGTTCTTAAACTGTTGGACTATTTGCTCACACAGTTGTTCAGTGGTGGTGAACCTTGCCCCATCCTTGCTTGCGTCCCAACTTCATTGGAACTGGGGTTTGTAGATAATAGCTAATAAACACGTGATTGTGTACTTGTAAGTTGGGGAGGCAAGATGCTCCGCTTCTGAGGTGCTCCCAGTATGGTATGGCACGTGGTGGAGGACGGAACAAAACCGCGGCACAGCCAGAACTTCTGCACCTGATGGAATTTCGGGGTAGGGTGTCCTTGAGTGTTTTGAAAGGCAATTATAAATGAAATGCATTATTATTATTATTATTATTATTATTATTATTATTATATAATATTATCAGGTTAGTGTTTAAAGCACAGCATAGTAGCTCAGCACATAATTATATCCCTAGTGATGGGCAGAGCAGTTATTTTCAGTGGACTAAATCACTACAATCCATTAATTAAAAAGATTTGTTTACCGTATCATTCAGTGCTTGACCGGAGCTCTGACTGAATCACTCACTTAGTGAGACCCTGCACATTCGCTCTCAACTGACTGAGAGCTCAGCTAAACTGAGAAATTAACAGATCCTTTCAGGAAGTGATTCAGTTCGTTCACCTGAAAGATTTGTTCTTTTCAACAAATTGTTTGCGAATGTAGGAAAGCAGGAGATGCGTATGTAAATGGACTGTTGAGTAGTCTTAACGACTACTCAAAGCGCTTCTACACAGTACAGGAACCATTCACCATTCACACACATTCATACACTGTGGCCGAGGCTGCCGTACAAGAGCAACCTGCTCATCAGACAATCGTTCACACATTTACACTACGATGCACAGCATCAGGGTTCAGGGTTCAGTGTCTTGCCCAAGGACACTTCGACATGGGACTGCAGGGCCAAGGATCGAACCACCAACCTTCCGATTGGCAGGCAACCACTCTACCACTGAGCCACAGCCGCCCCGTATGCATGACAATATTATTGAAAATAGTTGTTAGGTGGAAGTACCTCAAGGTAATTAGATCTACAGAGCTCCATGGTGATCTAACACATGTCCAGTCAGAAATTCCAGTTGCAAAGAAAAAAATTCAAAAAGTACTTTTATACATTAATATTTATTCCTGTAGCCTATGGAAGTGCAATTCCTTAACTCTTGAACCTTAAATCTGCCTCGCTGGTGATCACCAAGGGAGGAGAGATTGCTATTATGACGGCGGATTTGCCTGGCGCACGCCAGCGGGAGCTGTCCGGGATGGGGCAAAGTAATAAATGCCCGTTTTGGCTGGGTGGCGATGTTGCTGCGGCCTCTCAGGCACATCTCCTCAAGTCTGGAGAGGATTGCTGCAGCCATGAGGCGTGGGCCTCCAAACACACCACCTCCACCTGTTGTGCCCCTTCCTCCTCCCCCCCACTCCATCTCCGTCCACCCGCTCCACCAGGAGCGCATCGCGCAATGGCACTCCAGGACCAGATCCCGCCGGAGTGTCCAAACCCGCCGTAGTTCAACATCACCTCTCCTTAAGTCCTCTAATATTTCCTCATTTATGTCATCAACACATCCATGATTCATGGAAAAACAAGCCACAAAGAATGTGCCTCCTGATCTATCCAAACACCTGAAGCGCATTTTCAGTAATATTTTTGTAATTATGTATGGTTTGCAAAAATGGGAACTGCTGCGTCCGTTTAGATGAGAGAAGTGTATGCGCGTTGTGCACACACTACATTATGGCCAAGCATGCGCCCCTAAAATAGCATCTGAATAATGCGCTACTGACTTTAGACTAGCAGCACTGACTTTAGACCAGGTTTTTCCTGGTCAGTGGCGGAATTGTTTTCTGAAACTGCAAAATAGCACCAGGTAACGTTTGCGCCGGAACACGCCTCCTCTTTTCGCTGAACCGCCCCCGGGAGCGCAAATACATTCCCTAATTTACCGACGTGCGTCTGTGGAGGGAAAAGTCCACTGTGTGTCGGGTGCAAAATAGGAATGATACATGCGTCGGTGTACAAAGGCAATTGCGCTGAGTGCAAGATAGGGCCCTTAACTGTTTTTAACTATTTTGGTTGTTTTTTTAAGCAGTTTTTGACACAGCGAAGAGACCAGCCTCATGTTGTTATGTGGATAGGAAGGATAGTCATGTTTATACTGCTGATGGACAGAGGGTGGGATACACAGCTTTTATGCACAGCAGGAATTATGAAAGAGAGGCTGCTGAACTAAATATGCATTTAAACACGCTGACAGAAAGGAACTGGTGTTTTAATGAACACTATAGACTGGGACCAGAATCAATTGATGTAAACTAAAGTGAATGTGCTGTTCATACTATTTTATGTCAGAATATTCCATATTTATACTTCTATAACGTATCATTTACATGGCTTTGTGAAGATTGTTAAATTATTCATTATTCAATTATTCACACATGTATATTATTGTGTATTGTACAACCTTTTTCACATTGTGTCTGGATGCTATTAAGGTAACTATAAATCATGCAAGATAATGACACCCCAAGGGCAACTACAGTATCAACATGGTATACAGCCAATCAAAGTTCAGAGTTCCTTATTTAGTTTTTTAGTTGTATAAAAACTCAGTTTCATCAAGGGAACATTTCAGAAGTATGTTTATTAAAAATATAAAACTCTTTTGCAGATTTGCATCTGTAACTGTTTGTATGTGGATAGTTCCAGAAGTTTTCTTTAAAGTTGTGTGAGTAAAAATAATATATGAGCAAACAAGATCACTAGCTCCCACAAGAGACACTGAAGCAGAAGATTCCATTTTGCATATAGTGCAAAATACACCTTTGATAAATCTGATTGACTGCACCTTTAAAAATGCAGCAAGTACAAATACAGCAAGGTAGATAGTGGCTCAAAACAGCACACTGCAGCTGTGGCTATTTACAAGAGCAGTCAAATCAATGGAATATATCAGCATGTGTGAATGGTCAGATCTTCCTGTTGTTTTTCTCGGGGCATGACGCAGCAAAATGCAAAGTAGCTTCAGAAATTTGGAAGATTCTAAACTTGTAGCTGCTGCCAGGAGAGGAAGTGAATGGCTCATGAAGAGTGATTTCATTTTACCTGAGGAGTTTCTTTCTTATATGGTCTGTGCATGGCTGTCAAGATGAACGATGTTTCCGAACTAAAGTAAATCAGAAAGGACCAGGGGAAATAAAAACGTCTCTAAAGGTCTAAATATGAAAATGGTCCTCATAAGAGGAAGGAAGAGGAAGTATAAGCAGGGCTGGCGCAAGTCTTTGTGGGGCTTTAAGGTGAGATTGATAAATCCACTTTATACACACACACACACATACTACAGCAAAGCACTGCTACCATGTTAACACTGCAGTGGATACATATAAAAATTTAGTTAACATAACACTGTTATGGTAAACAACTTCTATTCAAACAAGTGTTAAATTTAGCAGCTATTTTAGATCTAGTCTTAGTCAGCAGACGAATGTTTTTATGTTTTATTCATTTTTATCCTTTATAGTTTTAGTCTAGTTATAGTTGACGACAACTCAAAACTTTTAAGTCCAGTTTTAGGCAAGGTCAGATTATCCACTGGGACGATTGGGCAAGGGGCTTCCACAACCACACTAACTTTGGCCTCATTCTGTCTTTGCTGTGATGTATTTGAAAACAAAAAAATTGATCGATTGAAAGTGATCGTGGGAATATGGATAGCGGCAGACAGTAAAATGGGGAGTGTGTGTGTGTGTGTGTGTGTGTGTGTGTTTTACTAAGGTAAGTTTAACTTACCTTAGTAAAACAGCATATTTATCCATTTTACATTTATCATCACTGTACATTTATAAGTAGATAATAATTTCTATTCTAGCCACTGATTTTGCTGGCTCTGAATTCTTATCAAAAATGCCTGTTGCTGTGCAGACCAAGTGCTCATGGCAGAGCTCTGCCTAAAATAACTCCTTCTGGTTGTACCTATACATTATATCAAATGCAGTAACTTTAAGTCTCAGATATAACATATAAAAATGAATATGAGCTAGCTATGATGTAGGCTATCCATTTACTTATAATTAATCCTAACTGATGCTGTATGAAGGGCTGACCTCATCTTGACTCTCTGTGGTAGGATCTGTCTCCCTCCTCAGATTGCATCTCATCGTCCTGCATGTCCTCCCTGATTTTAACAGTATCCACCAGGGTAGCTGAGTCTGCAGTAGCTGCTTTTGTTGTAGCTGCGCTCTCATCATTTATTAAAAAACACAAATGCTATGTGAAATCAAAGTGACTTTATTAGTCACAACACAGATTTTAGCAGCAATGACAGTATATAACGTATTAGCAGCATTATATAGGTTTGGGTAACATTTGGATTTTTTTTCCAATACTGGTGCTAAAACAATACTTTTAAAATGGTGCGAGTGCCTAAACGGTGCCTGAACCGATATAAAAAACAAAGAAAAGAAACATAAAAAAAGATACAAACAATAACTCCGTTTCCCTGGTTACGCCTGACGGTTTGACTAATACCTGGAACAATCATTCCCATCCATCAGGTTCTTATGCAATGCAAACGTTGTTCTCTCCACCAGGAATTAGGAAGAACCTTAGATAAGACTTGCCTCCCTTAGCAACCGGAGATATTTATATAGTCCGCTCAGCTGATAGAACCCTTCAGTTTAGCTACGAGCCAGAAAGCTAACGCTATGCTAGCAAGATCCAAAGTCAATAACATTGTGTACAGTTGGCAATCAGTAAAAATAATTTGACAGTATGTTGAACAACAAGACAAGCTAGCTATCCAGCCATGTCATTGTCCAAAACAATTTAACGACTTTTACGAAGAATTTGATCCGCGATGTGTAACATTACTGTCGGCTGCAGCGGCGCAGCCTGAAGCAGCGAGCTGAACAGCGAATGGGATGTGAGATAACGTTATTCGCTGTGAAACAAAGTCAGTCCAGAGAGCCAGTATAACTTACTTCTTGCAGCCTGTGTGTTTTAGCGCCATCCTGTGGTGTTCAGAGGACGATTTGGAAATAATAAATCCACATTTCCTTATTGATTTAATATAGCGCATTCATTTAGAACAGTAAACAGTCAGTTTCACCGAACTCCTTTAGTAGGTGTCCTACATCACTTTTTAATGGACACCCTGCAGCCAATCAGAATCGAGTATTCACCCAGACCATGGTATAATGCCGGAATATCCCATGTCTTAATCGGAAAATGCTATATTCGGAATATCCAACTGGAATATGCTGTTTACATGACCTGTATCACATTTGAAATTTTGTCATATTCGGAATAATAGGGGTATATCGGTGTGCATGTAAAAGTACTAACTGATGCTCACTTTTGGGATTGGTGCTGCAGGAAATTCCATGCATGTATTTTCAGTTTCCTTTCGCTTTCTTTGTGTTGGAATTTTAAATTTGGTGGATTTATGAGGACAATGTTTAACTGCTCCTCAGATCTCAGCAGGGTAAATCCAGACAGCTAGCTAGACTATCAGTCCAATCTGAGTTTTCTCTCGCACAACTATTTTGCAGCGCCCATGACGATTCTGATTGGTTTTAAAAAATGCCATTACACTAGAGCACGTTTTCCTCCCATCCCCGAATGCAATCTGAAGTAGCCAGACCCTCCTTCAGCCCACTTTGGAGGAGGGTCTGGCATTGCAAGGCTAGGTGGTCTGTGATGCTGATTATCAGGAACCTAAAACTGTTCACTAGCTCCACCTCAGCTCCACTGATGTAGACAGGTGTGTTTGTTTGTGTGTGTCTCCTTAGTTTTGCTGGCGTTGAGACGTTGCCATTAAATATGTCAGTCTGATATGTTAACAGAGACAAACAGAGGAGCTAAACATTTAGCTAATGAAAGAAATGTTCAATTGTTATTTGTTGCTGGTAGGAATCAGGTCAGCTAAACAGCATCAATGGGAGCCTCGAAAAAAATGTCTTTCTTTCTATGCAAGTACATTACAATCTATTACAATATAGTAAAATATGTATTTCTGTCCAGGATTGTTATATGCACCACGGGTGCATTGTATTTCAGGGTAGTATTTCCCCAGCTTCAGTGCTGTGAATCACATTTTAATGAATACTTTTGTATTTGATTTTCATAAAGAAACGATGATTTCTGGTGTTCTTGTTTTCAAATCTCTTCTTTGTTGAATAGTTTACCCTGAAGAGCATTTTCAGGGAGCTGTGAATCTGTGGCTCCCTGCAGGCAGGGTTTTGGAAAGCTCTCCCCCCGATTAGCCGTAGCAGGGGTTGAAACTCCCAATGTGCCATAAGAATGATAATGGGCTTTTTCCACTCTTTTCTTTATGGGCTGTATCATTTTGGAGACTATTTGGAAACAGTATGAATTTTGACACTGCCTGGCAAATCTGCATTCATGACTGTGTCCCAAGAAGCCTTTTTCTCTTTTCAAACCCTATTTTCTTCATAATGGACATTGTGAGGATGGAGGTTAGAGTATAATAGAAGTATATTTGTTGATTAAGGTTTTGCTGACATTTGTGGATCCTTTTTTTCCTCGCCCCCACTCCGTCTCTTTCTGGTTCTTTGAAATATCATTATCTCCCTCTCCCTGCTCAAATACATACATTTTCTTTCAATCACTGTGAATGAGATCTAAATGAGATCTAAATCAGAATATAAATCAAATATGACTGTCAGAATAAGTGTGACAATGTTAATATGATTTGGTATATGATATATGATGACAGTTTACTGTGAACCATGCAAATATGAAGGACACAGATAAAAAAACAGAGGCTTCATCACAGCCGATAATAACGTGTGTTCAATCTATATCGAAATAAAAATGGCTGTACAGTATACACTGAAATTATACATTACTCATGGTGGCAAGGAGCTAAGATTGCTTAATTTTCTTTCAGAAATTACATATTTTATGGGGGGGCAGTAGGAAGGAAGGGAATCAGCATAGTACCACCCAGCTGGATTTAGAATATGGCAATGTCATCTCAGACTCAGAATGTCCGCTAGCGGCTGGCTAATTCATGCAACGCTATGTCGCCCATCTCGGCCAAGAACGGAGAAATGTTGAGTTACAAGACAGCATTCTGATGTTTGAAGACGTCTGTATGGTTATACTGTACTATACAACTATACGACCGTTCATAATGCTAAGGTATGGAGTTATATTCCTATCTTCATTCAAGAGCACATTCTTTCAATAGGAGAGCATTTCTCACTGATATTACGTTCAGATTTTGTAATAAATAATTAAATAATTTCCCTCAAAACCTTGCTCTCACACTCAAATAGTCACTGCTCGCGCTTGGATTTGCTCTGCTTGTGCTCAGACTTTCTGCTTGGACTCAGATATGTTGTTGCTTGGACAGATGTCCTGCTCTCAGTTTTGGCCCTTCTCCTTACACTCAGGCAGGCACGGCGTTATGGGTGGGCCTGACGGGCCTAGGCAAATAATCTCATAATTTGTGCTAAAATTGTCTAAATGTTAAGTTTTCAAAAACAATTTAAAAAAGCTGGTCATGTCTATTTTTATGTTTCTGCGCAAGTTCAGCAGACAGTGAGGTTCGGGATGGATGTAGCTTGTCGGTATGCTAGGCTAGCTCCCAGTGATCTGAGAGTGTGAAACCTTAAACATGCACGAGCGGTCTCAGAGTCATTGCTGCAACCAGGAGATGAAGGAGAGCTGAGATCCACAACGCATAGCACATCTTTGTCTCTGCCACCCCAGGATGCTGGCGCGGCTGGCGCGGCTGGCGCGGCTGGCGCGGCTAGCGCGGCTAGCGCGGTTAGCGCGACCAGCACCGGTGCTAGTGCCTCTGTCTCTGACTCGCGAGTGGATGATATAGCCCCTATGGATATAGCCCTGTGGATCTGTCTTCCGTGGATAAGCCTGCAACTCAACCAGTGCTAAAGTATCCGGTCACTTCTTCTGCTTTAGGGAGTTTAATTGTGTAGGACCGCCAGATGATAACAGTAAGGTATGTGAATGCTACCCTGCCTGTATTGTATTATGTCGTTATATGAGATATGGATTAAAATAATCAATTCATAACTCGCTACAGAGCTGCAGGTGTGAATTGTATTTCTATAACAGCTTGTTACTGTTGTCAAGTTGTTTTTCCCTCATGGTTTATCTCTTGTTATGGCCAATAATGCTTTAGGGCTTGTTAATGCGATTTATTTATTTTTGTTAAACATGTTTATAACATCAATCATCACACTAAAGTAAGGAAATAACTTGAGTCTTGTTTTACATGACAGATGACGTTGTCAATGAACAAGTTATGTGGCCGAGTATTGATTGAAACTGTCGGGCAGTGTTGTTGATTTGTATTGTTGAAAACTTAAAACAATTGAAAAGAATTGTGAAATATTCGGCCTCATGTTATACGAGCAGAACTAAACTATGTTTTGGGGAAATATTAGATTCTTGACCACTTTTACAGTCTATAGGCCTTAGGTTAGGAGAGAACACAGCCAGGTATGGTGCGTAATGGAGATTCCAAAGCGCTCTTCTTTTGGTCAGAACCAAGGAGAGTCCGTTCTTTGCACCGAAACTTTTTACAATGCAACAACATATTTAAAGAGCATCAAGCTATTACAATCTTTATTATGTAAGCACATATAATATATATAACAGTATATTCGTCAGTCATTTTTATTAGGTTAAACAGTGATTTGATAATGTTTTTAATTTAAGGCCCACCCACAATTGGTCTGGCCCATCCAAAACTGGAATCCTGGCGCCATGCCTGCACTGGATTGTTTATGTCAGTTTTTGCATCACTGTTGTGTGTTGTTCAGTCTGAAAATGAACAATTCATATAAGTCTGTTTAAAAAGTTGTAACGTTAAGTACAATGTCACCACTATAATAAAAACAGATCTAGAAATGATATGCTTTCTTATTTGCTCCTTAAATAGCAGCATAGCAGTTTTTTAATTAATACAAAGCAAACTGAACAGAAAAAACAAGTATTTTGTTTCAGTTTCTCTTTTCCCAGGTGTGACTGGAGTACCCCTGTTGAGCTGCATAATCCAAGTGATAAAAGAGAGAGCAAACTATTGTGTTCTCTGCCTACATGAATAGGTGCCTGTGATGTCTGCCCACATATACAATCAATTCAATAAATGTTGATAAGTATCACTGATATTTCTTAAATCATTGTAGTTTTTCAAATTGGTTTTTCATGTTCTATAACATTCATATATATATATATAAAAAAAAACGGTACAATAAAATTTACCAGAGCCGACACTTTGTACATGGCTTTAATTTATGTATGGTTCATACTCCTGTGATGCAGTACACTTTGCCTGTAGGATTTACTGTAGCAGGAACATTGATATTGACAAACAGATGACCCAGCTACAGGTGAGTTTGTGAGCAGGGTTATGATATGAGCTAAAATAAAGATAAGCCTACGGTTCACAAGAGAGATGATTCAGGTATTGCAACACAAATTAAGAATAATTAAATAGGAGGTATATACACCAGTAGAATATAAATTAACTATACAAGAGCAATTAAGGTAAAGTTATGAGGTAGTGGCAAGCTAAAGTGACGTATAATCAATAGCAGGGAGTCAAGTCAACAGTGTACACCAGAATAATATATATTGTGATTAAGTAATGATATTTAGTGTTGTCTGTACTAGCATAACAAAACAGAAAAATAATATAGCGTATGATGCAGTATGGAGAACAAGTCCCATATGACCCCAAGAGACTTTAAGTGCAGCTGTTGATGATGTTCACTACAAACAAAACTTGCAGATGGTTGTAGTCTGTAGCCAGCCGTACAGTAGGTAGATCTGGAGCAGCAAGGTGACTTCTAGCTTTCATGGGTTGGTGATAAGACACTGTGCAGCTACAGTGGGGCAAAAAGTTTTCTCATCATAGGTACACTTCAACTATGAGAGACAAAATGAGAAAAAAAAATCCAGAAAATCACATTGTAGTATTTTTAATGAAATTATTTGCAAGTTATGGTGGAAAATAAGTATTTGGTCAATAACAAAAGTTCATCTCAATACTTTGTTATATACCCTTTACTGGCATTGACAGAGGTCAAACGTTTTCTGTAAGTCTTCACAAGGTTTTCACACACTGTTGCTGGTATTTTGGCCCATTCCTCCATGCAGATCTCCTCTAGAGCAGTGATGTTTTGGGGCTGTCGCTGGGCAACACGGACTTTCAACTCCCTCCAAAGATTTTCTATGGGGTTGAGATCTGGAGACTGGCTAGGCCACTCCAGGACCTTGAAATGCTTCTTACGAAGCCACTCCTTCGTTGCCCGGGCGGTGTGTTTAGGATCATTGTCATGCTGAAAGACCCAGCCACGTTTCATCTTCAATGCCCTTGCTGATGGAAGGAGGTTTTCACTCAAAATCTCACGATCATTCATTCTTTCCTTTACACGGATCAGTCGTCCTGGCCCCTTTGCAGAAAAACAGCCCCAAAGCATGATGTTTCCACCCCCATGCTTCACAGTAGGTATGGTGTTCTTTGGATGCAACTCAGCATTCTTTCTCCTCCAAACACGACGAGTTGAGTTTTTACCAAAAAATGGCCATAGTGGAGTTTGGAGTGTGACTGTTTGAGGTTGTGGACAGTGTGTCTTTTATACTGATAACAAGTTCAAACAGGTGCCATTAATACAGGTAACGAGTGGAGGACAGAGGAGCCTCTTAAAGAAGAAGTTACAGGTCTGTGAGAGCCAGAAATCTTGCTTGTTTGTAGGTAACCAAATACTTATTTTATTGAGGAATTTACCAATTAATTCATTAAAAATCCTACAATGTGATTTTCTGGATTTTTTTTCTCATATTGTCTCTCATAGTTGAAATGTATCTATGATGAAAATTACAGGCCTCTCTCGTCTTTTTAAGTGGGAAAACTTGCACAATTGGTGGCTGACTAAATACTTTTTTGCCCTACAGTATGATGCAGCAGCTCAACAGTGGTCGAGCCCTTCAGCCCCAACTGGAAGAAAATAAAATAAAACAAAATACTTTTTTTCTGTTTGGTTTGCTTTGTATTCATTTAAAAAATAACCGCTATTTAAGGAGCAAATAAAAAAGCATATCATTTCTAGATCTATTTTTATTATAGTGGTGAAATTGTACTTAACGTTACAACTTTTTAAACTTTGTAATTTATATTTCAGACTGTGTAATTTCTTGTGTTATTTCAGTTATATTACAGTTTAAGTTTTACTATTGGCTCTAACATGAAATTAGCCAAATCCCCAGGAACATGGTTAACCAAACGAGGAAAAAATACAAAGGGGGTCATCACATATACACATACTGTCCGTCATATGTCGTTCAATCTAGCTAAACTCTATAAAGAGAATCTAATTGTTTATGGACATCAAGCTAGGCTATATGCTAGCGCCATATGCTAGGTGCTTCATTTATGTTACTCACCCTCGTAGTTGTGGACCTTACTTGATATGTCCCACTTCAAAGCTTTCTCCCGTTTAATGATGGGTGCAGGTGAAAGTGCGTCGACCATTCTGTTCACATTGTTGACATATACTAATAATAAAGCAATAGACGGCGGGGGTAAATAAACTTGGTTACAGAGCAGCCGTCTGCAACAGACGTTCTAACGTAAAGCTAACGCACCCTAAACGGGGCAGGGATCATTTGATTGGTCAACACTACAGCTGACATTCTTTTGGGGGATTTAGATAGGGTTGTAACACAACAAAAATCCGAGCGCAGGAGAGATCTGAGAGCAGAAGATTTGCAAGCGTGCAGAATCAACCCGAGTGTAAGAAGAAGGGCCAAAGCTGAGAGCAGGACATCTGTCCAAGCAACAACATATCTGAGTCCAAGCAGAAAGTCTGAGCACAAGCAGAGCAAATCCACGCGCAAGCAGTGAGTATTTGAGTGTGACAGCAAGGTTTTGAGGGAAATTATTACAAACTCTGAACGTAATATCAGTGAGAAATGCTCTCAAATTGAAAGAATGCAGTCTTGAATAAAGATAGGAATATAACTCCATACTATGGCTCTAGTAAGGCACCAGCTGGCTGAGCATTTATTCACGTCAGACTGTCCGGCATAAAGGCAGGTCTTTCCTTATTTTCAAAGCCTGCAGCAAAAAGTTAAGACTGATTCAACTTTTGAAGAAATGCAACACAACGTCACTGTGCGGTGGACAATCAAGTAAGCGGAGATCAGTCCATATCGCGGCATGAAAGTTCCATTAACATTACAGGAAACATCACTGCTGCTATCGCGGCAACAAAAAGGTTTTGTACAGTTCTAGAAAACACTATGAGTTATAGCAGTAATAATTAGGGATGCATCGAATCCAGATTTTTGGGGTTCGGCTGAATACTGAATCCACTAGTTAAGATTCTGCCGAATCCAAAACCGAATACCTAATCTTACTCCCATCCTCAGTCCATTAACACAGTTAACACTGTTTGTTCGGTGTAGGACTAGCAAAGCTGGTAATGGTCGTCTGGTTAACACAAGTTTTTAGCAATGACTTTGCTGTACCTGAAGTTGCTGCATTTTGGCTGCTGTCTGTAGATGCCTTCATGCATAACTCTATTCTTTTGGATGTTTCATACGCAAATGTTTTAACAGCGTCAATGTTGTGTATTGTTTATGGTCCTTGCTACCACGAGACAAATTGGCATTGCAAACTCCAAACATGTAGCTCAACTTGAATCGCCTTCTTTTGACTGAAAGTACTGCCAAACAACACATTTTCTGCTCACGAGTTCCATTTTCACTATCTCACAGCCTACTGCATTGAACGGTCCACCTACGTCAACACCTTCCTGTAATCAATGGCGGCGTCATTACGTTGACCAGCGTAGCGTGCGTAGTGCAAGTGTAGGGTTTGATTCGGTGGAAAAACATTCAAAGGTTCGGCAGAAACCGAACCCCGTCAAAAAACCCAATATTCGGCCAAATCCGAAGCTGAATCCTGCCGATTCGGTGCATCGCTGGTAATAATGTCAAGTAATGATAACAGAAAAGTGAAACCATTATCTCCTACCCGTACCTTATTGTGTGAATGATGTAGCATTGCAGTGTTGTAAAATTCTCTCATGGTATTTATAATTTACTGTGCATCGCTGTGCGGCGTTTTCTTATCTGATAAGCCTTCACACTCATGGATCTATTACTCAGAACTTTCAGACTGTAGTTCTCCTTACTTTATTGTGAGGTAACTGATGTCAACTTCCCCTGAACTTCATCTGATCAGTTAAATGTCAGTACATTTAAGCCACAAGGGTGCAACAAAAAAAAATCTCAGATAACATTTGATCTGGAAATTCTCACACACACACACACACACACACACAGACACACACACCACTGCACCAGGAGTCCTCCACTAATGACTAGCCGAAGCCCTCGCTTTATGGACGGTGACCTTTACAAGCCCAAAGGTTAAGACCATTAAGTAGTGGATGTCTGGGGAGAGATATGGAACACCAAATGGGATTTAGAGCCATCAGAGTTGAAAAAAAGTCTTCTTCTAGTCTCATCTTTTTCAAAAATGTATTCCCATTTGTAGGGAAAGATGAAGAAAAAAGTAGGAAAAAGAACAATAGAAGGAGGGGTAATGGATAAGGAGAGATCACATGGAAGGAAGGGAAGGTTTTAGAGTAGAGGGCAAACCCTGGGAGTTTTTTCCTTTTCTACACAACCCTGTAATACGTGTTTAGAGAGGGAGAGAGAGAGAGGGGGGGAGAAGTGGAAAGAGAAGAGATCAAAGAACATTACATTCCTTTCCTGTTGAGATGCAGCGAGGAGGAGTAGAAAATAGCGGAGGCCTCTGTGTGAGTCGGAGAAAGGAGAAAGAATCTGCTCT
Organism: Perca schrenkii; assembly: GCA_025617405.1. NCBI lineage: Eukaryota > Metazoa > Chordata > Actinopteri > Perciformes > Percidae > Perca > Perca schrenkii. Next base: position 28,040,997 of record CM046796.1, read on the forward strand.
CCCATCCATCCATCCAGACTGTAAAGCCGAGGCCCTGTAGCAGCTGTGAGGCTGCTTAGAGAAAGAGCTGCAGGATGCTCTGGTTCAGAAAATCCCCGAGAGAAATGACATGAAGAAGACAGTGAAGGTAGACAAAGTTTGGATGCAGAAAAGAAGAAGAGAGGTTGTAGGATGTCAAGTGTGAGAAACGAGGGAATAAAGTGTGAGATATGTAACAAGCAAAAAATAAATGCAATTTAGAGCTGCAGAGCCAGTGACGGCAAGTTAATCTGTTTTGTTTGTCAATCAGAGTTCCTAATGCACTCACATTATCTTTCTTCTTCCATCAAATCTCCTTTGCTGTCTTAATCTGCCCAGCTTTGCCAAGATGCCTGTATACTCCCAATCCTATATAAACAGTTTAAAGGAAGCTTTGTGTTTCTCCGCTAGAATGTTTTGCTTAAACACACACATCTATGCATTGCCTTGCCAAGATCCTATATAACTCTAATCCTCAAACAGCTGCCTTCTGGAGTTTAGTGATGAGGTCGTGATTGTTTTTTTTTCAGGCTTTAAGACTAGTTTTCTGCCTATATGCATGCATACTTACTCTATTTTTAACTACAATTTTGAACTCAGTTTTGTAACCTTGCACTTTTGGTCATATTATGCTTTTTGGCTTTTTCCCTTTCTTTTATTGTGTTATATACATATCTTTTTTGTGCACGTTATAGGGTTACAAAGTGAAAAAGCCCAAAGTCCATCCCAAAGGGACTTACCATCTCCATCAGAAAACACTGTTCACCAACTGCTCCAAACATCTCTGTTGTAGTCCAGCCTTTACTTTAGAGACGCACATGCGTCACTTTGTAACCCACGTTATAATGCTCGCCTAGCTGCTAGCGTGACATGCCCTCCCAAAAAAGATGGAATAGAAGTGCGATGCCTCACTCTGTAGCTCAAACAGAGACTTGAACACAGGGTGAAAAGAGGAGCTGCAACAACGTGTAGTTCATCAAAAATATGTTGTTTTTTGAAAATGAAACCATGTAAACTGCAGAGGTTTCTTCCTAAAAGGGAGTTTTTCCTCGCCACTGTCAATATAGCTACTGCTAATGCTTGCTCTTGAGGGAATTACTGTAATTGTTGGGGCTTTGTAAATTATATTAAATTTATTAAATTATAGTGTGGTCTAGGCCTACTCTATCTGTAAAGTGTCTCGAGATAACTCGATTATGATTTGATACTATAAATAAAATTGAATTGAATTTAACCTATTCTGATATAACCTCTAAATAAATTTTTTGTTTTCATTTTCAATGAAAGCAAAGTTTCTCAGCAGGAAACCGATGGAGTGCCTTCTCCGGGTAGGGAATGAGTCCTTACCCCAAGTGAAGGAGTTCAAGTACCTTGGGGTTTTGTTCGCGAGTGAGGGGACAATGGAGCGGGAGATTGGTTGGAGAATCGGCGCAGCGGGTGCGGTATTACATTCCATCTATCGCACCGTTGTGACGAAAAGAGAGCTGAGCCAGAAGGCAAAGCTCTCGATCTACCGGTCAGTTTTCGTTCCTACCCTCACCTATGGTCATGAAGGCTGGGTCATGACCGAAAGAACGAGATCCTGGGTACAAGCAGCCAAAATGGGTTTCCTCAGGAGGGTGGCTGGCGTCTCCCTTAGAGATAGGGTGAGAAGCTCAGTCATCCGTGAGGAGCTCGGAGTAGAGCCGCTGCTCCTTTGCGTCGAAAGGAGCCAGTTGAGGTGGTTCGGGCATCTGGTAAGGATGCACCCTGGGCGCCTCCCTAGGGAGGTGTTCCAGGCACGTCCAGCTGGGAGGAGGCCTCGGGGAAGACCCAGGACTAGGTGGAGGGATTATATCTCCAACCTGGCCTGGGAACGCCTCGGGATCCCCCAGTCGGAGCTGGTTAATGTTGCTCGGGAAAGGGAAGTTTGGGGCCCCCTGCTGGAGCTGCTCCCCCCGCGACCCGACACCGGATAAGCGGACGAAGATGGATGGATGGATGATTTTCAATGAGCATAATATGAGCACTTTAAGTATATTTATTATGTTATTTATATTTATATATAAATAATAATAACAAGTTCTCCAAACCATACGACAATATGGGTGGTTTGTTCCTAACCCTCTTATAGACCAGAAACTACTTAGTTAAGTTAAGAAAAATTGCGTGACTTCTGCTTCTCTGCTTCTCTTCATAGTCATCAGATTCATCTTCCAACACTTATAGAGCTGGCTCAGGTTTGCCTTGGACCAGCTTCCAGTTATGCTGTTATAGTTTTAGACTGCTGGGTGACTTCCTTTGACACACTGAGTTCCTCTCTCCTCTCTCTTTCCATCTGTGTGCATCCATGTCCCAGAAATGCTCCCCGGAGTCCTTATGTTTTCTCGTCTCACAGTTTTCCTTGGATTAGGGTGGCACCCAAATCATGGGGGTCCTGCTTGGCGCTCTGCTATGCCCTACTACGCCCGACTATGTCTTGCTACGCCCTACTGCACCCTACTACGCCCTGCTACGCCCTGAACTACTGTCCAATTTTCCGCCTAAAAAAGTTTTTCCTCGCCACTGTTGCCCTAAATGCTTGCTCTTGGGGGAATTATTGGGTCTTTGTAAATTATAGTTTGGTCAGAAAACTCTTGTTGTGATTTAATACTATAAATACAATTGAATTTAATTTGAATTGAAGTTTTTTTTTAACAAAGTTCAAAAAACCTTTCCGTTTACTTGTAGTTTGAAACTATAGTGCAATGCCACTATACACGTAAATACACAAACGACGACAGTCTTGACAAAACGCAGCTTAATTTGTGTTTACCTTATTAGTGAAGTGGATAAAATAGATGTAAGCATTAAGGGATTGTATGTGTGTCACTTGGATTCACCTTGCATAACTATTCTTTGGAAAGACAAACTGTTTCAAATATTTTTAAGTGTTCCCTGCAGTTCTGCTGTTTTTTCTTGAACTGAACAGACAGAATATAATCACTCCAAATATTTTCTTTTTTAAGAACAGCTGACTGTCTCAGCAGCAGCTCAGAAGAAGGTTTGTAAAACAGATGTTTGCCTGGGTGTTTTCTCCACTGGCGCAACTGGACTCTATATGTGTCTTTGAATCACAAAGAGAAAGCGTCCTTACACTATTTTGATTCTGATAATATGAACAATCAAGCTGTTAAAGACCCATTGCTGAAAGCACAGCAACACTCAACAGTTAACTTGTATCGTGGTATTGGCTGCTCCAAAAAGGCAGAAAACCTTCAATAATTTGGTCTATATTTATGTATAGGCCTGAGTTTCCGTTGTCCGGTAATTACCGGCCATTGACCGGAGAAAAATAATGAGGAGCGGTGGAAATAATTACCTCTGCACGAGTTGAATTTTGTTAAAATAGGCTACAGTAATTTTCATATCCTTTGTGCTATTAAAACAATGAACAATCATATTTTTTCATTTAGAAATCACAGTAGACTGTAGCGTATGCAATAAAGGAAAAACTACATGCCGCGTTCTCTCTCTGCAGAAGAGTGCCGTAGATTTACAACAAACGGCGACAAGCAAGCGGCAAAGTTAAAGCCCAAGCCATGGCGAAACAGGGAAATATTGTGAATTACTTCATAACACCAAGCAGCGGCTGGTCCAACATAAACAAAGCCAAGAAATTGCCAGCGGGGACGAGTCGGCACCAGCTACAGCCCCTCTCATTAACGTAAATGCCACAAACGCACATCCAGATACCATCACTATGATGACAGCTCTCCGAAGTTACGGAGGCTTGACTTTCTCAACAGCCTGCGAGGTTCTTATTGGGATTACAGTGAAATCTATCCGGAGTGGATCAAACTGGCCAAGGTAGAATGCGTAAAACCCTGCCCCTTGCCCTCTCTGCCTGTAGCAAGTAGCCTACATTTCAATAACAATAGTATATATCTACATCCCTTCATATTAGTTTTTAAGCGCAATAAACACAGAAATTAAACCTTACAGGTTACATGAACAGCACCAATGTTTTTTTTTCATAAACAATAACATTATTTTCATTGCTTTGATTCACAAAGGAAGCTTCCATTCGTTAATAGGCCTTTTTCACTGCAAACATTTTAACTGTTTTTATGGGGCATCGCTGCATCCAGAGCTTAGCGCCACCCAGGGAGGTTGTGATTGGTTTGAAGAAATACAAACAAGCCATAGCGTTTTTTCTCCCCTTTCTTAGAATAGATAAGCGGTGTAGCCAGACCATTCTCCAGTGCTGACAGAGTGCTGTGGAGATCTGGCAATGAGAGACTTGGCTGTCAGAGACGCCAGGTGTTAAACATGGTTAAATACAGTGGATTTTCATTATGCTCTATATCTGTGATGGATGTGGACAGTGCTGTTTATGCAGCACTACCCCTCACAAATAAAAAAAGTCTGTTTAGATTTCTGTTTTATAAGTTTGTTCGTAAGAGGTTTAACAATGAGCCAGACCTCCCTGATTGACCCATTAGTAATGTCTCCAGAATAACATACTGTACATTTATATGTCTGTAAATACACATTTGGTTAATTAAAGGAGTACATTTGTACATGTATAGTACAGAATAGTACAAAAACGTTTTGAAAGGGAATAAAATGTTTATTTTAAATTATTTTACACATACAGCAGTGGGATCATTGTAAGCGACAACCTCCGGGCCTGAAAGTAAAGCCAATGTGGAAGTCCTTGAACCTGCATTCTTTCTAATTGTCAGCAGGGGGCGACTCCACTGGTTGCAAAAAGAAGTCCAATTGTGTCTGTGGAAAAAGGACTCTTTTTCTCACTTGCTTTATTACCTTTAGTAAACATTGTCATAATGAGTTTATGGTCTCAATCGATAGTTTCAAGTCTTCTGCAGTACAGCATGATGTTCATTTTGTAAATGATGGTCCTGTTTATGGCGTTATATATGTGTCACATTCCTGAGCGAGTAATTGTATGTTTTGAGCACAAAGAACTCTAACAAAACCAACCAATCGCAGAATCAAAAGGCCAATTCCGATTGGCTGTTCATCTCCAATTAGATCGCAAGTAGCAGGAAACACATCTACAGGGAAACAGTCTTTGACACAACACCTGCAGTGATTCCCCAGCAAGGGGTATCTCTGCTGTAGCCAGTGGGTACTTGGAAAGATTGTGGAACAGCTTAAGTAATCAAAATAATAATTGAATTATGATTGATTTAAAACAATATATCAGCTAAAACAGCTCAACACATATGTTTAAACATATAGCAAAGTAATCAATGGTAGAAAATAATAGCTAAAAGTGGCCTACTGACTTAGCTAACAGTTGAAATGATTAGCTAAAAGTAATGGATGACTTTTGAAACATTAACCACACTTCAAGTAAAAGACCTAGCTAATTTGAAAAATAAACCGGTAAATGGCACTTTCTGGAGAGTTTTGTGCAAAGAAATGGAGAAATTGAGTCTGACATGATATGTGCAAAACTGCAAGGTTAAGAGCCTATACTTTGCATTGTTGTAGTATCAAAAGGTATTAGGGCATTTAGCATTTACATTACTGTTAATCAGTCATCACTTGATTACATATTGTAATATTGTTATGATTTAAGAAGTGACCCATACAATGTGCCAAACAAAATGTGCCACATGAAGAGAGCAGCATATGACAGTAGCAACAGCTGAGAAGATTTGGGTCTGTGGTGACCAGGTCCACCTCACACAAACTTCCTTCTCCCAATCTCTCTCTTTACTACAACACACACACACACACACGGCACCCAGTGGGGCTCTCCGATGCTCGGAGGCGAGCCATGGCCGGCTCGGAGCCCTGCCGCTGGAGGAGATGCGACAGCAAGAACCGGTTCAACGGCTTGGTCAGCGACATGAACTCGTAGGACCGGGCTTCCACCGCTGCGTACAGGGTTTTTAGCTTTAGGAGTAGGCATTTTATCTGTTAATCCTACCGACGTAGACACTTTGGCGTTATGTAGTTGACCCGCAGTGGTGAATTGTCTGCAGTTGTGGGCGGGTTGTTGCCGTGTTCTGATTGTTCTCATCTCAGCTCCGCCGAGACAAAATAGACATGCCTTTTCAAAAATCTTTCATTTATTGTCAGAAATATCATGTTTTCAAAAGAATCACTTTCATCAAATTTTTTGTGACATATTTAGACTGCAAGCAGGCACATCCGGACAAACGAGCAGGCTTATGTGCCGGGGCTGAGCCCCGGAGAGCCTCTGTCCAATTTAACCACTGGTTACTGCCAAGAAATGGTTTCATTATAAGACAGTGTAAACACATGACAACACTTGATGAGTCATACAACACCTCTCTGGTCTCTAGTGAAACCATATCTTGGCAGTAGTTAGCTAACGTTTAGTTTTTTTTAGATAAATTAGCGTTAGCAACGGATAGCTCCTTTGCAAGTTAGCTAATATAGCAACAGAATTCAGGTTAATAAAATACGGTAATGTAACCAAAGTATTAAAAACTACTTACATGTGGCTATAGTGTGACAGGCCTACTGCTGTTCAGTCTCGCATTGCGAGACCTAACTTAGCTAGCTAGTTACAGTGCTGCGAGGCCTGTTCAGATGACATGTCGGCTGCAGTGTGTACACACAAATATTAAGACATTTCTGTGATATAAGTCATTAATACAAAATACTGACCGAAATGTGTTTTAATCCAGTAACATTAGTCGAACAGCTCCACTGTAGTCAGTATTTGCTGTACCAACAGGTGTTGACTGAAAAAGACCTCCTAGCTACATTTTTGTTTCCTGCTACTTGCAATCTAATTGGAGACGAACAGCCAATCAGAATTGACCTTTAATTCTCTGATTGGTTGGTTTTGTAGCACACTTGTAACGCTGTGAAAATCTGAGCAAGCGTGTCTAGATTTGAGCGCGTAGAGAGAAGACGTTGAGAGCGAGGGAGACACGACTGGAGCGCAGCAGCGTCTAGGCGCCAGGAAGGGGCTAGGGGGTGCTGTAGCTACCCCTAGGTTTGCCATAGCACCCCCTTAACACCCCCAAGAAATTGCTGTGGTTGATTTATAAATAAATAAAAAATCGTTGATGTGTAAATAGTATAATTTATATTTGAAAAATGAATAAATACATTAATAAAACAAACCGATTATTTTTAGGCTAAAAAACACAGGTGATCGTATTCGGCGAAAGGGTGCAGCACACATTGAACTTTTGACCTTACTTCTGCAGTAACGTATTCACAAAGAAGAAGAAGAGCTCAATATTTGGGATTAGAGAAGTGAGTCTAACGTTAGCAATGGATAGTTTTTTACTCCCTAAATATCAAGGTGTGGAGACTTTATCAAAACCTGTAAATAAGACTATAGATATGGTGAACTTGTCACCAACCGGGACGAAGAAAAGCGGCCGGAGGAAGGTGATCTGACCACGGCTGTGATTGCTGCTGAGGATGCTTAACGTCACCCTGCTGTAAATGACATTAGACCAGGGGATCGCACAGCCAGGCCACAGTGGGTGAGTCAGCTGATAGGGGTCCATATAAGAACTTTACTCTTATCTCTGTCTCATAGAAGAACATTACAGTACAGTAAACATTCAGTAAACATGTGTTTTACAGAAATGTGAATAAATGGATCACCGAATCTAAAGTTATACAGCGCACTGGACATCGGTTTATTTTTAGCCCAGAAAACATGTTCGCCCTCAGTGGCTTATTTAGATATATTAAGTCACTACAGATATGACTACAGTATTTTGACCATACGTGCAAGTGTGAAAACTGTGTGAGGATACATGCGCGTGTGTTTTTATCTGTGTGCTTGGCTGTGTGTGGTTTATTTGGCTTGCTGCATTACTCTTCTGAGCCAATGTATGAGAGCTGCAGTAATGATTGTTTGAACCTGGATTGTTGGCTGGTATTTAAAATATGTTTGGTGGGCTAATCAGGGTTCTATGGTGCTGTTGTATCGGCATCTTTAAATCAATCTCTTGGGTACTTGTGAAACTGCATCTGTTTCCAGCGATGTCGGGAGCTGTTGTGTCCTTTGTTTTGGCAAGCCCATAAGTTATTTATTGCTGTCGGGGTGTAAAGACCATTTCAAACAATATACAGTACAGGCCAAAAGTTTGGACACACCTTCTCATTCAATGCGTTTTCTTTATTTTCATGACTATTTACATTGTAGATTCTCACTGAAGGCATCAAAACTATGAATGAACACATGTGGAATTATGTACTTAACAAAAAAGTGTGAAATAACTGAAAACATGTCTTATATTCTAGTTTCTTCAAAGTAGCCACCCTTTGCTCTGATTACTGCTTTGCACACTCTTGGCATTCTCTTGATGAGCTTTAAGAGGTAGTCACCTGAAATGGTTTTCCAACAGTCTTGAAGGAGTTCCCAGAGATGCTTAGCACTTGTTGGCCCTTTTGCCTTCACTCTGTAGTCCAGCTCACCCCAAACGATCTTGATTGGGTTCAGGTCCGGTGACTGTGGAGACCAGGTCATCACTCCATCACTCTCCTTCTTGGTCAAATAGCCCTTACACAGCCTGGAGGTGTGTTTGGGGTCATTGTCCTGTTGAAAAATAAATGATGGTCCAACTAAACGCAAACCGGATGGGATGGCATCCGCTGCAGGATGCTGTGGTAGCCATGCTGGTTCAGTATGCCTTCAATTTTGAATAAATCCCCAACAGTGTCACCAGCAAAGCACCACCACACCATCACAACTCCTTCTCCATGCTTCACGGTGGGAACCAGGCATGTAGAATCCATCCGTTCACCTTTTCTGCGTCGCACAAAGATACAGCGGTTGGAACCAAAGATCTCAAATTTGGACTCATCAGACCAAAGCACAGATTTCCACTGGTCTAATGTCCATTCCTTGTGTTTCTTGGCCCAAACAAATCTCTTCTGCTTGTTGCCTCTCCTTAGCAGTGGTTTCCTAGCAGCTATTTGACCATGAAGGCCTGATTCGCGCAGTCTCCTCTTAACAGTTGTTCTAGAGATGTGTCTGCTGCTAGCACTCATCTGGTCTCTAATCTGAGCTGCTGTTAATTTGCGATTTCTGAGGCTGGTGACTCGGATGAACTTATCCTCAGCAGCAAAGGTGACTCTTGGTCTTCCTTTCCTGGGGCGGTCCTCATATGAGCGAGTTTCGTTGTAGCGCTTCATGGTTTTTGCAACTGCACTTGGGGACACATTCAAAGTTATCACAATTTTCCGGACTGACTGACCTTAATTTGTTAAAGTAATGATGGCCACTCATTTCTCTTTACTTAGCTGATTGGTTCTTGTCATAATATGAATTCTCACAGTTGTCCAATAGGGCTGTTGGCTGTGTATCAACCTGACTTCTGCACAACACAACTGATGGTCCCAACCCCATTAATAAGGGAAGAAATTCCACTAATTAACCCTGACAAGGCACACCTATGAAGTGTAAAGTGAAGTGTTTTCAGTTATTTCACACTTTTTTGTTAAGTACATCATTCCATATGTGTTCATAGTTTTGATGCCTTCAGTGAGAATCTACAATGTAAATAGTCATGAAAATAAAGAAAACGCATTGAATGAGAAGGTGTGTCTAAACTTTTGGCCTGTACTGTATAAAAAAAGTGTACATTGGAAATAGTTACCAACCCTGCCTTTAATCCTGTTGTGAATTTTTAAATTGTCTTCAATGATGGTTAAATAAAATCATGCAGAGAAGAATATGAAGTACCCTGGCTTGCTGAACTGTCAGTGAAGTGACCTCCACCCTGCTGGCAATGATCACACTTTAATTTAGACTTGTAATATGCTTGTTCAGCCTTACTGTACAACATTTGAGTAATGCTGGACTGTAGACGCTGGAACATTGTTAATGCAGGGATGATGCAGCATAGGGGGTTTCTATGATGGATGCCACTGTACACTGCATGAAAATGGCAATGGGAACACAAGGTATAGTCATAGGTTACCTGTGTGGGATTTTTTTTTAATGAACAAATACAGCCAGTAGTTCATGAAGCAGCATTGGGACATTATTACAAACCACTGTCTAAACTGTGTGGCAGCCATTAGCAATAGTGATATTTTAAGGATAGTGTATTATGTAAATGCCTACAGAATCAGTATTGTGTTCTATCAAACAAATACGCTTGAGCAGAAGGAACTTCCGGGGGAAAAAATCCTCATGAGGCAGTTAAAAATGCTATTAAGGACCAAAGTTATCATGGCTGAGACCTCCCACACTCTCTCAGCTCTTTACCAGATGCGGAGTCTAGATTAATAACCTCAATATATAATCAGGCCAGGTGTGGTCACCTCTATTTCGAGGTCCTTTAATTAGGTGTCTTGATGGAACAGAGTAAGGAAGCAACAGGGTCTCTTATCGGCAGATCCAAAGATAACTTATCTCTCTTTCCTTCACTCTTTTACTCATCCTACTCTTCTCTTTCCCACTAACTTTGTCTTTTGTTTGTCCTCCTCAAATATGTTATTCTCCAAAGGCCCTGCCACCAGAACCTTTTAATAATCCCAAAGCAATTTAAAGGGACTTTAGCTCACTCATCTCCAGGTGCAGCTCCTCACGGGGCAAATAACAATTGCAGTAACCTCCTTATTCCCTCAACTTCAATTATTGATTCTAAGGCATGGCTAATAGGGGCGAGGAGGTCATCTCTGCCCTATTTCTTTGCACATTTCGGTGCACTGTATGTAATTAACTGCACCCCGATCAATTAAAGTGACATGCTGCAGTGTTGATAAATTCAACTAATGGAACCTAAAAGGAAAGCACATTGAAGTTGGAAAATTTCTTATCCATTCATGCACATTATGTGTGTGCACGTGCAATTAATCATTGTCAAATTCAGTGACACAAAAGTACAGATTAATAACTCTCCCTTATCAATAGACCAATTCATTGTTCATATTTGTCTTAACTGTTTTCATGTATTGTATCAATTTACAGTTAATTGGGTGTTCATTTATTCTATTACTGCTAAAAAGTTCTGCTTCCCAAACACAACCAGAGCTTATTTTTAGAGACTTGTGCAAATTGTATTAATCATTTCAAGGTGGAATGTTTTTTACTGCTCATCTTTAAAAGGGCAAGGATTGGATTTGATGGGATTTATGACCCTCTCATTCATCTGTATGGCCCTCAGAGTCATTGACGTTAATGGCACCTCGATGGTCACAAGATCAACGGAAAATTGTAACTTTCATTCATGACCTTCAAACTCTGACTTTTACATTGCAAATAAAATGCCACATTAAAGTGCTGTCCTCGTGGGGCAGCCTCTACGTCACCCACTAAGAGCGTTCGCCTCATGTTAGCTGAGTCCTGCAGCGGCGTAGGTTCGAATCTTACCTTCTGCCCTTTGCTGCATGTCATCCCCCATCTCTCTCCCCCTCTCATTTCTATCCACTGTCACTACTTAATAAAGGGAAAAGCCCCAAAAAATAATCTTTAAAGTGCTGTCCTCATATCATCAGTGTCTTAAAACACTTTGTGCCTCGAAAGAATATGTTTCCATATTAACCTTACTGGCGTTGATATATAATATATTAATTGATGATGTTTGTCAAATGCACCTGCAAGATAGAAAACCCATGCAGGTATAGCACCAAACTCAGGTGACTACACCAAGCAGAAACTTCCAGGCCTGAGAAGTGAAGTTAATGCAGAAGTGCCTTAAACCTGCATTCTATCTAATTTCCAGCAGGAGGCCACTCCACTGACTCCAAAAAGAAGTCTGTTTCTATAGAGGTCTATAAGAAAATTACTCTACTTCTCACTTGATTTATTACCTCAGTAAACATTTTCATAACGAGTGTATGGTCTCAATCACTAGTTTCAAGTCTTATTCAATACTGTAAATTATGGCGTGACTCGCAATTTTTTGACCAATCACCACGACTTTTCTGCAAATTTGACCAATAACCGGAGTTTCCCACAACTTCAACCATTGCCAGCAGTCCCACTTGCCAGACTTTGCCTCAGTATGTGACTCTGAGGCGTACTCTGAGAGCCACTGACAAAGCAGGAGTTAGCATGGGTTGACGTAACACACGTACTTCGCCAAATTAATTTCCTTGTTTCTGATATGAAGACGAGACGTGTGTGACTCGAACATCTCATATTTACCAACAACACGTACAGCAAAAGACCGTGCAAAACATTTCAGACTGTCCTGCCAAATTTTAACATCAATGTACGCTGTAACGTTTTTTTCACTCTGAAGTCGCTTTCAATTCATTTCAATCCTGTCGGCTCTCTGCAGTGGGCGGGGCAGCTGCTCAGTTCCCCCCCGCGACTATTATAATGTAGGGTGAAGTGCTGCCTTTCTAACGAATTTTTCAAAAAAGGAGAGAGAAATAAAAATACCAAAATAGTTTACGCAGAACATATAGCCAGCATTTATTGAACATCAATTATCAAACAGTATGACCTTTTATAATGTCCTTTTAGTTGTGAAAATCTGTATTTTTCTTAGTTTTCAACCATTATCCAAATAAAAAATTCCACATGAAAATAAAATGACCTCAGAGCTCTGAGGAAATAACCCCAAAATAATAAACCAAAGTCCATCTACCCAGGTAGTATGTCTTTTTAAAGTGTGGTGAGATTTTGCGCATATCTGTATGATGCAATTAAGAAATGGTGAGTAGAAGCAGTCCGTGTTGCAGGCAAGATGATCAGTCACGCCCTCTGTTCTTCTGCCTCGCATGTCCAAAGGCAAACCCGTCCAATGGAACTCTCGCTCTCTCAATTCAAGCATCCAAAAAAAAAAAAAACAACCGGAGAAAAAAGAATACAAGTAAATAAACTCCTTGTCGTAAATTTGCCCCTTTTGCTCTTCTATTCCTTCCTTAGAAGTAGGTTTGGTGGGAAAAAACCTTTTAAACTAGTTTTTAAATGTTATTTTTAACGTTTTACTCAGTGTGGTAAATCTAAATATGGCTTCAGCTCACTATCGTTCTGCTGTTTACGATTCTTCTCTCTAAGAATCAGTGTAGCAGTTTCCCCTCTATGCAGCGCCACAACTGCCACCTTCTGGACAAATATGGTATGCAGAGAAAATATAACTACAAGTAATCAAGAATATTTTAATATAATATATAATATTAAACTAGAAATAACCTAATCTTATTTGTAGGCTATTTTTGAGTGGGTTACACAAACACACACACATAGTGGATGAAGGAAAAACCGGATATGAGACGTACAGGATGACCTAAATTGAGGACAGTTACGGTTGTTTATTGTAAGTGCAATGATAAGTCCAATAAGTAGCTACTTTATCAAACCGTATTAATGTGTGTCCCAGGCCAGGTTAGGAAATTACCTAACAATGTAAAGATCAACAAGCCACTGACACATATGTTCAGATTTGATTAATTCAATAAATTATTATTTTTTGTCTTAAATTCACCAGCCATTTTTATATTATACCAACATTTGCAGCATCCTGAGCCGTTTTGGTAAGGTTACTAGGAAAACTCAGACCAGAGTAATTATATTCTCCCAGAAACAAGTTTTATTTAGAACGATACCAATTTTTTTAATATAAAAATTACAAAAGACATCGCAACTTTTATCGCAATTTATTACAAAAATTCCAGCAAAATCAGGCATTTTGTGCCGCAACAATCTCAAAGAAGGCTGCGAAATCCTGGAGGGACTGACATATGCAGGTGTAAACATGGTAATAGGGACAACCACAACCAACGTCTAGACTAACTCAAGCCTCAAGCCTCATCCCATTTCACCTTAGTCTTAAAGGGGTGATAGAATGCAAAACCGATTTTACCTTGTCATAGATGAATAATGAGTTTAGTGGGTAACTAGGACATACATAGAACCTCTAAATCCCATTGACATCTCATTTCTCTGCAAATCTCACAATTTGAAACTGCCTCTGAAAACGGGGAAATCTCAACAAGCCCCATAGTTGAAGTCAACTATGGGGCTCCTACTCATTTGGCTCTAGTCTCTCTCTTTGTCACACCCCAACATTTGCATAGGCTACACAACTGACCTGAGATCAGTTAGTCTTCTGACTCTAGGTCGGGCAGATCTCAGAAATTGTATACATTGTTCATCTGTGTAAAATACCCTATATAATAATTCTATCACTCCTTTAAAATAACCCGCCTCCAGGATATAGCCATTGTTCTCACTCTAAGGGCTTCTGCACAGTGCCTGTGTGGCGTGAGCGTGTCAGCTTGCGTTTTTATTTTGGCTCCCATGTTACCAGGTCAGAGCTTGCACACTGCCTGCGTGACACGCACGTCTCAGGCGCGGCTCGAACCAAGCCAAAAACCTGTGCATGCTAGAAATAGGACCGACGCCTATTTTTCACTCGACACGCAAGCGTGTTGGAAGTGTTTCCAGGCAAAATAGAATACAAAAAGATGTTTATATGTCATTTAATAAATTACATTTTGATGTTTGAAAGTCTGTAGGCTAATTAAAAAGAAAAAAATAATAATAATTATCGAATTTCAAATATTGCACCTGTCAATACAAAACAAACTATTCTGTAGCCTATTTTGCCGTCAATACTGCCCAAGTTGTCTTTGCTGTAATCAAATCAGCAGCGCTGCGTCAGACACGTTTTTGGTGTGCAAAGATATAGAAAACGCCACGCAGCCGCCACGCAACTGACACGCAATAGAAACGCCATGCTCACGCCACGCAGGCATTGTGCAGGAGCCCTAAGTCAGATACTGACAAAGGCTCTCACCTCCCTCTTACTCTGCTTTTATGTTACCAAACTAACTAACATATATTATAGAATAGTGTTACAAACTCAATCAGCACTGTGATAAAGTTTAGATTTAAGCAGTGCAGGTGGTGACAGACTGATGCATGTTTTCCCCTCAGGGCTTACCGTAGCTGTATGCAGTCACTGCTGAGACCATTCAGGACTACAAACCTGTATACTCAACTTCAACTGCTGCTGATCCAGACTCACTGCCCTCCAGACTTCCCCTACATGCCGAACTGCAGCCCGTACGCCAAAGAATACTGATGAGACCGATTGAGGGTGGATGTGTTCATGTACCAGTCAGCTGTTAGCCTGTGGATATTATTCCTGCTGCCTCCGGAGTCAGTCGAGACTCGCTGATGCAGTTTGATTGATAGGTAGACAGTTGGTTAGTGTTAATAACTGTTTTGCATTGCAGCCATACTGAGGCATCAAAACACCTACCTTTAATACCTCTGAAGTCTTTTACTGCCCTGAAAGAATCATGTTGCTGATTTCCATAATACTTGACTTGCATTATGGGTATTGCTGGTATGACCTGTTTGCCTCTCATCTTTTACTATTTCCCTTGTGTTGCTTTTCTGTCTTGTATGTGTTCAAATATGTGAACTTGTTTTTATGTGAAACTGCTTATGCTGCCGTTTTGACCAGGAGAAGAGATCTTGTATTTCAATGGGATATTCCCGGCTAAATAAATGATAAATACAAATTTAAAGAAAACTGTTTCCTGATTCTCCTGTGTTGAATCCTGCTTGCCTGATTATTGATTAAAACTTGACACCATGAGATTATGTATCTCTGCACTCCATCGTCCTCATCTACGGTTACACACAGTCATCCATCATTTTGAAAAATTGTAACCTACATCTTTAATCTCACAGACCCACCAGTGGTTCTGTCCATACAAACTCATGCTTTGCAGTTAAGCACTGTTCAAACACATACAAAATGTATAAGTGTAAGTGAATATATATATATATATATATATATATATATATATATATATATATATATATATATATATATATATATATATATATAATGTTGGATTGAATATTGGTGAACTGAAATTACTGTAAGGCTATTTGGCCAACAGTCATTGAAGCACATTAATGATTATCTTGGTAGAGGGTGGAGATCATTTTTTATTGTAACTGTGAGAGAGTCCTCTGTTAGAGCTACGAGTTATGACTCCAGCCAATCAATTAAATTGCTCTCATCGTCAAAAGTTAATTTAGCAAAACCAATGTCTCAGCTGTCAAATATGCCTTTATGATGCAGTCAGGAGTGTAAGATTGTCTTGGCAATGGAATCCGATTTTCATCTGGACACGTGGATGCCTTGCTCCTTTTTTTCATACAGAGAATTGATACAGTGACAAAGGCTGTGAAATTAAAGAGAACTCAGGGAAGAATTTAAGAAAAATTTGGAAACAAATGAAAGAAAAAGGGGCAATAAGAAAGAGGAAAAATGTCAAGTAAAAGTATTTTGGTACAGAAACAGTGGGGTTAAAGTGAAAAGGCCAAGTATACCAAACCTACTTTCTATCTTGGCAAATCAAGAAAAGATTAGCAGATATAATTGCACTTAATTTCGTTGTATCTGTTACAATGACAAATAAAGATATTCTATTCTATAAACAACAGTGCATGACAGAGACGGGCGACCTCTAGCTTACCTGGTAGAGCGTGCGCTAAATGATGGCCAAATGAAGCCTCATTTTATTTATGTTCTGAGCCCACTAGATGGCGCTCTTGGTTTAAAGAAAAAGGCTCAAGAAATGACAATTCAGTGTGCTTTTAACCCTTTGTTGAACAGAGAGCGCTATCTAGTGGGCTCAGAAATAAAGAAAATGGTTCATAAAGCTTCATGAGGCTTCATTTGGCACTTGGCAGCGGTGAGGTTAAATATCCGACCTGCAACACGTCCTCTTCTCAAACATTGATTTTCTGTCACTCTTAAGATGGTCTAATAAAGGAAAAAGCCCTAAAACTATTTTTAAAATAAAATAGAAACAGAAAGATATGGAGGTACAATATTATATTAACAACAACTTCTCAATTATCTAACAGTATGTTTACATGGAACTTCACATTCTCAGCATCATTAGGTTTCAGGTTACTGAATAACATTATACCTTTTAGTGTTTTATCTCTGACAGCACAACCCCAACACAAACATGTCTTTTTGCTTTAATGGTCTGTTTCTGTGGGGTTTGTGTTGGTGGTGATGTTTCCTGTCTGTGCTGGTAGCACTTGCTGATACCAAATAGCCAGCTCTTCTGCTGTTTATTTCAAATAATCTATTAAGGTAAAAGCCATTCCTTTCCAATCTGTCTCAGCAGTCTTTCCAGACACCAGTTACAATGAACAGCAAATGTGAAACCCTTTCTTATCTATTAGCAATTCCCTGATAGAGTATAGCATTTATTTAAATGGAACTTAATGAGATTATTATTAGATTAGCAAATTTAGTTCCCAGGAAAACGTACCTACTTTTAACCTGTTAAAATCAACATCTTTGTCTTTTACTCACTTCTATGCTATTAGAAAAAACATACTAAAGACTTAAAATGACTTACAAAACCTTTTTACATTCATTCAAACACTGTTGAACATGTTTTTTCTCATAAAGCATGTAACTTCATAGGCTACTTTTGTTAAATTGTTAAACAATATGTGGCACCGTAAAATGTCATGGCAAATGAGCCCCTGTAAACATCACGTGTTTCTTACATACTGTATATTTACAATGAAGTTATAAAGACAGAATGTGTCTAAGATATACTCACACGTCAGGGTCGGATGGAGAACCTTATGTATTAAAATGTATTTGTAGACTGGCAAACAGAAGACACCGTATTTCTAAATGTTGCTAACAGGTGATGCTGATGGGTTTTATTTCATGTTATATGTATGAAATGTGTTTTTAAATATTGTTTATGTTATATGATTTGCATTATGAGTAGGCAGCATGGCGGTGCAGTGGCTAGCACATCCTAAGAACATCCTAGTTTTGAAACCAGCTGGGGTCATTCTGTGTGGAATGTATGTCTTCTTTCCTCTGGGTGGTCAGATTTTGGTTTTGATGGGAACATGGAAAACACTTACACATAAAAACAACTTAATGTTTCAGTTAATTTACTAAAATTCATGTCTTAAAGTGATGGTTTGGAGTAATTTCCCCCTAGGGTCCTTTGCACCATGACCTCGAGCCAAACACCCCCCACAGAAGCTTTTTTCACCTGGGTCTATTAGGAGAGTTAGCGTAGAGTAGCGTTATCAGCTGAATAGCTTAGCGCAGGGGCTAATGGACCCACGTTTGTATCTTGTAAATGACCCCACTAATAATGCCTGAAATGATACCAAACTTCTACAGTAGTACATATAGGTTATGTACTCATAAAACAATGGATTGGAAATTTTGTAAGTACACCAGGAGTTTATGAACACTTGCCTGCTCTCTTCTGCTCTCTGTTGCTGCTGCTGCTGCTGCTGCTGCTACCTGCAGTTAGACGAGTGCTTAGGACCATCTACAAATTACTACACCGAAAAGAGATACAACAAAAATATTTATTAATTTAATGATTAAATAAGGTAATGTCTCCAAACTTACCTCAATTATTACTTGTCTCCTGCTAGTTATACTAAAGCACTTACTTTAAAAATAAAGTTAAATTAAAAAATATTTTTGTTGCATCCCTTTTCGGTGTTATAATTTGTAGACGTCCCTAAGCACTCGTCTTACAGCAGCAACAACAACAGCAGAGAGCAGAAGCCAGGAGGCAAGTGTTATTTACATAAACTTCTGGTGTACCTACTTTCCAATCCATTGTTTTATGAGTACATAACCTATATGTACTAGTGTAGACGTTTGGTATAATTTCGGGCATTATTATTGGGGTCATTTACAAGATACAAACGTCCATTAGCCCCTGCGCTAAGCTATTCAGTTGATAACGCTACTCTACGCTAACTCTCCCAATGTTCGACCCAGGTTAAACAAGCTTCTGGGGGGGTGTTTGGCTCGAGGTCATGGAGGACCCTAGGGTGAAATTACTCCGAACCATCACTTTAAGTGCTGTCGGAGGAAACAGAAGGACCTAGAGAAAACCCACATGTAACACGCAAGCTCACAGGAAGACCGCAGCCAGAAAGGTCAGGTTTAAACCCTCAAAACCCAAATTAACAGGATAGAGATCCAATCAATGTAAAGGATGGGGCCAAAAATAATACTAAATTATTCTTCTATATATTAATTTGAGGCCAATATAAAGACAATTTTAAGTCACTGAAATATTGCTTGAAATCTTTAGAAAGAAAAGTCTTCATTTCTTATTACTTTTTGGTTGTTTGCTAAAGCAGGTAAACCCTCACCCTCTTTAGTGAGGCATTCATGGACCATCAGACATAAGCAATTTCACATCAGTTGCTTAACAGCATACATTAAATTATATATTCATAGTTATTCAAGTCGTAAAACAATAGTCAGTTGCCCAAATGTACATTGAAACAGGTTTTTCATGCTGTAATCAAGAGATCCTGGTGACGGCCAAATGAAGCCCCATTAAACTTCGTGAACCATTTTATTTATTTTCTGAGCCCACTAGATGGTGCTCTTGGTTTTAAGAAAAAGACTCAAGGAAAAGCAATTCAGCGTGTTTTCAACCCTTTGTTTAACAGAGAGCACCATCATTAAGAGATCCCTTCCTAATGTGCTTCGTATGTAAGCGATGAGTTGTTCTGTGTAAAGTTACATCCTAAAGTTTATCTGAAGTTAGCATGAGGCTTTAAAAGTCATAGTAGGACAAATCATGTGTATATCTTTCAAAGTTCCAACCCTTTGTAGTAGCAAATTCCCTCTTTGTGCTACTATCCCCCCACCCCCAGCTCAGCAAGAAAACATTGTTTGGGGAAACATAAAGAGTGAATTAGGAAATCGAAAGACTAACCATAGAAGATATCAAGTTGATTAGATTAACTGAGCATATGGACATGTGACTTAGGCTCTGGAACAGACTTGAATGAAAAATGTGGACCTACCCGATTAATGAGCTGTGTTGTAAGAAAATCTTAATCATTAGACAAACATTTGGTAAAACAAACACATGGTGAATTTGTTGTAACAACACCATCACATTTATTTCTGGTTTGTTTCAGTATGTATTTTGCGTTCTAAAAATGAAAGAAATGTGCATATTTTTGTTTGTTTGCTGGCAGAAGGTATATTTTTAGTTAGTTATTCCAGCCACTAGGTCGCGTTGTCATACGCCAAGAGTTGCGCGGTGCCTCTTGGTTGCTCTCTTTTTCTTTTCGGGCCAATCAGGTACAGTACATTGTGTGAAATAAATAGGTAAATATTGCATAACTGGTTAAAAACATGTATGTACAAAAAGTTAAAATGATACCTGTGTTCATTTTTTAACTGGATGATATGTTATAGATGAGATTGACTTTGGATGGATGTCGATGGATTTCATGTGTAGCGGCCGACACCAGTGTTTCCATGTGTTAGCAAGGTATTGTTAGCATGCATAAAGCCTCACCTATGCTATTTTATGTGGTTACTGGTAAAGTACAACAACTCTGTGTTTTTTATGTATTTAGACATCAGAGTGACAAGTGTGTGACGTTGTGCGCTCCCTGGTGAAGCCCGTTTTTCAGAGTCTGTATTCTGTGAAATGTAAGTGCTTTCTAAGTCAAACTGTACATTTAAGAATCAACTGGAGTTTATTGTGAAGATATACTCATATTGTTTTATTTTTGTTTTCTATGTCAATATATACTGTAATAATGCACAAACTGAAAGCAAAACAAATGGGTTCCAGCTTTTTTTTCCTCTTTTTTTGCCGTATGGTTTGGATCATTTTGTTTTAATTATTCCTTTGGTTTAGGCCTTTCTGTCAAATTGAAAATACTGCCAATATAACAGAAATAAAGGAACCCCGAAGAAGTTATTGTGTTCTGTGTGGGTCTAAGTTCAGCAGGCTACATTCCCAACGCTGAAAGCCTTTAATGCCAGAAAAACAAGCTAAACATGTCTTGCCAAATTACAGATCTTCTTTCTGTGCTCCTTTTTGTGATCATTTCATACTCATTTACCGCTTTATCTCTCTGTGGTACATGCTTTTTGGGTTAAAGAGAACTTTGTGTCCAATTTCCAACCAACTGAAAGGCCCAAATCATAAAAGATTTTTTTTTATTTTTAATAAAAGACTGCTGCCATTCCCATCATCTAAAAGCTATAGAGAAGTCAGGGTGGGTGTTCAGGGATAAAATATTTAAATGTGAATGGATCTTTGTCAGGTCAAAATGCTTCCTCTTCATATGTCATCCTCAGCCAAGAAGAAGAAGGAGACAGCAAAAGAGGTAAAAAAAAAAAAAAAAGCCTTGCACACCATGCTGCCACCATTTCCCATCATTAATGAGCTACAAAGGATTCTCCATCAGGTCAAACACATTTTGTCCTAAAGTGGTAGGCTCTGACTTATCAAAACGATTACCCACATGGCTTTCATTCAGCACGTTAAATGTGTCACTAGATGTAAAAAACTGGATGTTCTTCATCATTATAAGAGAAGAACTTTTATGTTCAATAGTGATTCATTCAGACTCTTTATTTTTGATTAACTGCAGAGCACGACTGCATTGAATATGAAAAGCTTTTTACATTTGAGTTATGTGTGAGCTTTTAGGCTAAGCTAAACAGTATGTGTCGGCTTGTGCACATGAATACATTTACATGTTTGCAAATGCATGTCCATTTGTGTGCATGTTTGCATGATTGGGAGAATGTGCTGTTTTGAACTACTTAAAAGTTTCTGTGAGGCTGTTTATGTGTCATATTTATAAGGCCTTTTTTATTTGACTGGGCGCTGATTTATGCCCCCACATTCATATTCAAAGTGCTATTTGGTCTGTGTAACCACGTAACTGTTCTGCTATCTTCCAGCTGCAGCTACAATATAATGTTTAGGACTTTACTATGAATCTCTTTCCTGTAACAAGCTTAAGGGAAGCTGCAGTCGAACAAAAAACACCTTGTTGAAGAAATGGAATTACAGTGCTTTCATGTCCTTGGTTTTTCCTTTCTGCACTTTTGCTGCTGCACCCCCCTTTCTTTCCTGTGTCTCTCTTAAAAATCAAGTCTCTGGTCCTCCTTCAATAAAAGCAAGAATGTTTCTTCATCAGACTGAAGTGGACCTTGAGTCTATTCAGCACCAGCTCCTTTTCAAATGAAGAGAACTTTGCCGTTATGACCTGTGTGGGAAAGACAGGCAGAGGCCGTTCACAAAGCTTTTTATAAGGCTTTATTAAAGAGAGCCTCTCCTTTCTCTCTTTCTCTTATTTCTCTCTTTTCCATTTCTTTCTCTGCCGCTTTCTACGCTGCTCGCTCATTCAGCGCAGCCCTTTTATAAGGCCCATTGCTTGCCTTCACTCAAGCCCCCGTACTCTCTCTTTCTGAATAAGGGGCCAGCTTCCTCTCTTCCTTTTCTTAGTCAATGACCTGCTTTTGTACTTGAGACTTTTTTTTACACCTCCAATAAAACTGGCCCTGCAGCATGAACACAAAAAAATTAGGGCGGGGCAAGTTAACACGTTATTATCGCGTTAACTCATTGATTAATTAACTCTGACAATTATTTTATCGCGCATTAACGCAGTTTTTATTATTTCTTTTATTATTGTAAAAGTCTGTTGCTCACAGGCTTTTATTTTGTAAAAGTCTGTTGCTGACTGCTGCCACACATACAGGAACTGGAAAAGAAAAGAATTGGCGGATAAACAAACCAACAAACATGGAGAAGGGTACGGAACTTTTACATGGCCATTTTCATTTTAAAGTTCTTAAAATCTTCGGCGCAGTAGACAGAACCAAAGTTATTTGTAACCACTGCAAAGTTGAATTTTCTTATCACTGGAGTACTTCCAGTCTGAAATATCACATAAATGCAATACACACAGTTGATACCAGCAAATCATTCAACATATTTTCCAAAACATATTTTTATGTACTAATGAGTGGAACTTTTCCTCCACAACTGACTCGATACCTGCAATTATTTCTAAATCATTTCCAGATCCGACCTGACCAGAATGCAACTGTATAAATCAAGATGTCGGTGTGTTAGTGCACATTGTTTTGTCTTGTTTTTATTGTTAATTACGTTTTTTTGCTGCAGTACCCTTCCCTTAGAACAGGACTTCTAAGGGAAACTACTTGGAAGGCTTTCCGTTGAGTACACCCTATGGACAAACCAAGGTACATAAACAATTATTTTGTGGTATTGAATTTTTGAGAGTATTGTATGGTCATAGTTAGTATTTGGACAATGGACATTAAATCTCTGTTACATTAAATACATACAATAAATGAGTCACACTTGTGTCAGAGTCCAGGACTCCATCACTGCCTATTACATATAACAGTAGTCAGAAACTTCCAACTTCCGAGTCCTATGTCATGAATGCTTGAGTCCGATTACATAAATCCTCGAGTCCAAGTCCAAATCATCAGTGCACGTGTCCAAGTCGAGTCCAGAAAAATCGACTTGAGTTTGACTCGAGTCAGAGTCCAGGATTCAGGTATGTACTGGGACAAAAATTCAGCCCGGGACTTTGGGATGGAGCGTCCTTTGTGTAAAAAGCGCACACAAAACCTTTTTAAAAGTAATTATAATAGTAACTACAGAATGCAATTTCTGAAGAAATTTTGGTGTGAATGCTGTATGTTGAAAGGCTGATGCTACACTGGATTGCTGTCTTGAATCGTGTAAGAAGAAGGTAAAGTAGTGAGAATAGCTGAAAAAGTTGGAATGGATTTAATTAGTATAAATATCATTGAATAGTTGAATAATACCAATAATGTTTGTGTAGAGTCTTTTACCAACTCCTACATTAGGCCCTGAGGTGGGACCAAGGGAGAACTTGCTTGGACGCTAGGCCTGGCAAACTCGATTCCTTTTTAGGATTCAGGTTATTCTGAGTCACTCACTAAACTGATCCGGGTTGTGCGAGTCACTTGAATCACTTGAGTCAGTATTGTATGCTACATCCAAGGCGAGCTTTTGATTTGGATGAAATGCCATGTTTTCATTTAGAATCTTTTAATTTTATTTGAAAAAAATATCCATAAATATAAATGGTCTGAAAGAAAACCGAATATTCATTTAAAAATGACATGGAATTATATTTTTTTTACTTTAATAGGACTGACAAATAAGAAAGCCATCTGGATCTGAACATTTACAATGACTTAAAATCTCTTAAATTAAATTAAATTAAATTCCATGCGCCCGTTTTTCATGTATGCATTTAATGTTTTCAATGTGTATGTGCATCTTTCTTTGAATAATAAAGTTTTGTGAAGTAAAAAAAAAAAAACATGAGTTGGCGAGGCGAGCTTATAATGTTTCGGACTGTCTGCTCGACCTAATTGCATTTTAATATACTACATTTATACACTAAACCTACAGTAGGCCTAGCTAGGCTACGTGCAGAACATTGTATGTTGTTTCAAAAGTGAAAGAATGGCTTTTGTTGTTGATTTGCTTTACCCTGAGCTCGAGGAGAAGCTGCACTCGCTCGCTGCTCGCTCGTCTGTCTGAATCAGATCCACTCATGACAACGTAGCCGGCTGATTCAGTTGATTCGCGGGATTTACTGACTCCCGCGAGAACTCACGAGTCATCAACAACTCATGAGTCAGCGAGGGCTCGTGAGTTGTCGACAACTCATGAGTTGTCTGCGAGCCGAGCTGAGGCGAGCTTGTAATGTTTCAGACTGTCTGCTCAACCTAATTGCATTTAGCATACTACATTTATACACCAAACCTACAGTAGGCCTAGCTAGGCTACGTGCAGAACATTGTATGTTGTTTCAAAAGTGAAAGAATGGCTTTTGTTGTTGATTTGCTTTACCCTGAGCTCGAGGAGAAGCTGCACCCGCTCGCTGCTCGCTCGTCTGAATCAGATCCACTCATGACAACGTAGCCGGCTGATTCAGTTGATTCGCGGGATTTACTGACTCCCGCGAGAACTCACGAGTCATCAACAACTCATGAATCACCAACAACTCACGAGTCATCGAGGGCTCGTGAGTTCTCGAGTGAATCCCACGGTCTGCGAGCTTCCGGCCCTGAGTCTGCGGGTCGGGACTGTCTCTCTGCTCACTCAGGCGCTTGAGTTGACTTGTGGAGTTGCTGTTAACTACGAAATTATAAGTTATAAAGCTTTTTGCAGCTAAGATGGCTAGGAATAGTAGAAGCTAATGTTGCATGAGGTTTGTGTGTGCCGCTGTTATCATGTTAGATTGAATTGTAGTAGGACTCTACTGAACCGGGTTAATGATGCTAGAGACTCGTGATTCGTGAGTCAATTTAAAGACTCGGGTTAAAGATCCGAGTGAATCACAACTCGAACAGGTCTATTGGACGCGTGTTCTGCGTGCCAATAATCAATATCCACATTCTGTCTGCATTTCGGTGCTGTGACCCATTTATTTTCCTGACGGCCTGCTCACCGTCGCACAAGCAATACAGTCCATTTAATTTCATATCTGGTTTAGTTCCATTCATTTTCTTTTGCACACAAATCAAACAATGGCACGCAAACCTGCTGTATGCTTTCCCCTTTTTCCACACACCTGTGTACCTGTGGCTGATTACCTTTATGCTTTCCCAAAGGCAATGCTCCACCCAGTGCTCAAACATTAAACTGCAGATTTATTAGCATAACCAACGTGGTATATAAACAAAACAAAACAAAGTGGTGTAATGGCTCCAACAGTTTGAAAGATGTGGAATATAATGATATAATATCTGTAGTTAATTTTAAGATGATGCTTCAATTTGGATGAAGAAGCAGCTAAAGGAGAATGAATGAGTCTGAAAAGTGGGAAATGTGTCACATTAGGGAATCTCAATCAGCTGTGTTGAATATTTTCAAAAAGTATGAATGTGAATTAAAAAATGTATAAAACTCAGTTAATGAAAGATTAACCATAATCATAAGGAATAGTTGATCATAAGTATAGAGGAGGAAGAAAAGAGAAAAGGAGGAGGAGACGAGTAGGAGAGGAAGAGAGGAAGAAAGTAGGAGAGGAGTTATTTGTTAGTTAACATGATGTCATGATGGACTAACTGACCAACTGACTGACTCTTAACTGTCCTTGGGCCTCAACACAAATAGGTCTGTTCTTCTGCAGTCTGGACAGTTTATGACTCAAAATGGGGCAACTTTAGTCTCTCCCATCGGTGGGCCAGCCTACAGAGCTCAGCCTTGAGCCTTCCAGGTGTGGCTCTCTCATCAAACCTCAGGAGATATTTGCTGATTTGTTCTAGTGATTCAGATGGAAGCCCCTTATCTACAAATGTCCTTGGGTCGAGGCACGCAAAAAAATCATAAAGGGCTCCATTTGCACAATAACGAGTGTGAATGCTCTCAGTTACTACGTATCCTCTGCACTTAATGAATGTTATTCCTCTGCTACTTAATCTGGCACGGTCTTTTTCTTTCTGATTTTTCTTTCAGGTAGAGCTGCCTCTACCACTTCTTCAGATCCGTTGTCCTTCAGGTTATTGTTAGCCCACTCAACAAAGACCGCAGCTTTTGTGACATCATCCATGTGGACCTAAAGATGGCCCTTTACTCAGCATCGCCAAACCCAGACTTATGCATTGTGTACTGCGAGTCTCGGGGTGGCTTCATGATCTATAATGTGGTAATGGTTAAAATTATGCACAAAAGTAGTCAGTAGGACAGTAAGTAGAGCTGGAGTTCACTCTGTTGGAATTCACATGAATTAAACCACTTAATTACCACTACATCTACTATCTAGTATCAGTAATGTTTCATTTCACACAGAATGAAGTGTTCTGGGCCGTTTGCGTTGGTCCATGCATGGCAAAACTTTTGTGACCGCATCCACGGCAATTATTATTTTATATACACTCACTGGAAAGTTGGCAACCATGTTGCTTTCTGTATGCTTTCATGTAGTCTATATCTAATTTAGGCTTTAGTCTTTTATATATATTACATATGTGTTGCTGAGCTGTTTTTTGAATCAATTTCATGCTAGTATGCAAGAAATATTCAAAAGCAACAAGCATTTAAGCAAATACAAACATGGCTTTTCCCTTTAACCAACTTCCCACTACTCACATGAGAATCCATGTTTTGTAGCAACCCCAGGCTGCAGAACTTTTCCTATGTTAGACATTGCCACCCTTCTGTCCTAAATATTTAATTAAAATGTCATTAATATTTGTAGTAATTAGCTTACCATTTGTTATATCAATCAATCAATCAACATTTATTTATATAGCACTTTACAGTCACCAACAGGTATCCAAAGTGCTTCACATCAGAAACCAAGACTAAAACACACATCATATAACATATCATACGAAAAAGAATGACATATAGAAACAATAAAATCAGAAAAGGTTACATAGGAAATAGGAGAGAGAAATTGTCACACCACTACTATGTATTAAAAGCCTTTCTAAACAGATAAGTTTTAAGTCTAGACCTAAAAAGTGCTACATCTGTAGTCGTCCGAATTTCAGGGGGTAACTTGTTCCAGAGTCTCGGGGCAGCAACTGCAAAAGCCCGATCACCCCACCGTTTATACTTTGACCTCGGGACTTCTAAAACCAGCTGATTTGAGGACCGCAAGGACCGGTTGTGCTCACGCAGTGTTAAGATATCAGACAAATACTCCGGGGCAAGGCCGTTTAAGGCCTTAAAAACAAACAATAAAATCTTAAAATCGATTCTAAAACGCACAGGGAGCCAATGTATGGGTATAGAGAACAGGAGTGATGTGTGCGCGTCAAGACGTATTTGTTAAAAAGTGAGCAGCGGCATTCTGTACAAGTTGAAGTCGTGAGATGGTGGTCTGATTCAGACCAACATAAAGAGCATTACAGTAATCCAACCTTGAACTAATAAAGGCATGAATCGCCTTTTCTAGATCATGCCTGTTAAGGAAGGGCTTAACTTTAGCCAGGAGACGAAGCTGGACAAAACTCATTCTAACAACATTGCTGATTTGCTTATCAAATTTCATGTTGCAATCAAAAGTAACCCCCAAATTTTTGACAGCAGGCTTAAGGTATGAAGCCAGGGCTCCCAAACTCAAAGCTGGACCGTCTGGCATATCTGAAGTACTGAAGATGATACACTCAGTTTTAGCTTCATTCAAATGAAGAAAGTTTTGTGAAAGCCACAACTTAATATCATTAATACAGCTAAGCAGGGAGTCTTTTCTTATAATAGCCCCTAAAGGCAACATATATAAGGAAAACAGGATGGGGCCAAGAATAGAACCCTGGGGTACCCCACAGGAGAGAGGAGCAGTTGACGAGGATAAATCACCAATCATAACAGAGAAGCTTCTATTTGCCAAATAGGATCTAAACCATGTAAGTACCGAGCCTCGGATGCCTACACAATGCTCAAGGCGAGAGAGGAGGACTGCATGATCCACTGTATCAAATGCCGCCGTGAGGTCCAAAAGCACCAAAACAGCAGGATTCCCGGCATCTACAGATAAGGCAATATCATTATGCACTTTAAGTAGTGCAGACTCAGTGCTATGACGTGATCTGAAACCAGATTGAAATTTTTCAAAAAACAAAGTTCTGTTGCAAAAAGGCTTGTAACTGTATAAAAACAACTTTTTCCAAAACCTTTGACAGAAAAGACAGATGAGAGACTGGTCTGAAATTGGACAACACTGTAGGGTCAAGATTAGGCTTCTTAAGTAGGGGCCTGACCACAGCATGTTTAAAGGCAGCTGGGACAGAACCTAAAGTAAGACTGGAATTAAAAAAAGTAAGAAGACTTAACCCAATGGTGCTGTTAAAAACCTCCTTCACTATCCTGGCAGGAACAATGTCTAAAGGACAGTTGGTCGGTTTCATGTGTTGCACTACCTCGGTTAGCAATGTCAGAGAAACTGGCTTAAATTCCCCAAACACAGCAGAGTGCACAGGAGCAGCAGGCCTAAATACATTGAAATTAGCACTGGCGTTTTGCCTGACAGATGCAACTTTGTCAGTAAAATAACAGAGAAATTTCTCACATGTACTGTTCGAAACATCTGTCGGAGCAGAGGTGCATGGATTTACAACAGAGTTTATCACATTAAATAACACTCTGGGTTCGTGGCAACTGTTGGCTATGACGGATGAGAGATGCTGCATCTTCGCCACCTTCACAGCCTTCTGGTATGCTGCTAGACTGTCCCTTAATGAACCCAGAGATACATGCAAATTGTCCTTCTTCCACCTACGTTCAGCTTTTCTGCAGTGTTGCCTAAGGGCCCTTGTGGTGTCATTTAGCCAAGGGTCTGCCTTAGGTTTAATAGTTTTAGTCCGAGCAGGGGCAATAGAGTCTAAGATT
This sequence comes from Perca schrenkii, assembly GCA_025617405.1. Classification (NCBI taxonomy): domain Eukaryota; kingdom Metazoa; phylum Chordata; class Actinopteri; order Perciformes; family Percidae; genus Perca; species Perca schrenkii. Next base: position 28,070,142 of record CM046796.1, read on the forward strand.
TCAGTGCATGTGGAGTGGAACACAGAGAGAATGTTATCTGGGGAAGAGGGAGATACCAGACCATTCTTTGCATAAAACTGTGAGCCCACAAAAGCAGAAGCAAACTCTCCAGCTGAAGAGGAGGTGATGCAGCGGCACCTAGAAGCTAGGGATATAGGCCTCCTAGCAGGTGGTGGAACACTAATCTCAAACCTGATGGGGAAGTGATCTGAAATACCAGTTTCTGTTATTTCACTGAGTGAAACAGAAAGCCCATATGAGATGATGAGATCCAGGGTGTGGCCAAGATGATGTGTCGGCCCTTCCACACATTGATTAAGACCAAATGAGTTTAAAAGAGTTTTAAAATCATTAGCAAGTGGGTTTGAGGGACAACACACATGGATATTGAAGTCCCCACAAACCAGGAGCTTGTCGTATTTAGGAACAACGTCAGCTAAAAACTCAGAAAACTCACATATAAAATCCTTGTTGAGTTTTGGTGGGCGATAAATAACTGCACACAACACAGGAGAGTCCAGATCAGCCACAAACAGCTGAAGCTCGAAACTATTATAACAAGATGCAGGTAATAATCTGCATCTGTACTCCTCTTTGAAGAGCGTGGCCAGCCCACCACCTCGACCTGACGCTCGCGGGGAGTTGAGGAAAGAACAGCTGGGGGGGAGGAGCTCCGAGAAGGCGCTGTCATCACCTGGTCTCAGCCAGGTTTCCGTCAACAACAGAAAGTCCAAAGTATTGGGAAGCACGGATGATCGGGCGGAGATTCCCATGCTCGCAGCCTCGCTTTGAGCGCTTCCTGTTGCAGCAGCGGGGAGACGGGCACTCAGAGTTGGGTATAGTCGACCGGGGCCACCGGTAACTGTATACCGGAGAACGCCGCGGATTGCAGCCTATGAACTCCGCGGAAAACCCAAAACAAGAATGGCCCATATCGCTGGTGGAGGATGATGCCAGGTACGCTTTGAGCCTGACACAGACTCCGCCTCTCTTACCGCGTCTCCTGCGGCGATTGTTGCGGAGCGGCAGGCAGGGCTGACGCCGTAGATAGGCCGGTATGGACGCCAGGAAAGGCGGCGGCGTAGATTGACCATCAGAGCCGTAGATCGGCACTTTCTCCGCAGAATAACATATACTTAAAAGAGTCAGGCGGTCATACACCAGCAGAGGTGACACATTTTGAATGACAAACAGTAGAAAGAGGCAAATATACAATAAATCCAACAGAGGTAAGCGGCGAGACACACACAGCGGCGCCATCTTCCTTATATATTCAACTTATATATATTTGTTTTTATAATAGTTTTTACCTTCTGCTTGTAGAGTTCCTCTCAGTCTGTGTTCTGAGACTGTGATTTCTCATACCTTAGCTGGTTTTGGTGAACAGACTTTTTCATATTGTGTTAGGGACATAGTTTGAGCGAAATGTATTGTTGCCTATCCATGGCACCCAAAAGTGGTAAGTTGGTGGAACTGCAAATGGATTGTTTTGGTGACCTTGGGAAATATCAAAACACAAGAAATATGTTAAAGGTGCAATACAGTATGTAATACTGACAGCTAGCATTTAAAATGTTTACTGCAGTTCAAAATCAAAATATCAAAATACTGGAGAGAGCCGTCTCCCCTAGTCCTCCTTCCCAGACCCAAAATTCACACGGTTGCCAGGTTGAGAACCCTGAACCACCTGTCATACTTGTCTTTTATGTTTGGTAGAAATGCGGTCCTAACTTCTTGTTCACCCACTTCAGTAGGTGACAGTGTCTTGAAAAACTAGGGTCCTAGAAATGTGGTCCTGAAAATGCAGCCTCCGGTACTGCAGCTACATGTCAGCTCTAATCCAGAACAAGCTCTTCCAGCTGCACGTGCCCGAATCCACCTGCAGTTGGATCGCAAAAGCAGCATGTGAAGCTGGGGGAACACGTCTCAAAACCATTAGGCTGCGTTCTTTCCCCTGTGCTCTTTTCTGCTGCACCTCCATCAGTTAGTAATGCTCATGAAGTTTGCAGCAACACAACCCTTATTCTCAGGACTCTCCAGTCAACACTGTGGAGTCCTTCCGCTTCCTGGTTTACATCATCTCTCAGGACCTCAAGTCTTCAAATGTATTTACTTTTATACTATATGGTATTTACTCTGTTTTCTATATGATAATATATCAGTTATAGGGATCCATTATAAGTGCTCTATTATTCTAAAAGGCGATCATAGCTCCTTCTGCCTCCGTCATGTAGCCTCCACATGGGGTAGCACCTGGCAGAGAGCCAACTTCAATGGCCTGAAGCAGTCTTCTCTAAAAAATGTCAGACTCAGCAGTTAAAGAAGTAGGATCAGCAGAAAAGAATTGCTTAATTGACAAGAAGTACAGTCCCTCCCTCTATATAAAAACCCTAAGGTTTCTTTGTTCGTTGACACACTCTCACAGACTGCATTGTTACTCTGTCAGACTGTCTCCTTCTTCTGCAAAAGAATAAAGAAAATAACTTAAATAACTCCAGCGTGTCAGACAATCTTAATTTCCAGCTTCATCACCGAACACCAAAGAGATTTTCCAGGATGGATGAACTTCCTGCGACAGCTGAAAAAAATCCAACCTACCAAAGACAATGATGGTGCACTTCTACACTGCCATCATCGAGTCCATCCTTACCTCCTCCATCGCCATCTTGTACACTGTACACTGCTGCCCCCACCAAGAACATGGGAAGACTGCAGCGTATAATTTGCTCTGCTGAGAAGGTGATTTGTTGCAATCTTCCGTCCCTACAGGACCCTTATGCCCGACCTTGTCCGATCTCGGAAGCTAAGCAGCGTCAGCTGGGTCAGTACTTGGATAGGAGACCGCTCTGAAATACCTGGTGCTGGAACCTTTAGAGCTGGCTCAGGTTTGCCTTGGACCTGCTTCTAATTATGCTGTTATGTAGTAGGTGTAGACTGCCAGAGGACTTCGTTTGACACACTGAGATCCTCTCTACTCTCTCTTTCCATCTGTGTGCATTCATGTCCCAGTAATGCTTGTTACTAACTAAACTCCGGGAGATTTATTTTTGGGAGTCCTCATGTTTTCTCGCCTCGCAGATTTCCTTGGATGAGGGTGGCACCTAAATCATGGTCGCAGCTGCCGCTGTGGTCCTGCTCGGCGCCCTGCTACGACCTGCTACGCCCTGAACTGCTACAACTAGTGATGGTCAAATGAAGCTTTGCGAACCACTGTCTTTATTTTCGGAGCTCACTAGATGGCACTCTCTGTTCATCAAAGGGTTGAAAACACACTGTATTGCCATTCCTTTAACTTTTTCGTTGAACAGAGAGCACCATCTAGTGAGCTCAGAAAAGAAAGACAGTGGTTTGCAAAGCTTCATTTGACCATCACTAGCTACAACTACTATTTCTAGTCATAGTTCCATTATCTTTATTGTTACTATAATTGTCACTATTCATCATACCCCCAACCAGCACCGGCAGATGACCGCCCACCAAGAGCCGGTGTCTTTCCAATGTTTCTGCCTAAAAGGAAGTTTTTCCTCGCCACTGTTGCACTAAATGCTTGCTCTTGGGGGAATTATTGGAATTGTTGGGTCTTTGTTATTTATAGTGTGCTCTAGAATTACTATCGTATCTGTAAAGTGTCTAGAGATAACTATTGTTATGATTGATACTATAAATACAAATTTTATTTAATTGAAAGATTGTGGCCAATCCATCCCACCCTAGACACAAACCTTTTGAAAAACTCTCCCTGACAGGAGGCTGCGGCCCATCAGGACCAAAACCTCACATTACAAAAACAGTTTCTTCCAGACACAAGTAGGCCTAATCAACAAGGCCCGGAACCCCGACTGACAGACTCTGACAGTCTCTTAACCGCCTACCACTAACATTGCGCATATTAATACATACTGTCAACCTTTGCACATCCATTGATCAATATTTTTGCACACCCTGCACAAACCGTACAGGCTCCATATTTGTAGTATTTATAGTGTCTTTTCATAAACTTTTGATGTAATATACCTATTCGGTATTTATGTTCTCGACTGTAGCAGTACTTTGATTTATTATTAATTCCCTTTTAATATATTTATTGTATGCACCAAATACACCAAGCTTTGAAAACCTTCTTTGTCAATAAATCTGATTCTAATTCTGATTCTACAGCTGACTGTAGGATCGAACAACAGCCAGGGGAAATGGATAAATGGTTATATATATATATATATATATATATATATATATATATATATATATATATATATATATATATATATATATGTGTGTGTATGTGTGTGTGTGTGTGTGTGTGTGTGTGTGTGTGCACAATAACAGTGATACTGGTTGTGCAAATTGCAAAGGCAAGTTTTAATGGATTATGTACACTTTCTGCTTCCAGATTTACAAACAGCTGGGACATAGCATTACTAATTATTTAAATCTCCCAACACAGCTCAGGGATAACCATCTATACACTAGTTAGCTGTTCTAAATATTCAAAGTCTGAAATGCAGTGGCTGACTTTGTGTTTTGAGAATCTAAACCTCATTTGAAAATTTGTATTTTCTTTGCTTGTTTTTCCATGTCACTTTTTGTTTCGACTGAAGCAATGTGATTCATTTAAAAATTATAATACAAAATCGGAGTTACTTATATGAAGAAAGACCTTTTTGGGAAGCGTCAATGTTCATGGTCTGGATTCAGATTGTTGTTTCTCTGCTAGTTGGTTTTACTGTAGATTGCAGATACAAAGTACACTCGTAACTCTGCATGAAAAAGGAACAGTGTTTGAAGTGGGGATTTAAAGAGTCATAAATAAAGTTGTACAGAAAAATCTCTGCATTTTAATCTCACCCAGGTGGCTCCGAAGAACAGACACATATTCTTGTAGATTCAAAGATTTGCAGTCAAATGAAAACTCACACTTCATTCTCCAGGGCTGAGCAGTGCTAACTTTGGAGCAAATATTGTTTTATTCTTAATTATGTCCCCCCTCGCCTGGGCTCTCAGCCTTGGAACTCACAGAAGTGGGAGATATTTGGGGAGAGCTGTACAGTGCCTGTAGGGGAGAAAACGAGGACATATTCCACTGATCAAATGATTTTATTATTGCAAATCAAAAGAGAATAATTTAACATCTCCCTCGCTCACTAACTCTGTGCTGTACTCTACTATCACTCTTCATTATTTCTCTCTGCCTTTGTCTCATTCCCTCTTTTGATATAAAGGTACCTTTGATTTCACCAAATGAAATGCCACAGCTCCGTGAAAACTGTATGATCTGAGACCTTGTATGTAGTCACATGCAAATGATAAGCGTGTATGGGGATTTTAGTATGATAGTGCTTTCCAAAGGTCAGTAAACTGAACAGGGAGTTGTTCCAGTGCCCTTAAGGTTTAACTTGCACGGGGCACCATAAAACCGAATCAGCATCTTTGCCTACTGTTCTCTTAAAGCCAGGACACACCAGCCAGATGACCGACCGTCGACAGAAAAGCCAGTCGAAATGATCAGTCTCCCCGTGTTGGTCCAAAAGGTGCCACACAACACATCAAAGAGACGAGACGTAATACGCCTCCATAACAGCAGGCGGCGCTAATCTGTATTGTTGCCCAAAAAATTAAAACCGCCAGCTGATTGGACGAACGCGTCACATGGGTTTGTTTTCTCCGGAAATTCAAAGCCAGACTGTCATGGCGGCCGTTGAGAATACGATCTCATATTGTACTAAAATAGTAGCCTGACAAGCCAGACCCACATCCAGATGTAGGGTCTGGGAACTCACCATTGACGGAGCTCGATCCGAGGGGCGGGATAAACGGTTGTCATTCAAATTTCCTCTGCACGTAATAGGATAGCGCTAAAACCAGGCAGAGCAACGAAGAAGGTAGCAAAGCTAGTTGATAGATTAAACTTTTGCCGTATCCGGTCGGCAAAATTCCGAACACATCTTCCTTTTTTAAGAATGATTTCTGTGCCGTTCTTTGTTCTTTTATCAAAGAAAAGCTTAACTCCAAGTCTTCCAGAAGTCCGGTGTTCCCAGCAGCAGCAGCCATAAGCCCCGCCCACCGACTCTATACACAATGTGATTGGCCTGACCAAAATTTGGTTTTTGCAGCTTGAAAGTCAACGGAGAGTGCCTAGACCCCTCCTGGCTGCCAAATAAATTTGCTGCCACTAGGGGGATTCTAGATTTCTAGGCTACTAAAATAGTTCACTGAAACATGTTTCTGAAAACATTTTAAGTGAGAAATAGGCCATGCAGTTGCTGAATCTGTCTTCATTTCAGATCGACAGAGGTCAGTTTAAAAGATTTTCGTCAGATTTTGAGAGACTCTAGTCACGCTCATTTCGCTCGCCATTTCCGGGTGAGTCCCGACTGCCCTGGCGCCGACTGAACATGTCAGGTCGGCCAAAATGAACGCTGACAGCCCCCCAGACCAGGTGCGTAGCCAGTAATGGGCCAGGCCGGCACTGGCCCACCCACTTTACTCACTGGCCCGCCCAGCCAAGTTTGATCAATACGTTTTGTTTTCTGATGAAAAATATTCAAATGTATGTAAAAAAAGAAGTAGTAACAGAACTAGCTGTGTATGTTTTGATGTGTTTTCTCTTCTGATTAAAAACCAAACTGTTTAAACCACAGAATAAGGATCAACCAATTAGGACGCCTTGGAACGTAGGTGGTTGCTACGGTAACAACAGGCAGACTCTCCGGGCTGCCTTCAGCTAGCTGACGTTAGCTAGCTGGCTTTTTAGACAATGTACCATGGATGTGTTAAGCAATGTACTGTTAACAGTTACCGCGACAACAATGGCTTCTCTTTAAAGTGGCACGGACAGTTTTCTTGGATGGAATACAGTGTAAATAAGGACGAGCTTTTCAGCAACATGTGCAGACATTTCCCCAGCAGAGCTGACAGCCCATCAGCCAGAGAGGAGGCCCTCACAGAGGTAACTTTATATTAAGTAGTAAAATGGGTTTCATGCTTCTTGCGTTATTATTTAAGTAACCTAGTAACCTTCCTATTTAGTAAAAAATGATGAACACTGGTGATGGCTTCTAGCTGAAACATGTTTGTGTTTTGCCCACATTAAATAAGAAGATAACTTTATCTGTGAGTGATGTCTTTTTTAGTTTTCTTTGATCCTGTCACTGCCGTGGACTCGATACATGGTCTAAGATTTGGCGCCTTGCTGGCCACTTTTCATTATATCTTTCATAATTCAAACAGTGCTTGGCTGGAAGTTTTCATTCTTTGATTTTATTTTACTGCTGGTGGCTGCTCATGATCTGACCATAGCCCTGAAGCATATGGATAGGATATGTTACATGTGCGAGTTCTGTCTGATGTAGGCTATTCTATGTCATGCAGTATGTAATTTAGTTGCCTTCTCTGCTGTGTGGGTTCATGTTTAGTTGCCACTTTGTGCAATAAAATGCTTAATTTTATAACTTAAATGCTGCTGGTTCTACTGGTGCAAATATATTTTAGCCTGAATAGGTTAAAATCGACAGGTTTTTATCTATTGTTGTGTACTTTTTAGACTGAGTTTTGTTGGTTGAGCATGTTGGAGACAGTACTATTGCTGTTGTAATGCAGTATGTTGGAAGGTAAAATTGTTTTTTTCAGATTGTCCTTTTTGCTACTTCTACGTCGTTTTGAAAATGGCCCACTCACTATTGTACTGGTCCGCCCAAAATACTATTTCTGCCTACGCCACTGCCCCAGACTGACGACGGCACGGGACACACGGAACAGACTCGAGTCACTGACCTCGCCAGACTGTCCAAAGGCCGATTTTCGGCCCTGTGTGTCCCGGCCTTTAGAACGAAGTGATGTAACAAACCCTGGGCTTTATTGTACTTAAACTTGGTGAGTGGTCTTTCAAAACAGGACCCAACTTTCTTTGTCTTTTTCACTATTGAAATTAAGAATCTTTTTTTTATTAGTGTCCAGCCACATACCATAAATTAAAATCCAAAAATAAGGCGATTATATTTTTTTATTAGGAATTTAAAAGCACAACAACTTAAAGGAGTATCATGTTACAAAATCCCACAGGATAGTGCTTAAAAGCATTACTAAAAATACTTATTTCCAAAGTGGTCCTCAATGGAAACAACAAACAATACATGGAAACATACACATTGATGGAAACAAACAAAAAACAATATAATTCTACTAGTCCTGGCATCTCAACGCCCACATTTAAACTTAAAAGTGTCAAGTCTAAAAAATTCACCAAAGTCAGGCAGAGATTCGTGCAGCTAAGAGTTGCTTTATCCAGTTCATCAAGAAAAACATTGAGTTCACACCAAACATGCCTCTATAGAGCTCAACAGTGACTGCCTACTTTTTGCCCACTTTTTCGCCCACTGGCCAACCAGCTAAGAGATCAATTGTGACCATAAAACATTTAATTTGGCGCAAAAGAATATGTTGAAAACAGCAAAAATGGTAAAGGTACTAGACTGTGTACATAAACAACCATATAATTCAAAGTAGCAGCTCACTATAGTTGTTTGTGGGTTCTCCATCCATTACTCCTCTGCTTTATCTTGCTACTTGGACTGCATTTATATAGCGATTTGACTACTCAAAGCACTTTTACATAGAACAGAAAACATTCACCATTCACACACATTCATACTCTGGTGGCCAAGGTAGCCGTACAAGGTGCTTCCTGCTCATCAGATAAACATTCACACACCGATGGCACAGCATCGGAAGCAATTCAGGATTCAGTGTCTTGACACTTCGAGATGGGACTGCAGGGCCAGAGATCGAATCATCGACCTTTCCATTTGGTAGACGACTGCTCTACCACCTGAGCCACAGCAGCTTTGCCACAGACACTTTGACTGACTCCGAAGCACATACACACTCACACAAAGCGGCAGGAGGAGGGATGGAAATCCCCAGAGCTGTACGCCTCGGTTATGCTTGATCATCTCTATATGCAGGCTTTTATCTTGAAATTATATTCTGAGTAAAACACTATACTTTGTACTGATTGTACTGGTTATGCGCAGCATGCAATTGTAGGTTACGCACAGTATGCATTTGAACAGTCAAACTTTATAAAGGCAACTCTAAATCTGGCTGTGTATATATAGCCACTGAACGATGCGGGTGTGTGCCCTGTGGCAACAGCCTGCACAGAATTTGCTTCTATAAAAGCCGTCCTAAATGTTATTTTAAAAATCGCCTTTATTTAATATGCATGGGCAGGTTGTTCCATAGGGAAATCCCAGTAAAAAATTAGCTTATTCTTTTACCTTTAACATGAAGAACACTGCATGACATAGTACTAGCTCTTGTGTTGCATTTATGTTGGCTTCCAACCATTTCAATTTGACAATTCATATATTCTGGGGCCCTTTATTGACTTATTTCAAACATATGGTTAAATTCCAGTTTAACTCAATCTTCAATATAATACTAATAATCCAGTAATAATCCAGTTTGCCTCATTTGTTCTGCATTTTGTTTTTAAGCTTCTGGGAAAGTCCACTATGCCATGTGGTGCAGGCATAGTCATAGTGGCACTGGATTAGGGCAACTCAACAATGAGTGTAACATTATGAAAACTTAAGCTTCAATTGCTGTTTTTTTAAATGTTTTTTTGTTATGTTTTCTATTTGTATTTAAATTTTCTTGTATTTTAATTTGTTGTATTGTATTGCATTTTATTGTGACGCACTTTGTGATTTTTATCTGTGAAAAAAATCAAGTCCAAAGTAAGTCTCAAGTCATTTGGTCCAAGTCTTTTTTTTAGGGCAATTCAAGTCACAGTGTCAAGGCATGTCAAGTCCCAAATCAAGTCACTTTTTTTACACACATGATAAAGCACTTTTAAAATTTTTGATTAGAGAACTTTTAAAATCCAAAAGTGATTACCCGTGGCACAGACACAGCCATTGTGGTGGTCTGGTCCGACTAATGAAGCCTGATCAGGTTTTTTTGATGTTACGTGTTGCTATAGCAAAGAGTTTGACTGACAGCTAGTCATCCAATCATGACAGTCACATACTGGGGAGCTTTTTGAGTTGTTCAGTCATAATTCACAGTTTGCACTGCTACTGCTGCATAGAATAATTGATAGTTAGAAATTTGATAACATTAAATTATTAATATTATATTACTGAAACAGCATTCACAGTATTGTTATCTGATTCTTTATTCTTCAACTTATTCTCTATTCTTCAACCTCCAACTCCTGGAGCAGTCTTTTAAATCCTCTTCAGTCTTCTTCCTTTCTGAAATGCTACTCCTCCCACATACTTATACCTACAGATGTCATTAAAAGTTTAAACTGTTCACAAAACCTTAAGCTATTACAGTTGTATTCAGCTTCATGGTATCTTTTACGGGTTTTGTGGTATCTCTGTGTAAGTTTATTTTTTATTTTTCTGTGCTTATAATGGAGTGAACATTGCATGACTTAGTGGGTGATGACACCACTAGAGTGGGAAGCCTAGGAAAATCATCTTAAAACCTTCATAACTTGCTCTCACACCAACAATATTTACATTTAAGCAATATGCCTTGTAGTTTTTGAATTAGCTCAAAGCACAAGATACCCTCTCCTCCTTATCATCCACGGCAATGTAATTTCGCTTAATCCAGTCTTGAGCAAAAACCCTATTTCTAACTTTATCTGCAAAAATAACATGTCTACAGCTTCAGCAAAGTCTAGGGATGACAAAAGTGCGGAGTGTCCTGAACAAACCTGCCATTTTTAAATAGTTTAGCCAGAGACTGTGAGATATAACCTATTACTCTGTACTATTTACTGGAATTTATATTTTTGTTTATGGCAACCCGCAAAACCACGCCGTGGTCGACTGAGGAGGTACAGACTTTTTTGTGTCTGGTTGCTGATGAGCGGATCCAGCGAGAGCTGGATGGGGCAACACGGAATGAGAAAGTCTACCAACAGGTCTCTGAACTGCTGTCCTCACACGGCTACAACCAAACTTTCCAGCAATGTGGGAAAAGCTCAAAAAGCTTAAAAGTGATTATCGCGCCATCGAGGACCACAACGGCCGGAGTGGTTCAAAACGAAAAAAGCTGGAAGTGGTTTAACCAGATGGACGCGATTTACGGCCAAAGACCGACGAGCAATGGGAGGAGCATCTGCCCCGGCAACTCCAGCATGGGCAGCACTGTCGTCAACGGCGACAGCGTCGACACTGGCAACCGGTTAGTATAATGATGGAAAAGCTGACAGGAATGTGACTTTTCATACATGTGAAATGTAATGTTGTGCAAACCAAACAATAACACAGGGGCATGCTCTGTCTCTAGCTCGTGACACACTAATGATTCAAAAGCCATACAAACTCTAAAACTGAAACACTGCATTGATCAAAAAAAGAAGGCACATAAAGCATCCAAGATATTTGCATTAACATGCACAGTAGACACAGTATTAGGAGTACTATTGTACACCTGTGTTCTTTACTCTTGCGTGAAAAAGCAAACACATGTATTACATGTAAAACTGCATGTCATAAAGATGAGATGTCTAATAGCTGAAGCCATAACACAGGCATGCAGATTTAATTTTCTGTGTGCAAAAGCAACCAGTTTAGCATCATATTAAGAGTAAAAGCTAACTCTTCTAGTCTGTAGTCTGGGAGTCTATTCTTCGTGCTTAAATTATTATACTTGCATACATTTTTTTTCGCAAGTTCCAAAATGAATACCATTTTCTTTTTTTGTCTGGGCTGGAGGATATGACCTCGGGAACAGGAGCACCTGGCTGTCCTGAGGGAGATGCAGGTTTTGGAAGTGGAGCAGCTGGAGTGTATACAAGAACAGCGTGAGCGCCATTTCCGGATGGTGCTCGAAGATGCAGCCCAGGCAAGGGAGCTGAAAGCAACCGAGAGAAGGGAGGAGATAGCAGCAACTGCTGCCTTCAATCAGGCCTTCCTTGGCACTCTAAACCAGCTTGTACAGACGCTGCACAGCAAGCGGGACTCTGTTCCTCCACCCCTGGACTAGACAGTTCACCAGTTATGTACAGTACAGGCCAAAAAATTTGGACACACCTTCTGATTCAATGTGTTTATTTATTTTCATGACTATTTACATTGTAGATTCTCACTGAAGGCATCAAAACTATGAATGAACACATATGGAATTATGTACTTAAAAGTGTGAAATAACTGAAAACATGTCTTATATTTTAGATTCTTCAAAGTAGCCACCCTTTGCTTTTTTTGATAACTCTGGAAACCCTTGGTGTTCTCTCAATGAGCTTCATGAGGTAGTCACCTGAAATGGTTTTCACTTCACAGGTGTGCCTTGTCAGGGTTAATTAGTGGATTTTTTCCCCTTATTAATAAAAAAGCAAAGGGTGGCTACTTTGAAGAATCTAAAATATAAGACATGTTTTCAGTTATTTCACACTTTTTTGTTAAGTGCATAATTCCACATGTGTTCATTCATAGTTTTGATGCCTTCAGTGAGAATCTACAATGTAAATATTCATGAAAATAAAAAGGAAACGCATTGAATGAGAAGGTGTGTCCAAACTTTTGGCCTGTACTGTATATAGTTTGATGTTTAGAAACCATGTGTGTGTATTTTTCCATTTACAAACCTAACTTATGTAAATGATGTATATAATTTAGTTTGATGTTTGGACACTATGTGTGTATTTTGCCATTTAGGATCCTAACTTATGTATATAGTTTGTTGTGTTATTTGCGTCTTTGTACATTTGTTCAGTAAAGCCTTTTTAACTAATTACAGAATGTTTCTGTTTTCATGGTTTCATTTTACATCTCTTCCATCATGGTTTCATATTACAAGGGCTTTTGCATGTCATTTCCAATATTGCACACTGTTATAAATAAAAAAAATAAGACAATATATTAGACAGTGTTTTTATTATTTATCTATTCAAGTAATGAATCATACCTTCAAATATCAAATAATTGTCCTATGATGGTTAAGCCCTGTTCCCTCCACTGTTCAAATCTCCTATCCATTTTAGATGGCAAGAATTCCTCATTTTGTTGTGATTCTTGTTATTGAGTTAGAGAGTTTAAACTGGGTTCTGACTGTTGACCATACTTTCAACGTCACTTTCAACCCTTCATTTTTGATATTCAGGTTTCTCCAGGTCTTATTAGTCAAAAATGATTAAATAAAGTAATGTATCCAAACTTACCTCAAATAGAACTTGTCTCCTGCTAGTTGTACTACAGCACTTACTTTTAAGAAATAAGTTAAATTAATAAATATTTTTGTTGTATCTCTTTTCAGTGTTGTAATTTGTAGACGTCCCTAAGTACTCGTCTTACAGCAGGCAAGTGTTATTTAAATAAACTCCTGGTGTACTTACAAACTTTCCAATCCATTGTTTTATGAGTACATAACCTTTACATTTGTACTACTGTAGAAGTTTGGTATCATTTTGGGCATTATTAGTGGGGTAACTTACGAAATACACAGTTGGATCCATTAGCGCCTGCACTAAGCTATTCAGCTGATAACGCTAACTCTCCCAATGTTCGATCCAGGTTATGGGCACACGCATTTTTGTCTCAGTGCATGCATTGCATTAGTCCAGAATGAATGGAATTCTTTGTTGCCGTTAGCGTGTCGTGAGTAAAAGTGACCCAACAACAACAAATTACTAACTACTAACTAATTACTTATTATGGCCTGTGTAGTCACAACGAGTAAAAATAGCAATGCAGATTAAGACGAGACAATTTCCTAGGCAGATTAAGATTTGGGACTATATTGGGTGGAAGTAGGCTACAGCCGAAGCACTGCTACTCGGGCACAGAGATATCAGCAGCCCGCGGGGCTCTGCGGCCGGTGCAAAGTCACTGTTTCTGGGTGGCTACAACAAATAATTACAGTATCTCACAAAAGTGAGTACACCCCTCACATTTTAGTAAATGTTTCATTATATCTTTTAATAGGACAACACTGAAAATATTACACTTTGCTACAATGTAAAGCAGGGGTCAGCAACCTTTTTGATATGAAGTGCCCTTTTAAAAATGTCTTGTTTATTAGTGTGCATTGATAAGTATTGGCTTTTAACTCACGAAGGTTTTAATGTAGCCTACTTACAGTAACAAGACTAGCGTTAGTTCATCTGCCCCAGCGGCCGTTGGTAATCCTCTTTGTATTGTTCCCAGTCAGAGATATGAGTCAATCAAACTACCGTAAATAACAGGTCGCGCAACTGTGAACGTTGTAATTTGGCATGCGGATGAGAGAGTGCTTCAGCATTTCAACCATGATGTCAACACATCAATAACTCTCTTGCACACATATTGCCAGTGTGCCATTGGTTAAGGTCCCGCGTGCCCATGATGGCACGCGTGCCTAAGGTTGCTGACCCCTGATGTAAAGTATTAAGTGTACAGCTTGTATAACAGTGTAAATGTGCTGTCCTCTCAAAATAACTCAACACACAGCCATTAATGTCTAAACCGCTGGCAACAAAAGTGAGTACACCCCTATGTTAAATTCTCATAGAGGCAGGCAGATTTTTATTTTTAAAGGCAAGTTATTTCATGGATCCAGGATACTATCCATCCTGATAAAGTTCCCTTGGCCTTTGGAATTAAAATAGCCCCACATCATCACATACCCTTCACCATACCTAGAGATTGGCATGGTTTTATGTCGGTTAGCCTAATAGCTGGTTTGATTTGCATTGAGAGATGATTTTATGGAAAGTACCCCATGCCAATTTTTTCTGCTCCTTTGGCGATTCCGTATATTCTTATATTATTACGCCTAGATCTGGCTTCTGGGTCTTCACATTTTGACGCCAGTGTAGCTTCTCTGTATAACAGGTAGCCGATCGCTCTCTCGTGGCGTATCACGGTATTTTCTGTCTCACTTACTCTTTCCTCCAAATTTGTTGCCCGTTGTTTCAATTTAGTTGTCCGTTCCAATGCTTCATTGATGCCAGTTTCCATCTATTCCTTCTATTTAGGGCTGTTGTTTTTTTTGTTTTTTTTGTTATACTGAAAATAACAGGGGCTCCAGAATCTAACCTTGGGGCACCCCGCATGTTATGTGGATCAGAGAGGGTCCCCTCAACATCAAAGACTTGTGTCCTATCCATTAGGTAAGAAGTAAACCATATGAGTGCTGAGTTACTAAAACCCCTGCACTGTAATTTAGAAATCAAAATATTGTGGTTCACAGTATCGAATGCTTTTTGCAGGTCAAGTAGTAGCATACCAACATAATTCCCTCGATCAAAATTCTGACGCACAGTCAAAAAGGTGAGTGTGTAGTAATTTGGCCAAACATTGTAGTGAAAACCCAATTTAAACATCCGTCCCACACTATTAATTATCAGGGTAGTTCTACTTAAAAATTTAAGTTCAATTGCTGCCTTAAAAATGTGAGTAAACCCAACACTAAGAATAGTGTTGTTTCAACTCATAAAGGTAGATTGTCGAATATGTTAAATTAATGATCATTTATTGTTTTAACTTGATACTGTGAGTTAAAACAACTATCAATATTACATTGTCCACTCAGGGAAACTTGCTTCCTCTTGTCAAGCAAAAATACAATTGTATGCTATTTCAACTCATGAAGGTAAGTTAGAGAAGATGTTTAATTAATGATTGTTTATTGTTAGAACTTGATACTGTAAGTTAAAACAACCATCTATTTTACATTGTATATTCAAGGAAACTTGCTTTCTTTTTGTTAAACAAACATACAATTCTACACCACTTCAACTAACTGTATTCATACCAAATGTCTTTTCAAGTTAGGTGTACTCATGTTTTTAAGGCAGCAATTAAACTTATACTTTCAAATTAAGCAGACTAATGTTTTAAATTTTCATCCCGTATCTCAACTAATAGCAAATTCACAACTAAAAGATCACACTGAATAAACTTAAGCTATTCAAAAACATTTATTTAAACCTCCATTAAAGCCTTATTGAAATACACTTGTACATGAATGATGACACAAACCTGAAAGTCAATTTAAATAAAATATTTATCTTAAAAGGCATACTTGGCAAAATTATTATCTGTAGTTTTCAAATGTGGCAAAATTACCCTTCTGTTAGAGAAAAACCCACAACAATCTCTGAAATCACTTGACACTAAGTAGACAAAGAGACAAAGTAGTAATAAATAAACATTTAACTTAAAATAAAAAATTAACTGATAAAAAAAAAAAAAAATCAGACATTGCTTTTGAATTTTGGTTTTGGAAATAATTTGACCATAGGGGGAAAAGAGCAAAATTGATGACAAATCAAAGAGACTCATAATATAAATGGTAACCAATTAGCCCAGATTATCCGTCTGTGCGATTTGTCATCAATTTTCCGGGAGGTTGCCTACAGTCTTGTGCAGGGCCGGATTGGGACTCATTTTCAGCCCTGGATTTTCATGTCTTGGACCGGCCCACTTTACTTCACGAATGACTATATTAAAAAAATTTAATCAAAACCTTAGTATATAAGTCTGCAATAGCGCCCTGTTCTCTACATCGTTGTAATTTGGTGTATTTTGTAAAATATCACTATTTCCAAGTGTTGCTTCACAATGAAGATTTCTTAGAAACGTTAACAACCCAATGATGTTGAACAATATCAGAATATGTTTCTGTGCAAATATTTAATCACAGATTAAATAAAGAACAAGATACATTGTATTGCACTTTCTAATGACATCTATTTTTTCCTTTGAATATTTCATACAACTTTCATAATGGGTCACAAGTAATATTTGGGCATAAAAAGTGATTATATTGTAGCTAATCTGATCATGTTTGCTTGTTTGCACACACTGTGATACAACAGTTTACAGTAGTAGTACTAAATCACATTTTATAAATTGTCATAATTCTCAGCACAAATCTCTCCTTTTTACAAAGCTTTCTGATCAAGTCAAGTCAGTGTCATTATGCTAGTGCCGAATCATCTGGCATCATTAATTATCCCAGGGCATTTTTCATATAGAGCAGGTCAACACCACACTCTTATTAATTCTTATAATATTCAATCAATGATCATTGAAGATGGCGCCGCAGAATGGTGACACGGTGTGTTGGTGCGCTCTGTTTTGTTTTGTTTTGTGTTTTAACTATGTTTCTTGCGATGGTACCCGTATCTCATTCACCAGTGAAGAGCTCGTGAACTTCAGGGGAACAATACCATCGGACTTATTTCCCACTTTTCTTCTCCCTTCACTGGAAATTTTGGACATTCTGGTCAAAGGTGCGCTCACCTTTGCTCATGCAGCGAAACGCCGGAGGAGAGGGAAACGGGCCGGTGTGCTTGTGCGTCTCCGCCAGCGAGGATTACGCACACCATTACCGAGGAATATTCCTCTCTAACGTGCGCTCACTGCCCAACAAACTGGAGGAACTACAACTGCTGTTGGTCAGAAACAGGGACTTTTTTCTCATCTGCTGTTTTGTGCTTCACGGAGACGTGGCTCTGTGGATTAATACCGGACTCTGCGCTGCAGCTGGCAGGCTTCCAACTCTACAGAGCGGACAGAGACACGGACCTCTCCGGCAAAACTAAAGGTGGAGGAATCGGTTTCTACATCAATAGCGGTTGGTGCAACGGCGTGACAGTGATCCAGCAGCATTGTTCTCTAACCTGGAATATTTAATTATAAACTGTAAGCCTTTTTATTCACCCCGTGAGTTCGCGTCATTCATCCTGGTCGGTGTTTACATCTCACCGCAGGCCAACGTGCAGGGACGCGCAGCTCATGCTTGCCGACCAGATTCTGTGCGTGGAGCGGACCAACCCGGAGTCCTAGTTATTGTCCTTGGTGACTTTAATAAAGGGAACCTCACTCACGAACTCCCTAAATATAGACAGCATATTAAATGCCCGACCAGAGAGGAGAACATTCTGGATCACTGTTACACCACAGTCAGGGATTCTTATCATGCCGTCCCCCGTGCTGCACTGGGACACTCTGACCACGTCATGGTCCACCTGATCCCCCACCTACAGGCAGAAACTAAAGCTCTGCAAACCTGTTGTGAGGACATCAAGGAAGTGGACCAGTGAGGCTGTGGAGGATCTCCAGTCGTGTTTGGATTCTACTGACTGGGATGCGTTCAGGACTGCTACCAACAGTCTGGATGAGTACACAGAGGCTGTGACGTCATACATCAGCTTCTGTGAGGACTGCTGTGTTCCATCATGCACCAGGGTGAGTTACAACAATGACAAACCCTGGTTCACAGCCCAAACTCAGAAGGTTAAGGCTGGCTAAGGAAGACTCGTTCAGGAGTGGGGACAAAGACAGATTTAAAGAGTCAAAGTACAAGTTTAGCAAGGCGGTGAAGGAGGCTAAGCAGCGATACTCTGAGAAACTCCAAAACCAGTTCTCAGCTAATGACTCTGCAACTGTCTGGAAAGGACTTAGGCAGATCACCAACTACAAAGCCTAAAACCCCCCACTCCTTCGATGACCGACACCTAGCCAACGACCTGAACGAGTTCTACTGTCGATTTGAAAGACAAAAGGTCAGTCCTGACACCATCCCCCACGACACCTCCCTACAGCTACAGCCACTGTGCATCACCTCCACCTCACCCACCTCAGCAGGGCCCTGGGCCCCCCACCAATGCCCTCCTTAAAGGTCTCCACCTCCACCCCCCTACCCACCTCAGTGACGACTCTCTCCATCCACGAGAGGGACGTCAACAGACTCTTTAGGAGACAGAATCCCAGGAAAGCTGCTGGACCAGATGCTGTCTCCCCATCATGCTTGAAGCACTGTGCTGACCAGCTGTCTCCAGTGTTCACAGACATTTTTAACACCTCACTGGAGACATGTCACGTGCCAGCCTGCTTCAAGACCTCAACCATCATCCCTGTCCCCAAGAAGCCAAGGACCACAGGACTTAATGACTTCAGACCCGTCGCCCTGACCTCTGTGGTTATGAAGTCCTTTGAGCGCCTTGTGCTTTCACACCTCAAAGCCATTACCGACACCCTCCTGGACCCCCTGCAGTTTGCCTACAGAGCCAATAGGTCTGTAGATGACGCAGTCAACCTGGCCCTCCACTACATCCTCCGGCACCTGGACTCTGCAGGAACCTACGCCAGGATCCTGTTTTTTGGACTTCAGCTCTGCCTTTCAACACCATCATCCCGGCTCTGCTCCAGGAGAAGCTCTCCCAGCTTGGTGTGCCTGACTCCACCTGCAGGTGGATCACTGACTTTCTGTCTGACAGGAAGCAGCATGTCAAGCTGGGGAAACACGTCTCCAACTCACAGACCATCAGCACTGGATCCCCTCAGGGCTGTGTTCTTTCGCCTCTGCTCTTCTCCCTCTACACCAACAACTGCACCTCCAGTCATCAGTCCGTCAAGCTTCTGAAGTTCGCGGACGACACCTCCCTCATCGGACTCATCTCTGATGGAGACGAGTCCGCTTACAGGTCGGAGGCTAACCACCTGGTGAAGTGGTGCAACCAAAACAATTTAGATCTCAACGCTCTAAAGACAGTGGAGATGGTTGTGGACTTCAGGAAGAACCCAGCCCCACCTGCCCCCATGACCCTCTGTGGCTCCACAATTAACATTGTGGAGTCTTTCCGCTTCCTGGGAACTACAATCTCCCAGGACCTCAAGTGGGAGCTGAACATCAGCTCCCTCGTCAGAAAAGCACAACAGAGGATGTACTTCCTGCGGCAGCTGAAGAAATTCAACCTGCCAAAGACAATGATGGTGCACTTCTACACAGCCATCATTGAGTCCATCCTCACATCCTCCATCACCATCTGGTACGCTGCTGCCACTGCCAAGGACAAGGGCAGACTGCAGCGTGTCATTCGGTCAGCTGAGAAGGTGATTGGCTGCAATCTGCCGCCGCTCAGGACCTTTACGCCACCAGGACTCTGAAGCGTGCTGGAAAGATTGTGGCTGACCCCTCCCACCCCGGACACAAACTCTTTGAGCCCCTCCCATCTGGCAGGAGGCTGAGGTCCATCAGGACCAAAACCTCACGCCACATGAACAGCTTTTTCCCCTCCGCCACTAGCCTTATTAACAAGGCCCGGAAACCACCCGTGACTCTCCACCTGGCTCTTCATGCCACTGTTCTCTCTGCTCTAATGCTCTTTGCTCTTTATTTATCTATTTTTATTTTATTTCTATCTTTATTTTTAATTTAATACATACTGTGTACATATACTTATATTGTTTACCTATACTTATATTGTTTAATATTACATTTAGAGAATGTGTGATGTGCACCAGCAACACCAAAACAAATTCCTTGTATGTGTCAAAAAACGTACTTGGCAATAAAACCCTTTCTGATTCTGATTCTGATTCTGAACCCTACCTACCCAAACTGGAGTCCTGGTCTCATTTAGCTGCTGCTTGGTAACCTTACTGGCTCTTCATTGTCACTGTTAGCAGCAAACTGGACTATTAGGCCTACTAGCTGCTGCGGAGCTACAAGAACAAGTTTGATTCATAAACATAGACGCTGGTTTCCAGTCACTTCTCCTAACTAACTTAGCTTACCCGTCTCAACGTCTTCATTTGGCGTTTTGCTAAAAATAGAAAAAGTTCATCTGGCCGCGTCACTTTCTAGAGCTCTCCTTTTTAAATTGACGCCTTTTCAGTGCCGTTTTGCGCTTTCTACTACCCGTTTAAAACAGCTTCTTTTTGCTCTTTTGTACTTGTGTACGCTGACGTATTTTTTATTTATTTTTTAGCAAGGTGCTGCCGTCGGAGGACTCCGAACGTAAATTGTTCATCATTAACCAGGCTGCACTCTGCGAGTGGGCTGCACGAATGAAGAGAACGGTGGGCTGCAAGAAAAAATAAATACTGTACAAAAAGGGGGCTGCGAGTGCAGGCAGCATAGGGACAGCATCCATAATATTCAACTATGATTTCAACCCAGTGCCATACCTGAACACCGGCCCTCACAACCAAACAACCAGACCGGCCCACCGGGAATTCTCCTGGTGCTCCCGATTAGCCAATACGGGCCTGGTCTCGTGGACGTTAAAACTTCTGAATATGTGCAACTGCAGTCACAGGAACATCAAGCTGCTTGGAGATGGTCTTATAGTCTTCACCTTTAACATGCTTGTCTATAACTTTCTTTCTAATCTCCTGAGACAACTCTCTCCTTAGCTTTCTGTGGTCCATGTTCAGTGTGGTACACACCATGATACCAAATGGCACAGTGACTACTTTTCACCCTTTAAATATAGGCAGGCTGACTGATTACAAGTTTGAAGACACCTGTGGTGCTAATTGCAGGACACACCTTAATTTAACATGTCCCTATGGTCAAATTAGTTATTATTAGCCAGATTAGTTAATCAGTTAAATTTCAGTACATTTTTATTCAATATTACTTGTGACAGTCTCAAGTTATTTCAGGGATTGTTGTGGGTTTCTCTGTTAACGGAAGGGTACCAACATTTTTTCCCCACGTCTGTAAGTATCCCTTTAAAGATAACACCACACAGTCGCCTAAGCAGAGAGAAGTTGACCCAACAAACTTTTACCACAATCAAAATTAGATGCTATAAATCGATTGTTTGCATTTAACATTCAAAAGCACATAAAGAAAAAAAATCTGCCTGGGGACAGAACAGTTGAGACCATCAGCTCTAATCAGTCCAAAATTAAGTTGGTCTCTAACAGTGCTTTAAATCCTGAGACTGCTGTTTGCATAAAATAAGGCATTTAACAACTATTAAACATGCAGTATATGTTGAAAAAAAACCTGTCTGCCTGAGCAGAAAACTGGTGAGACAATCATCTCATCCGTCAAAAAAAAATAACTGGGCCAATATCAGTCCCTTAAATGCTGGGAGTCCGTGCTTAAAGGTCTCTAAAAATAAAATAAAACACTGCCCAGCAAAATTCTTCTGGAATTCTGCAACATTGTGAATGCTAATGATGACAATACAAAAACAATGCATTTTGACAGAAACCCTTTCTATATGAGAAACTTGAGAAAACAATGACAAAACTGTACCTCAGGATTCTGTTTCTTAGCCCATGGCAGATGCTTGGTCTGGTTTTATCTTCATCAACACTCTCTGAAGAAACTCAAAAGAATACTTCATGGCTTCTGTGTACTCGAGATTGACACAGTAGATGACTCCCATAAGCATGGCTTAGCTCCATGCCACATCTTTAATGTTGTGAAGTACAATTGTCTCCTCAACTACAACTGTGATGTTGAAGACGTCATGTGAAAAGGCATCCCGCTCTGCATCTTCATAGCCTATCAGCAGGCCAAGTTGCACCCCCTTCATGGCTTCATCCAGTCTCTCCATGAGCCTTGAAAAGCAGAGGTAGTGTGTAAATGTTTTTGTCTACAAGTACATCACCTTACTTAGATTACTAAATAGCTGCAGCCCCAGAGGCTGCATTTTCAGGAGCCACCAAAGTCCTAGGTCCACATTTCTAGGACCCTAGCGTTTTGTGATAGTGCGACCTAGTGAATTTGAGGGGATCTTGCAAAGAAACACGAGGTTAAACAGGCACAGCCAATGTGCACAGATGTAACCAGTTGACATGCATACAATCACTGACTTAGATATAAGCACATACTCTGTGATGGTTAGGGTAAGGGGCTCTTTATACAACATAGTTAGCTAGCGACTGACACTTTTGCATGCTAAAACGAGGGTCCTAAGAATGCGGTCCTGAAAATGCAGGCTCCGGTACTGCAGGATGCTACTCTTTACATGGCCATTTCAAAACTCAGTCATAATCCTCAAATACAGAGCAGGGAAGTCAACAATCCTGATCATTAACACCAACATTTTTTTTGCAGAACTTCAAGGGGAGGGACTATTGAAATATATAAATTCACCTAAAAAAAACACACCCTAGCCAAATGCTATGCCATTAGATTTAACACAACCAATAAAATTAAAAAAGTGAAAGACAAATGTAGATGGGTGATTCTTCAAATACAGGACTTTATCAGTCCACATGGTAGATTTTGAAGAAAAACATTGTTTTTTTTTTTTATTTATTAAAATGCGATTACTGAGACACTTATTCTCCCCCCTGCACCACATCTACTAACTCAACCAATTACAAATCATTGGTTTTCTATATAGTATTTTTTTCTTGTAAACCTAAAGTAGCACAATAAAAGAATCAATTGTATAGACATCAATAATTATGGTCTCATACATTACACATCCTGATGAGTTGATGGATCTTCGCCTGACATGTAGTGCGGCAGACCAAGCAAAGCAGCTGTCCTCCTCTTATTTGTGTCCTACAAGAAAAATAAACATGCAGTAAGATGAAAATGTTGTATCAAAGAAAATAAATTATGCCTAATTTTCTGGTCATCTGCTCCTCCACTTACATATTTCTGAAGGCAGTCCAAAATGTACTTGAGTGATTGCTTCTTTCCAGACTTGGTTGCTGCTTTGTACACCTCCAGCAGTCTTGGGGCCAGGCCATCAAGTCCATTGAGAAAAGTTTCCACAAGGTCTGTGGTGACAATTCTCTTGAACTGTGCCCTAATCTAAGGACACAGATAAAAGAAATTAGTCGAACATATTTCCGAATAGAAAACAGTACAGTATCTTCCATAAAATCTCAGCCTGATTACCTGTATGGGACATCTTCAAATGAAAGACGTCATTTTCTGATACGATGATACATCATAGCATTGTAGACCAGTTTAAGCTGAAAAGGGAGAAAATATGTAGTTGTTAAGTGTATTGTTTACTCTAAACTATTCACACCAGTCCCCAATCACACAAATCTGACCATGACTGTCGCTGTAATGACTTACTATTGTATTTTGGCAAAATGGCAAAACTTCAAACTCCACTTCATCCACAGTTGCAGCCTAACTTATATGAATGGACCATCTGCACCTGAAACACAGAAAATACATTACATTTACTCATTTGGCAGGTGCTTTTATACAAAGTGACTTACATTTGAGGAACATACAAGCATCAGTAAAAAAAGTCATCTATGACAACAATAAATATTAGTCAGAGTTATTAACACATACAGCATCAATGGGATAGATAAGGAATAACTAAAGAAGTAATAACTAAGAGCCTATAGTGCATAAATTAATTGAACATGAAGTGAAATTTTGTTCAAGTTTTTGTTTTATTTCACTCTTTGAATAATGTCTGAGTCAACTTGATCAAAGTTATCTTTAAGGTTACATGCTCCATTATCTAACAGCAGTGTCTCTGCTCTTCTCACAGAATAAAGCATTATAGTAATAAACTACACCAACACGTTATAAGCATAAGCATTGATAAAACTGGTAACGTCGGAGCATATCGGCTCATAATTTCACTGCAAATCCCACAGTTCCCCTACTTAACCATTTACAGTATATAAGAACTTAACATGGAGTTAACGTAGGCCAACAAGAGAAACAGCCAAGATGGCGCCAGTAGGCTAACGTTACATTAACGTTCCTCCCGCTGGCAGGTTAAATTGGAGCTGAATAGAAATAGCATTACAAGTGTAAGTGAATAACGCTGCTTTAAAAAACAAAGTCGACACTTCACCTTATAATGTTAAGCCTACCTTAATGATTGTGTTGAAGCAGCAATTTAAAATTATGCACGGCCAAAGCCGTGCATAATTTGTAAATGTGAATGTGCTTCTGTGATGGGTGAATGTTGGAAAAGACTAGCTAGCTATATAACTGCTTGTGTTTCTTCGCCATGAAAGTAAAAAGTAGCTAGGACTATTGTTAAAGTTAGCTAAATCCTTAATGTAAAGTTAGGTTCACCTCCACCACTTGCATTAACAAGCTGCGCTAAACTATCCTGCGTTTAGAAAACATGACAGCAATTCATCTCTTTATAACTAATTAACAAAATAAATGGTATTAATCAAATGCAACCGCTCACCTTGTTTTCGCCTTCTCCTAAATCCGAAAGGCCCGCCTCGTCGCCTTCACGCTAGCTACCAAGTGTCATCCAGATGTGGCTGACAAAAAGCGTAGCTCATCCGCTGCTACTCTTTTGACCGTTGTCATTCTGCTCATTTGGTTGGTTTCCTCGTTTGGGAATTGCAATCGGGTGGAGTGCATCATTAAGCATTAAATAAATCTATCATAGTTATTAGTCATATTCTATGGTCATATTCAGGGCCGTACTGGGACTGAAATTCAGCCCGGGACTTTAAGATGGAGAGGCCTTTTACGCGAGTGCCCTTGGTGCACGAGCAGAAGGATTTTTTGCAGTTATTTTAATTCTAATAGTGTTTTTATGGTATAAAGAGAATCAGATTACGCTGAAGACCTTCAAGAAACTTTAGGATGACACCTGCCTCCTCAGGTTGTATAAGCAAGTCACCACTGCACTGAACACAACCAGGTCAGCAAAACCTAATCTCGAACACATAAGTCACAGTATACTGCTAACTACCAGCATGTCATGTGCACACATGTGTCAGTTGGAGTGATAAAATAGTTACAAATACTCACACTCATATACTCAAAAACTACAATGCAGTCCCATAAAATAGAGATTTTTGTGTGTGTGTGTGTGTGTCTCCTTACTTTCTCAGCTTGGCTCCCTGGCTCAGCTTCCCCTGTGATGGACCCTGCCTCTGCTTACTGATTGTGCAGCTACATATGCATGAGAAGAACATCAGTTATAAATATGACTAAGAATAAAACATTTTCTAATTCAATCTGTGCTTCAGTCAAGTTATTATCTAGTATGTGGAACTATTGGCATTTTATCCTATATGTAAATATCTGCTTATCAAAGCAGCATGTGGAGACAGAAACAACTCGGGTATACAGACCTAAAACTCCTAAAAACCTAAAACTGTCCTACCTCACATCACCAAATCCAAACCTGACTGAAAGTAAACTCTTTTTTCGGCGCCTTAAGTTTGAGCCAATCGGATGTCAGGAAAAACGAGGATCAGTCAAAGTTAGGAGGGGCCGCTCGTATCCCCCCCTCAAGATTGAAAGCATTGGTTTAGCCCAATCTGAAACACACAGACACAGCGCTCCGTGTAGCTGAACGTACGGCCAGGCCAACGATATGAAAGAAAAAAACAAAAAAATACTAAAATTTATGGACCACCGGGCCGGGTTCGCCTGGAAATGGACCGGCCGTTCGGGATTGTTCCCGGTATTCCCGATGGCCAATCCGCCCCTGATCATATTAGATCAAGACACCATTATCGGGACTATTTGCCCCGCGTATTAATATTGCCGCCACACCAGGGCTCATGGTCATTTTCTGCGAGATCCGGTTTCCATACAACAACACACACTGTTAAGTTAAGTTGACACATTGAAATTTACATTTCACTGAACTGGCTTGCATACTTGAGTTGAAATAGTAATAACTCATGAATTTAAGTCGAAATTTCATAACTCATTATGTTAAGCGGAGGTAAATTATAGAAATCAGTTACTATAACGTATTCATCAGATCCTTTTTAACAGTGCAGTAATAAATACTTAAAATAATCCTGTAAGATGAAACGTGTTTGAAAGAGGCCTACACTGATGGCAATTGAATATGTATAAATATTAATTGTAGTCAATATCCAGATATGAGTCATATAATTTAAGGGAATTTTACATTTTTTTTAAAGTTAGCAATCCATTCGTCAGTTTCAGCAGAACTGGTGGCTCTGGAGGGGAGCTTCTAACAAACACAGACATCAGATGTCTTTATTTTTTATAAAGAATGAAAAGCACAGCAACACCCACCAGGAGGGGTCCCAACAGAGATCTGGGAATCCAAAAGAGAGGTTGGGGGACGGCTGTTTATGTCTGGTTTTCGACGTCAATCTCCAAGAACAGTTTCTCACTGCCAGTGTGCAGAAAAGAAGACAAAACTGATTGATGTGGAGAGATATTGAGGGTAGATTTTCTTTGGAAGAATGTCAGGTTTCTTCTGTTTTATACCAAAAGGAGTATTGAGCTGTAATTCATTTTTAGTGTGCTATCTCCCAGGAATGTCTGTAGTGGAGGTATGAGAAATGAAGTGAAATCTATACCATGAATTTCTGGCAGAAACTCAATCAGAGAGTGACAAATTGCAAGCTCTTGACCCCAAAGCAGGGCAGCGCTGAGCACCAACACTTTCTGTGGATTTCATTATGAACTGAGAATGTGTTTCCCCAAACATGAGGTTCACAGATAATGGCAGTCATGGTGTGCAAATAAAGCTGCAGACATATTATTTCAAGTATGTGTGTGCTAAGATGGTTCAGCCTTAAATGACCAGAATGAAAGAAAAGATATAAGGAAAGATGGAAATAATGTGGGCATTCCCTCATCAGGCTGTATGCGTTAGGGTGCATCAATTTTCTGTAGTTCAAGTTACAATATTTTCATTACATAAAATCCAATGTTTCATATTATTTAATGCTGGGATTTTTTTCAACTCTCTGTTCTTGCTTCGGACAGGCTCAGATTGTTAATATAAGTATCTGACTACAATATGGACAGGACCTTACAGAGAACTAAAAAAGAATTTCTTTACCTTTCGCTTGATCTTGAGCTTCAATAATGATGCTGACCATGATCCATAAAATATTGCTTGGTAGTGTCCCAATTTTTTTGTTGTGTCTTATTACTAAGGTAAAGGACACACACAATGTTTACACTCGTGGCAGCATATCAGACCTGTGTCCTTATACATTTAAGACAGGGGAAAGGAACCTTTGCCTATATAGGGGCAGTTCAGTGGAACAAGTTAGACTGGTAAATTAAAGTCATTTCCAGCATGAACTCTTTCAAAAAGAGAATCAAGGCCTGGTTACTAGAGAGGGTCGCGGAATAGAACAAGGGGATCTCGCAACACATTCATTGCACACACACACACACACACACACACACACACACACACACACCAAATACATCTCACCCATCATTCAAACCATCGCGTCTTTCCTACCAACACATCCTAACCATAACACAAAAGCATAAGAACACAACTTGCCCAGTCTCACACTAAGTGGTTAATACATATTCTAATATTTGATAAAGCGCTGAGTAACTGTGCAAGCCGTATCATTAAAAAAGTTTAAGAAGTTTATGTGTGTTATGTCATTGATTATCACACACTTTGTAAGCGTCTTGTCTTGTCCTGACATTATGTGTTGAGGACCACAATGGAAATAAGTCCTGGACTTTATTGTGTTTTTATCCTCGATTGTATTTGATGTCTTTTTTTCATGTGTAAGGCATTCTTGATACAATTAAATAAATCAAATAAAATTGTGCAAACCCGGCCTGTTGGCTGGTATTTGCAATCCGTGCAGTAGGCTGCAGAGTTTTATGGTGGTGTTAAATCGTTAACGTTAGCGCTTGGGAACCAACCTACAAGCGGGTGGGCAGTACTGGACTTAGAGGTAGTTTTTTTGCCTTTTGAAATGTAGAGTTGGCATTTAGTGAACAAAATGTGGTTTTGAGCAGAAGAATGAACGATTTGGCTAATTGTGTGATGTAGGTGTGTTGCTTTCTTTAGGGTTTAGAAAGAGAAGAAGTATCTTAAGTTAGATTTTAATTTTATATATCCTCTTGAGACCCGCTAATTCATTTTTGTACATTGTAATGCACATTCAGGTTTTGCACATAACTCTAATACTGTACATACCACTTTACCAAGTCCTGATGTTCCTTAGAGTGACAACTGTAGCTTTAAGTTGATACCCCATGTGTGGGGTGTGGCCTTGCCACCTCCCTTTCCTGTCTTTTTCAAAATGGCTGGCATCAGCATGTAAGTACATTTTATGGAAGGAAGAAAGGGCATCAATTTATTTGGGGGTGGAATATCATTTAGCTTATCATCAGAATCTCAGAGTAAGACAGCGATAACATGCCTCTTCATCTCTCCGCAAGGCTGCAACGCTGTCTGATGGTTCCAAAGAGCATAGCCCAGTTACAGATCCTGCAGGTAACTGTCTAAACTGGCCTACTGCCCGGACAAAGTGACAAATAACATTAACATGGCCTTCCGAGCATGTTGTGATTAGGAGTTGTTAGCGCGTAAGAAAATAATCATTACATGAGACAAAGTCATCTTTCAACCAGTAAACAAACTCGGGAACTATATTTCGTATTGCAACATACAGCATATCACTCCACTCCAAGTACTAGTATTCTTCCGCCTGAGAATATAGTTCCCGGCTCTGTTTACAGTTAGAAGACGGCTGTGTCTCATGTTACGTTGTTTTTTGTACACGCTGTGACTCTATAAATCACAACATGTAAATAGGATGTTGGCGTTATTTTGTCACTTATTCGGAGCAGTAGGATTACTGGAACCATTCACCTGCATGTTCTGTGCTGGCCTGATGCTCCTGGAGCCGTCAGACAGCCTTACAACACACACGGAGAAGAGAAGGGTATGTATTGACTTGTCTAACTCTGGGGGTTACGGTGAATAAGCTAAATTCCCAATAAGTCGGCGTGTTCCTTTAACATGATTTTGAGTGTTATATTTTGATTGCTTTTGTAAGTAAACATCTAAGGAGTAATTTTAGTGAGTTTTCAGAGCTGATCTTACTTAGTTTCAAAGTAAATATCACTGATTAATTAATGTACACTTTAGTGTACATCGGGACTTTGTACTCATGATTATTTCTCTTTCTTTTAGTAGACAGTTTTGCTGAGGCAGAGAGAATACTTACAGAATCATTGGGTGGGAGATTCAGACATAGAGTCTTCGATGAGAGTCCAGCAGCACAGAGCAAGGTGAGAACCTAGATAACGAATCAGGATGAAGATGACCAAGACACAGAACCAGCGGAAGTCGACTTTCAAGACCCAGGGCCAGCTAAAGTGTGCCTCTACCATGTAGGGACAATCAGATCAAAAGCTGAGATAACCTTACAAAGATGTTTTGGGAAAATTGATTTGAAAGCATGTTTAGACTTAATGTTATAGCCTAAATGTGTTGTAAGTGAACCATCCCTTTAACGCCCTGTTATGTTGTGGGTCAAATTGAGATATCTCTCTCTCTCTCTCTCTTCTCTCTCTCTCTTTCTCTAACAAACAATTACTGCTGTTCCTGAGAAACAAATATAACGGGGTTTAAAAATATGTTAATTTTGCCTTTTCTTCTCTTTTTTATTCATGCCTGTGTTAGAAGAGTACAGAATTGCAGAAGATGGTCCCCCAAACTGTAAATTGGAGCCTACAGCAGTATTTCCAGCAGCATTGACAATAAACTTTATCCAGGACCTGTCCTTCTTCACCAACCAACGATGGTACAGGATTCAGGCTTTAGCTTGAGCACAATAATTCGAAGAAATCAAGACCTTTAGGAATCTCGGCGTGCCATGGCATGCCTTGATATCAAAGAATCAAAATGTACTGGCCAAGCAAACAAAGTTCTATATATTGACTCCATGACACGTGATCGTTTCTACAAGATCAGATCTGCTGAAAGTGGTCAATGATCCAGAAGTGCCAGAAGAGGAAAAGAAAAAGGATCCCTCTGGAAAGTCAGACCAGTTCTGGAAGAGAGTCCTGCAAGGTTGCCCTAACTGCCTAGGCTAGCAGCCAAGGTCTGTATTGATGAACAGATTATTCCATTCACCGGGCCGGTGTCCAGTTCATCAATTTGTGCCTGGGAAGCCAAATCCAACAGGATTAAAGGTGTTCGCTCTTGCAAGTCCAGGTGGGATTAGTGCTGGACTTTGAACCTACATGGGAAAGAACACCTTCATCAAGTCCAACAGATGGGATAGGTGGAAATTCTGGTCCTATGCTTGACTGAGACAGTTCCGAGAGGAACACTGGTCTACTTTGACCGGTATTTACCACCATCAGTCTCCTGATGCTCTTTGGGAAAAGGGCCTGCCTGGGCAGGAACAATTCAAAAGAATCGATTCCCGCAGAGTGCCACTCACTGACAACATCCTGAGCAAAAGAGGGTCATCAGAAATGATCGTGTAAGGAGACATGATGAAATAGCAGTCACTGTGATGGACAACAAGCCTGTTGTCATGGCATCAACCGCCCATGGGATTGAGCCCCAGGATACCTGCATTAGATGGTCAAAGAAAGAAAAGAAGCAAGTTGAAGTCCCAAGACCTACAGTGGTTGCAGAATATAATAGCAACATGGGAGGGGTTGACATGTGCGATCGGATGCTCAGCTTCTACAGAATGTCCAGCCGGACGAAGAAGTGGACGGTCCGCACGATGCTCCACTTCACTGATTTGGCCATTACTAACTCGTGGCTTCAGTATCGGCAAGACAGCCAGGTCTTGCAAAGACCTGCAAAGGACACTGCCCAGTACCTAGAGTTCAAACTCCTCTTGGCTGAGGAACTGATAACCCAGGGACAAGCATGTGCACAAGTCCGGAGTGACTCAAGTGATGAAGAATTCACTCCAACACTGAAGAAAAGGAAGCCACACCCAGATGAAAGAATCCGAAAATATGGTGCGATGCACTTGCCTGAAATGGTCGCCAGTCCAAGTGCTTCCAGATGCAGAATGCCTGGGTGCACTAGTAGAACCTATGTGAGATGTGTTAAATGTGACATGTTCCTGTGTGTCTCCAAAAAGTCACAGTGCTTCCTCACATATCACAAATGAATTGGTATTTGTGAACTGGCAAACCAAATGTTCATCCTAGGCCTATGTCCAGTGAAAAGTTGAATGAGTTGTTTTTGTATTTTGACCCTGACTGAGTGTATCCCATGTTTTTGTGATGTTTTTATGCAGTTTGTGTGTGTTGTGTTGATATCCGGCCAGATTTTAAATTCTGTTAATGTTGTAGGGTCGAGATAAATGAAGTCCTGTTGTACACTACAGTGCACATGTCATGAATGAATGAAATTATGAAAAAAAAAAAAATCTTTTCAATGTGTTTTTTACCACCCCTACACTTCATTTATAAGAAAAAAATCAAAACACTTTTTTTCCCCCGGGTCTCAGGAGGATTTATAGTATTAAATCATAACAAGAGTTATCTCAAGACACTTTATAGATTTACAACGACCCAACAATTCCAGTAATTCCTCCAAGAGCAAGCATTCAGTGTGACAGTGGTGAGGAAAAACTCGGACAGACGCAGGCTCTTGGTAGGCGTCATGAACAGTGGCAATTATAGTCACAATAAAGATATTGGAACTATGACTAGAAATAGTAGTTGTAGTAGTTCATGGCGTAGCAGGGCACTGCAGGGCACTGCAGGGCATAGCAGGGCGTAGCAGGGCGCCGAGCAGGACCACAGCGAAAGCTGCAACCATGATTTAGGTGCCACCCTAATCCAAGGAAAACAGCGGGGTGAGAAAATATAAGGGCTCTGGGGAATACGCTCACCAGAGCTAAGTTAGTAACAACCTTTTCTGGGACATGAATGTACATGGAAAGAGAGAGGTGAGAGCAGCTCAGTGTGTCAAAGGAAGTCCCCAGCAGTCTAAAACTATAACAGCATAACTAAGAGCTGGTCCGAGGCAAACCTGAGCCAGCTCTATAAGGACTATGAAGAGAAGCAGAGAAGAGAAGGGGTGCCGTGTCTGAAGCTATACACCCTGCCCCGCCGATCTAGGCGAACGCTGCAACTCCTCACTCCCTAACTATAAGCTTTATCAAAGAGGAGAGTTTTAAGTTTACTCTTAAATGTGGTGACGGTGTCTGCCTCCCAAACCCAGACTGGGAGCTGGTTCCACAGGAGAGGAGCCTGATAGCTAAAGGCTCTGGCTCCCATTCTACTTTTAGAGACTCTAGAAACCACAAGTAACTCTGCATTCTGGGAGTGCAGTGCTCTAGTGGGACAATAAGGTACTATGAGCTTTTCAAGATATGATGGTTATTAAGAGCTTTGTAGGTCAGGAGGATTTTATATTCAATCCTGGATTTTACATTAAGCCAAAGCAGAGAAGCTAATACCGGAGAAAAACTATCTCTTTTCTTAGTTCTTGTCAGTACACGTGCTGCAGCATTCTGGATCAGCTGGAGAGTATAGGTAAACACTTGTTAGCAATTGTAAAAAAAAATCTGCCTGATGTACTGTAATTATCACGTTTAACGCTGGTTAATGAGATCATAAATGAGGCCAATCAAACGATTAACTTTAGACTATTTTTCTATACAAACATTATAGACCAACATCCCTGTCTTTACAAAACCCCTGAGCTGCATTAGTATGAACTGCGTGTCTTTAAGCAACAATGATTTACACGGACTAATGAGTTTTTGCTTATTAATATTGAAATGAATGCAGCAAGGTACTCTTAAATCTAATCAAATCACCTACTCTGTAGGGGGAACATGCGGTGTAAGTTTGAAACTAGTATCATGTATCAGAGTCATTGTGTTGACAAGAATGTTTACACGCCGACTGTGGTAGTGAGAGAGAGAATGATAAAAGTCAGGTAATTTTCTGCTTGTCTAAAGAGCAAATAAAGTTAGCATTAAAGGGGTGATAGAATGCAAAACCGATTTTACCCTGTCATAGTTGAATAACGACAGTTCGGTGGGTAAATAGGACATACATAGAAGCTCAAAATCCCACTGACACCCCTTTACTATGAAAAATCTCATATTTTGAAACTGCCGCTGAAAACGGGCGAATCCCAACAAAGCTGGAAGTTGTCGTCAACCTCCCAAAAACCGGAACCTTTGTCAGCCCATGGGTGTATTAAGAGAACGGTCACGCCACAAAATTTACATAGGCTACACAGCTGACCTGAGATCAGGTAGTCTTCTGAATCTAGGTCGTGCAGATCTCTGCTATTCAATTACAAAATTCACTTCTGAAACTTTTTTATGCGAGAAATCAACTATGTAAAGCTCAAATATGGGCCGTTTTACGAAAATGGATGGTTAATTGCAAATGTTGTCCGACTGTGTGTCGGAGTTCAGCGCCGGTGCTGCCTGTGTTGCTGCCTGTGTTGCTGCCTCGCCGCCCAGCCTGCCTTCCTTCACACCCCGGCCTGCTCTGAGCTCGATTGAGCTCCGTTAGGGCTAGCAGCCGACAGCACTCCATACCCGCGCAAAGTCACCGGTTTTTGGATAATGGATTATCAACGCTGGTGCTCTGACGGAGCTCCAGGGAAGGGACAGTCGCAGCTAACGAAAAACCTAGCTAAACTTCACAAATATTAACTTGAAATCGGACACCGTTGTTAGGTTTATAAGACATTTAGATGTTGTATAGCTAAGTGGCGTGACATTGTGTGTAACATGTGGTAAGAGATTGCTGGTGTAACAAGCGCGCTGACCGCGCTCTCACTCTCACACAACGGGCCATTTAGCTAGCAGGAAGAGGGGAGCTGCAGGCCCTGGAGCTCTGTCAGGGCTGCCAGCCTAACGGAGCTCACAGCAGGCCAGGCTCTGTGAAGGAAGGCAGGCCGTGCGGCGAGGCAGCAGCACCGCCGCTGAAGTCCGACACAGTCTTACCATATTTGCAATTAGCCATCAATTCTCGTAAAACGGCCCATATTTGAGCTTTATATAGTTGATTTCTCACATGAAAAAGTCTCAGAAGTGAATTTGGTAATGAAACATTGCAGTGTCTGGAATATGAGATTCTGTCGCTTCTCTAATGTGTGTGTATTGGGAATTCGCTCAACCAATCAGTGCGCATCTCTAAGGTCTGCCTAAGGCAAGTCGCTCAACCAATCAGCGCGCAGCTCATCTAAATATTCACGAGCATACCATATTTGGAAGAAAAGCTCTTGTTTCAAATAGAGCCAAAACACAGGGATGTATAAGGGCCAATAAAATATCAACCAGACCATTTTCAGCCCAACCAATGTTACATATCCCATTAGGAGACCATAAGGAACAGTGTGAAATACTCTATATAATCATTCTATCACCCCTTTAAATAAACAGTCAGTGTGGAAATTTCACGATCCACATTCTTATACTCATACCTTTGATGTCCATGGGGCACATTGTTATCCACAGTGCTTGTGATCCACATTGATCCAGTCACGTCAATCCCTGTCTCCTGCTGAAGATAGCATTACTCCTATACATCAACTCCTAGGGCTTTGGCCATCAGGATAGATGGTGTGGAGACTGTTGGAGTGCACATTGGGGATTTGTGAGAAAAAAAAACTTGGAACGCTGTCAGGTCGATGAGAGAAGCAGCAAAGCAGCCATCATTCAGCTCAGAGAGCCCTTGGAAAAAAAGAAGAAGAGGAAAAAAAAATCTTGTCAATCAATATCAAAGCTATCAGAGCCTGTGAGAGACACGTGGGTATATAAGTAATCTATTATAACCTATAGGCAGGGGACACTGTAGAGGACTTTCAAAGTATGAAAAGATTTTGAAAATGCATTGTGTCATGTAACTTTGGTTTTCATCAAATCAGGGGCGGAACCTAATGTTGTAAACATCGGGGCTCAGCCCAAACCTATTGGGGTCCGGGACATACTCTCCCAGGGAGATTGTTTCTCCATTTTATAGCAGCTATATGTACTATTGTTCGAACCATTTCATAAAAGAATGCCTAAAAATCAGTGTTGTAATGTTATAGAGTACAAATACTTTGTAACTGTACTTAAGTAGAATTTTCACATATCTGTACTTTACTTCGTTATTTATATTTCTGGAAACTTTTACTTCACCACTTTTCCTAAATAAAATGTATACTTTTACTTCACTACATTTCATAAATAAAAAGTATACTTATACTTCACTACATTTCCTGAATAAAATGTATACTTTTACTTTACTACATTTCCCCTAAGCATCTTCGTTACTCGTTACTTGCAAGAAATGATTTTGTACGTTGGAGTGAAAGATTCTTCCTCGCAAAAAATGAAAAATTCTGTTTCTGGTTTTCGCTTTGTTGTTGTCAGACTTTGAATTTAATGTTTAACTACATTTATTGAGCAATTAGTCCATTCTGATAGATATTTCCTACCTGACAAAATGAGTAACCATACATTTGACTACATAATGGATGAAGCCGTTCATTCTGATGGATATTTCCTACCTGACACAATGAGCTACCACACTTTTAACTAAATAATGGATGAAGTAGGGCATTCTGATAGATATTTTCTACCTGATAGAATGAACTTTCCTACTTTTAAGAAGGTGTAGAAACCCTGAATATTAGCCACAATAAAGTTCGTAATCAAAGTTTTTCTTTTACTTCTAAAAATGAAGTACATTTAATATCAGAAAATTACTTTTGATACTTAAATACAGTCAATATTAGATAGTTTAACACTTTTACTCAAGTAATATTCTAAAAGGTGACTTTAACTTCTACCAAAGTAATTTTCTGGTAAGATAATTGTACTTTTACTCAAGTATTTCTTTCAAGTACTTTACACAAGACTGCTAAACATCTACATCATTTGAAAGAAAATGGTCTCACTACAATGAAATGGCTACTATTGGGACTAGCATCATCACATATTAATACAATTGGGCTCATTACATCCACAAGAGTCTCATCTTTCCAGTCATACTAAATGTATCCAATTCCAAGACCCCAGTATGCAGAAAAACACAGGATGGGCAAAATATAACACATTTATACTATATGAAAAAATCATGCACTGTTTTCGCACAAAACTCCATAGGATTAGCATAAAGTGGGCATGCCTGTAAAGGGGGACTTGTGGGTACCCATATAACCCATTTTCATTTGGATATGTTGATGTGAGAGATCAAGTTTCATAGTTTGATACCAATATATTCATATAGCTGTAAATCAAATGTTTGTCTCTCTGAGGTGAAATGTTCTTACGCAAACATTTTTTTCAGTTTAATTTAGATTCTTCCAAGCTGACCTGAGTTACTGCTGGAGCTACACTTAAAAAGGTATTGTGGAGGATTTTCCCGAATTTTAGAAAAGAACCGCCCTCTGTACTTTTTGAAAAAATGCACATGCGCAACACTCTGCCTGCTCCCGAGAGGGAACGCCTATTAAACGTGTGCATGAGAGTGCACTGTTTACAAGTTGCTGTCGGCATGGCTCATACAAGCCTACTTTCCAAAAGAAGATTTGCACTTTTTCACAAATTGAGATGTTTACCGTGTGTGCGCGGTGCGTGACTTGTGCCAAGGCTAGCATCGCTAATCATAGCTTAGCTACATCAACTTTTACTAGCAGTGATTTTAAATGGATTTCTCCAAATAGCATGCCAAACTTTACCTGTCGAGTAGAAACTTCGCGACTGAGGCATCAGTGGGAAGCCCAACCTGTGCTTTTAGCGCACGCCAGCGTGTGAAATGGTCTCCCAAAAACACTCTTGTCTTATGAACGGCTGAAACCGTAGCTTACCACACATATACACCTGAAAGTGCTCATGCGCAGAAAGCGAAGACTACCTAGGGACGAGCACGTACCACGGCCTTACGTATACATATCACCAGAATGATTGACAACTAGGAGGACCAATTATTTTGATGATCCACCCGGAAAAAGAAAATCCTACTCAATACCTTTAATGCTGATAATACGTCGTCATGTAATTATCTGCTTTGTAGATAAAGACCGTTAAGTTTTAAAGTTCCAAGGGGCACCCTAGTAGCTCACCTGGTAGAGCGTGCTCCCCATGTACCAAGGCTCAGTTCTTACCGCAGCCGCCCAGGGGTCGATTCCGCCTGCGGCTTACCCCTAATTTCCACCAGGTGCATCTGCGCTACATTCCGGCCACGTCGCGTGCCATTCAAGTCAATGCTTGATAATCCACCAGCTGTCCTATTGTGTCCCAGAAGCGTGCGTGAAATGGCTCTGTGCTCTGCTAAAGATACGTGGCAGGTGTATATTCAAGCGAGCCGTTCAGATAGCTGGACAGGAAGTGAAACAGCAAGAGCATCCAGTCAATTTACCAAAAGACACCCCCCAATATAATTGTCTCTTCTACAGCACCACTGACAATGAGAGATTCATCTTGGAGGTTCGAAAACATAATACAACATCACAGATCTTTTTTTTAAGGACAACACCAGAAAAGACATGCTTGGAGTGGAAGGTAGATAATAGCTTAATAAACACGTGATTGTTCTGTAAAGTACTTGTAGAGACGATAAAATCTGCGAGTCAGGCAGCAAGACGCTCCTATTCTGAGACTTTAACGGTTTGGTAAAGTGCGTGGCGGAGGACGGAACAAAACCATGGCACAGCGGGAACGCACTGCAGATGCGCCCAGCGGAGAATTGGAGTTACCCTACTTTCTCCCACCTTTCCTGTCTACAGCTTTCCTATCGATTAAAAAGGCCAAAATGGCCATAAAAAAGTCCAATGCCCTAAAAGTTTTAAAGTTCCACCAACTTTTTGAAGACACATCCAGATGACAAGTTATAAATATCAAATATGTCTGATATTATCATTGTGGCTACATTCAGTCTATTTAGAGTGACACCCCACAACAACAGATGCTCTTCGTCAACCAATAGTTCATCCCCATCAGATGAGAAAATGTAACTCATCACAGTAAACTCTGCTGTGTTGCCAACTGAAGTCAACTCAAACTCTCGTTTTTTGTAGTTTTTGGCTTAAATCAAAAGAGGCCATGGGTCATGATGAAGTCAGACTCAGAGATGGGCTGATTATGTCTCCCAAAAAAAAGACGGCGTTCTGCTAGTTAGACACGCACATCCCAAGCCGAGGCCGGGTGACTCCACACACACACACACACACACACATTACAATGACTGTTTTGGCTCTGGGTGTCCTGCTGCCACCCTTTTCATCTGTGCTGCAGCCAGGGCAAGGGAATAAAAAGGAACGTGAATAAACTAAAGTGACAGTCTCCAACAGAATTCACACATTCAAAGCTCATGAATAGAAATCTATTTTATTTCCAAGAAGCAAGTCGCTTCTGAATTTTTTAGAGCAGTGTTTGTTGGTTCTGAGGTTGGGAAATTCAGGGCATATACTGCATATACTTTCAGTGACACTGAGATTGTGTAAGCACCACATTAGGGGCAAAATTTATGATGTGTGCTCTCAGTGAAAAGACTGCCATGGATTAACATTTGTGGGTTGAATCTTCTCAAACAGTTTTCACATATTTTTTCTCTCTGTGGACTTAAATTGTAATATATATATATAATAAATATAAAATCATCGTCCATCATTCTGAAATAAGCACCTGCAATGAAATAAAATGATTTGGCGCTAAATGTGTTGTCTTAAAGTCTGGCTCCATCTTTCATATTTAAGTTATATCAAATAAAGATACTGTTTTTATAATTTAACAACATTGTTCAAGTTGCTAGTTGAAAAATAAAACGTGATCATTAATTATTAATCAAAATAATAATAGTGTGATAATTTTTCAGGAACCTGCTATTCAATTCAAACAGTTAATCAAACGATAGATATTTCACACAGCAGACACTGAATAGTAGAACATGAAAGAATGAAAAAGACATGGTAAAATGATTAAAATGATTCATTCAATGAGCTTCTTCAAAACGGACACACGGTAAACAAGCACTGGTACGATAATTGGTTAACCATTTTAAAAGTACATCATCACCGTTCAGATGTGCACCTGCCTTAATTAGATGTAAAGATGATTTTAACATATCAGTACTTCGTTTAGACTTGTCACTCAAAAGTAACAGCAAAGACAAAATGCAATATCACCGAAATGTTTAGTCGTGCCTGCAAAGTCCCCCAAAAGTCTTTGCACACGACCATAATGCTTTACACAATATAGAAAAGAAACACCAAGGGCTGCAGTGAGGTAATAATCACTGGAAGTAGACTTGAAAGTAGGAACAAAGTGTTGCACACTGGCTCCATATGAATTTCTCTATCTATTCTGACATTTCTCTTTTTATTAGGACATTTTCGGCCCCTTAGGTCAAAATCAACAATCATAATGCTTAACACACCTGTGTTATTGTTACTCTCTTATTTATAATTTTTACGTTAATCTTGATCGCTATAAATTTATGAGTACTGTCGATAGCAAAAAAAAAACGAATAGAATCGGTCCTAGCAAACTGGAGTAGCTGCAGCTAATTCCCGTAGCTCCCCATTAGCTAAAATGGCAGTTTTGGGGGCATATTCTAAAGAGTGCCTTTGCGCCTCTTAACAGACACAAAATGCAATTATAATGTCTGTGCAACATGAACAGGGCTCTTATGTGACAACAAGATGCATTTTCAACTCAGACATCCTGCCGCTAGCTCGTC
This sequence comes from Perca schrenkii, assembly GCA_025617405.1. NCBI lineage: Eukaryota > Metazoa > Chordata > Actinopteri > Perciformes > Percidae > Perca > Perca schrenkii. The sequence continues at coordinate 28,110,237 of CM046796.1, forward strand.
CTGCTACCTGCCAGCTGCCGTCCGGGAGAGTGTTCAGCCAGGCTTCTGTGGTAATAATCATGCATCAGTTCTGTGTGTATTTTTAGCTCATCTATTGTGTGTGACATCGATCTGGCATTGGTGAGTAGGAGTCTTGGCAGTGGTGATTTGTGTGGTAGTTTCCTTTGCCTGGCTAGCAGGCCCGACCGGCACCCTTGCTTCTCCTTCCTCTCTGGTTTTATGTTGGTTAGCCTAATAGGTGGTTAGATTTGCATTGAGAGATGATCTTATGGAAAGTACCCCATCCCAATCTCTAGGTATGGTGAAGGGTATGTGATGATGTGGGGAATATTTTAATTCCAAAGGCCAAGGAAACTTTATCAGGATGCATAGTATCCTGGATCCATGAAATAACTGGCCTTTAAAAAGCAAAATCTGCCTGCCTCTGTGGGAATTTAACATAGGGGTGTACTGACTTTTGTTGCCAGCGGTTTAGACATTAATGGCTGTGTGTTAAATTATTTTGAGGAGACAGCACATTTACACTGTTATACAAGTTGTGCACTTAATACTTTACATTGTAGCAAAGTGTAATTTCTTCAGTGTTAAATATTAAAAGATAAAATTAAATATTTACTAAAATGTGAGGGGTGTACTCACTTTTGTGAGATACTGTACATACATTTACATACATACTAGGGGTGGTACGGTTCACAAAACCCACGGTTCGGTTCGTATCACGGTTTTAGGGTCACGGTTTTTTCTTTTAATCTTTAACACTCCAGAAATATACTTCAGCATATGATATATAGCTAAAATTAGCATATTGAATACATGTTGCACAATGCTTGCACACAGTGGCAGTTCTATCTATTGTTTTTATTTCCGCTGTCATCATAGGTAACATGAAATCCAAAATGCTCCCACAAACCAGACTTATATGACGCTTGCGCGTCCTCCAACTCCGGGCAGCCTTCCTTATCTCTCCCACTTGCCATTTCTACACATGACGTGACCTGCAGCACTCCACATTCCACTCGCCGCCTCTCAAAATCTGACGAAAATCTTTTAAACTGACCTTTGTCGATCAAAAAAACAGACAAATTTAGCAACTGTATGGCCTATTTCTCGCTTAAAATGTTTTCAGAAACACGTTTCGGTGAACTATTTACGTAAAATACGAGATCGTGTTCCGAACAAGACGCCATTAGAGTCTGTTTTGAAATTCGGGAGCAGCAAGACCCACGTGACGCGTTCATCCAATCAGCTGCCATGTGTTGTGTTTGTCCCGCTCATCCCGCTCGTCATTTCCAGTAACTGTTTTAACATAGGTGTCGAAAGTGGGCACTACGGCAGTAAGTGGTTAGTGCACATTAACAGTGTACTGACAAACCGTGCGACGCACACACGCTCCAAACCGAGACAAGCGAACCGAGCGGTTTGAATGTTTTTTCATGAACCATACCACCCCTAATACATACATACACATACATACTCTTCACACAGATATATTTACATACACTCACACATAATATAATAACCCTAATATATTTGACCACATTTCTCTAACTTACAATATAAGTACATTATTACCACATTTTTATATCTTATTTATATTTATTTATCAGCAAAGTGGTGCTGTCCTTGGATGAAAACATTGACTGCTTAGTCAGCTCTTTTAATTCTTACTGCTCTGCATTTTAAATGAAGTTGCTCCCCTGACAACTCAGACTGTCCGTTAGGGCTGAAACGATTCCTTGAGTAATTCAAATCATTTGATTACTTAAAATCCTTGATTCAAAATGATTTGCCTAGAAGCTTCTTTTAATCAATGTAACTAACTACAAAACGGCTTCCGCTGTGCCAGTGGAGATTTATGAGCAGCACGGATTACAAAATGGATGAAAAGGGTGAAAACAGTGAAACAGTCGGAAGAAAACAACAAAGTATCCAAGGTTTGGGATCATTGTAAGCTTATAAAAAGCAATAACTCGGTACAGTGTGTCTGTTGTAAACTTGTCACGTCCTCAATGCTGCAACACCTCAACAGAAAACACCCAATGTATCCATTCCACGGAGCAGAACATTACCAGCAAGGTAAGTTAACATTTCAACTGGCTTCATCTGCCTGGTAATAATGCATGCCAATAATTGTTACCATTTTCACCTTTTTTCAGTAAATCACAGGTGTATGGACAGCTTTTTAACCGCTTTTTAACCGTCATCAGCAACCAGAGGAGCCTGTTCAGTGGAAGGCTGCTCCTTCCCAAGTGTAGGACCAACAGACTCAAGAACTCCTTTGTCCCTCATGCCATCATACTCTACAACTCCTCACTCGGGGGGAGGAAGAAATAGGGTAAAGAGGACAGAACAGAACAATAAATTGTGCAATAAATTATTAATAATCTACTCACATACATACCTGGACACTCTAACTGCTCTTAACTGCTAATTTATGCTAAATGTCATTTATTTATTAACTGTATAATAACACAATACCATACACAGTCCTATATACCTATATATCTATCTTTATTTATCTGTAGTTTATTGTTGTTTTACTGTTTGTTTATTTTTGTAAAAGTTTTATTGTTATTCTTATACTGTATTTTTTCTATCTTTTTTCTATTTAAAGAGTGTTTTGTAAGATGCTAAAATCTGCTGCTGGAAATCTAATTTCCTTGCGGGAGTCATCCCAAAGGGATCAATAAAGAGAAGTCTAAGTCTAAGTCTAAGTCTTTTGCGGCCAGCTGTATCAGGTTCAACTGAGCAAGCAGCTGAGTTTACAGACAGCATTTTGAACATGATTGTCACAGACACGCGCCCGGTGTCCATAGTGGAGGATGAAGGTTTTCAAAAGATGATTTTCACTTTCATTCCCAGGTACACACTTCGTTCAAGAACCTACTTCATGACAGTGATAGAGAAAAAGTATGAAGAAGTCAAAGGCAAGTTAATGAACACTATTAAAGAGACTGACAGCATCGCACTCACAACTGACATTTGGACAAGTGTTGCTACAGAAGCATATCTGGGGGTGACGTGTCACTTTATTAGGGAGGATTGGGAAATGGATTCCTACAGCCCGACAACAATGCCCCTTGAAGAGAGACACACAGCTGCCAATATTGCAGATTGGCTTGAGGATGTGATTGCCAAATTTGACATTCCACCAGAGAAAATCAAAGCTGTGCTAATGTTGTAGCAGCTGTGAATATTTTGGCACAAAAGCATGGATGGGCATCAGTGCGATGTGCAGGTCACACTCTGAAATTGGTTGAGCAAAACCGCTCTCAAGAACAATCAAGCTATCTCCAAGTGTGTGGCTGCTTCAAGATGCCTGGTCGAATATTTTAAGAGAAGTGAGCTGGCATGCACCAAACTAAAGGATAAGCAGCATTAAATGGGCACACCGCACATGCTGGCGCAAGACGTAAGTACTCGCTGGAACAGTATTTATCATATGCTGTCCAGGCTGCTGGAACAAAGATGGCCAGTTACTGCTGCACTTTCAGACCCAGCAGTTACTCAGAGAGGAAAACACCACCTGGATCTCAAGCCTGAACAGTGGAACCTAATTGAGGAACTGAGCCAGGCCCTTGAGCCATTTGAAGGAGCTATATGTGTTCCCACCTGAGTCTCCAAACACTGCCTTTATTGCTGCTGCTCTGGATGCCAGATTTGAAAAGCGTACATTTTTGCCTGCTGACGAAGCATTCAAGGTCCAAAGCACAATGCAAACCATGGCTCTTGCTGCAAAAAAGCAGGTGAGGCAGCCCAACACAAGTGAAAGTAAAACCACCAGCACAGCACAACACGGGTGCAACATCATTCCATTGCAACATTGCATCAAAGCACAGGGCAAGTCTTAGTTCCGAGCATGTTAATATGCTCACTTTCCTTCGTTGCAACCACATGCTACTTTGAAGGCACAAACACACACACACACACACACACACACACACACACACATTTGTGGTTGTCCATTGAATCCGATGATGAATGGTGAGTTTTCTGATGGCTGTATAGTTCTATCCTGGTTCCACAGGTTATATTGCAGGTGGGGCATGCATACATGGTATTGGTGTTACTGGCATTCATGGGTGTGGGTGTGTTGGTCTTTAAGCTTTTCTTCTGGCCTCCAGCAGAGCGCAGGCCTTGGTGTAGCTGGCCATATAGCACTCTGCGGGGCAGATGATTGTAGGGCATCCTTATGACATGCCCCAGCTGGGTGATTGTGGCCTCAATACTCTTGCAGCCTGTTCTCCTGGGGATCTCAGTGTGATGCGCTGGAGACAAAACATATGTGGTAGTGTTCCAGGGACTTGATGTGGCGGCTGTAAGTAACCCAGGCTTCACAGCTGTAGAGGAGGGTGGTGATGCAGACCACTAGGTTGACACTAGGTGTAGATCCAGATAATATTCACCGTGGTCAGAGGAGGATACCTGCGCAACAATTTTTTTTAAGTGCTATAAGGGGTGCGCTCTCCCCAGTAGCACTATCTTCACCATGATGAGGTAGGTCTGGTGGCATGGGTGGGTCCAGGATGACCAGCTCCCACACACACACGCACACATAGTAGAAAGAGACAATTATAGAGAGACATTTGAGGAAGTGTATTCTTGTGATTAACTTTCATTATACGTTGGTGTTACAGGTCCCAGGCAAGGAGACCGGGTAACAAATTTAAATTCCTGAAAAGACAGGTGAAATAAAAGGAGAGTTTGACACAGGAGCTTCTCTCGTATTTTCCCAAGTTGCATCTCCTTTATTCATTCAGAATAAATCACAAAACATTGACATTTCCAAAATAACACCATATCACATGTCACATTCTAACTTACATCTGTTATACAAGGCCACTATGGATGCATAGTGCACTTCACATGGCTACATCGTTATTAAAGTTGTCGCTACATATAGCTGGCTAGCAAATACTGGTCGTATTAACAGACTTCCCCACAGACACAGAAATACAGGATCAGACATTTACATCACTTCTCCTTAAAACAACAATTTATCAAATATATTTGTATAGTTTAATACCTTTTTTTACATTCAATATGGGGCAAAAAAGTATTTAGTCAGTCACCAATTGTGCAAGTTCTCCCACTTAAAAAGATGAGAGAGGCCTGTAATTTTCATCATAGGTACACTTCAACTATGAGAGACAAAATGAGAAAAAAAATCCAGAAAATCACATTGTAGGATTTTTTATGAATTAATTGGTAAATTCCTCGGTAAAATAAGTATTTGGTCACCTACAAACAAGCAAGATTTCTGGCTCTCGCAGACCTGTAACTTCTTCTTTAAGAGGCTCCTCTGTCCTCCAGTTGTTACCTGTATTAATGGCACCTGTTTGAACTTGTTATCGGTATAAAAGACACACTGTTCACAACCTCAAACAGTCACACTCCAAACTCCACTATGGCCAAGACCAAAGAGCTGTCAAAGGACACCAAAAACAAAATTGTAGACCTGCACCAGGCTGGGAAGACTGAATCTGCAATAGGTAAGCAGCTTGGTGTGAAGAAATCAACTGTGGGAGCAATTATTAGAAAATGGAAGACATACAAGACCACTGATAATCGCCCTCGATCTGGGGCTCCACGCAAGATCTAACCCCGTGGGGTCAAAATGATCACAAGAACAGTGAGCAAAAATCCAAGAACCACACGGGGGGACCTAGTGAATGACCTGCAGAGAGCTGGGACTAAAGTAACAAAGGCTACCATCAGTAACACACTACGCCGCCAGGGACTCAAATCCTGCAGTGCCAGACGTGTCCCCCTGCTTAAGCCAGTACATGTCCAGGCCCATCTGAAGTTTGCTAAAGAGCATTTGGATAATCCAGAAGAGGATTGGGAGAATATCATATGGTCAGATGAAACCAAAATAGAACTTTTTGGTAAAAACTCAACTCGTCATGTTTGGAAGAGAAAGAATGCTGAGTTGCATCCAAAGAACACCATACCTACTGTGAAGCATGGGGGTGGAAACATCATGCTTTGGGGCTGTTTTTCTGCAAAGGGACCAGGACGACTGATCCGTGTAAAGGACAGAATGAGTCCTATGATGAAAATTACAGGCCTCTCTCATCTTTTTAAGTGGGAGAACTTGCACAATTGGTGGCTGACTAAATACTTTTTTGCCTCACTGTACATTAGAAGAAAATCATTCACTCTCATCGCTTATTTACTCATTTAACATGACCAGTTAGCCTTTACATCAAAACTTGTGTCTACTTGTTACAGTTGGCCAAATAATCGTTTCTAAAACCAGTGTGTATTTACTAAATCATACTCGTTAAACTTGTTTACATAACCGTTTCTAACAAGCAGAGTGTCAAAGCTCGAAATGCTATGCTACATGAATCAATGGGATGACAATGACCCAGTTTGCTGCGAGATGGCAGTTAACCGTCTGCAGTGACGTCATTTGTTTTCTACCGCAGCTTGTTCACGAGACGGTAGCTGACTGTTTACAGTAGCCTACCTTAGCTAGCTGCCCCGATCAATGACAAACTTTCTATTTACTCTTTTATTGTTATGTTACAAACAACACTTGTTATCAAACAGGCGTTAAGAAAAAAAGGTTGAGACCCCAACAAGTAAAGATGGGCAGTTTACCCATTACTGACCTGAAAAGACAGGTGAAATAAAAGGAGAGTTTGACACAGCAGCTTCTCTCAGGTCCGTCCCCATAGCAACCGGAACGCAGCTGATTGTGCTGTGTCACTCCTTAAAGTGACAGTAGTAAAATAAATAAATATATATATATATATATATATATATATATATTAGGGATGCACGATGATATCGGCACGACATCGGTATCGGCCGATAAAAGCTTAAAATGGTCATCATCGGCATCGGCAGATATGAATATTTCTGCCGATGAGCCATGCCGATAGTGTATCTTGTTTACTATGCGCACATGACGACCATGAACGTAGCATGAGCGACAGCAAATTAAACTTCCAACATGTCGGCTGTGTGGAGGTATTTCGAATGTAAAACAGATAAAAAACTATGTACTGCTATTTGCAGTACTAGTAAAACACAAGTGATGCGAGGAGGCGTGTTCCACACTACAAATATGATTACGCATAGATGCGTAGATGCAGTACCGAGACTTTGAAAAGTAAGAAGAAAAAACGCCGGCAAAAACCCATCAGCAGCCTCTACTTCAGTCCTTTGACAAAGCTAGAAAATATAGCAGTGACCACCCAAAGGTAAAAGTTTAATTTTAAATGTATTGCTCTTGATAACCTACCAGCCGTTGAGCCTGGTGGAGCCGCGGTATGCTATGCCTAGCCGGCGCTACTTTTCTGATGTGCCGTTATCTGAGCTCCAGAGTGTTGTCGCCAGTCACATTGAAAAGCTCCTCGCGGCGCTAGTCACATTAGCTTTACCACAGACAGCGGATATTTGGACATCAAGCATGAGTCCTGTTAGCATGTTGAGTCTCACTGCCCAGTGGATAGACGAAGACTTCGCCCTTAAAAAAGCTGTCCGACCTACACTCACAGGAATGCTCCGGTTCTCACACAGCAGCTGCAATTGCATATCTGCATTTGATAATACGTTTGTGAAATGGAAAATAGAAAGAGAACGAGTGCACGTCGTGCTACGTGTTGACAGTGAACGGCTGTTTAGCGTTGCCTCTGATGTAAGGCATTGGCAGACCTGTTCAAGTAGGAGATGAGTTAAATTTTTTATTTGAATATTTATTTTTTATTTATTTTACTCCTAAGGACTTAAGTTTGAAGTCTGAATTTAAAAATAAAATGTGGCACTGGCATATAATTTATTCTCCTCCAAGTTAAATAATTTAACAATTTTTCAGGGGTGAATGTCTGTCTACATTTGTAAAATGATACATTTATGGTAGAATCAAATGTTGTTGGTCTTGTGTATTCCCTTATCTACAACACATGAGTGTAATAAGGTTAAGGTAGTACAGGACAGTAGGGCTGCAACTAACGATTATTTTAATAATCGATTAATCTGTCGATTATTTTTTCGATTAATCGATGAATCGGATAAAAAAAAGCATTAATTTACATCAACTCAATACATACATACTTGTTGTTTTAGTTAATAGTTGTGTAAAGGTAAGTAACCCAAATAGCAGATACAGACAAGACACACAGACAGACAGACAGACAGACACACACACACTTATTCATTAAATTATTACCATCATTGTAGTAAGTGCAAGTTAAGTTCGTTTATACACCACACACTATTATATTTGTCAACAATAACTGATATGGGACAAAGCACATAATATATACATGACAACAGATTGAAAAATTAATGGGCCAAAAAAGGCGAGTGAATAAAACCGTGTCTTTAGTCTTGCAAACTATACCACCCGTTTTACTACTGTTATTACCGAGCTAACGCTAGCTTGTCATGCTAGTCAGCTGGATAACTAGTAAACGGCAGCACCAGAAGAGCTACTGGAAGGACGGTACGTTCCTCACTTCAGAACGGAACAGAAGTAGGATAGTGTAGTGACTTTACCCTGCTGTTGATCTCCCTTCCTCCTCATCAAGGACTCCAACATGTTTACGTTTTAGGTGCTGACTCATCACCGTGGTGCGCCCGTGCCATGCCGTGTCGCTTTTGTTTATCTTGCAATTAACACGTTTTTGATTTATTTAGTGTGAAATGCTCCCACACCTTGGATGACTTATATTAGGTCGTACTGATTTCTCTGCCTCCGCCGAGTGTTTCAGAACAACGTTACGGGTCTCTCCGGTCTCTCTCCGTATTTCCTCTGCCCCCGCTCTGCTTTTTTTCTTTTCTTTCGCTCCGCGCTTCTCCGCTCTGCGCTCAACTCAATTTTTTTTTATCTCCGCGACTAGGTTGCCTAATCGATAATTAAATTCGTTGCCAACTTTTTTAGTAATCGAATTTTATCGATTCGTTGTTGCAGCCCTAAAGGAGAGATACTTGGATTTCTCTTCAGTAGAAATCAAGTGAACAGTATATCAGGGGAAAAATGTGTATATATATATATATATAGGTATCGGTATCGGCCAAAATGAGTTTGAAAATATCGGCATATCGAATATCGGCCAAAATCCAATATCGTGCATCCCTAATATATATATATATATATAGAGAGAGAGAGAGAGAGAGAGAGAGAGAGAGAGAGAGAGAGAGAGACTATTTAACCATATTCATGCTATGTACATGAAATGTCTTGTGGACACCTACTTGCCACATTAGCTTTGTAAAAGCACTCAAAGAACAATACATGGCTGTTGCCTGTTCATGTATCATTTGAATGTATACCTTAGTTTGAGGTTGTTTTGCATTTCAGAAAGGTTTTTCTTTATAAAACAGAATGTATATTCAATTATTGTAAGCAGTGTTCACAACAAATTGCTTGAAAACATGAAAAAAATGACAGTGAGGTTAACACATACATGTATATAAATATAACTGGATATCATGTTCAAGGACAGAGCCCCATTGATTCTAATGGAAGTCACTTGCGTGTGCACATGACAAAAAGATGACTCTGTCATTAGAGCCATGTGTGGCACTAAGATAATAAACTAGCATGGCGTTTCTAGATTTTTTTTTTCTCCATTTTTATTTGCTTAAAATGTGAAGAAGAAAAAAAATCATTCCAAAAGAAACGGTTGTAATTGTTGTGTACTTGCTCACTGCCCAGAAGTGTTGCTGTTAGCTTGCGGTTCTTGGCTTAAATGACAGGGCAAATATATATTTTACTTTTTAATGAAACCTGGAGCCTCACTGTGGACATTCAAATTAAAGCCAAAGAGAGAAAGTGTAATCCCATGAGCCTCTGACTGTGAGTGTACATGTTTGCTGAGTAAACGTGTGTATTTAGATTTCTATGTGCACACCTGAATGAGCCTGTGTGTGTGTGTTTGTGTGTTAGTGTGTGTGCAGAGCTGTGCGTGAACAACATCAGGCCTTCCGGCAGGATCCAACAAAACCAGGTCATAGAGAAAAAGTGAGAGATGGAGAAAGACTGGGAGAATGAGTGTATGAGGGATTAAGGTAGGAAAGGGTCAAAGGGTTTTCATGCCCCTGCAGAAAAAAAGAAAAAGAAGAGTCATGAAGCGGATGGCTTACCTGAAGAGGAAATAGTAAGAGAGGGAGAGACAAGAGTGATTCTCACCACGATTTTCCACTGGGCACGTCTATGCTGCATTCCGGCAGCGTTCCGGAAGTGGTGCCCGACTCACATATTTTATTGTCTCTACAAGAACTTTACAGAACAATCATGTGTTTATTAAGCTAGTATCTACCTTCCACTCCAGGCACTCATGCAGTTGAACTCCATGCCTTCTCTTTTCTGGTGTTGTCCTGAAAAAAAAATCTATTATGTTTTTCCACCTCCAAGATGAATCTCTTGTTGCTCGTGGTGTTGTAAAAGAGACGTGTACAATATTGGGGGAGTGTCTATTGGTAAATTGACTGGATGCTCTCGCTGTTTCATTTCCTGCCCGGCTGTCCGAACGGCATTGCGTGAAAATAGACCTGGCGTACCTTTAGGTTCACGCTTGCTTCTGAGTATCAAGCATTGAATTGAATGGCTGCAATTGCTTGCGGGGGCGGCGCTGCATCTGGAACGCAGCGCAGACGCGCCTGGTGGAAAATAGGGGTCAGAAAACTCGGCATAATGCAGCTTCACAGCACACAGTGGCTCTCCATCCATAACTGCATTTCATCAGGCTGCTAAAACTGTCTGCAAGTGGGGTGTCTAAACTAGGCTACAGAGTGAAACTGTTTCCAGCTGTTAGAAAGATATATGGCTATGACAACTTGTAGGTCATAGACGAGGTTTCCCTGGCCACCTGTTTCGTGTCTGGCTCAAACTCACGTGGGCTTTTTGACAGCTAGATTAAAAGTGGATCGACAGAGAGGCATCATTCTAAGGCTATGTTTAGACGGAAACAATCTGAAGAGAAAACGCAAAAGTGGCGTTGCGTTCTCACTTTTTATTCTGCGTTTAGATGAGCGTTTTGGGGGGGAAATCTGCGTGCATATGGTGACGCAAAAGCGTGTGAAATTCGATGGTATGCACAATAGGCGGCTAGGTGGTAGTGTGAAGCACTGCCACACAACACCACCAAGTCCGTGCGCCTGCATAGAACCTTCCTTCTACTTCTCTCCCTCTCCTCCTCCTCTCCCTAGTAGTGCGAAGCGAACAACAAAAGCTGACAATTTTATCTGGACAGACGAGATGTACACTGGGTAAACCCAGCCCGATCTGCCAGCAATTTGATTTCGCCCTGCAGCTCAGGCTGGAAACCTGTACGTTTATCTATCCTGCTTCCGTTACAATTTTGCGGGGACCAATCACAAACTGGCTTATCCACCTGGCGCGCTATTGGCGGGTTTAACGTGATGACGATAGAGAAGCGACCAAGCAGCTTCTTGTTTACATTCAACATAGCGGCCACCGAAGCGCAGCAACCCGTTGATGCCGCTGTCGCTGCTACGTCACCCGAATCGTCGGTCTGATTGGTTGAAGGACTATCCAATTGCGTACAGAGTCATTTGAACTATGCCCGTTGATCACGCCTCTTGTGCAGTAGAAAATACAGAGCAGACTCCCCAGACTAATGTTCAATCTTAAAAGATTGAGCTTGGTCTGGTGATAGAGGAGGTGGAGTTATTGCTCCAAACAATGCACACACACGGCACACACACAGACGTGGCACACACACACACATGCCACAACTGAATGTGAGGTTCTTAATTATACCAGCAATTCAATCAGGAGAGACTCCGTTGCAGATATGCAAACATTTATTACTAAGATATAACCACGTAGGTAAAAACAATTATTTGGAGATTAGTCTCCATTGTAAAGGGGTATCTATACAAATCTAATGTGTAGGAAAACCAAACACATCCCCCAAAACTGAAAAGAATTTAAGAGATTAAAAGACATGAATAAACATACCTTAAAGCTGCAACAACTCTGTATGGTGATAGAGAACATGAATGTGTTGAATAGTCAGTGAATAATTAGAGTACTAAGCACTGAACCATACTAGGTAAGACGTCACACAGGACGGAACAAGCACAAACTTATGCAGGTTAAAAACAGACTACATACCAGCAATTCAGGCTGGAAAACAAAACATCGGCGATTCAGGCCGGAACAAACAAAACATCGGCGATTCCGGCCGGTACAAACAAAACATCGGCGATTCAGGCCGGTACAAACAAAACATCGGCAATTCAGGCCGGAAACAAAACATCGGCAATTTAGGCCGGAAAACAAAACATCGGCGATTCAGGCCGGTACAAACAAAACATCGGCGATTCAGGCTGGTACAAACAAAACATCGGCGATTCAGGCCGGAAACAAAACATCGGCGATTCAGGCCGGTACAAACAAAACATCGCCGATTTAGGCCGGAAAACAAAACATCGGCGATTCAGGCCGGTACAAACAAAACATCGGCGATTCAGGCTGGTACAAACAAAACATCGGCAATTCAGGCCGGAAACAAAACATTGGCGATTCAGGCCGGTACAAACAAAACGTCGGCGATTCAGGCCGGGAACAAAACATCGGCGATTCAGGCCGGTACAAACAAAACATCGGCGATTTAGGCCGGAAAACAAAACATCGGCGAATCAGGCCGGTACAAACAAAAGATTTTACCAGCAATTCAGCTGGACATGAATTTCCGGCAACAGGGCAGGAAAAACCACAGACCTCTGCAGTTACAATGGCACCTGTAATTATAGGCAAAACACATATCAGCGAGTCAGGCTGAACATACACAAAACATGGGGAATTCAGACAGGAACCAACTAGAAGCAACATCAAATCTACTTGATCAAACAGTAAAACAATACGTCGGAACCAATTGAGAACACGCCCATTCATACACCACCACCAGTTATATGCATGTTACCACCATCAAGTTTAAAAGATCTGGTTATTGAAGACATCTTCTACATCAGGTGAATAGATGAAGAGTACACAGAGGAAGCCCATCGTCCAAGCTGTTGTAGAGAAGTACTGGAGACCCCTTGACTAACACAGAAGTAGCAGCCCCCATTCTAAAGGAATTATTAGAATAACACTTTGATGAATTGTTAGCTTTGAGGAGGACTAGTTCCCCAACGCTGTTTAACCAACAGCTATGCATAGGGAAAAGTCAGAAATAGAGGTGAGAGTGATTTAGTGCGCGGCCTTAATGACAAATATCCACTAATAATTTGAAATGGATAATACTATGAATCTGTATGACCATGACAATAGAACGCAGAATATCTGAAACGAGACAGAGCATCCACCACGGAGATATATCATATCAGGGACGTAGCGAGAATTATTAACATTGTAAGTGACTGCTGGTCAGGTGAAGCTTCTCATCAAAAGCATTATATTGTTACATTGAGAGCGCTCTCCATAATTTTGTCACCGATACTCTGACTACCACACACAGGACAGAAATCTGCTTCCGGTCCCTAGACAGCCCCAGACGCAGCAAGCCATAGTATGGGGCAAATGCCAGAAAGTACAATGAAATCAGTATGTGAGAAAGTGGGAGGCCAGTGGCCGCGAAAACCCTGCAGAAGGGGCAACCACCGAACAAGAGAAACCCACGGATACAAGGTAAAAGAAGGTGAATAGCAGACACAGGTACCGCACCAGCTCAAAAGTGAAGGTCTAGAGATCGCTATGACCACAATACAGTAAGAGGACACGCAACCATAATGTATATAACAGCGGAGTAGATAGGTTAAGTCAAGAGGGAGTTCACAACAGTGGACGAAACCCACCCACTGCTCAAGATAGCCAAGATCGAAAGACCACCGGATCCCTGCAGCAGGTACTGGGATAGCCAGGCACAGAGAATTAAAGATGCGCCAGGCACAGGAGGCTACAGCGAAGAAGGGTAAGAGTTCCATGCAACAGCTACATCACCGGCCGTCGCAACAGTAGGATCCCCACTAGGAGATATGCAAGTCAGTTCAGGTCAACCATAATATTTTACGTTGAAAACACCCATTGTTGACCAAAGGTCCGCAAGCTCCAAAGAAATAGAGAAAACACACCCATACACCAAATACAATATAAACACACCAACAGTAGACCACACATAAAGATATCACAATGGTCCCTAGAAAACAATGAACACGATATCCCATACAATCCTAACCAGCCAGGAAGCCAGTGGTGCGTGGCCCATTCGAAAAGCCAATTATCACCAATACAAACGTAAATATCCAGCAGCGATGATCAGACGTTGTGGAATGTAAATGGACTGTTTTTATATAGCGCTTTCCTAGTCTAACGACTACTCAAAGCTCTTTTACGTATTACAGAACATTCACCATTCACACACATTCATACACTGTGGCCGAGGCTGCCGTACAAGGTGCCACCTGCTCATCATATATTCGTTCACACACATTTACACTCCGATGCGCAGCATTGGGGGCAACACGGGGTTCAGTGTCTTGCCCAGGGACACTTCGACATGGGACTGCAGGGCCAGGGATCAAACCACCAACCTCCCGATTGGCAGGCACCCGCTCTACCACTGAGCCACAGAAGCCTACACAAACACGCCACAGCTAAGAAGATAGGCGTAGTAGCCAATGAGGGGCTGCAAAATGATTAAAACAGTCTAAAAGTAACTACTAGACACCCATGCCCTTATTTTACACCATATGTAGTCCACGCTGGAACACAGATTAAACAGCCATCGTAGTGTTGAGTACTACATAATCAGAGGGTCTGCACGGAACGTGCACAACTCACGAGGCCATTAGCGCCACCCCCATAAAGCATCCACAGTTATGTAGGGAGCGTGACTTGATGCAGTCAACCCAATTGTGCTCCGCCGAAGACCCCCCAAAACAAAAACCATCCACCATCCAGTAATGATAAGCACCGACAGAGACAACGAACGAACGCCACTTGCCACCATGAGCCCAAGGCATGCAACATAAGTATGCAGGCAGCAGAAGCAAATGGTCAACATCATCAAACAAATGTTTAAAACAAAATTTGCCACCACAGTAGGCTAATGCATAGAAACCATTCCACCGCTTAGTAAACACCTGATAAAACGAAGCAGTGTTAAGAGGCATAGTCTACACCAGCACAGCACGTAAATACACGCTCCACTGAAGTAGACAGTGTAACCACCAGAGCTCAAACGCAACTAGCTGACCAGCCAACACCGGAAACCCACAGAGTTGTGGCTCAATGTGCACCGTCCCAACCAAGAAATAAATCACAAAACTCAATAACAACGACACAGAAATAGGAAGAGAGATAAACCACCGCAGTCCGCACGAGTGGAAGAAGGCCGATTGAGTAGTCGAAGGGCATGCTACATAAAAGCACGACCGAAATATAAGCAGCACGCCTACATACCTACTAAAGAATGTAGGTGCCCTGCAGAATGAGCCCGCTTAACCATAACGTAGTCAAGTAAAACAAAGCCCGCCGTCCGGCTCAAAGCGTAGCAAGGGCCAGTGCAAGTAAACCCCCGAACACAACTGAACCAGAAGTTAGACAGTGCCATGGAACACAGTACCCGCAGCCCGAACCGTGCAAACCCCGGGCGGCAATACGAAAGAACAACTTAACTGAGTGGGAGACGGTCCAGTGGAGTCAAAACGACCTGGTCCCTCAGCCGAGGAAATCACCGTCCGCCGACGGCCACATGACGGCCGGCAAAACCCCAGGTGACGTGCCGGATGAGCCAGAGAGCACGGCGAGTAGCAGCAGATGACCGAGACACCACCCCCCGAACTGCAGGCGCGTGGGAGAACGAGCCGGAACAGACAAAGTTCAGGCAAGTCGCCACCGAAGCAGCCCGGTCGAACCACGAGACAGCAAAAACAGCACACGGCCGGGAACAGAGCCAGAAAGAGTCCCACCGCAGAGAGAGACACCAGCAGCCAGCACCACGAGACAAAGTTGGGAACACAAGGAAGCGAACCTCCCAGTCGCACTCGTCTGAAAAAACAACTGACAGAAGCAGGAGAGAGAACAGGTTTAAAAACAAGTAGACTGCTGTGATTGGTTAGAACATAAGTGCCAGATTCTAATTGGTATACAGAACCGAAACACCCACTGCCCAGCTGATCAGTTAAAGAGAAGAGAGACAACGTAATAGGAGTCTACCTGACTGAATTTACGCTGAGCTACATTTAGTTCCTCCACTGACAGGAAAAGGACAACGACCACTTCTAAAATGTATTTATTTATTTTAAATGTATTTAATAACAAATTATTCACAATGATAAAATGGATAGCAGGATAAAAAAAAGTAAAGAAAGGCAGTTCACTGGTCAATTACAGTTTTTCTCAATTGCTAAAACACTAATCCCTATTGTCTGAACCAAATGCTCAGTTGCCCGAACCCACTGATTGAATCAATCACTCTTTTGGCAAAACCATAAGCACTTTTCACCGGTTTAGACACAACCACATTTTCATTGTGATGCACCCGTGCTGCATAATGGTGAGCACAGGTGACAAAAGTCAAACAAAATTAAAGCCCAGGTGTCACCACTTGAACACAACAACTCAAAATTGATCACACTTGTGGCTAATGATGTGAGGGAACATATAATCCAGTTCAGAGAGCACTGGTTTGTGAGGCCCTACAATGGAAAGAAATCTGAGAGGAAGCGTTCGTGTGAGATGAGGTTGAGGTGGTCAGCGAAGACAAAGAACAGTAATATCTGATGAAATCAGAGCTACTGTGATTGATTATGTTCTTGTCCATGGTATGAGCATGTGGGAGGCTGGACAAAGGGTACAACCAAACATCAGTAGATTCACTGTGTCCACCATAATCTGAAGATTTAGAGAAGAGAACAGGTAATTACCTTTTTTTGACATTATAGTACAGTATGCAAATGTTGACAGCAGTTACTGTATGACATACTATATACTGTACCACAGTATACTGTAAGTAAATATGTTTCAGTACATCACTGTACCAATGTACTGTAGTATTGTAATGGAGGGTTGGTCTAACTGTTTGTAGGCCTAGTATTCCATGTATTTTTTGTAACTCCATGTTCTCTTTTTGTAGAATTGAAAGACTGCCACATGGGGGTGGGAGGACAGGTATGTTCTCCCCACACCAAGAGACCCTAATTGTTGATATGGTCCATGAGAACAATGCCATTAAACTGAGTGAAATTCAGCAGAAGATCATTGAGGACCATGTAAATTTTGAGGGTATCAACAGTGTCAGCCTCTCTACTGTTGATCGTGTCCTCAAGCGCAACAGACTGCGCATGAAACAGCTATACAGAGTGCCCTTTGATCGCAACTCAGACAGAGTTAAAGAGCAAAGATTCCAGTATGTACAGGTTGGCATATATCCAGACACTTTCAATGTTGATTACTCTAGTAGTGATTTACTGTAGTGGCCTAAATCACTTTTTCCGTATCACTTACAAAACTATATCTATTTCTACAGAGGGTTTTTCAACTGGATCCAATGGAAAGACCACATGAATACATCTACATGGATGAAGCTGGGTTTAATCTCACCAAAAGGAGAAGGAGAGGCCGTAATGTGATTGGCCATCGGGCCATTGTTGGTGTTCCTGGGCAGCGTGGTGGCAATGTTACATTATGTGCTGCCATCAGCAATCATGGGGTTGTCCACCATCATGACAACCTGGGGCCCTACAACACTCACCAGCTCCTAATTTTCCTCAATCACACGCAAGATGCTCTGTTAGGGCAGCAGGATGAGCATCCCATGTATGTTGGTGTTGTTTGGGACAATGTGAGTTTTCACAGAGCCCTCCAGGTTAGAGAGTGGTTCAATATGAACCAAGGTTTTATCAATATTTGCCTTCCACCGTACTCCCCTTTCCTAAACCCCATTGAGGAATTCTTCTCCTCATGGCGGTGGAAGGTATATGAACGCCAAACTTACACCAGGGTAAATCTCCTGCAAGCCATGGGACTTGCCTGTGGTGACATAGATGTGGAGGCATGCCAAGCCTGGATACGGCATGCCAGGGTTTTTTTTCCTCCTGTTGCCTGGCCAGACAAAATGTGGCCTGTGATGTGGATGAAGTCCTGTGGCCTGACCAGTACGGAGACATGATGCTGTGGCTGAGTAATGCACTTATTTGTATATTTTTGTACTTTATTTTTACATGGGCTTACTGTACAAAAGTGGCAAACGCATAAGATTTGTTTGTTGTGTAAATGCACGAGATTTCTGTTTTGTCTTTTTGTACATGTGCTAAATGCAGTTTTTTTTTTGTTTTGCAACATGCATTTAGCCTACAGTGAACAAACCTTTATTTCTCCAGCTTCATGTCCTGAGCATTGTGTTTTCTATTTTTCTACGTAGTGTTTAGTGACTGTTCAGTAGTGTTTTTAATTTTGATTGACTCGGGGCACGATTTGACAACATAGTTCAGTTTTGAGCACAGATTGAACTGTTTTGAAGTGAAAGTTTGGTTTTGCAAGAAGAGTCTGAGGTTTTGTGATTGTAGCTTGAAAATTGGGTTTTGTGTTCACAGTTTACAGAAAAGGAGAGCAGCTTTCAAGAAATGTGTCTTAGCAATCGAGAAACTGTAACTAGGGGTGGGAAAAATAATTTCTTCTTAGATGCATTGCGATTCTCTCTAGAATATTCGATTATCAATTCTGATTAGTTAATAGATTTTTAAAAAAGTGTTTAAATGTGTTCTTTAAAAGTTACTGTCTCCAGACAAGTACAAATCAGAAAACAGAGACTGAAAGAGGATGGGATAATGGACAACAATTTAGAGTTTAGGCAAGAGTGCAGGAAAAACAGCCTAACAAGCCAGACCCACATCCAGATGTTTCACAAGAATAAGGTGACTTTCACAAGCATGTTTAAGGCTTAAAGGTCCCATGACATGGTGCTCTTTGGATGCTTTTATATAGGCCTTACTCCTCATTTCCACCAGATGCATAACGGCTGTGGACTGGCTCCGCTGTGTGTCTGCTGTGTGCTCCGCCGTCCGTCAATACCCACCAGGTCCGGATTTGTTGCGGCACGGCTGCGGCCATGACTCTCTCTCCCCGAGCAAATACTACTGCCACTCTATATAGCCAGACGCCGGCCCCTCAAATTGGAACATACCAATATACAAAATGCAGAGGGGGGGGCTCTGGTGAGTAGAACATAATGGCTTCATACAGCAAACTTACAAATATCCAAAAATCTAGACAGATACAGCATATAATTTATACAATTGTCAATGCAATTAACCACAACCACAAGACATCTTGTTTGCTGTCAAATATAATACATAACATGTCGGTCAACTTCCTGTTACCCCGGAAGTCACGGATCCATTTAAACTCAAGATAGCAGCAAACCTTCCTCTATAACAAAGAGCACATGGTAAGCCCAAAACATTTTACACTCTGTATACTTTTACACTTAATAAATTAACATTAATTACTTGTTGTGGTGGTTCTTATAACAGGTAATGTTTGTGACAATCTGTATGTTTGTAAACAATAAACAATGATGTATAGATGAATATAACTAGGCCTATAGCAAATCACCGCAGTATTAGATGTTAACAATGTGTTTTTGACTCATCAAAGTAGCCCCCTTTGGTAGATATAACAGCTGAACACACTCGTGGCATTCTTTCTACAATGGAAATCAAATATTCTTCAGAAAGTTCTTCCCAACTCTGTTGCAGAAGTTCCCATAAATGTGTGGCACTTGTAGGTTGCTCTGCTTTCACTTTTCTGTCCAGTTCATCCCATAGGCCTCCGACAGCAAATAATAAATTTTTTGAACACCTAACTGACATTCTTAAAAAATTTGAGGCAAAAGAAATACTTCTCATGGGGGATTTTAATATAAATTGGATGGATAAAAATAGTAGAAAAAAACTAAAGGAGATTACTCAAAAATTTTATTTTTCCCAAATAATTGAAAAAGCAACTCGGATTACTAAGAATCCTCAAACACTTATTGATCTAGTTTTCACTAACAAAGCAGACCGTATCGTTAAAGTTTATAATTTAATAACAGGTCTTTCTGATCATAATCTAACATTAATTGCAAGGAAACTGTCAAAAGCGTGTTACCGAAATTTAAATAAGGCTGATATTAATGAATCTGTACTCTATATCCCCAGGAAAGATATTGAGAAGTTTGATAATGAAATAAGACAGGTAAATTGGTTTGAAATGGTAAATGATAAAGACAGTAATGTAGCTACTAGTGAGTTGATAGAGATATTTCAACGGCTTGTTTTTAAACATTCTAAAGGAAAAAAGGTAAGGCCTAAAGGCAAAATCCCTTTACCTTGGTTAAATGATAATCTATGGAAATTGATGAGAACTCCAGATTCAGCATTAAAAAAGTCTCATAAAACGGGACTTACAACTGATCGTCTGATCTACAATGGACTTAGAAACAAAGTCACTAAGCAGATAAGACAAGCAAAAGCAACATTTTATCTGGATATAATTAAACAAGCAAAGGACAATTCTAAACAACTTTGGCAAACTATAGACAAATTAACTGGAAAGATGCAAACTAAGAGTGGAATAATAGAGCTGAAAATAGATGACGAAAATCACAAGGATGGTCTAACAGTTTCAAACTATTTTAATAATTATTTTATTGATTCAATGAATGAAATTATCCAACATGTCTCTGGATTGCCTCATCCTTGTTCATCACCTCAGCCTTCCACTTATGATCATGAGGCTCTGTGTTTTAAACACATTGATTATTCTAAAACAGATAAAATAATACAATCTTTATCGAATTCAAAAGCTAAAGATTTCTGGGGACTTGATAGCTCTCTCATTAAAAAACATAGGGAGATTTTAATACCAGCTATTACATATATTGTGAATAAATCCATTGATGAGAGTATCTTCCCCAGTGTTTTTAAAACAGCAGTTATAACACCAATTCATAAATCAGGAAGCAAAAATGAAATAAGCAACTACAGGCCTATTAGTATATTGCCTGTAGTATCAAAAATTCATGAGAAAGCCATGATAGAGCAGCTAACCGATCACTTAGATTGTAATGATTTGTTGCACTCCATGCAGTTCGGTTTTAGACGCAACCATTCCACCGACGCAGCCTGCTGCTATCTGATAGAAAGTATCAAGGCCAACTTGGACAGAGGGGGCACGTGGGGTGCCGTGTTTCTGGACTTGCGAAAAGCCTTCGACACGGTAAACCACGGTGTCCTCCTGTCTAAGCTCTCTAAGTATAATCTGTCCATGGAGACATTGCATTGGATACAATCATATCTTTCAGATCAGATGCAATGTGTGAGGGTAAAAAATACATTGTCCTCCCTGAAGCCCTGCACAACTGGGGTCCCGCAAGGATCCATTCTGGGACCCTTGTTGTTCAGTATTTACATTAATGATCTTCCGGCTGTGTGCAAGGGCGTAGAGATCATCATGTACGCGGATGATGCTGTCGTCTACGTACATGGGAGGGATATGGAGCAAGTAGCTACTAAATTGTCCTCAGCCATGGACAAAATAAGTAATTGGCTTAAATCTTCTTGCTTAACACTAAACATCGAAAAAACTGTTGGAATGTATTTCGCTAAATCCAACAAAGTTAAAGATATGCCTAACATCTATTTTAATGGACACAAAATTAACATTGTCACAGAGACAAAATATCTAGGTGTCCATTTGGACCAAACTCTAAGTTTTAAAAAAACATATTAAAAGAATGTGCAACTCTATTAAATATAATATCTCTATTTTTAGACACATTAGGAATAGTTTGACAATTGAAGCATCTTTCATGTATTTTAATGCCATGATCTCACTACACATTACCTACTGTTTGTCCTGTTGGTCTCAGGCCAATGAGACTACACTAAAATCCCTCAGATCGGTCTATAATCAAGCATTAAAAGTGCTTGATAGAAAAGCCCTTCGCTATTATCATTGCAATATTCTCAGTAAATATAAAATATAAAGTTTTGATTCCCTAATTAGATATACAAACTTAAGAACCATTTTTAAAATTGTTAATAATATTGCTCCACCCTCAATGAAAAAATTTGTAGAACTTTATTCTGAACATACGAATAGAACATCGCGCTCCACTGCTCACAGAAATTGTGCTATCCTGAAAAGATCCTCTGCCTTTGCACAGACAGCCTTTTCATTTAAAACCATTAAACAATGGAATCAACTCCCAGGCAGTCTAAAGTTGTCTGTAGATTTGAATAATTTCTCTCGGAACTTAAAGAAATACATCCTTGATAACCAGCTATGTGAGCATCAACACACTTAAAAGTTTACAAATGTAATATTAAGGTAAATGTTTTTGACTATGTTGTATATATTTTAGGCTGTGATGGTTTTTTGATTAGTTTTTTATTTAAACATCTGATTAGTGTAATCTTGCATGTATTTCTTATTACTATTGACAGTTATTTGTAATATGTTTTAATATTGTGTGCACCTGCCCGGGGACTGCAGATGGAAATTAGCATTAGCTAACTCTGGTACAAAACATCTTTTCGCAAGATTAATGTATTTTGTACATTGTCCCTGACAAACTAATAAAATAAATAAATAAATAAACCAGCTCAATGGGGTTTAAGTCTGGTGACTGTGCTGGCCACTCCATGTTTTTAAGCTTACCATCTTGTTCTTTTTTCCTAAGGTAGTTCTGGCATAGCTTGGACTTATGTTTTGGGTCATTATCTTGCTGTAGGATGAACCCCTGACCAACTAGGTGCATACCAGAGAGTACTGCATGACGCTGCAAAATGCTGTGGTAGCCGTTTTGGTTCTGTACAAATCACCGACCCTGGATCCAACAAAACAGCCCCAGACCATCACGCTTCCTCCTCCATGTTTGACAGTTGATGTCACACACTAAGGAACCATCCTTTCGCCTACTCAACGGCGTACAAAAATCCTGCGTGACGAACCGAAGATTTCAAATTTTGATTGATCAGTCCATAACACCTTCTTCCAGTCTTCAGTAGTCCATTGGCAGTGTCTTTCTTGCTGCAACTCGACCTATCAAACCTGCAGCTCGAAGTCGTCTCTTTACAGTTGAAACTAAGACTTGCTTATTACGACCACTATTAAGCTGTGCTTGAAGCTGTTGTCCTGTGAGCCGCCTATCACGCAAGCTGTTGACTCTCAGAAACTTGTCTTCTGATTCTGTTGTGGCTTTGGGTCTGCCAGACCTCTTCCTGTCAGAGTTTCCCCCAGTTTCTAAGTGCCTTTTGATGGTGAAGAATACTGTACTCACTGACACCTTGACTTTCTTCACAATTTCTCTGTAGGAAAGACCAACATTCTTAAGTGTTATGATGGTCTGTCTCTCTTCCATTGTTAATTGCCTTTTTCCGACCATTTTTATGGCAACACACTACTTTCTGCAGTACAATACTGTTCAAATAATGCTCACAAGGGTATGGTATCACAGTGTTTTCCAACAATACTTTTATACAAACAGAGGGGGTTGTAAGTAATCCAGACAAGTGGGAACACCCGTGGGAATTGGTAGCACCAACTTTCAAAGCTTGATCAACCTCCATTGCTGCAGAACAGCTTTACATTGTTAACCCATTTCTTGTTCCCTGTAAAAGGCTTTTTGATAAAATTCTGAAATGTACATTATTTTTCAGTTTTAGGTAACCTTCATTTTGTTTTTAACCTCAGGCAGTTCACCACCTACCTTTTGTACCATTTCAAGTTATTCATTGGACTTGAACTGCTAAAATTTCAATAAAAAATAGAAAAATTGGGGTGTTCTAAAACTTTTGACCAGTAGTGTGTGTGTGTGTGTGTGTATATATATATATATATATATATATATATATATATATATATAACAAAATCCTGAGCCACAATCTAATATTAAAACTGTAACTCCGAGGTAATTATGGTTACTCAGTGATGTCCAGTAGTCCCCAGTGAGAGCAACAGCGGGTGCACGTTGTAAAGTTGTCGCTTTTGCAGTCCTCTCCTTTTCATAACAACTTGTGTATTTTTCTTGTGATGGTGTGTCTTGAGAGAATCTCGATTCTCAGAATATTTCTCAAACTGACGTCCTCCACAATAGTAATCGGCCTGCAGTTTGTAGCTATCCACTTCGCTATGGCATTTGTTAGCTTCTCTTCCCTTGTTTATCCATACTTCTCCCACACGCTGCATCTAACGTAGTCTGCCGACGCGCCACTGTGCATATTGCATATTTCAGACTGGAAGTATTCCGCCGTTAAGAAAATTCAACTTTGCAGTGGTTACAAATAACTTTGGTTCTGTCGACTGCGCCGTCTGGAAGAACTTTAAAATGAAAATGGCCATGTAAAAGTTCCGTACCCTTCTCCATGTTTGTTTATCCGCCAATTCTTTTTATTTTCTGCTTCCTGTAAGCACAGCAGCAGTCAGCAACAGACTTTTACAAAATAAAAGCCTGTGAGCAACAGACTTTTACAATAATAAAAGAAATAAAAAAACTGCGTTAATGCGCGATAAAATAATTGTCGGAGTTAATTAGGTAATGATTTAACGCTATAATAACGTGTTAACTTGCCCAGCCCTAGTCAAAATCTAAGCTTTGTCTAGCTGCTTTGTCTTTGTTTCTTTTCACAATCCAAATCCCATTACCCTGCCTCTATACCGCACCTGTCCTTAATCAACAATCCATCAGTCTGAGCAGCGCTACCAATGCTGCCAATGTCAGAGAGAGGGGGTGGGGTCTGTCAAGCATAGCTGTTCGTAAATATTTAGACCCACAATTAAGCAACCAGTGACACAGCAATCAGTGATCAAAAACACACATAAGGCACAAAGCAAATGGTGATCAAAAATACACATGCAAAATCACTACACAGCAAGGATTACTAGTACAATCTCATAAGTCACAAACCAAATAATAAATTACGTGGGTGAAATAAATGGCAAACAGTTCAATACTATAGACAGGAAGATGTTCCACATTTGACACACACACACACACACACACTCGCACAGTGCGTTTTTACCCTTTAGACGGGAAAGTGACGGTGGAGCGTATTTAAGATTTCACTCTGGAGGGTGGTTTCACTTTTTTTGCGTTTTTAAGCCCCAAAAACGCTGACGCGTCCAAACAAAATGCACATCTGATAAAATATTTTTACATTTTCACCCGCGAGCGTATTCGTGTAAACAGGGCCTAAAGCTGTGTTCAGACTGAATGCCTTTTTTACATTAAGATGAGTCATTATGCGTCATATTTCTATATTGCGCTCTCGCTCTCTCTTCCTTTCCCCCAACCAGTCGCGTCAGATGGCCGCCCACCAAGAGTCAGGTTCTGTCCGAAGTTTCTACCTGTTAAAAGGAAGTTTTTCCTCACCGCTTTCGCACCAAATGCATGCTGTTGGGGAAAATTGTTATTGTTGGATGTCTGTAAATGATAGAGTGTAGTCTAGACCTACTCGATCTGTAGGTTTCAAAATTGTAACAAATTGTAATGGCAGCGCAAATGCATAACAAGTGAAAGCACTTTATTACAATTACAATTAGCCTCTCATTCTCCCATTCGTACACACATAAAACTACAATGCAATGTGCTGGTCTGACCATAGGTGACCCACTCTACCACCTGAGCCTCCGTCGCACTACTGATAAACACAGGTGAGATGGTAATTCAGTTATTGAGCAAAATGCAGTTTTCATCAGCATTGTTGAAATCTGTCTGATGGTTTTATTGGACTAATAAGACACAGGTGGGACTGAGGGTTCACAGAGATAAAATAAAATGTGTGCAGTAACTTAAGGTGACCAGATCCGTGTCCTCCTCCAGCCCAAAAACCATCTTTGCAGAAAATTACTTTAGTGGCCTAGAGATTGTGCGATACCTCAAGAGCAAGAACTGCCGGTACACAGGAACAGCCAGGGACAACAGGACTGGCAATGCTCCACTCAGGCCCAACAAAGAGATGGAGAAGAAGGCTGTGTCTCGTGGTACCTGTGACTACATAACCAGTGATGATGGGATCCTGATTGTAGTGATGGTCAAATGAAGCTTTGCTGTTTATTTACTGAGCTCACTAGATGGGGCTCTCTTTTCAAAGAAAAAGGTTAAAGGAATGGCAGCCATCTATCCATCAGAGCGCCATCTAGTGAGCTCAGAAAATAAAGACTTCATTTGACCATCACTACCTGATTGTCACTCTGATGTCAACAGACATGGGGGTAGAGCCTTGGTCCTCAGTCTACAGGTACTGCAGCGACACCAAGAGAAAGGAACAAGTGAGCTGTTCATATCTCATCAAGAGCTAAAATGCAAACATGGGAGGGATTGACAAGAGTGACATGCTGTTGGTTGAAGTTGGTCTTCACTGTGAGCAGGGCCTTCATGGTACAGACTGTGAAGCGATTTCTCTCTGCAGTCCACACATCGTTCATCAGAGAGAAAATGCTCTCAACGGGAGCATTGCTCCCTGGTAAACAGATTACCACAGATGCCAATTTAGCTAGGTTGGTGTGTGGAATTTCAGTGATAAAGCTATTGTAAATTGTAGATCATACACAGCCTACACATACAGGTTAAACGTTGGTTTACCTATCCTATGAGATATTGTAATATGTATTATTCGAAAGCTTTCTAAGCACTCAACGCATATCAGTTAGCGATATTGTACTACTCACACTCGTCAGAGGTAGCCGGCTGAATGAATTAATTAATTAATGAATGGATGTATGAAAGAAGTCCACTGTAGCTGTCTCGAAAGGGCAAAGATTCTTCTTACCATGCTGCCAGCAATATGGGCATTCTAGAAAATCTCTGAGCTCTGAACAGCGCTTGCTCTGGCTGTCTTGAGCCTGCGCCTGTAAGGTGCGCGACAATTTGTGTGCGACTATACGTTTGGTCAATGTTTTCTTTCTTTCATTCCAATTTCCGGTCTGTCAGTCACAGTGAAAACCGGGGACATTTCTGGGTACAGCTCCAGCCGGGGACAGGTCGCCGAAACCGGGGACTGTCCCCAGAAACTGGGGACGTCTGGTCACCCTACATTAACTATTCATGGCAGCTTAGTAGTTGGGAAGAGAGAGAATAGCATATTCCGGTTGGATATTCCAAATAAGGCCTTTTTCTGAATATAGCATTTTCCTATTAATATATGTGGGATATTCCGGTATCATTTGGGCTTCAGAGGCATTTTTTGGACATTTATACAGCGCATTCGGAATCTGCATCTCAATCTAGGTTTTTACCACAGTTTACGCCCAGTTTACGGCCTCTTGCCTGTTTACGGCTAATGTTCAGCTCTGTGCGTTGCTATGGTTGCTGTACCAAAACCAACCAGCCAACAGTTTGCAAGTCTGCACACCCGATAAGAAGGAGAAACACAGCTACTTTTAAACATTATCAATGACTGGATATAAACAGGTTTTTGGATATGCGCAACATCGCTATGCCGACCTTTTCAAGAAGCTGGTTGAAGGAATGAAAGAGGGACGCTGTGTTCGCACGGTCCAACAAGTCCACCACCGCTGGTAAACTTGGTAACACTGGTAAAAAAATCTTATTTCGCTTGGCTTCATGTAAACAGGAATATTAGTGGAATATTCCCTTTCATTAGCCATGTAAACAGCTTAGGCGGAATATCGTCTTTTTCGGAATAAGGGCAACAACTCGAATATTATGTGCATGTAAACGTAGTCAGTGTTGCTTGAACAGAAGACAATGAGGTTAGTTAGTTCCAATGTTAATGGGGAAGGACACTGCTTCCTTCATTCTGTAACCAAAAGGTAGCCTGGTTGACACCAGACCCTTCTCAGTTGTAACTGAGAGTGGGTCTAGGCAAGGTTCATTCACAGCCCATTTCCAAAGGGGCGTCACCAACTGACGCTTCTCAAAAGCCTCTGGGCGCAATTGGATAGTCCTTCAACCAATCAGACCAACAATCTGGGTGACGTAGCAGCGACAGCAGCATCAACGGGTTGCTGCGCTTCAGGTGGCCGTCATGTTGAATGTAAACAAGAAGCTGTTCACTGTCGCTGTGCTATCTTCATCGTGTAAAGCCCACCTCAACGGTTGTGATTGGTGCCTCAATTTGGAAAAATTGAAAATGGGCTTGAATGGGCTCTTGGCCTTACACAGCAAATCTCAACTTTGCTTGAAGTTTGTCAGGGTTTTCCCAGGCTAACCAAAAGGCAGTAGCCGACACAAAACCAGTGATCCCATTTACACCTGGGATTAGTGGCCTATATATATTTCGACATGTTATGTGGATAGTAGTCCGCAAAACAGATGTACATTGCTGGGATAAAGCCTGACATCCCTGAATCTGTGAATGTCCCTTCCCTTCCCTCTTCCACGGTATATACAGAAATCCTAAATTTAATAACTTTTAATGGACACTTTCCATAGATTTTAAGTTCTCATCGCCGCTTCAGAGTTCCAACCTGTTGCATCTGCAACACACTTCAACTTAAATTTACTATGCATTGATTGTAAAATAGCACAACTAAACAGTTTGTGATAACTCTGTGGACCGCTGCGTCAATGCAACATAATTCAGATAACGGGGTGGGAAGAAAGTGCAAGAGACAACACTGGTGGTGGCTGCACTTACTGAATTATTAACAACTACTTCTGCAGCAGGAAGCCAACATTTAAGATATTTTTTTTCTAGAGAAAACATTTCACAAGAGTTGATTATCTTAACATATGTTTGTATACTGTATATTGACTACGTCTGACCAGCCCTAGAACGTTTAAGTTGCAGAAAGCAACCTTTCCCCAGCACCTACACGAGTCATAACTCTACCCTCAGCCCAGTATGGACAGTTGGACAGCTCTTGGCAAAGTTGGGGCTTAAGACACCAGCGTAGCCAATGTATTATTATTCCAATAGCATTTGAACAGTGTTAAAAAAAAAATCTTTATTTTCATTAAAAAAATGTTTTCCATCTGTAGTCATTTCATTTAATTGACTTCGATCTTGATATTGTAAACCAACCTTTTATTATATTTTTCATTTTGTGCACTTAGAGTCTGCCCCCATCTTTTTTCTCTCTCTTGTAACGTCCTGTTATGTCAGCTCTGTGAGGTCAAAGGTGTAAAATTGACAGGAAATTATTGTTTTATTGTGCTATTAAAAATCCCTGGCCAACCGCTGCAGAGGTGGGTGACACCTGTGGACCTTATTGATTGGTAGGAACTTTTTTATTTATTTTTTTATTTTTTATATTTAACAAAAACAGAACAGACAAACACACTTTGAACAAAAACAACCCCCCTCTCCCACCCCCACCCTCTGCGGTCTTGAGGAAAAGAAAGAAAAAACAGAAATCACACCTTGCCTAGTCGCCCTCCTCTACTTCTTGTGATGCTGAGGTCATTAAGACTGATACTTTTGCTGCTGCACTTTTCCATAGGTCTATAGTAGATGATTTTGCTTTGTTAATCCTTGCTGTAGAGAGCTCAAGCATAACTATGTCCAGAAAATACACCAACCACTGTTTTATACAAAGTGAGTGGGGGGGGGAGCCAGCGCTGAGCTATCATTTTCTTGGTCGCGGTTGAGCCAGCTATGGTAGGAACTTTGCTGAACTCGCATCTGAAAGATCTCTCCAAAACTCACATAAACATCTTAAAGGGGTGATAGAATGCAAAACCGATTTTACCCTTGTCATAGTTGAATAATGACATATATTCTCTCTGATGAAGACATATATAAAATCTCAAAATCCCATTGATACTTCTTTCCTCTGCAAATCTCACAATTTGAAACTGCCTCTGAAAACGGGCAAATCTCAACGAGCCGCCTAGTTGACGTCAACTCAGTGGCTCCTCCTCATTTGGCTCTAGTCTCTCTCTTTGTCACGCCCCAACATTTACATAGGCTACACAACTGACCTGAGATCAGGTGGTCTTCTGAATCTAGGTCGTGCAGATCTCAGAAATTGTATACATTGTTCATCTGGTATTTTACCATTAAATTCACTTCTGAGACTTTTTTATGCGAGAAATCAACTATGTTGAGGTCAAATATGGGCCGTTTTACGAAAATTGATGTCTAATTGCAAATTTTGTCCGACTGTGTGTCAGAGTTAAGCGGCCGGTGCTGCCTGTGTTGCTGCCTCGCCGCCTGGCCTGCCTTCATTCACAGACCCCGGCCTGCTGTGAGGTAAATTGAGCTCCATCACAGCTGGCAGCCCACGGCACTCCATACCCGCGGAAAGTTACTGTTTTTTGGGTTAATGGACTACCAAACGCTGCTGCCTGGACAGAGCTCCAGGGCCTGCAGCTCCCATCTTCCTGCTAAATGGCCGGTGTGTGTGAGTGAGAGCGTGGTCAGCGAGCTTGTTACGCCAGCAATCTCTTACCACAGGTTCCAGTTAATCTTATAATGTGTGTAATTATAATGTGTTGAGTTATTTAAACAAACGATCGGTGAAATAAATGCCTCTTGTCTGCGAGTCTCATTGATAGAGCCTGCGACTGGATGGAGCTCTATCAATGAGAGCTAGTTAGCCTCCTCTTAGAATTCCTCTGAAATTCACAAAAATTTATAAAATTGAAATCGGACACCATTGTTAGTTATATAAGTGGCGTGACGAAATTCAAACTGTAAATACGCTCTAATTACGCTGAAAATGAAGCCAACTAGCCGCAATCTGTACACATAGGATTGAAGGGACAGTCGCAGCTAACAAAACCCCTAGTGTTCACAAAAATTAATTAAATTGAAATCTGACACCATTGTTAGCTTTATAAGACCTTGGGGTAAAGGTTATATAAGTGGCGTGACGAAATTCAAACGGTAAATATACTATAGTTATCCCGAAAGTGTAGCTAGCTAGCCGCAATATTTTCCTATTGTATTGAATGGGACACATAGCTAGCTAGCTGCTCCTCCTAACAAGATCCCTCACGTTCATAAAAATGCCTTAAATTCAAATCGGATTGTTAACTTTGTAAGACCTTGGGGTATCTGTGATATAAGTGTCGTGACGAAATTCAAACTGTAAATATATTATAGTTGCCGGCAGCTGGCCGCAGAGCCCCGGTAGTGCAGTAATCTACAAAGGTTGACTTTGCCCTGGGTATGGAGCCCAGCAGGCTGCCGCTTTCTCATCAGACTGTGTGGAGCTCCTAAAGTCCGACACGTCTTACCAAATTTGCAATTAGCCATACATTTTCGTAAATCGGCCCATATTTGAGCTTTATATAGTTGATTTCTCGCATAAAAAAGTCTCAGAAGTGAATTTGTTAACGAAACATTGCAGTGTCTGGAATATGAGATCTGCTGTCTCGTCTCTAATGTGTGTGTATGGGGATTCGCTCAACCAATCAGCGTGCAGCTCATCTAAATATTCATGAGCATACCATATTTGGAAGAAAAGCTCTTGTTACAAATAGGGCCAAAATACAGGGATGCATAAGGGCCAATAAAATATCAGCCAGGCCATTTGCAGCCCAACCAATGTTACATAACCCATTAGGAGACCTTAAGGAACAGTGTGAAATACCCTATATAATCATTCTATCACCCCTTTAAAACAATTCTGAACCGGGCACCTGGGTAGCTCACCTGGTATAGTGCGAGCCCACATATGGAGGCTCAGTCCTAGACACAGGGGCAGCGGATTCGGTTTCTGATCTGCAGCCCTTTGCTGCATGCCGTTCCCCCTCTCTCTCCCTTTTTATGTCTAAGCTGTCCTGTCAAAAATAACAAACAATTCTGAACCAAGCATCACTCATTGTGTGGAGTACAAAAACGATACCGTGCCTTTTGTATTGTATAAAAGAAATGTTCACTCTCCATGAAAGCGACGCTGATGTTTGCGTACCTTTATATAATCACATCACACAGCCAGCTTAACTGTAACATTAGTGCTGCATCAATGAGAAGAAGGATAAAGACAGAAAATGCATTTTAACAACAAATGATTTGCCACATTTTGCAGCATAACCCACATGTATATTGAACGAGTACAGCTACAAGAGGCTATTTTAGTAGGTCGGCAGCCTTACTTTGTAGTTACAGACGGATGACTAGAGGCCACGGCAAAATTCAAACTTGGATGACATTACTGTGTATGTCTGATATTATGCCAAACTGGTTTCTTGTCACCCAGCAGGAGATCAAACAGCGTCTTTGCCTAAAGCTTGGTACGTCTTTAAGAAACAGAGGAACTGGGGGTGAAAAAATGAGTTAGATGGAATAGGGCCAGCGGTCAGTACATGACCTTGTTCTGGTCCTAATAGATAGCTCTGTCATTTGCTCTGTGTATGTGTGTGTGCGCGCATGTGGTCACGTGTTTGTGTGTGTGTGTGTGTATAAAAGCAGCATTATCCAGTGTCCTCACACCACCCAGTGCTCTTTCTTTCTTCCTCTCTTGCTCTCTGTATAGCTGGCTGTCTATTCAAGAGTTTTATTCAAATTATAAAGAGTCAAATTTAAAGAAATGGACAGAGTGAAAAGTCAATACGTTTTGAGCTATATCACAAAGTAGTTTTGATGCTCATTTGAGGCAGAAAAGGTTTAGGTTGATGGAGAATTGATGTAGTAAATGCTTTTGTCGAATACCTAATGACACAAGCTACATTATGAAAATCGGAAAAACATTTGACAAGGGTGCAATTTTGAAAATGAGCTGTGTGAAGTTTCTGTCCTGTTCTTAATGTTATTCCACTATGGTCACATGGCAGTGACGTGCATTTCTTTCTTTTCTGTTGGAAAGTTACACAGTTTCAGAAACATTTAAAAGTTACATATAGTCACTTTAAGTTTGAAAGTGCTCATATTATGCTTCTTGGCTTTGTCCCTTTCCTTTGTTGTGTTATGTGTTTTTGTGCATTTAATAGGTTTACAAAGTGAAAAAGCCCAAAGTCCACCCCAAAGGGACCATCTCCAACAGACGAACATGTGTCAGACACACGTTATAATGCTTGCCTAGCTGCTAACGTTGCATCAGGGGTGATTCTAGGATCTGACCTTTGTGGGGGCTCAGCCCCTAATGAGCAGTTGATAGCAGAATACAATACAATTGATATGCACATACCTTGAACTGGTAAAATAAGCCTTGACATATTTTTAGACAGGATTATTCATGTTTTTTTCTGCTGCTAATTTTCAACTTTTTCATCATTTTCATCATTGATAGAAACTGAAATGGTTAAACAGCTAAATGATGAATAATCTAATCGAATAATGCCTCTGAACCAGATGGGGAAAATCCAAGATCTCATTTTATTAAGAGCCTGGGCCTGATAATAAAAGCATGTACTCTAATACATCAACTACATTATATGATAAGTAAGACATCAATAAATCTGAGAAGACCAACTTTAATGATGAGCCACGAAACAATATTACACAATAAAGGAAATAAATCAGAGGCCAATGAATAATATGTATCATGTGTATATAGCAACAACAAAAAAACACTTGAAGAGGGAAGAAAACTAGTCCTCCATGAAATGCATATGTAAATATATTGTGAATGGAATATTTTAAGTGTTTTAAGTGTTTTTGCCTGTACAATATATGTCCACTTTCTCACCTGGTTCTTCCAGGTCCCTCTCTTTGTCCACTCTCTCTCCATCCTGATCTCTCTCTCCATCCTCCTCCCTCCGTCGTATAACTAACAATCACACACAAAACATTTTGTAATCAACTAGAAAATAATCTTCAAATAAAAGAGAAAACAAAACACAGTAGTCCTACTATATATATATGTCTTATAGGCTACCTAGCCATTTTCTCACCTTGTTCATTTTGCTCTCTCTATTCTCCTCACTCATTTGTGCTGTCAACCAGAAGGCAAATGTAATCAACTAATCAGAAGAGAATGTATCGTATAGGCTACCAAATGTTATAAATTCACCTATTTATAACATATGTGAATATGGGGTTGCTGTTCCGTGCAGTGGGATAATGTTAAAGGCTTATCTTATACTTTCTCACCTGAACCTGGCTGTTATCTTTTAAAAAAAGAAAAGTATATCCATCTATGGGGAAACAGACTGTGAGTCAGGGTTTGTTGTTCCAGTGTTTCAGAGTCTGATGATCCGTCAGGTGGAATTATTTATTTTTCATTGGCATTGACAGTTAAAAATAAGAAAGTGTCTGGTAGGCACCCCTAAAAATAGCCTAGCGCCGCCTATGCATTGTATGACGACCTAGGTACTCCTCATGTGCGACTCCCAACAAAGATTGAACAGAAGTGCGTTGCCTCACTCAGTAGCTAAAACAGAGAGCTCAACACGCAGGGTGAAAAGAGGAGCTGCAGCAATGTGCAGTACAACGGAATATGGTGTTTTTTGAAAATTAAACCATGTAAACCTATTCTGATATAACCTCTAAATACAATTATGAACCTGAAAATGAGCATAATACGGATCCCCTAAGGGGATATGAGTAAAAAAACGATCTAAAATTTTGTTTCATGTGCTCACACAAAACTTTCATGTGCGAGGATGCCGTTCAGACCTGCTAGCCCAGCTAAGGACAGACACACAGACCTCCAATGCCAGATCTATCGAACAACAATATGTATGAGCTGGAACTCAGCATAGCAACAAACAACTACACACGGAACTGCTGCGTGATGATTATCACTGAAACCTGGCTGAACCCCCTCATCCCGGACAGCAGCTAGCAGCTAGCAGGCCGAGCTAGCTACCGGCAGGATCGAGACAAGGTAGGCTAGGTGACAGTACAAACTATAAATTTAAACAGTTTCTTCACAATGTCTGAGTTGAAAATGCATCTTGTTGTCACGAAAGGGCCCTGTTAATTTTGCACAGACATTTTAATTGCATTTGTGTCTGTTAAGTAGTGATGGCCAAATGAAGCTTCACGAACCACTGTCTTTATTTTATGAGCTCACTAGATGGCGCTCTCTGTTCAAAGAAAAAGGTGAAAGGAAAGGCAATTCAGTGTTTTCAATCCTTTGTTGAACAGAGAGCGCCATCTAGTGAGCTCAGAAAATAAAGACAGTGGTTCGCGAAGCCTCATCTTCGCCTTTTAGCCAAAGTTAGCAGTTTTGAACAAGCTATACATGCTTTTATTTCTGCTTGTTTGGAATATTGTAATGCCTTTATATCGGTATAAATCAAAACTCACTCTCACGCTTACAGCTAGTCCAAAACTCTGCAGCCCGACTTTTAACAGGAACCAAAAAGCGCGCGCATATAACTCCAGTTCTTGCCTCATTGCATTGGCTCCCTGTTAGTTTTAGGATTGATTTCAAGATTTTATTGTTTGTTCTTAAAGCTGTGAATGGACTGGCCCCAACATATATTTCGGACCTCATCCAAATTTATACGCCAGCGCGGACACTGAGGTCAGAGGGCCAGCTCCAGCTTGTGGTCCCCAAGTCTCGGGGGGACAGGGCCTTTTCTGTGGTTGGACCTAAACTCTGGAATGCCCTGCCTCTCCATGTCCGAACTGCCCCTACAGTTAAGTGTTTTAAGGCACGTCTAAAGACACATTTTTATTCTTTGGCTTTTAATTCTGTGTGAGTTATGTGGTCCACTGTGGTGTTTATTCTTTCTTTTATTCTTTCTATATCTTATATATTTTTTTATGAATTGTTTGTATGTTCTGAGTCTTCTGTGCAGCACTTTGGAAACTTTGTGTTTGTAAAATGTGTTATAGAAATAAAGTGGATTGGATTGGATTGGATTAATTTGACCATCACTACTGTTAAGAGGCACAAAGGCACTCTTTATAAGATGGCCCGACAACTGCCATTTTAGCTAACTGGGAGCTCTGGACGTAGCTGCAGCAACTCCAGTTAGTAGGTACTATTTCCACCTAGGGTTGCAATTTCGACTCCCAAGAGCCATTGTATCGTCACTTTTTGCGGCTCTGGGTCAGGATGTAAGTTTAACTGACATGTGGCACGAGAACGGGACAGTTAGATTTAGGAAAAGATCGTGATTGGGGTTATAAAATGTACGTTTCAGTGACACACGGGTCAAGAACGGGAAATGAAACCTGGTCTCCTGGGTGAAAGTCCTGTATTGTTTGACCCATACACCACCCCAACCTGCCTCCTTTATGCAGATTTTAGGTCTTTCATACTACTCGCTGTCGTACTCATGATGCAGAATGGCAGAATATCAATTACAATCTTAAATTATAATTATAGCAGCATTAATGTGTCACTATAATGTTGCAGTTGGCAATGGTTGTTGTTTGTTTTAACTACTTTATATATTGCTTATGGCTAAACCTGTAATAACATTACATTTAGATTATTTATACAAAATGTAAATAAACTAAGTAACTAGTCTAACTAAAGCTATAAAATAAATGAAGTAGAGTAAAGCCTACAATCTTTTGCGTGGCTTATCAGATCATAACATGATATTAATTTCCAGAAAACTCTCAAAAAAACATCTAAATGAATATAAATATGATCGAAAGGCAACCAAGTTAATAATTCCACACAAGGATCTTATTAAATTTGAGAATGAGTTGACAAACACAAATTGGGATGAAGTCTCACAACATAGTCAAGTGAACGAGTGTTGTGATATATTTACTTCTACAATGAGAAACATTTTAAATAAGTTCTTAAAACAATGTAAAAGGCCAAAAAGAAAGTTACAGCTTCCATGGGTAAGTGATGCAGTACAACAGCTAATTAAAAAAAGAGATTTTGCTCTAAAAACCTATCTTAAAACCAGATATGACACAGATCTGATGTTATTTAAAGGTTTACGGAATCAAGTAGTAAAAGAATTGCGCAACTTAAAAGCAAATTATTATATGAAAATTCTAACTGAAACTAAAGGAAATTGTAAAGCAATGTGGAAACAAATAAACAGTCTAATTAAACCTAATGCAAATACAAATAATTCATCCATCCATCCATCCATCCATCCATCCATCTTCGTATTCTCCATATTCGTGAAATAATTCATACGAACTAAAATGTGAAGGAAAGGACATATCATCATCATCATCATCATCATCATATTCTTTATTCAGGACACACACAAATGGTCCATAGCACAATACAAAAACATAGCAAAATACAAACAGATACAAGATAAAACACATACAATAAGAAATGTCTACAACAGATCCTGTTCAAGTTGCTAATGCTTTACAGTTTTTTCCAACTGCTTACACACAAAATCTTTTCATGTCACACGATTTTTGAAACCTCTCACTCAAAGTGCAAAACTACCCAGCAAATCTCCAAAACCATAATCTATTTCTCAGCCTTTCACTCAGCTTTCAATTGCATGAAACACTTTTTTCAAAACATTTCACACAATTCTCTACCTAAAACACAAAAATCTAACAGGAAGTGACTTGCTATCCATTTCTAAACACAAACAATCTAAATGCTACACTTATTTACCAGGGCACACACACACTTCTCACATTTGCAAACACATTATGTCATAACTGAACACTAACCAATCATTGCTTTAGTATAGGCCTATACACAGGTCAAAGGTCAGATTACCTGTTTTGAACAATGGATGCCAACAATAGACAGAGAGCAAGGGGAGTAGGAGGAAGAGACAGGGGATAACAACGAGGAGGAGGAGAAGGGAAGAAGAGTAAGAAGGAGAGCCATCTCTGATGAGATCAGGGAGAGAAGCCCATCTTGAGTAGCTTTACAGTATTTTCCAACTGCTTACACACGTTTTCAAAACTATGTCTCCTTTTTTCAAAACTCTACACACAATTCCTAAAACTGCATCACAAAATGCTAAATGCCTCACATCTCCTTCAAAATGAAACCCTGCATTCAAAATAACATAAACACATCTCAAAATGAAGCATTTGCATCAAATGGCAAACACTTTTTTCATAATAGTAAATATATGGATATACCATGTACACACTGTTGTTCTAAATCTAAAGCTCTTTTGTCTTTCATAGGCTCATATCTACATTTACAATGTTCTAGAGAGAAAGTAAATCTGCTGAGAGTGGTTGAAAATAAACAACAATGTAATGTTACAGTAAAACAGAAAATATTTATTGGGCAAAACATTACGTTAGTAAGAATAGCTCAGTGTTGTATACAGTAGTATGAATAAAGAAAACAAAAGTATAAACATATGTAAACCAAAGATATCCTTTTTAGAATAAAGAATATGTGTGTGTGTGTGTGTGTGTGTGTGTGTGTGTGTGTGTGTGTGTGTGCTTGTGTGTGTTTGTGTATGCACTTTGTGTAAAACAAAGTCTGATTGATTCGTAATGCTGAAATAGTCATTAGATAGTTGCATGCAGTATGGACGCCACCTTACAGTTTTTTACAATTGCTTAAGCACGATTTTCAAAACAGGGCCCCTGTTTTCAAAACACTAAACACAATTAGCACAACCACACATCCAATTAGCAAAACACATTTGCACCTTTACATAATGAAACACTCTTGCAAAAACTATACACTAATTTATAAAAAACATATTTTGTTACCATATGAAACACACACCTTTCATTTGACTTAATTAAGTTTTAACCATATACACACTGCTGTTGCTAACCTAAAACACTTTTAGCAATTCTACTTCTCAGTGATTAGAGTACTGTAAATGAATTACACCGAGACATTTACAATAAGTTCACCAAACACTACACAAGACCAATGCTGCAGACTGAGGAAATATAATTTATTTCTCTCCATATACCCAAATCAGTCGACATGGAGAATCAACAACAAAACATGTCCCAGTTTTCATTCTACGACAGTAGTGTGCATAACACTGTTAGCACCACAAACAACAAACCTAAAATATTCTATCCAGTACAGGTTACAATCACAGAAAAAACAGACAAAACAAAAAAAAAGATCTGAAAAAGTACAGAAAATACTCAACATTATCTCTTCGCCTATCTGGATCCAGCCAAGAGAATTTCATCAACATTGGCAAGACAACCGTCTTGAATGTTGAATCCATCCTTGCACAGCTGCAGCGTAGATTTGGTCACAGGCGTCCTCCATGGCCTCAATGAGGGGTACCTGAGTCTGGGGCCTGAATGAGGGGTACCTGAGCCTGGGGCCTGAATGAGGGGTACCTGAGCCTGGGGTCTCAATGAGGGGTACCTGAGCCTGGGGCCTCAATGAGGGGTACCTGAGCCTGGGGCCAGAGATCGTAAACCCTCGCGTGAATATGGTCCCCCTTCCTCCTTGTCGTTCTCGACCCTCAATCCTCATGTCACAGGGAGGGGTATCAAAAGTGCTGATAAGGTGCATCCAATGAACAGCTGATTACTGTAACTGTAGACAGATTTTCTTTGACCTGTTTCCTTGTTGAAATGTCCTTATGACATGATTCAGGGTCCTGGCAACGCATCAATCCGTGGTTCACAACATGGTTCACTAGTGTGCCTCTACCTCTGGCTGGGCCTCTTCCTCTTCCTCTACCTCCTTTTCCTCCTCTGTGGATTCTCCCTCTCACTCTCATTCTTCTTCTTCTGACTCCTTCCATTTTGGTTGAAGGCAGGTGAACTTACCTGCTGCATTTTATATAGTGCTTAAACCTGATTGGTGTGTCTACAATTTAGCAGTCATGTGTTTGCGCACCTGGTGGCTGTGTTTAACCACTTGGTTCATGTGTGTTCATTTTAAAGCCTTTGCTTTAAAATTGCAAGGAATTGACATCATGATAAATTTCTGTGTCAAATGTATACAAGTGTGTTTAGTGTTTTGAAATCACTGTGTGTAATGTTTTGCAAAAAGTGTGAAGCTGACAATGTGCTTCCAGTTGTGCTTATCTAGCCTAGTGTTTTGCTCCTTGAGTCTAAGGTTTTGCTAATTGTGGGAAAGTTTTAATTTTAGTGTGTAAGCAATTGTAAAAAACTGTAAAGCTACTCAAGATGGGCTTCTCTCCCTGATCTCATCAGAGATGGCTCTCCTTCTTACTCTTCTTCCCTCCTCCTCCTCCTCATTGTTATCCCCTGTCTCTTCCTCCTCCTCTTACTCTGTCTATTGTTGGCATCCATTGTTCCAAACAGGTAATCTGACCTTTGACCTGTGTATAGGCCTATACTAAAGCAATGATTGGTTAGTGTTCAGTTATGACATAATGTGTTAGCAAATGTGAGGAGTGTGTGTGTGCCCTGGTAAATAAGTGTAGCATTTTGATTGGTTGTGTTTAGAAATGGATAGCAAGTCACTTCCTGTTAGATTTTTGTGTTTTAGGTAGAGAATTGTGTGTAATGTTTTGAAAAAAGTGTTTTATGCAATTGAAAGATGAGTGAAAGGCTGAGAAATAGATTATGGTTTTGGAGATTTGCTGGGTAGTTTTGCACTTTGAGTGAGAGGTTTCAAAAATTGTGTGACATGAAAAGATTTAGTGTGTAAGTAGTTGGAAAAAACTGTAAGGTGGCGTCCATACTGCATGCAGTATGGACGCAAAATTCTTTTAAATATTTTCTGTTTTACTGTAACATTACAGTGTTTTTTACAGTGCACTTTTCAACCACTCTCAGCAGATGAGAACATTGTAAATGTAGCCTATGAAAGACAAAAGAGCTTTAGATTTAGAACAACAGTGTGTACATGGTATATCCAAAAATTTACTATTATGAAAAAAGTGTTTGCCATTTGATGCAAATGCTTCATTTTGAGATGTGTTTATGGTATTTTGAATGCAGTGTTTCATTTTGAAGGAGATGTGAGGCATTTTGCATTTTGTGTGTGCAGTTTTAGGAATTGTGTGTAGAGTTTTGAAAAAAGGAGACATAGTTTTGAAAATGTGTGTAAGCAGTTGGAAAAAACTGTAAATCAATTTTTTATTAAATCTGTACAAGATCTTGCTTCTAATTTTTTAGATGGCGAGCCTAATAGTAGCAACTTAAACATATTGTCATCAGAGAATGAGAATTCCTTTAAAATTAGAAAAGTGAATCAGGCAGTGGTATTGAAATCTATTTCAGACCTGAATACCAATTTATCCAAAGATAACTATAACATAGACGCAACTTTCCTCAAAAAATATGCACAAGTTATCATTCAACCTTTGACCCACATTATAAATGTCTCTATTTTTAGATAAAAAGCCCATTCGATTCCATCACTGTTACATTTTAAATAAGCATACAATCTTAAACTTCGTTAATTTTGTTAATTTTAGATACATAAAGTTGTTTTTTAAATGTTTGGCTGGACTTGCACCTGAGCCACTTTGTAAATTTGTGAACAGGCTGGAATCCTCCAGATCCACAAGAGCTGCTGCATGTGGAGACTGTGTTTATTCTGTGAAAGGAGCCAATCTGTGGAACTGGCTTCTTACAAATATAAAGACTCTAACTAAATTGTCCACCTTTAAAAAAAACTATCAAAAGCATGGTTCATACAGCAGCAGCAGTGTGATCATGCCATATGGAATGTATAGCTGTGTGTATGTGAAGTGTGCATCTGTGTGAGTTTGAGTAAATGTGTTTATTTACTACACTTATTTTTATTGCTGTTAACTGGTTTCTGGACCTTTTATTGTATTTACTGTAAAAAATTGACTCCTTTATTATTTTAACTGTTAAAAAGCCCTTCTAGGGACAGGTGTTGCAAATTAGCCATGGCTATAAACACTGTGATACAGGCATTGGATTGTTCTTTATGTAATAATCTATGTTTTTTGTATCTGTCCCTATTCAAATAAACAACAAATAAAAATAAAATGTTTAGCTTCTGAGATGTAGTGGAGTAGAAGTATAAAGTAGCACTAAATGGAAATATTACTAAGTAAGGTACCTTAAATTTGTACTTAAGTACAGTACATAAGTAAATGTTTCATTGGAAGGGAACTAGAAGGCCGTCAAAAGGCCTTAGGTAGGGATGGGAAATTTCGGGTGACTGCATCTGTACTGTATAACACTCTTAATAAATTCTGGAAAAACTGCAGGAAACTGGCTGCATGGGATATTGTAGCTCTTGGGTGAACAACAAGCATGGTCATTGTACCACTTGCTGTAATAGCCTGGAGCCTCTAGCCTGAAGCAGAGATAAGGAGAGGTCTGGTAAGCTTAATTCTTTCTCTCCACCCAACCCCAGATGTTTTTTGGGAACAAACTTTGATGTGTACTTAAACTTTATGGTTTTGGATGCAGTTACAAAGGGCAGACAAAATCATACTATCAATGCAGGAATGTGTGTGTGTGTGTGTGTGTGTGTGTGTGTGTCAGTCCGTCTCTCTGTCATTTGGATATGTCGAAAAGCGTTCATCCAACCTTGTTCGCACTTGGGGGGTGTATTACTGGGTACCCTAACGTGTGCAGTGAATTTGATGCAATTTGTAAAAGCAACACGTTCAATATTAATAAACCATTAATAAACCAAAACTGAACTGACCTGCATGTGCAACAAGCGTGAAAATAACATTACCTCCGCTGATTAAATCCAAGCTTTACCCTTACTATATAACTGTGGTGTTCAAAGCAAGTGACTA
This sequence comes from Perca schrenkii, assembly GCA_025617405.1. NCBI lineage: Eukaryota > Metazoa > Chordata > Actinopteri > Perciformes > Percidae > Perca > Perca schrenkii. Next base: position 28,152,614 of record CM046796.1, read on the forward strand.
ATACGCCATTTTGGAAATTAATACTGCTACTGAGGGCTTGAAATAACTGCAAAGCTGTGACATCAGATTTAGGTCATATGTCGCAAGCGCTATAAAATATACTCCCAAGCAAATTATATTATTTCACATGCACAGATATTAACTGTCACTCGCCCGATATAAGTCTTCGCACACCAATTAAACAACCGAGAGTTGTCCAGGCAGCTGCGAGCGAGAAACAAAACATAGGAAGAGGCAAAGAATGGTACATGTGTGTAAAAAATTAAGCAGCACAGAAACAGCCACCACATGCCCTCACAGGTAACTCTGATTTCTTGTTTTTTAAGATTACCTTTTGGGGTTTTATTGCAGTTATTGATAGGACAGATTAAGGGCGCTTTCACCCCTGTCTCGTTTAGTTCGGTTGAATCGCACTCTAGTTCTTTTTCCCCCTTGGTGCGGTTCGTTTGGGCAGGTGGGAACGCGACAATCGAACTCGGGTGTGCACCAAAAGCGGACCAAACTAGCATACCGGTGGTCCACTGTTATGCTTTCAAATGAACTATGGAGCGATTTGTTTGTGGTGAGAACGTGATCTGACGTCAAACCACACCAACTGTGTACTCCATAAGTTTGAGCTGAATGTTTCCTGTAGTCAGGTGTGTTTAGCAATCTGCGATGCGGAAGAACATGCAAACTGTAGCAGCGTGCATTGTTTCTCTCACAGAAATAGACTGAGGTCAAGCTCGCCGTCCGTCCCTCGCATCTCTGTGGTCAAACCAGCTGCCGCTAAAGTTGAAGACAGACACCGGCGGAGCACAGCAAAGTCTTGGTGAGCAGAGCAGACGTAGTAACGTTGCTCGTGAAACAATGTCTGATTATTGAAATGAAATGAGCTGGTTTGACCGTGGAGATGAGAGAACAGTGATTCCACACAGGACCTTCTTCCTGTATTTGCTTTTTTTGCTCCCGCCCCAGACACATCTGACCAATAAGAGGAGGGAATGTTCTTGCTTGTAATGACGCATTTTTCCAGGTGTGAAATGACTCAGAACCAAGTGGAAATCGCTCCAAGTTTAAGAACTCATCAACTGATTTGGACCAAAGCAAAACTTTAAACGTACAATATGTAATTTTCTGCCACTAGGGGTCTCTCAATCTCTCTCTCCCACCTTCACCTTTTGTCCACAAGACAGTCACCATTTGTGGGTCAAACATAACTGTAAAGAAGACCGCTAAACGCTAAAGGGGGGAGAATTTCAGCACAACACCGCGGCCAGCCGGCGCCGATCGTTATCACTCGGCGCTGGCGTTTGTGCTGGCTGGGTTTGGATTGCTGAAGTTTATAATAGTGGCTGGCTGCTGGCTAACTGTGGATGTGTTGTGTCCCCCCGGGCTGTTGTCCGCTTTCATCCCGATTTTAGTCTCTTAGCGGCTGGGAGTGAGGCAGAAAAAACAGGGTGGGATAGCTGGCTAAATTAACATTCGATTTGTCTTCTATCTATACAGCTAGCTAACGTTAATGCTAACATTACTTGTCAACGTAGCACATTAAGCTGGATCAATCTATATTGAAATGTATCAATAAATAAGATCTCTGCCGTATTACTGTGTTATAAGTGGCATGTAATCAATGACAAAATGATGCTGTGTGGCAGAAAGCAAGATGTATTACGGTTACTGAGCATTATTCTTTCTGTGACACTGTATGATTTACGATTACTCTCAAACGTATCATCTTGGTACCCATGTTTTGAAAGAAGTTAGAGGGTTAAAGGTTTTATGACGCGATTGACAGGCGACTAAAGGAAACGTCCCGTGTCATTAAAATAAAATAACAGATTTCTCTGGGTTTGAACGTTGTTGAAAACATTTAGGATAGTGTAAGTACACAACTCAAAAAAATATATAACATAGGTACACTACTGGTCAAAAGTTTTAGAACACCCCAATTTTTCTAGTTTTTTATTGAAATTTTAGCAGTTCAAGTCAAATGAATAGCTTGAAATGGTACAAAAGGTAAGTGGTGAACTGCCTGACGTTAAAAAAGAAGTTAGGTTACCCAAAACTGAAAAATATTTTGCAGAATTTTACAAAAAGGCCTTTTTCAGGGAACAAAAAATGGGTTAACAATGTAAAGCTGTTCTGCAGCAATGGAGGTTGATCAAGCTTTGAAAGTTGGTGCTACCAATTCCCACAGGTGTTCCAACTTGTCTGGATTACTTACAACCCCCTCTGTTTGTATAGAAGTATTGTTGGAACACACTGTGGTACCCAGTGTTGTAATGTAACGGAGTACAAATACTTCGTTACTGTACTTAAGTAGAAATTTCACGTATCTGTACTTTACTAAGCTATTTAAATTTATGTAAACTTTCACTTTTACTCCACTACATTTCCTAGATAAAATGTATACTTTTACTCCGTTATATTTCAAATAAGCATCTTCGTTACTCGTTACTCAAAAATAAAATTAGAAGAAATGTGTGCGACTGCAATAAAGGAGGTTTGGCGAATCACTGCTCCTAGATTGCATTACGCACGCTCCGCACACCGCGCGCTCTATTTCAGCGCTTGTTTGTTGCTAAAGGAGGAGGAGGACGCATAACTGAAACCGCCATGGAAGCATGAGCACCTAATGGAGGACCTCCCGTTATCGTAGACGACCAGGCTCGACATAAGCAATGGCCCGAGGCCAGTAAAAACATATGTCGGGCTGGTTGCAGCCACAGTCACTGTTGTGTGCGTTACACGCAGCACATGTAGCCTACTGACTGGAAACGTTACAGAGGATTATTTACCGCCGATCTAACGCTACACTCGTTACTGTAAGTAGGTAGCCTACAATAAAACCTCCATGATTAAAGAGTCAATACTTATCAATAACCCACCTACCTGTTCTACAGGCAGAAACACTTAGAAACCGATATTTCAGTCTGATCTGTCTGGCTGTCCACTCTCGTCCACCGCGCTGTGCAAACACAGCTCTACTCTGCAAACAGCAACTTTACAAACAAGCTAAAATGAAAGATGTCAGTTTGTAGTCTAACTGTTTGTCTTAATTTGCAACCAATCCTGAACTTTGGACAAACTCTTGTAAACGTAGCTGCTGTCTAAACGAGCCATCCTCTCCGCTGTAGCAGTAAACCTATGGATGTGTTATAAGACCAAAACAAATACACGTGGCTACTTAATATGCACGTGAATGACGCGTTCTTCATTGTTGACGATGTTGCCGGTTGTATTATTTAGCAACAGAATTGTCTTATTTCAAATTAGGCATACAGGACTAATCTGAGATAATTTTCTAGTTAAGTAGCCTATCTAGTTATCAATGTAGAAGGGGCCAGCAAGATCAGAGTGCCAGTAGATCAGAGTTTTGCTGGATCAGAGTTTAGATCAGAGTTTTTTTTTTATGTTGAGCCCTGCAACCACCCCGACGATAGTGGTGAACTCGGTGAACAGGGTAGTGGTGAAGATAACGTCATTCACCCGTGTTGCAAGAAATGTTTCTGTACATTGATGTCAGCTCTAAAAATCTGCTGTTTGTTCTTTGAACTTAAGATAATTGTGCCTGAAAAGTCCTAGAAAAGAATGTGATTTTGATTTGATGAGTGAGATTAAGAAGATATGGGAACCCTGAATATGCTTTATGCTTTACTATAAGAAAGCCACAATAAAAGTTCTAACCGCTTGCTTTTTTAAAAAAAAACTTTTACTTTTACTTTTGATACTTAAAGGTATTGTGTAGGATTTTCCTGAATTTTAGAAAAGAACCGCCCTCTGTACTTTTTGAAAAAATGCACATGCGCAACCCTCTGCCTGCTCCCGAGAGGGAACGCCTATTAAACGCGTGCACGAGATAGCACTGTTTACAAGTTGCTGTCGGCATGGCTCATACAAGCCTACTTTCCAAAAGAAGATTTGCACTTTTTCACAAATTGAGATGTTTACCGTGTGTGCGCGGTGCGTGACTTGTGCCAGGGCTGGAAACACGGTGAGAACGGCGAGCTTCCATGAACGGCTGAAACCGTAGCTCACCACACATATACACCTGAAAGTGCTCATGCGCAGAAAGCGAAAACTACCTAGCGACGAGCACGTTCGACGGCCTTACGTATACATACCCCCAGACTGATTGACAACTAGGAGGACCAATTATTTTGATGATCCACCCGGAAAAAGAAAATCCTCCACAATAACTTTAAGTACATTAAATATCAGAAAATTACTTTTGATACTTAAGTACAGTATATATCAGATACATTAAGACTTGTACTTAAGTAATATTCTAAAAGGTAACTTTCACTTCTACCAAAGTCTTTTTCTAGTACTTTTACTCAAGTATTGCTTTCTAGTACTTTATACAACACTGGTGGTACCATACCCTCGTGAGCATTATTTGAACAGTATTGTACTGCAGAAAGTAGTAGATAGGTTGAGTTGCAGCAAGAAAGCCATTGCTAAGATGTCAGAATAAGAAAAACGGCTAACACAGCATTTTGCAGTGCCATGCAGTACCCTCTGGTATGCGCCTAGTTGGTCAGGGGTTCACCCTACAGCAAGATAATGACCCAAAACATAAGTCCAAGCTATGCCAGAACTACCTTAGGAAAAAAGAACAAGATGGTAAGCTTAAAAACATGGAGTGGCCAGCACAGTCACCAGACTTAAACCCCATTGAGCTGGTTTGGGATGAACTGGACAGAAAAGTGAAAGCAAAGCAACCTACAAGTGCCACACATTTATGGGAACTTCTGCAACAGAGTTGGGAAGAACTTTCTGAAGAATATTTGATTTCCACTGTAGAAAGAATGCCACGAGTGTGTTCAGCTGTTATATCTACCAAAGGGGGCTACTTTGATGAGTCAAAAATTTAGAATACATTTTGGTTTAGAAATTGATTCCATGATTTCTTTTTTAACTTCAATAATTTATTTGTTCTATTCTTTCATTTCAGAGTACAATAGCTTGCCTATGGTCCCTCAATGGCTAGAAATGGCAATAGATCACAAGTATCGGTCCTGATGACCTCAGCATCACAAGAATTGGAGGAAAGGCTGATCTGGAATCTTGCTGCTTATGAGGTCATAAGCAGCAAGGTTACCTCCCCTTTCTCTGCTTTGCCCGCCCAGAGAATTTGGCCCGCCCATGAGAGAGAGACATCATGGCTTGTAAACAAGCAAAGTGGCAGTTGGTCAAGGCCACACCCCCACCCTCCACCTTGCCCCCCATCTCTCCTCCTCAATAGCATTTAAAGGGGTGATAGAATGCAAAACCGATTTTACCCTGTCATAGTTGAATAACGACAGTTCGGTGGGTAAATAGGACATACGTAGAAGCTCAAAGTCCCACTGACACCCCTTTACTATGAAAATCTCATATTTTGAAACTGCCGCTGAAAACGGGCGAATCCCAACAAAGCTGGAAGTTGTCGTCAACCTCCCAAAAACCGGAACCTTTGTCATCCCATGGGTGTATTAAGAGAACGGTCACGCCCCAACATTTACATAGGCTACACAACTGACCTGAGATCAGGTAGTCTTCCGAATCTAGGTCACGCAGATCTCTGCTATTCCATTACAAAATCCACTTCTGAAACTTTTTTATGCGAGAAATCAACTATGTAAAGCTCAAATATGGGCCGTTTTACGAAAATGGATGGCTAATTGCAAATTTTGTCCGACTGTGTGTCGGAGTTCAGCGCCGGTGCTGCCTGTGTTGCTGCCTCGCCGCCCAGCCTGCCTTCCTTCACACACCCCGGCCTGCTCTGAGCTCAATTGAGCTCTGTTAGGGCTAGCAGCCGACAGCACTCCATACCCGCGCAAAGTCACCGGTTTTTGCAAATGGATTACTAAACGCTGGTGTTCTGACAGAGCTCCAGCCTGCAGCTCCCCTCTTCCTAATGCCAGGTATGTGTGAGTGAGAGCACGGTCAGAGAGCTTGTTACGCCAGCAATCTCTTACCACAGGTTCCATTTAACCTTATAATGTGTGTAATTATAATGTGTTGAGTTATTTAAACAAACGAACGGTGAAATATACACGCCTCTTGTCCGCGAGTCTCATTGATAGAGCCTGCGGCTGGATGGAGCTATAGCTAGAGGAGGCTAGCTATAGCTAGCCTCTTCTTAGAATTCCTCTGGAATTCATAAAAAGTCATTAACTTGAAATCGGACACAGTTTTTAGCTTTATAAGACATTTAGTTAGCTGCTGTATAACTGGATTGACGAAATTCAAACTGTAAATATGCTCGGAATTACGCCGAAAATGAAGCTAACTATTCTTGATTTGTAGCTACACACAGCTAGCTAGGATTGAAGGGGCAGTCGCAGCTAACGACACCCTTACAGTTCACAAATATTCATTAACTTGAAATCAGACACCGTTGTTAGGTTTATAAGACATTTAGTTAGATGTGTAAGTGGCGTGACGAAATTCAAACTGTAAATATACTCGAATTACGACCAAAAATGAAGCTAGCTAACTAGCCGCAATCTTGTACACATAGGATTGTAGGGACAGTCGCAGCTAACGAAACCCTTACAGTTCACAAATATTCATTAACTTGAAATCAGACACCGTTGTTAGCTTTATAAGACATTTAGTTAGATGTGTAAGTGGCGTGACGAAATTCAAACTGTAAATATACACGAATTACGACCAAAAATGAAGCTAACTAGCCGCAATCTGTACACATAGGATTGTAGGGACTTTTGCAGCTAACGAAACCCTTACAGCTCACAAATATTCATTAACTTGAAATCAGACACCGTAGTTAGCTTTATAAAACATTTAGTTAGATGTTGTATAACTGGCGTGACGAAATTCAAACTGTAAATATACTCGAATTACGACCAAAAATGAAGCTTACTAGCCGTGATTTGTAGCTACACATAGATAGGATTGAAGGGACAGTCGCAGCTAACGAAACACCTAGCTAAACTTCACAAATATTAACTTGAAATCGGACACCGTTGTAAGCTTTATAAGACATTTAGATGTTGTATAGCTAAGTGGCGTGACATTGTGTGTAACATGTGGTAAGAGATTGCTGGTGTAACAAGCGCACTGACTGCGCTCTCACTCTCACACAACGGGCCATTTAGCTATCAGGAAGAGGGGAGCTGCAGGCCCTGGAGCTCTGTCAGGGCTGCCAGCCGAACGGAGCTCACAGCAGGCCGGGATCTGTGAAGGAAGGCAGGCCGTACGGCGAGGCAGCAGCACCGCCGCTGAAGTCCGACACACAGTCTTACCATATTTGCAATTAGCCATAAATTTTTGTAAAACGGCCCATATTTGAGCTTTATATAGTTGATTTCTCACATAAAAAAGTCTCAGAAGTGAATTTGGTAATGAAACATTGCAGTGTCTGGAATATGAGATTCTGTCGCTTCTCTAATGTGTGTGTATTGGGGATTCGCTCAACCAATCAGCGCGCATCTCTAATGTCTGCCTATGGCAAGTCGCTCAACCAATCAGCGCGCAGCTCATCTAAATATTCACGAGCATACCATATTTGGAAGAAAATCTCTTGTTACAAATAGAGCCAAAACACAGGGATGTATAAGGGCCAATAAAATATCAACCAGACCATTTTCAGCCCAACCAATATTACATATCCCATTAGGAGACCATAAGGAACAGTGTGAAATACTCTATAAAATCATTCTATCACCCCTTTAAAGCTACAGACACAGAAATTGCACATACTAAGAAAAGCTAATTGTGGGACTGGCTCTAGTGGCTGTAATTCTGCACCAAGGCTACATTTCGGGAAAGAGACTTCAGATACAGTATTAGGGGACCACTAAGGCCTATATAAAAGCATCCAAAAAGCAGCATGTCATGGGACCTTAAAGTAAGGAAAGTGGGAGAGGGGGATGACTGCGACAAGGACTGAGTCTCTGTACATGGGGCGCACGTTCAACCAGGTGAGCTAACCAGGCGCCCCTCAAAGTTGATTTCTGCTCACGCGACTGGACTTGACTTTTGACAATTTGGGGGTGGAAACCAAGGTAGGCACTGACCCTCTTATGATTGGTCACTTTTAAAGGAACACGCCGACTTATTGGGAATTTAGCTTATTCACCATAACCCCCAGAGTAAGACAAGTCGATACATACCCTTCTCATCTCCGTGCGTGCTGTAACGCTGCCTGACGGTTCCAGCATTAGCTTAGCCCAGCACAGATCCTGCAGGTAACTGGTTCCAACTAGCCTACTGCTCTGAATTGTGACAAAAGCGACAAAATAACGCCAACATGTTCCCATTTCCATGTTGTGATTTGTATAGTCACAGCGTGTACACAAAACAACATAACATGAGACACAGCCATCTTATAACAGTAAACAAACCGGGAACTATATTCTCAGACAGGCTTGCTGCGAGCATAAGTACTATATTCTTCCGCCGGAGAATATAGTTCCCGGTTTGTTTACAATTAGAAGACGGCTGTGTCTCATGTTACGTTGTTTTTTGTACACGCTGTGACTCTATAAATCACAACATGTAAATAGGAACATGTTGGCGTTATTTTGTCACTTATTCGGAGCCGTAGGATTGCTGGAACCATTCACCTGCATGTTCTGTGCTGGCCTGATGCCGCTGGAGCCGTCAGACAGCGTTACAGCACGCACGGAGATGAGAAGGGTATGTATGGACTTGTCTAACTCTGGGGGTTACAGTGAATAAGCTAAATTCCCAATAAGTCGGCGTGTTTCTTTAATGCAATCACACTAGTGAGGGTCAAATGAAGCCTCAAGAAGCATCGTGAACCCATTTATTTATTTCCTGAGGCCAACAGACTGCGCTCTCTGTTCAACAAAGGGTTGAAAGCCCACTGAATTGCCATTCCTTGAGCCTTTTTCTTTAAACCAAGAGTGCCATCTAGTGGGCTCAGAAAATAAAGAAAATGGTTCACGAAGCTTCATGCGGCTTCATTTGGCCATCACTAGATCACACCCACACGGACCTCCTTGTAGCCTACCTCGATTGATAGCTTTCACTACAGGAAGCCCGGAGTTGGTGTACGCCAGAAGAAGAGTTTCTTTATTAACGATGTAGTGCAATATAGCACCGTGAATAAAGGAACGTGCATGTTGTTGGATGAGACAACAAGTGCTTCAAGTCTGGTCTTTCAGTAATATGTTTACCCTCATATAGTCTCGCATTGCCAGACCCTCCTCCAAAGCGCTGCGGAGGATAGGTCTGGCTAGTCTACACATGCCCTGGTTTATCGGCATTTCTTTAAACCAATCACAATCGTCTTGGGCGGTGCTAAGCGCCGAGGAGAGCCAAGTTGCCACTGCAAAATAGCCTTGGGAAGGAACTTGTTTTGGTGGAACATGTGTATGTTCAAAGGTTGTTTTAGTCGTGCAACAGAAAACTCAGATTGGACAGATAGTCTAGCTAGCTGTCTGGATTTACCCTGCAGAGATCTGAGGAGCAGTTAACCATAGTCCTCATAAATCCACTGGAGTTTAAAATTCCAACACAAAAAAAAAAGCAGACGGTAACGGACATCCGGCTGAAAAGAGTGAAATCCGGTGAAGTTTCCAGCAGAAGTGGAACGCCGTGGATACATACTAACCCTTATACGAACTGTTTCATTGAGTCAGCAAGTGTCAAGGATACCAATATAAAGCTTCTGTAAGCAGCCCTATTCTGTGTGTATCCGCTGCTTCTTCTCTTGATCCTTCTGCATCGCATTTCTCTCTGTGCATCCATGTCAGGCTCCACTACACAATGCTGTTCTGAATGTATATGCTGTCTCCCACTAGTAACACATTTAGCTCATGGCATCGGTACATCTAGGCTACAGCATATGTTACGCAATAAAGCCATCAGTGCTTAAACACGGCAGCCAGTGCTAATGTGGGGTTCACGTGTATCGCAGCCAGCTGTCAAAGGCTTCCCCAAGCATTTCTATTTATCATGTATATAAAACTTCCCCCACTGGTAATGTATTCAACCCCCTGCTGTCGTGTTTATGCAGCGCTTGCCTTCATGGTGATTTCAGATCGCTGCTTTCCGGATGTCTATCATAGTCGACAAAGCACAAATAAACCGGATTGTTACTCTCTGCGTCAGTTTCCCCCTGACGTTGTCATCCCAGCACTCTACCACTGCTCTTTTCTCTTTCATATCCCTGGCCTCTCTCTCTCCCTCTCTCTTGGTTTAATTTCCTCTGCTCTCTGCCTCATCCCTTTGACACTTCTTTTTTCTTTGCCTTTTTTATGTCCTGACCTCTCAAAATTCCCCTGCATGCCTGCCTGCTGCCAGGGGGATTTGGAGGGATGATCAAGTGAAGATGATGTGCTTTGCAGCTTCTTCTTTTTTTTTTCCTCACCCGCCGTGACTGTATATTACTTTATCCTCTACAGTTTAGACCACGCGCTGACGCTCATTGGCACCAGCTCCTCATGGTACAGGGCTTGTTATGCTGTCGACTGAGCATAAAAAAGAGACACTAACACTGTGCTGGCACACTCGAAAGTCAAAGAAGAAAGACTTATGTTGCTGATAAAAAAAAGGCATGTCAGAGGAGGAAATAGGGGTGTGGGTAGGAGAGGAGAGGGGGGTGAAGCCTCTGAGGTAAAAACGTCTGATTGAAGGTGAGTTTTGAAATGCGCGATTCAGGGCGGAAAAGACAAAGCAAAGCAGAAAAAAAGTAGGAAACGCAGAAGAAGGAGAAGGCTTTTCTGGGTGAAGTGTAGACTGGAGGCGAAAGCTGTGATCCTCTCTCCTCTCTCTCGCTCCATGACACACTTCATGAGTTGCCAAATTAGACGTGGAACTTATGAAAAAGCACTTGAACAGGCAATTATTTCCCCCCTCACGAAAATCTCTGTCTTAGTGTCGGCTTATTAGGAGATGAATGTGCCTGGCATTTAGCTTGTTGTTTGTTGCACAAATGAAGAGAGAGAAAGCAAAGCGTCAGAGGAGACATTATTAGTCTCTGACACACACACACACACACACACACACTACTGCAGAGATTAAAGGGTGTACGAATACTGCAAGCTCATGAACACCTGAGCATGTGCGTTTGGAAGGAAATGTAATTGCTGCCTGGATTAGTTTCACTGGGTGTGCAAAGTGCATGACTTACTGAGATACTGAGGTTCATGTCCTGCTTTCTATGTGTTGGTCTGGCAATGGGAAACTAGGTGGACAGAAACACCACTACAAATGAATGTTGCTCCGAGACCAATAATCCCTCTTTTAGCTGTTTTTGGTCTCTACCAAATCCTGAGAGAAATATCTGTCTCTTTTGCTGCTAAATAATTCATCATCTTTACCAGCTAGTCTTTAACTGTGTGTCTGTTGTCTTTGTACAGTGACATTTAGAGCTTTTTCACTGAAAAAAAGTTGCCTGCTGCATTCAGAAGCAACATGAGAGTGAATCCAAACCATAAAGTTGTGGGCTGAACAGATAAACTACGCGCTGAAACTCACTATAAAGCTCCTTAAAGCCGAGCGGAGCTGCAGATTCAGGTGATATTTCTCTGTAGGTTCATCACTACTAATGACCATTTTCACATTGCTTTCACAAGTGTTGGGCAGTAGCGGTGCTACTTTTCCCAAGCATTTCTGAATCTCAAGCGCAGCTTTCTGCTGCAGTCTGAAATACAACAGCTGAGGATAACTGATTGACACCACTGCCATGTGTAGCCGACAGAAGCACCTCCGTACGATGGTGACAACACGTACCAGTCCTTGGGCTAATGGCTACGACGTCTCTGCCTCATTTGATACATTGTTATTAGCCCCATCAGTGCTTAATACTGACTCACTGGCTGGCCCTCTATTCGGGTAACAGGCTCATTGGGAAGGTCAAGCAGAGGTAAGAGCGGATTAGAGATCAGTATTGGTTAAGTTTGGATAAACAGGGACAAAACCTTCAGCTGAGTAAACTTAAGAGCTAGGTATTAATATTATCTCCTGTCCAGACTATAAAGGTCTTTACTGCCTGCTTAATGCTTGTCTTGTTGTCCCTCTTGTTCTGTATTTCAGAAAAACTCTTTTATAGTTGATCAGTGTTTATACAACTAATTTGTATGAAGTACAATGCTCTTTTATCATAAAACATGCAGGAAACCTTGTTAGAAAATTATTTATTTTCTGGATGATAATTCTCTATAGGCATACACTTTCATAAGAATTATAACAAAGATGTGATGTCAAAGAGACCATTCACTGTTGGATCTCTGCCCGGAAAATAAAACAGTTGTGTATCCCATTTGCTGCAAGTCCCATTTCTAATCATTTTGTTCAGGAGAGCTTTAGACGATTCATTTAATACAATGCAAACTGAGTATGTCAGAGACTGGGAACCCAAGAACCAAATTAAGAAATCAACAGGGGTCTAAAAATATTCAGCACAGGAAATGTCATGCTATAATACTGTTAAAAAATAAATGGGAACTGCATAATCATAAAATGCAAGACAACATGAACTGTTCTATTAGGTTACTGTGTTTGCAAGTTGTGGTGGACGTATATTGTACTTAGAAATATCGTCTGGTAAATCTTATGATGTCTTGATAACATAAGTTGTTTTCAGCATTAAAGCAGGATATTGAAATATGCCTTTAATTAAATCTACTGTCTTAATATTTTGAGAATATTCATCATCTATACTCAGTATGCTGACACTGAGGGCAGGTTTCAAATTAAGTTTTATACTCACAATATTTTTAGTTCAGTTAGATTAGTTCCCAATAGATAAATGTATTTCTGTTGTGTCGACTCATTTAATTTGTGAGAATATACAGAGATATAAAACATTTGACTTGTTTGAATCAGTTTGAAGTAACATAAGAAGGGACACAACAGGTTGGTGATTGCAAAAACTTAATTTCACTTGCTCATTACTTAAGCTTTCCGCCTTAAATCACCAGGACAGACATAAAAAAGGGGAGCAAGGGGGAAGACATACCGCCTCAGTTTGGACCCTAGGCCTCTGCGTCGAGGAATAAACCTCTAAAATTAGTCACACGTTTTTTATCTGTATTTTCCACCTCGAAACAACAAGACATTTCCTCGATCCTTGTCGTGTTTGCATGTTGCACGTGCCAGTGGGTAACGACCTAATAAACTAAACGATCATATCTCAAATCTGAGCTGTCTTCCTTGGAGGAACTTCTTCATCATCACCAGGCTCCAAATGGCCGGCGTGGAGCTGACCGCTAGCCGGCTGCCTCCTACGTCTAAATCGGCCATCTGTGATCACTTGGCTGCTCCATCCACCTCCTGTTCCACAGTGCCGGTGTTGTGTCCCTACTGGTTTCCAAACTAACTGGTTTCCGTATATTGGCCCTCATTTATGAAATGTGCGTACAACCTAAAACAGGCGTAGGACGGGCGTACGGTAATTCCTACGCACAGCTCGGCATTTATCAATTTGAACGCGAGCGTAGGCTGCGATTAAAATCTCATGTCTGGTCGGAACTTGTGTACGCAAGTTTTCGAGTCAGTGTGGACTTGCGGTGTAGCATATGATCAGTTTAACAGGAGAAGGAGAAGTCATCAGTTGATCACTTATCGGCAATGGCAGATCTGGGTCTTTTAGAAGACCTCTATGCGTCGGTACAACAGTGCACACATACGCGCATACCTGCAACCTTGTTTTATCCTGTGGGGTTCTGCACAACATCGCGAAGGAAAACAGGGTGCCAGAAATGACCCGATGTCCAGAGAGTAGTGTCCAGCACAGCCCCGACTGGGGGCTATACGAAGGAGACAGGATATTATTCCTCGCTTTTAAAAGGTATAGTTGTTATGTTGGGCAATGATACTCAATATTCTTCAGGTTTTTGTTTCTCTTTTAAAGTGTCATTAATGTCCACAAGTGAACGACGTATTTCTGCCATTGACCGAGTTATTTCGGCTTGTTTTTCCAGCCCCTCTGCTGTCAGGAGACAGGGTCGAGGTGGTGGTCCAGCACGGGGGACGGAGGACACGAGGTGGTGGTCCAGCACGGGGGACGGAGGACACGCACTCTCCCTCACAGCTGTTGCCTCGTTCTGACTCATGAAAAAAACAGAAGTAAAATAAAAGACACTGCATAAACTCCGCTACTGTGTGTTTATTTAAATATAGGTACACCATGTAGGCCTAAGAGATTGCAATATAAGCCTGTATATTACTATCAGGACTATAGCATACATATGTCAAGGGTGTATAAATTAAATAAACTTAAGCTGGAATCCGAGTTTACTATGGCAACACTGTTGACCGCATCAGTGCTCTCTTTCCATTCCGCATTCTTTCTACAGCCTTTAATACCACTTTTCAGGCTGCCAAATAGTACACACGTTGGTGCAAATCCATCCATCCATCTTCGCCCGCTTATCCGGTATCGGGTCGCGGGGGGGAGCAGCTCCAGCAGGGGACCCCAAACTTCCCTTTCCCGAGCCACGTTGGTGCAAATGAACCTGAGATATCAGGGTTTCAATCTCCACCTCTGAAAAGTGCCACTTCTCAGCTGGATTACGTCTCGCCATGTCGTAAATTGCAGGGGCGAGGCCTCAAAACCGAGAATATATTGGGGCATGATATTTAAATTACGATCATTTCCAGACGCTGCATTTATCAATGTACGACCATTCTTACGATCTGATTGGTGTGATACGAACGTTTCATGAATCACATGTGAAGTCGTAAGATGATTTCTGCGCTCATATCTGCGCTGGTTTCTACGTTAGGGTGATAAATGAGGGCCATTGTGTTTACCTAACAGCAACAGTTGTTTCCTGCCTCTTTCACCAGATTCGTCACACAATCACAAACATATTACTGGCAATTTTCAGGTCGCATCTCTATTGCAGTTTATATGATTGTATAAATGAGCACTATCCACACAAGCCACACAAAAAGAAATTTAAGAAAATACAATAAACAAACATCACGTAGTGCTTTCTCTGGTTCCGATTTTGTATGGCGTGTGTACTGTGCTTATGCAAACTTTAGCTGGCTAACAGTGAACTTCCCGACTGTACCTTTACTTGAAATTGTGCTTATTACGAGTCAATTACATCTTGCCGAGTTACGGAACCCAGGAATTCATACCTAGTTTCACCCTGATCTTGCCCTTTTATTCTAGTTACCAGCATCAGCAAGTTATGTCTACACCCAGCTAAGGTCACAAAAGACCACCAAAGCCACCGATGACATCAATATTTTTTTCTACTATTATGGGCTAACAGTTAACATAGAAACAATCAGACATATATTTAAATGCCCTCTTTAAATAGACAGTATTACATGCTGCCGCTGGTAGGGGCAGTAAATAACAACTTGACCTACTTTCACTTTACTATGGTGCCAACTACTGTGTGCGTGCATCAATAAGTAAGTCTGATGACGATGTTATGTAGGATTTATGAATGTACGTAAGCACAGTAGGCTAATTCACAAGGGTGCTATTTTATGTGTGACGATGATATCTTCCATCGGCACAACCCTATGCTTTACTAGTTAATCTTCCACTGACATGTTCCTCCAGTCTGATGTTCATCTGTGTACCTCTTGTACAGCATCGAAATGGGTGATTATTGGTTAGATCCTTCTCACAAAGACTGGAAGGATGGGGACAGCTCGGATGAGGATTTTGTTCCTTTTCTTCAGCTACGGTACATTTCACTTAGTAGTTACATTTTGGGTTCAACTAATGCTGTGTTCATTCTCACAACTATACACTACTTTCAATGTCACTTGAATGCAACCATTTTGGAGGATGAATGGTGTTTTGGTTTGTGTTAAGTAAGTAATCAATGTCCATATATTCTGCTTCTATACACAGTACTGGTCGTATCAACACAAACAATCTTGTTGAAATAAGCTTAGATGAAACTGTGCTTGATGTAGCCACACCCAATCCTCCTGACCTGGAATCACAATACATTCCTATACAAGAAAGAGATCTCTGTGAGGAAGACCTGGTGGGGAATGCCGTGGTGAACCGCCATTTCGGGTGACCCTGAAACCTCGGGGGACTGGAGTCATTTTGGAATAGGTAAGATAAGATGAGCTACTTCACTTCTAAATGTGAGTTGGACCCTACCCAAACAAGGATGTAGGGTAGGAGACTAAGTAAACTGGTTGTAATAGATAATGACCTTTATAGTACTTTGCATTTGGGGTTTTTTGTGCTAAGGCTATTCTACAAGTTTGACATGACTGTGACCCAAGTGTTTTGTGTGTTTAAAAATATATTAATTTTTTTCTTCTTTTTTTTTAATATACCACAATGCAGTTATGCCCCTTTGGACACACTGTGTGGAAATGGAACTCAAAGCCAGTATTGAAGTACAACATTCAGGGGGGTGACTTCATGCTTGCTACAAAAACTCTTCTTTCTGGCAACAACTACAGGAAGATTGCCCTCCTCTTCCAATTTATGAAAATGCCAATGGTCGCTGAGGGGACTTTCTTTAAAATTATTGCATTGCTCCAGTCCAGGAATGTTGGGAAAAAAAACAGGGTGGACATTCTACACCGGTTGTGTCAGGAAGAACACGTCGTTGTCCTAGGTAAGGTGTTGCATATTTGTCAACCACCATTACATTTATGTGCTTGTAGTTAGCTGTGATGGTGTATAACCTGTGATTCTAATGAATGTATTTTTGCTCTATTCACTAGGTGATGGCAGAATGGACTCTCCAGGTACTGTGTGTGTGTGTGTGTGTGTGTGTGTGTGTGTGTGTGTGTGTGTGTGTTTGTGAGAGAGCAAATGATGCATACAGTCCACATGCTGACAGCTGAACTGTGAACTGAAACATTTTTTTTCTTTCTTTTTGCTACAGGGCACTGTGCACAATACTGCACTTACACAACTCTTGAGCAAGTGTCAAGAGACATCATGAAACAAACAGGAATTCCATGATTATGGAGAAGGAATGTTGCATCAGGACCATGGACGCACTAATCCAGGAAATTCCTCTCACAGAAGTCGTCATGGATGCCCACCTAAATCTCTGCCTTGCTTAGTAAGGGTAAGGATAACTCATTGGATGTGTTGTCTGGCTTTTTCTTTTTTCTGCCGATAATTGTGTTATTACAAATGCTATGTTGTTTGTTACAGATCCAGAGTGTGGACGCTATAAAAAAAATTCACCACTCTCTTGACATATGGCATGCCGTCAAAAATCTTGGAAAGAAGTTACGACGGGTATGCAATCATCCCAACTTATTCAGTATTCTACAGACTAATCAATGCCCTGAAGGCTGGAGATTGCATTTATGTTGACTTGCCTTACTGTCTTGGTAATGTAATATTTTACAGCAATATATTAACGGTGCCTTTGTTACTTTTGTATCGTGCGATCAGGCTGGCACCATAAAAAATCAGAATCCAATGCTAGACTGGATGAAGGCCAGAATTGGCATTGCTGCAAACAAGCTTTGACCAAGGAGCAGTTCAAGGTATTTTTGTAGCTGTAAAAAGTATTACTTTGGGCATGCAGAAAGGTGAAGTTTGTGGCTGTAGTTATGTGTGGTGGTCCATTTCTGCAGATGATGTGGCATGGAGCCCTACACCATGTCCGCAACCAACATTCATGAGCAACTGGATACTGTCAACATGAGCCTCTGGATGACGGCAGCCAAAACAAGCCATGGATCCAGCAAGGTTTAAACAATTGTAGTCGCTTGATTTTCATTTGCTGAATTATGTGATTTTTACTCACTCTGATATGTGATTACAGGTTCAGCAGCTCACCAGGCACTTATAGCAATCGTGCTTGACAAGCGCTGGTTGAGACAGGTGAAGAAGTTCATCAACTTCAGGTATGCATCTACGGTCATGCAATTACACATGCACTAAAGTTGCTATTGTATTTATTTACAAATGTACATACTGTAACTAGTCTTATACATCGCCATAGTCTACTGGTCTTCATACTATTCATCCTGCACATACACTTATTCTTACTACTCTTATAATGCTAGTTTCTGCACAACTGGTACAGTTACCACACTGCACATAGCTGTACATACTGTACATATCTGTCTATATGGTTCATACTGAATATCCATTTTTAATCTGTTTTTCTTATAATAATACACTGCATATATCTATATTATTGTTACTACTATTATGTTACTGCTACTATATTGCACATATCTGTATCACGTTGTTCATGCATTGTTCATATTACATAGCCATATTTATTCTCCTCTTATAAGGTAACTGCTAATATATAATACCCTGCACAAATTAATATTTAATTGATATTACTCTAAACCACCTTCTATAAAACCAACGGTACACTACTGTCTACACTGCACTATATTTCTTGTCCTGTCTATACTTGTATATCAGATTGCACTTTTTTTGCTCTTTTTGCACTTTTGATTGGACGCAAACTGCATTTTGTTGTCTTTGTACTTGTAGTCTGCACAGTGACAAAGTTGAATCTGATCTAATCTGTTGCTACCAAGACTGAAATATTTCAGAAATAACTCTTGCTGACATGTCCCTTTTACCTTGTCATTCACAGTATTGGTAGATGTGTGTCTTTAGCACATCTTTGTAATTGTTTGAGGATAGCAGGCTGGAAGTGATGGCTGAACAGATTTACCCTTTATGCCATTGTGGTAAGAAGTGTTACTAATGTGTGCCTCCCCCCTCCCCCCCAGGACCACGTCTGATTTGGAAAGCTTCCAAAATCATATACTCTGCAAAGCACTTTGCCTACAGCCCACCTGTATACAGGACGCAAACTTTGCTTGCTGCATTGGATTACAATAACCACAATCATCGCCTGCCAGCCCGTAACAAGGATGGACACAAAAACACTAAAGTATTTACTGTAACAACTGCACATTTTGCAGTTTTACTTTTGAAATGTATAAACTAAAATCTCCACTTCCTTTACAGATATAGAACATACCAAAAGCTGAAGTGTCTACACACCACAAAGGAGAAGACGCAGTATAGCTACATATAAGACCTCCAGAATTCCATTCTTGGGAGAAGAATTGGAAGTGGGAGAGGCCTTCCCCGCAAACTTGCGCTTGGGTTTGCTTGCTGCTGTACTGCCACCACCCACTGCAGAACTTGTGCAGGCCCACATTGAAAGAGGAGACATTCCTCTTGTCCTTGTAAATAGTTGTAATAAATCATTTAAAATATTGAACTTTTCCGAAAATTACTTTATTTACATGCAAATAAAAAAAAGTTAAACTAACATAAATAGCAGTAAAGTGCACAATTGCAGAGGTAACAGGGAACAAAACGTACAATTTACATTCACAAATGTTTCTTCCATAAGGTGCTGTTTAAAAAGAACTATTGATGCTGCCACAGCACAAACTGTCTGTAGGCATGTCTGTATTGACGCTGTTCTGGTTGTCATCAACAGCAAAAATGTCATTCCAGGCCCACAGGCCAGCAGCAACACCCCCTCATCCAACACATAGAACTCCACATGTGTCATGTTGCTTGTGCAATTTGCAGGACAGCAAAGCCTTTACAGGTCTGTGTCCATTTCTCTGCAATTGGTGCAAGTGCACCAATGCAGGCCATCTCCATCAGGGTCAGGGCTCTGGGGTACCTCCAACATGGCCATCACATCAAACATAAGACCTGGCAACCTTGTCAGGACTGTTTCCATCAGCCTGTCCTTCTGCACAGCCTCCAGGGAATACAGTTTTACCAACAATACAAAACAATGTATTAGTATATACGTATATTTGGGGAAAATGCGGAAAATATCTAAAAGGATGTGTTGACCAATAATAAACAAACCTTCGTTTCAGCTGCACGTCTTGACCGCAGCTCCTGCAACCTCGACTGCTCCTCAGGGTTGAGAGTTTTTGCACCCTTCCCCCCTTTTGGTGGCCTCCTCCGGGGAGGTTTCTGCTTTTTTGATGTGGCCCCAATCGCCTGAGGGATATCAGACGACGCTGACGTTGATTCCTGCGATTATCATAAGAACAGTTTTCAATATTTCACATAATTATCAGGACATAAATAAGCCTAAACGTTGTAATAGTGTAAACTATTAGGATAAATTGCAATAATGTCTAACTACATTATAACGGCCAATGTTTTGAAATAATGCGACGTAAATGTAACTTTATTGCTGTCATCTTGCATTTTGTAATGTTAACATTACACTCAAAACACAATAAATGAAATTATACAGTTGGCCCATAGGCTATTTACTTGTAATTTAGCTGCAATCATGTAAAAACGTTTTAAGCCATCAAACGCGGTAGGCTACTTTATTATTATAAAGTAGGCTTGATATAAAGTTATTATTATCCTATTACCATCAGTTCATCTTCGAAAGCACAACATATACAATGATGCAGTAGCCTAATATATGTATGAAATCATGAAACATTACCTGGTCAGTAGACCTCTTCGGAGTCTATCTTTGCCTGTTCCATGTCCGATGCTTCTATCCTACTGAACAAGTACCGGTATACAGGGGGGAGGGGATCAGGCTGTGAGTGCAGAGACATTTTACCAACGTCTTTGTTGAAAAATGTCATCAGTTCAGTAGGCCCTTGTTTGGTCTCCATTGTCAATTGCTCTCTGGAATCTGGTCGTGTGCCCTCATATATTAAGCAGCCTCTGCTTAAAAAAAACAACCTGGATGCAATTCTACTCGGCAATTATAGACCTATCTCAAAGCTCCCCTTCATATCCAAACTGTTAGAAAAGGTTGTCTCAAATCACTTTACCCAAGCCCTAAACTATTAAATATACTCAATAAATTCCAGTCAGGTTGTCGTCAGAAACACTCCACGTAGACTGCACTTCTCAGAATTACAAGTGACATCATGATGTCCTCTGACACTGAAAATTGTTCTGTCCTGGTGCTGCTTGATCTCAGCACAGCATTCTATACTGTTGATCATCGCATCATGATAGACAGGCTAAGAGACTGGGTGGGCATCTCTGGGAGAGTCCTTGATTTGTTTTATTCATATCTGTTAGGTAGGAGTTTTTCTGTGGCTGCTGGTTCCTTATACAGTATGTATGAGTTTGCTGTCTTATCATGTGCCCCAGTGTTCGGTTCTGGGACCGATTTTATTCTCCCTTTATATGCTTCCTCTATGGCAAATAACGGTGTTACTTTAGATCAGGCTATGACCCTTGACAAACATGTAAAGTCTCTAACCCGCACTTGCTTTTTCCACCATAGAAACAGGCGTGTTGTATCCTACGCTGAATTAGGTAATGATTATACCTTTGTTTCCTCTCGTTTGGATTACTGTAATTCTCTTTTTACTTGCCTCACTATTCATACTTTGCAGTGACGTCATTACCATGGATACCTGGCGGGCAAGAAACGCCGATAGAATGGCGCTGAACAGTGGCCAGTCACGGTAATTGCAGCCTTGCAGATTTCCAATACTACAATTGATCAATTATTTAGACCATATGTCACTCGGAACTTGTGATCCATACACAGCACCCGCTGATGTTTTCATTGCTTTGAAGCTGGCAAAGTCTCTACCAGACTTGGAGTTTGGAGATATTTACATCTATCTTATAGAGAATCCGTCACTTTACACCGCACAAAAAATGAAAGCCTACAAAAGTACAGATAGCTATAATTTTTTCCAAGAGTGGATGAGTAAACAACGCTGTTGTATGAGAGGTGAATAACAGGAATATCTTCATAATCAAAGCAAAGGGGAATGTTACTTAGTTAGCTAGCTAGCTACCCGCTAACGTTTGCTAATCTGTTCCGTCGTGTGATGAAGTCTTCATCTGAATACGTACACCCTGCCTGTCGGCGAATGACAGCTTGATAAGTGGTTTATTTTTTTAAACCTTCTGCCAACACTAGGCTATGTATCAAGTAGGGTGACCAGACGTCCCGGTTTGACCGGGACAGTCCCGAGTCCCGACAAAAGCTGTGTCGGGACGCTAAAATATCCCGGTTTACACCAAACTTGAAATTGTCCAGGTTGTCAGCGATTACATAATCGACGTGGTCCTATTATAGCCCGATCATTAACTAAACCCATGTAGAAAGACTAATAAAGCTTCCAGCGTATGATTTTAACAATGTGTGTGTGTGTGTGTGTGTGTGTGTTTGTGTCTCAATCAATTGTAGCAGTCTGCATCTGCATAATCTGTGCAGCCAGCGTTACGATGTATATTTGTAAACATTGTTGCAACGCCTCTTCTTATCGGTCTCGTTTTAACCGGTCTTTTGCTGACACCTGTGTTAAATTTCACAGTAGGCTTTCAGCCAACAAATTGATTCTTGAGCAAATTCACTCAATTCACACAACAAATATACGTTATAGAATGTTCTTGCCCGCCAGCCAGTAGTTGTGACGTCACGTGCAAAGTATGAATAACCTGTAGATCATTTACAATTGGTCCAGAGTGCTGCTGCTAGGTTGCTGACAAGGTCAGGGAGGTCATGCCACATTAGCCCTATTCTGGCCTCATTGAACTGGCTGCCGGTTAAATTCAGGATCCAGTAGGCCTACAAGATTCTTGTCATTTCCTACAGAGCCATCAATGGTCTGGCACCGCCTAGCATAAGTGATCTGCTGCACCTGTATGTTGTCAGCAGATAACTGAGGTCTTCTGATCAGGGCTTACTGGCTGTTCCCCGTACTAGGCTAAAAACAAAAGGTGACAGAACTTTTGAAATAGTTGCTCCTAGACTGTGGAACGCTTTGCTTCTCGTTTTAAGAATGGCTGCCTGTTACTCCAACAGTGATCCAGCCTTTGGGGCCAGAAACCGAAGCTAGTCGCATTACCAATGCAACATGCTAACGTTTAGCCTGCAAAATAAACAGTGCAACATAAAAATGGCAACACTTACAGCTTAAGTTACCATTTCCACAATTGTGAGGAAATCCCAATGGCGGACAGTGAGGTCAATTCAGCAGGTACTCTGTGGGCGGGGACAGTCACCTAGCTGGAACTAATTCCATGCTAATCCACCCCAGGAGCTGTATGGCAAACGACCCCATAGAACGTCATATCCAGCATCAACTCTGACTTACTTGTGGTTACACACGTTTTCTGATAGATATAGGAAGGAGAAAAAGAGAGAGAGAGAGCAGTCTTTTCTGACATGTTGGGGGTGCATTTTGCATATGTCCACTTTAATAATAAAAATAAACATTAAAGTTGTTGTCCGTAAGATTTGAGTTAGGTTGTTTCTAGCGGCAGCTTTGGCGGTAAGATGTAATTGCAGAGAGATGTCGATCGATATGTGTCGTAGGTTGGCAGCTCTAACCTGCGCAATGCTTTCACATGGTCCAGTCCACACTGATAACAGTTAAGTCTATGAGGTTGCTAAGAGCTAATACATCCATCAAGATACTGGCAGTGTGGGAACACGCGCAGCCATGAAGATGATAGACGTTGCTAACCGTGCTAACACGGTCAACAGAGCTAACGCAGCTAGCGGGATTACTCACCGATGTGCGATGTTTTCCACAGTGAAGCCGTCTTGTCTGCTTTAGCACTGTAGGAGTGGGAGTTTATTATTTTTTTTTTTATTTTTATTTGGACTCGAAGTTGAACGAAGTTGTCTTTTCTCTCTTTTGTCTGTTGATACGCCATCGTGAGTCAGTAGTAATGAAATGTAGTGCCCGGCCAACGTACCGTTTCTTTGCATCTTTCCTCGTGGGAAGTTTCCAATTTCCGAGTACAATGGAACGCAGCATGAAAGTGCTCATATTATGCTCATTTTCAGGTTCATAATTGTATTTAGAGGTTCGACCAGAATAGGTTTAGGTGGTTTAATTTTCAGAAAACACCATATATTTGTTGTACTGCACATTGCTGCAGCTCCTCTTTTCACCCTGTGTGTTGAGCTCTCTGTTTTAGCTACAGAGTGAGGCATCTCACTTCTGTACCATCTTTGTTGGGAGTCTCACATGCGCAGTAAGTACGGCTAACTAGTTAGTTGCAGAACATGAGGGAGTGCCATGCTAGCAGCTAGGCGAGCATTATAATGTGTGTTACAAAGTGACGCACGTTCGTCACGGAAGTAAAGGCTGGACTACAATAGGAGCAGTTTGTGAACAGTGTTTTTTCTGGAAGATGGTAAGTCCCTTTGGGGTGGACTTTGGGCTTTTTCACTTTGTAAACCTATAACGTTCACAAAAAGATACATAACACAATAAAGGAAAGGGGAAAAGCCAAAAAGCATAATATGAGCACTTTAACCCCTTCGGACCCTGTGTCCATTGGAATGGTCATGACATATGTTTGTCTCTAAACCAATAAATACTCTGTAATTGAATGATGTCAGCAATGCTGGT
This sequence comes from Perca schrenkii, assembly GCA_025617405.1. NCBI lineage: Eukaryota > Metazoa > Chordata > Actinopteri > Perciformes > Percidae > Perca > Perca schrenkii. Next base: position 28,176,857 of record CM046796.1, read on the forward strand.
TACTGACTGGATCCTGATTATCCAATCAAAATCATGTTATGACTTTGAGCACGTTCTGAGAGAGTGGCAGACATCGGACAAGACAAGCATGGCGGAGCGACTGCAGAGAGGGAAGAGTAAGTGCCCATTTTCAATCAAAAATATAAATTTATGTTCATGCTGACCAAACAAATTAGCTATCAGTATAATTCTAACTGTTACAAGTGATAATATTTGAAGTTATTTTGAACATATATCATATTAATTTATAGGATTTTTGCAATGGACGTCAGGAGGTGGGCAGGTTTAGCTAACGCTCACATGTTTAGTGTCAGTATATAAAGAAACAAAATACCTGTAATCTTTTCATAGGTAATGTATGGTGTCAGTTTATTTATTCATGATTACAACATTTTAAATATATATTTTTTGTACATAATGTTCTTCATAATGAACTTGACTCCTTGAACTCGGGAAATGAGGAGGATGAAACCAGGAGTGAGATAGGTAGTAAGTTTAGAAATGAAGAGTGTTTTTAATTCTTAGTATGTGGTTTTTTTCAATTTAATGTCTTATATGTAAGATGTAAATAGAATGCATAATAGTTCAAGAGTAAGAATACATAAAATGAGTTAAAATGTGATTGTTTTGTTATTAGATTCAGAGAGGGACAGTGGAGAGGTTCATGCATGCCAGAAGAACTTGATGTGACAAATGAGATTAAGATAGAGGAGAAAGACAGTGTAGTGACAGAGGAGGACAGAGGAGGACAGGAGGAGATGACAGTAACCAGGAAGGAAGAAATCCAAGTGGCATCACAGGCTGTTCACTACAATCATGGACACCTCCTTTGAGAATCCTCCAATTCATGAGGTTCATCCCATGAGACCCTATGAATACTTCAAACAGTATATACCAGATGAGATCTTCAATTTGATGGCCGACAACACGTTTATGCCATGCAAAGTGGTACAATAAGTTTGAAACCGACAAGTCCAGGAGAGATCAGAACCGTAATCGGTCTCCACCTTGCTATGGGAGTGATGAAAATGCCAAGAGTCTCCATGTACTGGGAAGCTGGGATGGACATTGGTATTTTTCAAAATGCAATGCCCCGTGACAGATTCTTCCAGCTCCAGTCACATTTGCATTTGGTCAACAATTTGGAGAAGCCAGCTGACAACAATGTGTTTTTCAAGGTACGTCCTCTCTATGAGGGTGTGCCATCTTAGCCAGCGGATCACCGAGGTTCACCACAAGTTGCATTTTGACAATTATTTCACAATGTACAATCTTCTGGAGCTGCTGGCTGATAGGAAAATTCATGCCGCTGGGACAGCAAGGGTCTCTTGCTTTGCCAGGCCTCCTCTACAGTCTAACAAAGAGATGGCCAAAAAGCCTCAAGGAAGCTGTGATGAAGTTGTAAGCCGTGATGGTAAGGTGGCACTGGTCAAATGGTATGACAACAGACCAGTTGTCATAGCCTCCAACTTCGTCGGTGTTGGCAGAATGAATGAAGTGCAGAGGTGGGACAAAAAGAAGGCCCAATTTTTTATGGTGTTTAATGAAGCAACGGGCGGCGTTGACCTGCTTAATCAACTTGTCGGTCTGTACCGTACAGAAATAAGTGGACCCTGAGAACACATGCTTTTGACATGGCTGTGGTCAACAGTTGGTTTGAGTACAGGCTGGACGCAAAGAGGGCCAATATCCAGACCAAAGACATCCAGGATCTCCTCCATTTCAAGAAGAATGTGGCCCAGTGTCTGGTGATAGTCCAAAACGTGGAAGACCCAGTATGTCTCCAGAACCACAGCGTGTCCCCCACAGACCAGCTCACAGACCAGTCCAGGATGTAAGGACTCTACGTGAATTTCAGTATGACATGGTTGACCACATGCCAAATTATGATGAAAAGGAAGAGGGTAGCAGATGCAAGATGCCAGACATGAAAGACACGCGTCTTTTGTGACAAGTGCAACATCCACTATGCTTTGTGCCACACCGAAACTGCTTCAAGGCTGCTTATCGAAAATGAGTATACATGAAAACGTCTACAAGCTGATGTCTTCTCAAGTTCATGTTCCAGTTCCATTCGAAGTAAACATGCTATCAGTTCATTAGCCTACTATAAAAAGTATGTGTAACCCATATGAAATATAGGGCTACTAAACCCCTATGTATTGTTTAGAGATGCAGTTACACATTTTCTCCAGCAGAGTGCGATTGGCACAGTGTGATTGTAATAAGCAGTGAGCGGTACCTGAAGTCTCCACTTTTGTAGCGGGTGGGGTGGGGGGGGTCAGTTTTGAATGCGACACCTAGACGAGCAGACAACAGTTACGCAGCTACGAGCGAACGGAGCACCTCCCGGTATAAAATGCCATAAAATAGTTCCAAACCTTGATTAATCCAGTCATATTAAATCTGGTGTTGATAAGTTGTTCTTTTATTAGGTTGCGAGCTGTGAACCTATTGGATACAATTCCTGTCGAGTTATTAATGTCTTTGAACTCCGGTGAGTAGCCACACGTGTCACATATGTTTTGCTAGCCACTGTGAGGAGAACATTTATGATAAATGCTGTTCAAGTTCTGACTTTTGCTAGAAAACCAAACGGAGTTATATGAAGGTTTTCCAAATGTTTTCTTGTACTTTGGTGTGCATTGTGCCATTACTAAACGTGTAAAATAGATTGCTAAAGCTATCGCTAATCACTAGCTGCGAAGCTAACGCTAGCGGCTAATCCATATCGCTAGTTGGTTGGTGATAACTGTGCTAACTGTTATGCTAGTCGTCAAGCTAATTGCTAGTTCTGGTTAGCAAAGCAATACAGACGTGGTGAAACCTTAAAGGAGCATTTCACTTATTTTGTTGCTAAAGCACCTTGAATGGCAGAATGAACCCACTTTAAATGTGATTTAACTCATTCTGGTTGTTAAAATGCATTGTTTGGTGAAGTGAAGGAATAATTATATTCATTTTTCACGTATAAATTGTAAAATATTAAAAATCTATAAAAAGAGAAATGTCTGCTAAGAAAAGTGGTTTAAAAAGATAAATAATTCATTGTTTATTAACATACAATGATTTATAGTAAGTAATACTATATGTATATTTAAGTAATTCATTATTGTAGTTGAAATGTTGATTGTATGATACAAGACAATCTTTTTTGTATATGTTTATTCTTGTTAGATTAAGAAGTTGATGTAGTCAGAGTAGAATCGGATAACTTACAGGCCTGCACTATATGTGCAGGTTGGTTTTTTTGTTGAGTACCAGAATTACGGACTACCTGAAGGATGGCAAGCCTTGCCCAGCAGATCTGTGGACGGGGTTGGATGTGGTGTGGCCAGCCATAACGACCTGCCACAGAGGACTTGGATTTGCATATTCACTCACTCTGATACAGATATGATACACACTAACCTACCCGGGTAGAAGCATTAGAGTTTGATATTGAACACACGTACATCCAGATATTTCCCCCTAAGACTGAACTCTCTTTCTCTGAGGCAGAAAGTCTCATCCTCAATACAGAGGAGCCATAGGATTGGATCATCCAACTAAAAAAGGACCTACTTCTTTTGTTTATTATTTTCATTAAGAGCTCTATTTTATTTTGGTATATACATCGTATGGTCTGTAAATGCTGTAGATGTTGTTGATTCATGGTGACAGGCAATAAAACTGTCAACTGTTAACCCAACACGCACTCCCTTTGTGAGTTATCTAATTCAAGTGTATACTCCTCTAGGACCTAGAGTGATGTGTCTCATCTGCCAATCAGGTTAGGACCAGAGGTGCTACATATGGTTATGTGTTGGAAGTTCCACGATAGTTTACCGAAGGAAAAACAGATTTTTTTTCCAGGTAATCTTATCTACAATCATACATCTATTGTGTTCATGTGCATGTTGAGATTGCGTCATTTCTCTATCTTCTTGCAGGCTCTGGGTTTTCAAGTTCATGTGCATGTTCAGAACTGTACACAGACTCAAAACCATGCAAACATCCAGTTCCAGATGTTTAGGGCATACCACTATGTGGAAAAACTCAACCTTATTTTTCTTACGTTTTTATGACATTTTACGCCCATCTCGTCATGGCGTCCATTGGAATGGACATAAAAATACTATTAAAAACATGAGTTACCAAAAATGTGTTTTTTATGTTGGAGAGGAGTCCGAATCAGTCAAAAAAAATGCAGGTCTACCAACCTCTGCTGACTAATGTAAAAAGCGTCACTAACTGTGCACTGAATGTGAATTTAGGGCGGGCAAGTCGCCACAGACACTTACCCCCAATTTCCACCGGCTGCGGAACGGTGGCGGAGTCATTAGGTTTCCATTAAAGTCAATGTGTGTCTTTCCACTGACTGCAGAACGGCTGCGTAACATCCGGTTAATTTTCAAAATAAAATACACCGTGCTCACAGCGGATCATATTTCCCTGCACTACACCTTGAAAACACAGCACAGAGTTGTTTCCTCTCTACTCCTCTGGATGGAAACAAACTGTTGTTGGTTTTGTGGTTCTATTCTACCTGAATTCTCGAGAACCTGTGGGTCCTCGTGACTACAGCTGTCAGTCATGGCCGCAGCCGTGCCGCAACAAATCCGGACCTGGTGGGTATTGACGGACGACGGTGGAAATCCGGAGTCAGGGCTAGATTTATCAAGCCGTTTGCGCCTGTTTCCAGGCGTTAATTGTTCGCAAAGACTGACTTAACCGATGCTATTGACAAATAAGGCATGGATACCCGAACCGAGCCTGACGGGTCCTGACGGTACCCGACAAGCCAGGCTGGGCGGGGCTCGGACAGATATTTAAAAATTATGGTCGGGTTTGGGTAGGGCTCGGTCACATCAGTGTGATAAGGCATTCGTTGTAAAATGGAGCTGCGGTTCCTTTAAGAGAGCTCAGTGCGTGTGTGTGTGTGTGTGTGTGTGTGTGTGTGTGTGTGTGTGTGTGTGTGTGTGTGGAAAGTGGGCAGAAGAGAGTTAGAGAATGAGGAAGCAGACGTGTTGTATGCAAACGGAGCAGAGTTGGTGCAATAAGTTTCCATTTTGTAGCTACACAGTGTGTGCAGTGTCCGATATAAACCCCAGACTGAAAGCAAAGTTCATTCATTTGCTCACCAGAAACAGGATATAACGTCAGCCCAGGAGGTAACGAGTCTCCCCTGGTTTTCTGACCACAGTTGGAAAAGAAGCAAGCAGGAAAGGTTAATACATTGAACATTTTAACAGCTTATTAACTTATAGCGCTTGATGCCCCGTGTGCGCTGATGCCTCAGCTGTTGACATTTCGGAATGCCTTCCTACAATTGCTTAATAAAAGTGGGCTTTCCACACAAAAACATAGCCTACATGTGTCATTAGTATGATTTTAGGTTTGGTCACGGCTCTGTCGGACGCGGGCTGCGCTCGGACAGAAAAATTTGGCCCGATCCGGACTATTTACAAACAGGGCGCACTTGGGTAAAATCGCAAATTGCCTGCCACATGAGTGAGAAGAGACAAGTTGCCCTTTCAATATGCGTTCATGGGAGGGTCATGGGGAAAGTGCGAGTTCCACCCAAAAAGGTGGGAGGATATGCGTAAAGTGTGCCTAATTATATATTCCGCGGTATTTACAAAGACTACCAGTAAGAGCGCGCCTCTATTCTGCGGGGAAAATTCTCCGCCTCTTAAAAGCAGGTGTAAACCAGCCGCAAGCGGGTTTCCTCGTATATGCCTCCTGGTGAAATGGCAGCAGTAATCAGAGCAAGACGTGCCACAAGGATCACACTTTTTCAGTGGAGTGAACACAAAATCATTAAGTGTTACAGATTTAGCAGCCATGCAGTATTAGAGTTACTGGAATAAATCAAAGATGACATTGAATCGCCGACTCAGCGTTCCATTCCATCAGTTTTTAAACTCCTCTTTACATTACAAATATTGGCATCAGGATCATTTTAAAAAGTCATAGCATCAGCAGTGGGAGTATCGCAGTCTGCACTCAGCCGTATCAGAGCACAAGTAACACTTTGCTACAGCGCAATTTACGGTATAGTGGGTGGAGAAAGGCGCTGATTACCTGATGAACTGGATGTTTGGTAAATACGACGTAAACTGAAGTATCACAGCGTGCGCTTTCTGCGGGTTGGCCATGGCGCTGATAACGCTACATTCACAAATGTAAGTAGATCTGGCCCTCAAGAGTTGACAAAGCAGCAAATACAAGCTCTTTCATCAGTGGGTCATATGTTCAATCACCATGGTTTTAACTCACTTTTTGATAGATAGGTACTTTCTAGACAAATAACTAGATGAAAATCTTATGGACAATAATTTGATTAAAAAAAATAAATAAAAAAAAACATGACAGTATCTGTAATTAGATATATCCATCCTTAAATTAATTAAAATCACAATGTTGCATGAAGGACATTTTATAGTTTCTACACAAATTTTAAATGCACACTCTACCTTGCTATGACCCGTTCTCACCCCTGCAGTAAGATGTATTACTTACCTCCAAGTGATGCTTTTTGTTTCCAAGATGCACAAACACACGCATGCACGCACACACACACACCCACACACTCATGCACATCCATCGACAAACACTGCATATTAGAGTATTTGTCTTTGTCTATATGTCCTTGGTGAACAGGTCGCTGTACTAGAGAGCGAAGCTGCTGAATAATATGTCACACAGTGCTTTTTAAAACACACACACACACACACACTGCAAGCCCAAGCTGCATCTTTACTGTCTCCATATGTTCTTGGTGAGCAGGCTCAGCTGTTAGAACTACATCACAGGGCTGGAGGATAACATGACACACAAAGCCTTTAAGCCCATTTAAATGTTTATAGGGTGTCTGACATGGGAGAGATGGTGTGTGTCCACGTGGGTATATTTACTGTACATGCGGTGTGTGTCAGAGGGAGAATTGGCATGTTGTCCTTGTCTGAGTCAGCATGAGCATGCTTTGATGTTGATTTTAAAACTTGATGTGTGTGTGTGTGTGTGTGTGTGTGTGTGTGTGTGTGTGCTGGGACTTCAAAGCTTACTTCTGGCTCAGTCTCAGTTTAATATTAAGCATTCTGAGCCACCAGAGCCAGCAGTGTGTGTCAATGGAACAGAGTGATTTGAAACAATGTAACTTGGTTGTGACTGTACACACATATGCAAACACACACATATATATACATATATATATATATAAATATATATGTATATAAATATATATATATATAAATATATATATGTGTGTGTCTGTCTGTAAGAAAGTGAGCCTGCACATATGTCTCTGTAAGTGTTTGACAGAGAAAAAGAGAATATGTGAGTGTGCGTGTTGGTCTTCCCCTGCTTACAGGGAACAGCAGCACTTACTCAGTCAGCCTGATAAAGAGCGCATTATGGAAGCAATCCATTTGCCTGAAGAAGGCTCGCAGATGAAATAGAATAGTCAGGCTGCTGGGGAAAAGACAATACAATTTGATGCATTACTCAACATGTCAAAAAGTATTTTTTCCAATTTATTCTGCGTAACTTTGGGAGAGTTAGAGGGGCATTTGTTTTGAGAGCAGCTAGCGGAGCCCATTGGTGCTGAGAGGGATGGAGGGAGGAGGAGAGAAAGAAGAAGGCAGAGGAGGGTGAAACAAACTGGCAAAGACATTATGCTTTAAAAGTTGCACTAGGCAAGGTTTTATGTAAAAAGAAAAGCACCCATTTTAGCCTAAATCTCAAAATATGCCGAAAAAGAAGAAGAAAAAGCTTTACTCCCTGCTCATAAAGACACTATATTGACCCCATTTACCCAAATTAGAGAACAACTTCCATACTTGTAACCGTTTAAACTCTGTGTATTTGTATTTGTATTTGCATTTGCATGCTTTATTTCTTCTTTAAAATGACTATTATCAGATATGAGGTCGTCAGGTAAATTCAGATGATGGGTATGGCTTCTACGCTAAAAAAGCTCCAATTAATCAAAAGTAAAATAAAAAAATTGTAGTGCAATGAGTAAACAGTTTTGTCTTGAGAAAGCTGGACCATCATTTAGGTCTAAAAGACTGTGGAGTTGACTGATATCATTTATACTATTGCTGGGTAATAAAGGGGTACTGCAGCAGTTTAGTGTGACAGTTCCATAAAGCTGGCGGACTTGTGAGAGACAGATTAAAATCAGCAGAGGCAGTGATATCGTGAAATGTAGTCACTAGTTTGGATCAAGCTGCAAAGCTCCTCGGTTCCGTATGTGACTTCCTCTGTTTGGTATGCCCTGTGACTCAAACAATTACTGTCAAAAAAGTCTATTTATGTCTGGTACTCGTACACACATGGAATAGAAATAGAGCGCGAGATTTACCCAGAAGGTTTTGGCAGTGCACCAATCCATCATGCTAGTCAGCTAGCCCGGGTAGCCAAGTTAGTCCAGCTCAATGGAAAACAATTTGTGTCAAGACTGTATGCCACTTAACACCAAATCTCCTTTTGGGGAGTGTTAACCATGGACTATTCTTTATCTGTAAACCCTTGCAATGAATTCAAACTTAAAGGTGCAATATGTAATACTGACAGCTAGTGTTTAAAATAGTTACTGCAGTACAAATTCTAAATACTGGAGAGAGTCGTCTCCCCCATCCCCTCCTCGAAGTTCACAGAGGCTGCCAGGCTTAGACCGCAGCATCCACAGTCTCGCTTTGACAGACCCTCCTCCAAAGCGCAATGTTGCTAGACTCTTGTCTCACATAGCCAGACATTACTTCACAGCACAGCTGAGTAGCTAACGTTAGATGTTGGCTATACTGACAGTCATAAAAACCCGTGCTCATGCAGAGCTCTGTACCCAACTGACAGACACACTTTTTTTTGGCTTAGAATTACAATAAAAACACAACAACCTCGCTGTCCTCTCTACCCGACAGACAGACACACTTCCTATGCTTAGAATTACAGTAGGAACCGCTAAAAATAACACTATCTTGCCGTCCTCTCCACCCGACTGAACACACTTTATTGGCTTACAATTACGGCAACAATCGCTAAACACACTGCAAACTCACGGTCCTCTCTTCCAGATTTACAGCCCCCCTCTCTTGGCTGCTGAACTGGCTACACGTGGCCTGGTATTTCAACTTATCATGTTTCCTTAATATCTGATGACGCATTTGGGTCATTTTTGGATTTATTACAGTAAATATATTACATATTGGACTATTAAGGTTTTCAAGGATGTATTTCAATGATTTCACTGCTTTGTAGGTAGCGAGACAGCATATTTGTATGACTTGAGTTGTATAATGCACAGTACCTGTATCAATACAAAAAATAACATGTATTCATGTAGCTTTTCTAGTGTCCCAGTGTCAGAACAGTGGGTGGTAAACAGTTAAATTATGTTTAAAGCTCCTTTAATTATTGTTTAATTAATAAAAATGAAATAACTATATGTAAGATGAAAGGTGTTGCTCATAGTGACAAACATACATGTTGTATCTTCAACTCGGAAAATTTTATAACCTTTTTGCTAATTGTTTTGGTTTTATAGACCACAAATATTGGTTGGTTCATTCTTACTACTTATCAACATCCTTAGGATATGCAGCTGTTTTCAGCGAATCATCTATAAAAAAAAATAAAAAAACACTGCACGCTACCTGTTGAGCACCAAACAGCAGACAGAGAAGTTTAGAGGTGCTGGTGAACATAGTGGAAAATGTGGCAGCTAGCCAAATATATTTCTCAGGAGTTAGTGGAGACCAAACCAGAGCTAAAATAGTGAATATTACTGAATAGTGGCCTTTTAGGTTGATGTTTGTCCCTACTATAGTTCAGAGCCATTTAAGAAGAAATTACCACTCTCAAGCGCTCTACAGACAGACAGACTGACCGACAAACAGAAAACTTATAATATTAATCCCCAAGGGGCAATTCATTTGTACAATCTATCCCATCCATGTCATAAATAAGTACAAGAGTAACGACAACAATCAGCATTCACATAAACATCAACATGCCAGTGACAACAAGAGAATATATCAACGGTTTGTGTTCAGTAGCCTAATGGCTAAAATAATGAAAGAATTTGCATACCAATTAGTTTTCCGTGCAGGAACACAATAGCGCAGACCTGAAGGCATAACTAAAAAAATCTGCATGGTCAGGTTGAGTTAATATTTTATCAGCTTTCTGAACCACTCATTCCTTCCACAGAGAGCTGAGGACTTTCTGCTGGACTCCAGTGATCTTGGAATAGACCTTAACAATGTTGGACAGACATTTTTTGTCCTTAACAGACAAACCATTAAACCAGCACACAAATAAAGACTTTTGACTTTGGTCCATCACTTTTCACCATATGTTCTTTTAGAAATGTCAAGTCTAGTTGGGTCCATTGTGTCTCTGAAGAGGTGTCTCTGAAGGACATGACCAATGTCCTAAAGTCCTTGTTGATGAAACAATGGAACATACTGTAAGTCTATGAATCAGCACATAGCAAGAGGCAGTTTGCAGGTGAACTCTTTCAAAAATCATATCAGTATGTTTGGGTTCAGGTGAGATCTTTCGCTTGTCCCAGAATGTTTGTTTTAACTTTATTAGTTCCTTATGTCAATGTGGTTACTCTCAGCAGGCAGGCTCAGAGCTGTTGCGTACCAAATATCAAGCACATTTGATGAGGACACATCTCCCTCCGCACACAGCTGCAGCACTCGGGAACAGCGGGATGCTGACCTTCTCCCAGCTGGGTGTCGATGAGAAGCTGCCAATGTGTGTATTTTGACTATTACAAACCCTAATTCCGATGGAGTTGGGATGTTGTGTAAAACGTAAATAAAAACAAAACACAATGATTTGCAAATCCTTTTCAACCTATATTCAATTGAATACACTACAAAGACAAAATATTTAATGTTCAAACTGATAAACTTTGTTTTTTGCAAATATTCACTCATTTTGAATTGGAACGGAGGACACTAATTGTTGAAGCTTTGTAGGTGGAATTCTTTCCCATTCTTGCTTGATGTACAACTTCAGTTGCTCAACAGTCCAGGGTCTCCGTTGTCAAATTTTGCACTTCATAATGCGGCACATATTTTCAATGGGAGACAGGTTTGGACTGCAGGCAGGCCAATCTAGTACCCGCACTCTTTTACTACACAGCCATGCTGTTGTAACACATGCAGAATGTGGCATGGCATTGTCTTGCTGAAATAAGCAGGGACGTCCATGAAAAAGACGTTTGGATGGCAGCATATGTTGCTCCAAAACCTGTATGTACCTTTCAGCATTAATGGTGCCTTCACAGATGTGCAAGTTACCCATGCCATTGGCACTAACACACCCCTATACCATCACAGAAGCTGGATTTTGAACTTTGCGCTGATTTTCTGATGTGTTCCTGAGCCCACGTGGTAATATCCTTTACATAATGTTGGTTTTTAATGCAGTGCCACCTGAGGGATAAAAGCTCAGTTGCATTCAATGTTGGTTTTTGGCCTTGCTTCTTATGTGCAGAGATTTCCCAGGTTCTCTGAATCTTTTGATGATATTATGGACTGTAGATGATTAAATCCCTAAATTCCTTGCAATTGTACGTTCAGAGCGTCATCTCACATTCCCTTTAAGAGCAGGCGCGCTTGTTCCATGGCAGATTGCTATTTTGACAGCGGATTTGCCTGGCGCACGCCAGCGGGAGCTGTCCAAGATGGGGCAAAGTAATAAATGCCCGTTTTGACCGGGTGGCGATGTTGCTGCAGCCTCTCAGGCGTATACTCAAGTCTGGAGAGGATTGCTGCAGCCATGGAGCGTGGGCCTCCAAACGCACCACCTCCTCCTGTAGTGCCCCTTCCTCCTCCCCCCCACTCCATCTCCGTCCACCTGCTCCACCAGGAGCGCATTGCCACTCCCGGACCAGATCCCACCGGAGCGTCCAATCCCACCGTAGTTCAACATCACATTTCCTAAAGTCCTCTAATATTTCCTCATTTATGTCATCAACACATCCATGATTTATGGAAATGTTGTGTAAAACACAACAAGCCACAACAAAAGACTGTACTGTAAAGTGCCTCCTGATCTATCCAAACACCTGAAGCGCAATTTCAGTAATATTTTTCCTTGTAATTATGTATGGTTTGCAAAAATGGGAACTGCTGTGTCCGTGTAGATGAGAGAAGAAAAGTGTATGCGCATTGTGCACACGCTACATTATGGCCAAGCATGCGGCCCTAAAATAGAATCTGAATAACGTGCCACTGACTTTAGACTAGCGCCACTGACTTTAGACCAGGTTTTTCCTGGTCAGTGGTGGAATTGTTTTCTGAAACTGCAAAATAGCACCAGGGAACGTTTGCGCCTGAACACGCCTCCTCTTTTCGCTGAACCGCCCCGGGGAGCGCAAATACATTCCCTAATTTACCGACGTGCGTTGGGTGCAAAATAGGAATGATACATGCGTTGGTGTACAACAAGTGCAAGATAGGGCCCTAAATATGTTGTAGTGTATTCAATTGAATATAGGTTGAAAAGGATTTGCAAATCATTGTATTATGTTTCCAACTTCATTGGAATTAGGGTTTGTTCAATGATAGACTATCTGGAACTCACCTTTTATCTCTTCAGAAATACTAAAACACACAATCATCCACCAATTAATTATTTCCTGGTTTACCATGCACATAATCACAGGCACTAAAAGCAAATCCAACACCACCATAACACTTGAAGCCTTTGTCAATATGCTTTATCTTTCTGGATCCGGTTTGCTTGTTGGTTGTGGTTTATGTTTCTCACTCTTCTCAGCACAGCTAAATGAAGTTCTTAGGCCCTTTAGAAAGAGCAGAGCTGGGTTTTTCTTTCAATTATAGAGGAGGTACAGATGCTTATTTCTCCATTAGTTTTGTTTTCCTTAAAAAAGTTTTTGACTCATCTGTCATGGTCGGCTCAACTATATGGCAAAAATAACTGAAGCCGACACTAGGCTGCGGTAAAAGTACCTTTCATTTATGTACAACATAACAAAAACCACTAGTTGTTCAAATAATGCTGTGTAGTGTGGCAGTCAGGAAGTCAGTGTTGTCAGCGTGTATGCATGAATGAAAGAATAGTCAGTGGAGTGTTATGTGGTGAAAGGAAAACAAAGAATAACAACGGGGGAGAGTGGAGCATAGGAGACAGTGTTTCCCTCTTCTCTCACCCAAGGTGGACCATGTGGGGTGTGCTCTTACGCTGGGTCTCCACTGGCAGCTGAAATAATGGCAGAACAGAGTGATTCAATTCATTCCCTATGAGAACAGTGGTATGAGCGAATTTCGCTGATGACGGCAAAAGTGCCCGGATGTTCACCACTCTCCCCAGGTTTTGTAGAGCAGTAGCCAATGAGAGGGAAGACTCGCAAATGTGCCTCCAGTATATTTCCCCATGTAAACACACATGCTATATCTAAAATTACGAGCACATGAATAGATAGTGATGCCCCGTGTAAACACACATGCTATATCTAAAATTACGAGCACATGAAAAGATAGTGATTTTCCAATAGCCTACTTTATGATACGTCTCCGTATGCCATCATGGATGTTAACAGCTAGCTTGACTCTACCTGGTGAGTGTTTAGATATATTTGTTTAAGTATTAGTAGCATTGTAGTAACATTAGCACTTTAGCAATGACAACTAGCTGGTTGCTAGCAATACATAACGTTATTTGAACTAAACTAAACACAACTTTTCAAGCGGCAATGTATGTGACTGGAGTAGAAAAACACATTTTTGTGGTAGGTCAGATTGACAGACAGTCATACAGATACAGAAACGTATCAACACCAACAACTAATTGTCGTGTAGACCATCGGCATCATGTTGTGGTGACACAATTTCACTTGGAGTTCACAAAAAAAAGCTGCCTGTGGAAACCCAGCGTTATACTGCAAACAGTTATACAGGCGTTTCCAATAAATGATGACCCGGCCTTACCTACTGGCATCTGCAACATAAGAGGCGGGGATGTTGAGTCTGAGTAATTTCAGCACAGCTCAATGAAGTCTTTAGGTCCATTAGTAACAGAAGGTAAACAGTGGTAAATGGGAAAAAGTGGTAAAAATAATAAGGTCTTAGCATGCTGCAATCTGTACAAGTTCCATGTGTGTGAACCTACTGTATATTCTATTTAAATGGATATATTCTGGGACATGTCCAGTTGTGTAGTATTTGGTTTAAAAGCCTTAATTTGTGATTTTTCACGCTACAAAGTCCTGCTATATACTCCGTTGCAGTAGCTCCAGCTGATACTAGTGAAACACAGAGTGCATATTCCAGGAAACACTCTAATCAGAGCAGACTGGGGTTTGCCGGGAGGGGGGCTTAAAGACACAGGCGCTCCTACAGAGGATGAATACTGGTGCAGCAGCCATGGGCAGTATGAGAAAAGTGTTTATTTAACATTAAAGCATGTAAACATGTTTTAGTACAAACACAAAATACAAATATTCTGAAATGCCATATAATAATTGCCCTTTAAGTAACATTTTCAATGCAGGTCTTTTACTTGTAACAGAGTATTTTTACAGTGTGGTATTAGTATTTTTGCTTAAGTAAAGGAAATAAATACTTGTGGCCTCCATCACTGATTACCCCCTCTATGCAGAGTAATCTGCTCTATGCCCTGGATCAGGAAATGGGATGTGAGTTATTAATGTGTCACAACAGTTCATATATTTGTGTGTTATGGAACTTTTGTGTTCACTTTTTTGTTTAAGAGGGAGGGTAGTTTAACTACATCGATTTTATCACATGGGCATTTTAACTAACCTGATGCGCCAGATGGTTTCTTTTTCAGAAACATTTGAGAAGCCGTCTTTGGAAACTGTTTGGAAAAGGGCAGGCACTTTCATAAATTACGTGGCAAGTGATTGGAGGAACCATCTATCCATCAAACTCTTACCAAAGCCAGTTGGGAGAAGAGCAACAACAGCTTTTCCATTTAGAAAAGCCTTCAGTGCGGTTCGTTTTCTCTTCTTTAAATGGAGAAATACTCTCCAGTTGTAATATAACGGATGGCAATATTTCAGGATAGTGTTCTTAATACAAGACACTGAGGAATGTTTTTCTTTTTTGACACTTTTATTTCAATAGGTCCGATCTAGAATTAGCAATACACTAAGCCTCAACTATACATTGAAAAGAATAACCGCTTTCTAAGAAGCGTTGTTGAATCTCCAGGGCCTTCTCTATGAAGTTTTAATCAAAAAGCCATATATTAGAGCCCTGGGTTGTTAGCTAGAAGTCAAGATTTGCGATCTTTTTCTTTGTTGTACAGTGTGGTACTAAAGATCCCATTATTTAAATAAATTTTAAATTTAGGATTACAACCATTTAGCAGTTTTTCACTTTTTCCCTAAATGTGTCGAAACGCATCCACATATCTCTACCATTTGAGGATTTTTAACAAAAAAAGGTTGTTATCATGATTGAAAACAAATTTGTGTAAAAGAACTAATTTTCAAAGAAACCCATATAGATGTTGGTGTAATCTGGTAGTAGTAGAACCCATAGATAAATACCCTTTTAGTTGTAAATTCTTATCAGAGATTTTCATTTTTCTTTAAACCCTTTAACACCAAATCTCCTTTTGGGGGGGGTTAACAATACACGCACTATTGCAATGAATTCAAATTAATGGTTTTTCAAGGTTTCTTACATTGATTTATTACACTGCTGTGTAGGTTGGGAGACAGCATATTTGTTTGACTTCAGTTGTATACTGCTTGTTGAAATCCCCTATGAAGGAGAAATAATTGAGTTTAAGGATCATGGAGGCTAATTCACAAATTAATTCACTGGGGGGTTGGAGGTTGTTGCGATCTTAAAGATAAAAGCCTAAAGCATCTAGTCATCTCATGAGATATGTTTGTATCAAGGCTTTCCACATCTAAGATAACCAATATAGTCTTCCCAGATATATCTTTAATTTCTAAAATTGTATTAATGACATTGTAAGAGTCATACATAAGAGTCAACACATGTCTCTTATTTTTTTATTTTGGTAGTTTACTGACATCAGGTATATAGTTTCTGGGTTCAAGCTTTTGAGTATACATCTGTAATTTCTTCATGCTGTTAAACTTTTTGTGTGAAAATTAAAATAATAAGTAGAAACCTTTTTATTCGTCAATGTAGTGAAATTACATCTCTGCATTTTTTAACCCACCACACACCCAAAATAAGTGCAGAGAAGAGACTGCTGGCTTGCATGACGGACTCTCACTTTGTCTTAGCTGTAGAACCTTTTGGTTTTGCTCTAAATATGTAAGCGATAATGTAGAGCGAGCTGGTCATTATTGCGAATTAGAACCCAGATAGGGTGATAAGAGGTTCAATTCACAATAATGGCTGGCTCACTCCAAATTATCCGGCTTATTACGCAGCTTATTACACGGCTACTCATACAGAGGTTATACGCTGCTAACGCCTGCGTCCCCGTCTGGGCAGTTAACTATACCACTGATGAGCACAGCTCTCAGGCAGAAACCATGGAGCTAACTAATGCTCTGTTCAAGCCGTTTGCGCCTATTTCCAGGCGCTAATTGGTCGCAAAGACGGACGTAACCGATGCGGGCTATATACAAACGGGGCGCACTTGGGTAAAATCGCAGATTGCCTGCCACATGAGCGAGAAGAGACAAGTTGTGCTTTCAATATGCGTTCGTGGGAGGGACATGGAGAAAGTGGGAGTTCCACCCAAAAAGGTGGGAGGATAAGCGCAAAGTGCGCCTAATTATATATTCTTTGGTATTTACAAAGACTGTCAGTAAGAGCGTGCCTCTATTCTGCGGGGGAAATTCTCCGCCTCTTTAAAGCAGGTCTGAACCAGCCACAATCGAGTTTCCTCGTAGACCTTTATGCCGCTGGTGAAATCGCAACAGTAATCTGAGCAAGACGAAGACATAGGCGAGGCTGAAAATATTTTTAACACAAGAATCACACTTTGTCAGTGAACACAACATCATTTAGCGTTACAGATCAAGCAGCCATGCAATATTAGAGTTACTGGAAGAAATCAAAGATGAAATTGAATCTCCCACTCAGCATTCACATCCCATTCCAGCAGTTGTTAAACTCCTCGCTACATTACAAATATTGGCACCAGGATCATTTCAAACAGTCATAGCATCAGCAGTGGGAATATCGCAGTCTGCACCCAGCCATATCATAGCACCAGTAGCGCTTTGCTACAGCGCAATTTACAGTATAGTGGGCGGAGAAAGACGCTGATTGCCTGATGGGTGTCAGGGTTGATAAATACTACGCAAAATGTGGAAGCATAGCATGCGCTATTACTGAACTCGCATAAACAGACGCAGCGCAAACTGCGCCAGTGTTAGTAAATCAGGCCCCCAGTTTCCTCCACCTTCTATCTCCTTTTGTGATCTGCTGATCAGCGGTATGAGCTCTGATTGAGCACAAATATTGATTTAAAAATTGTATTGATTTAAAAATGGTCCGCCAGGCGGCTGGAGTTTGTCAAGAATCAGCTCAACCTGAGTTCCGGTGTAGCGGTGCGATGGATTAGACGCATTTTTCCCTCGCTCCCACCCTCTTCATCTTTAACCTAGAGCTGGGCAATAGATCGCTATTATATCGATATCGTGATATGAAACTAGATATCATCTTAGATTTTGGATATCGTAATATCGTGATATGACATAAGTGTTGTCTTTTACAGGCTGCATTACAGTAAAGTTATGTCATTTTCTGAACTTACCAGACTGTTGTAACTGTTTTGCCTTTACCCACTTAGTCATTATATCCACATTACTGGTGATTATTTATCAAAAATCTCATTGTGTAAATATTTAGTGAAAGCACCAATAGTCAACACTACAATATCGTTGCAGTATCGATAGAGGTATTTGGTCAAGAATATCATATTTGATTTTCTCCATATTGCCCAGCCCTACTTTAACCTTCTTTATAGTCCAGTCAAAGTGCTGCAACTAGCCACTAATATTCAGCTATATTCGACAGCACCTCGCCACGACGAGAGGATGGCCAGCAAGTCGGAGAAAGAGGACCAGAAGAAGGGTGACTCCCTACCGAGCGCCATGTTAACTACGCTAAAGGCTATGCTAGCCAACCACAAGGCCTCGCTTTTGACTAAACTCAACGATCTGGAGAACAGAACCCGTCGTAACAATATAAGGATAGTTGGCCTCCCTGAGAACATTGAAGGTGCTCAACCAACAGCTTTTTTCTCTCAACTTCTAGTTGAGGATCTTGGCGAACAAATACTGGACTCAGCCCTGGAACTGGACCCATCGCACATAACGTTAGCTCCGAAACCAGGCCCTGGCCGGAAGCCCCGGGCTGTCGTGATGCAATTCCACAGATATAGCCCTTGTGTTGACTTCGGGTCAAATTTTATATCATAAAATATGGGACTCAAGGTCCATTCAAAAGACACAGACATGATATACAACAGTATCCTCATACAGTCATAAGCAACCTTGAGCTTCTGCATGCTTGCCTTTTTGAACTTAGTCCATAAGGGAGCAGTATACAGAGGAGTACAATAAGCTTTAAACAGACTCATTTTGACGTCATCTGTGCACATGTGGAATTTTCTTACCAACATGTTAGCTTGGGCATATAATATGCGACGCTGCCTGAGTATATCCTCATTATCAGATAACTGATCTGTAATGTAATGACCCAGATATTTAATTTTATTACAGACACTCATCACTTGTCCTGATAGATAAAAGTCTGGAAAACAAATGTCTTAGTCCATTTTTGTCCTACATATCAAGACAGCACTCTTTTTACCATTATACACATCATATTTCACCCAATATTCAGAGCAGATATTCAGTAGCAACTGAAAACCAGCACTGCTGGGAGAGAAAATGGCCAAATCATCCGCATACATGAGATGATTTACCAAAGTGTTACCAATCATACAGCCTGTTTTACATCTTGTCAATTGGTTGGATAACTCATCCATGTACACGTTAAAGAGTGCTGGTGAGAGTAGCCACCCCTGACATACCCCATTACTTACCCCAAAGGAGGCAGAGACTGTATTACCCAATTTAACCTGCATATTCTGGTTAGCATACCAGTAAGCCAGAATTCTTATAATACCGACAGGTACACCCCTTTGGCTCAGTTTTTCAAATAGCTTATAATGATTGACTCTATCAAAGGCCTTGGAAGCATCAATAAACCCAACTAGCATAGATGAATTCTGCCTGATGTACCCCTGTGTTGCCTCCTTCAAAGAATAAATACACAAATCAGTACCAAGCTTAGCTTTAAAGCCAAACCTGGGCCTCTGGGAGGATTTAGCTCGCCTGGCGACGTAGCAGCTAAGCTAAAGATGCCCGAATAGCTGTTTTTTGCTTACCTCACGCCCTCATGAGGGGCTAATGTAGGTCTCAGCAGTGGGCCCATTTTTAGCATCTGGCCTGCTAATGCAGGCTAACCCCCTGCTTCGCTGTGTGTTGAGCTGGTAAGACTGCCCCAGGAATCATAGTTACAAGCTGCTAATGCTACCTCAAGCCTTTCTTTGCTAATGTTACCTCAATGTGGAAGCACGAGAGCAGAGGAGGTGGTATTCTAGATGAAACCTACCTCAAAAACACAGACAACGCCACCCTCGGAATTTCACCCAGAGAATGATTTCAATTACTAATGAATGATTTTACTTCCCAATTGCAAGATTATTGATATATTTAAGGTCACACAGGTAAGTATACAACGCAGCCAGAGATGAGGTTCACCTTTTAAAGGAGCACATTTTATTTCAATAAGTTTAAAAACAAAAAGAGTTTAAAACACATTCCGACCAAAAAGGGGGAGAAAATAAGAAGTGCAAGAACCACTAGTGGTTCCAGGAGGCAGTACAAAACAAGAATATAAATTCAAAAGAAAAACACTTGGCAATAACCCCCCCCAAAAATAAAACAAAATACTAATTATAATTAGAACACAATAAGAACGTAACCAGAGAATCTCAACTTTTTAAGTAGAAAAACTCACTAATGAAAAGAAAAATAGTTAACAGCCCGAAGGAGGCAGCTCCCAGCGGCCAAATCGCACGGCAAACTCAGTGATATCCGCTTTATTTGAAGGTGATTGAAACGGCGAGGTGGAGGACTTGCCCGCCAACCGGAGATGTACGAGCGTTCAATACATAGTAAAATAACGGCAGCTGATAACAGTGGAATGAGTGCAGAGGCAATAAAGCCCCTACCTTACCTGTAGCGCAGCAGAGCAACACACACAGAGTGAGCGACGCGGAAGTATGACGCACTTCCGTCACCAGTGTTTGTGACGTTGGTTACAGTAACGTAACTAAAGTAACGTGTTACTACTGAAAATTTGGTAACGAAACGTAGTTCCTTTTTCAATTCGGCGCAACGTTACTTTTCCCAGGGACAGATTTGACAGCAACACTGCCTTCTGAGCTGCGCGCTCACAAGCTCCACACGGGACGTGACAGAGGCTGGTAGTAGCGGAGCAAAGGTTTTTAGCTTTGTGGCTTTTTACTTTACATAGCGGAGAGCTATGTGACACATGCCACTACATCGCTGAGGACTGGTGGTTAAATCGGCCGTCCTACAAACAGAGCATGCCAGGCAGACACAAAGCTGACAACCTCACAGATGGATGCGGTGGAGATGGGCTCATACATAGACTAGGCTACACGCAGCGGACCGCTGTGGACTTGTGTTGGTCGCACGGACACGCAAGGACTTCCAGAGAAGAGGCTGCATGTGTCTATGACAATGCACGGACCATCGTGGCTGCACGACCAGTACTACAAGTAGATATGGACATTACACATTAACACCGTGTAACGCCGATGACCTGCCGATGTGAATTCAACCTGCGCTGGACTTGTTCATAATGATTCAGCCATCACTCTGTGAGTAGAGAATCTGCAATGTAGCCTAGTTCAGACACTTCACTGACAAACCATAGATTGGCTTTATGGTCAAAGATAGCTTTTGTATAATTAACTTAAGTCTCTGCCAGAGACAATCGCTTTTAAAAGTAACGTAAAAGTAACGAGTAAAGTAAATAGTTGCTTTCCGTAACTAAGTAAAGTAAAGGATTACTTTTTTAAGAAGTAACGAGTAACGAGCAAACACTACTTTTTAAAAGTAGCTTCCCCAACACTGTCCGTCACCAACGAGCAAGAGGGCAGTAGGAGGACTACTAGCTGTTTTTATAGGGGGCCCTGCAATAGTGATTGGCCAAAAGAATGCCAGGTAGTTACGAGTTAAATTCATACTGCTACGTCAAGCTTTTCTTATGTCTGTTTGAGTATTTACGTTCTCTACTTTAAAGACTCTGCTAGCCCTGGCTGGCGTGGCTAGCGTCCAACTGGCACATTTTCAATTTACTCGCCGCTGTAGCAAAATATTTCAGTTATGTATCTGTTTGTCTAGAGTTTAACTGTGCCTCTATTGTTCAGAGTTGTTGCAGCAACGCAATAACCCTTTTTGTTAATCTATATTCTCATTTCTTTGGAGACCTTGAATACTGCACATTATGCACGTCATGCTGCCAAGCTAATGGCCTGTTTGTTCTGATATTGTTCTGATATTGGACAGGTCTGTTGTTTTGGGAGTTCGAGACACTGGGAATCCATGTGGAAGTGTAGATGGCACACCGCTGTGCATAAAGTTAGTTATCAGAGATTTCAGGTCAGGGGACTCTATATGTGTGTGCGTGTGGTTGTGTTGTTTGTGTCTCCCCCCACCCCTATTTATTTTTTTTCCTTCTTTTTTTTTCTCTTTTCCCTGAGTTAAATGATCTGCCAGATACAAGCAGAGGCGTATCTGAACACCTATATCAGAGGACAGCATTTCTCCTTTGTCTCAAATTTAAAAAGAGTCTAAATGTCCCGAACGGCAGACTTGCTACAGAAAATTAAAGACATCAATGACAAACACGCGGCCGACGCAGACCTTACCCTTTACAGAGAGCGCCTTAGACTCCAGACAGACTTTGATCTCTTATCTACAAATAAATCCAAGCTTTTTTGAGTCAGGGGATAAAGCTGGGAAGCTTCTGGCTCATCAGGCCAGAGCCGAGGCAACCTGACAACTAATTCCTGCCATTAGAGCTAACTCAGGCGAGATCCACACTGATCCTGTCAACATTAATAATAATAATAATTATGCTGAACTGTATACCTCTGACTGCCCTCCCATTGTAGATGACATGCTTAATGATATAACCTTCCCCCAAAAATAGACGTTGAATCCGCAAATGACTTGGGTGGCCTTATAACCACTGCTGAGGTTCTAGGAGCCATTAACTCGCTACAGAGCATAGTGGTGTCCCTCAATGCCGAAAAGGCCTTTGACAGAGTCGAGTGGGGATACCTATACGAGGCAATGGACAGATTCAGCCTGGGCGACAATTTTATCCTCTGGGTCAGATTATTATATTCCTCCCTGATGGCCTCAGTTCAAACTAACGATATGTTGTCATCCCTTTTCTCACTCCGGAGAGGCACCAGACAGGCCTGCCCTCTGTCCCCACTCCTGTTCGCCATAGCGATAGAACCTCTGGCCGTTGGCTTTGCTCGGAGGAAGGTTTCGAGGGCATCACACGATCAGGCACAACTCATAAAGTCTCACTGTATGCAGATGACCTGCTCCTGTACATCTCTAACCCAGCCGTCTCACTTCCTGTGATTTTAAACATTCTGGAACGATTCCGTGCATATTCCGGATACAAGCTCAACTACCAGAAAAGCAAGCTCCTAGCGATAAACTCTCTGGCTAGGCAGCTCCCACGCTTGTTATCATCATTTATGTGGGCAGAGGACGGATTTCGCTACTTGTTTTTTTTTTTATTACAACGGCTGTATCAGACACTCTCCCTCGTGGGCCGGATAAATTTGATTAAGATGGTTGTCCTCCCCAAATTTCTTTATCTTTTCCAGCACATCCCGGTACTTATCGCAAAATCTTTTTTCGACAAGCTGGACAGGGAGATATCTAAATTTCTGTGGGGCAGCAAATCTGCCAGGATCCGAAAGGCAATACTACAGTCTCCGAAGGCTGAGGGTGGCCTGGCGCTCCCTGACTTCAGACGATACTACTGGGCAGCTAATTTGCAGAAACTCCTATACTGGATGAACGAGGACTGCGCCTTACTACCTGTCTGGGTGCATTTGGAAAGGGTGAGTTCACACCTTTCATTGCTGTCGGTCCTCTGCTCTCAACTCCCTCTGCCTTCAACATCTGTGGGCAAATGCCCGGTTGAATTTCTTCTTGCTTAAGATCTGGAGTCAGGTTTGGAAAAACTTTGGCTTACAGGGCTCTTCCATCCTGACCCCACTGCTTAAAATCCCTATCTTCGCACCCTCAAGTTCAGACCTGGCATTCAGGGCCTGGCACAGTAATGGTATCGTCAGTGTCAAAGACCTATACAAGGATGGCATATTTGCATCCTTCACAGAGCTCTCCACCCGTTATGATTTGCCTAAGTTAAACCTCTTTCGCTTTTTCCAGATTAGGGACTTTGTCAAGAAGACATTTCCCCACTTTCCAAACCACCCCCCTGACTGACTCCCTCTTGGCAATAGACCCCAACCAGAAGAAAAGCGTTTCAACACTGTATGATCTATTATGTCTGACTTCCGTGAACCCTCCTACGTTGACAAAAGCAGAATGGGAGAGCGAACTGAACACGACTATTACGGACCAACAATGGGACCTTGCTCTGGCTATGGTTCACTCATCCTCCATATGTGCTCGTCATGGCTTAATCCAATGCAAGGTCCTTCATAAAGTCTACTATACAAACGCACAAAAACTCCTTCTGGACTGCTCTACCTTTTTGTGGATCTTTTCTAATTTGTCTAACTTTTTCACTCTTATCTTTTGATGTTGTGTGCCCTTATTGGTGTGTGTTTGTCAGCGTGCATGGGTCTGTGTCGTGTGTCCCCGTTTTTTTTGGACCTGAACTGGGTTGGTTTGTGGGTGGTATGGGAATTGAAGGGAAGTGACACACTGTTTTCACTATGCTTTGTTCACCATCGACTGTGCTGTATATCACGTACTGTAAAATTTTTAAATTTAAATAAAAAGAGTTGGACAAAAAAATGGTCCGCCAGAGTTTACATCAGAACTCGGCAACGGTCTGTTATACTTAGCAACGGTCTGTTGTACAGAATTAACAGACCGTGGAATGCCGTGATTGACCAATTGAGAATCAAGCATTCGACAAGGCTGTGTTATAATGCCAGTTAGCATATTGTGGTTGGTATATCTCTCACCGCCAAAGTACCAACGTCCATCTGAAAGGCATTCTGGGAAACTTTTGTAATCACGTTACACTTTTGTAATGCTTTTGATACAGTGTATGGCAATGTAAGAATATTTCCCTTAAAGAAGATGTAGGAATATTTCCCTTAAAATCACAGTACATGCTAGTGAAGTCCAAATGAAGCTTTGTGACGCATTTTTTATTTTTATTTTCTGAGCCCTGTTCAACAAAAAAAGCACACTGGATTTCCACTACTTGAGCCTTTTTATTTAAACAAAGAGCGCCATGTAGTTGGATTAAAAAATACAACTAGAGATTCATAAAGCTTCATTTGGACATAACTAGTACATACTGCGGCATTTTCTCTCTCACTCACCCACTTTATCCCATTCTCTCTTTTCCACACTCGCTCACACACGGTACACTCCATTACGCAGCACTTGATCATCAAGGCTTTGCACATAACACCCTCTCATCGCCTTGACACTCGTTCTCCATCACACGTACACCCTGGCACTACTTCATCATCATGTACCACACACACATACACACCACACACTTTTCAGCCTCTTATCATGTGGAGTGCTGTACTGTGGGTTGGAGTTGGGATATTAGTCTCATTAAAGCAGCCACTAATTACTGAGGCCTGAGAGACAACAGAGGAAACAATAATAAGAGAAAGTCTGGTTGTGAACTCCACTGAGACTCTGCTGCTGCTTTCTGCACTGGAGTGGCAGCTGGTGAAGAGGGTCTTATTACACACACACACAGACACACACACACACACACACACACACAAACATGTGGTATGGGATGAGACAAATGTAAGCACCTACGTACTAAACATGACAACACACACAACCCGCATGGACACAGCCATGTATGCATACACACGTATCTGTGCACATATTTGTAAACACTGTAAAACACACAGACACACTCACATAAAGGAAAAAAACATATACACAAACAAACCTGGACAAACACACAAACAAACATGAACATATGTGTGGTGGCTTTCATGCACACATTCATGCAGAAACATACACTACACATCAAAACCAACATTAACCGCACACACACACACACACACACACACACACACACACACACACACAAAAAAAAGTACATGAATGCAAGTTAAGCTAAACACGTACATACGCTTGCACACATTAATGCACCCACATGCCCTAACACACACACACACACACACACACACACACACACACACTCACACCTCATTTGCACACAGATATGCACACACATTGTTCTGCTCTATTTTTTTTCCTGCATAGAGGTGGCATTTATTAAGAGAGCTTTATCGGACATACAGACAGACACACATACACACACACACACACACACAGTACAGCGTCTGCTAATTATGAATAATAAAGCAGAGGTTTAAATAATTACAATGGTGGTCCTTTGGTGCATCCCAGCAGCTAAGTGGGTCAGACTTGACGGAGCGTTTCCCTTCCGATCCATCCAGCATTCAAAGCTCCATAATTGCGAGAAGGTCTGGGAATTCAGTGGCATGACATCCCACGGAAATTATCCAATATAGGCAGGGAGTATTTTTGGCAGGAAGCTAAAGGTCTTCGAGCTTGGGAATTCGCTGCGTGACATTTCCTATTGTGTGGGAGAAATAAATCAGATTCCATTACAGTTTGAGGGCACACATCATCTTGGGAAGACAGTCGCACTTTGGCTCAAATGTAATTTGGGGAGTCAGAAGAATGGAAGGTTTTCTACCAATGAATCCCTAATTGAAAACCAAAAAAAATGGAACTGGGAATGCTGGGAGTTTTTAGAAATCCTAACTCCATAATATTGATTAACATACTATTCCCTGTGCTAAAATCCCCAATCTGGGAGTACAGTGAGATGTGTAGTTTTAAATATATAGATTTCCATGCCCTAAAGCCTTAATTGTGTAATTATTACAGTCAATTTCCATAAAATTTATATTTTTATATTATTATCCTGTTTCTCAAGTCAGTGACACTGGCACAAATTAACACGTGCCCTTAGTGTATTTCAACTTCCGAGACATCCATATGAATACAGTTAATTTAGAGTTAAACTACTCATACTAAATTTCCTTCATCATATTCCCTGTGCTGAAGGTGGGAATTATTTATAGAATTAAGTGTAAGCCTTCAGTTCTTGGCAGTTGAATATCAGATAATGACCCAATTCTCTGTGGCGAAATGGTATAATGTGCCACCGTATGCATGGGGATTAACTCATGTTGAAATTCCTATTCCTTCCCAAGACAATATCAATTATTCTGTTAGTGGTTAAAACAAACAAAAAACATACTCTACTGTTCCATATATAACCAGCTCTTTGGATTTAATGTGGATTAATTTTCTCCATGCGTAGACATGGCATGCCCTATTTCGCAATGTAAATACAGTGTGAATTTTCCCAGTCGGGAACTCATTTTCCCGATTATTCCGACACCACATCAATACAGCACAAATGCCCTATTTCACAATTTTAAAGTCAAAAATAATTTGTATATCCGCCCCCTAATTCTGTTTCAATCCAAAATTAAATGGGTCCTTTCCTAGCCCATGCTACACCCTTCCACCATTATTCATTATTATTCCTGCTGACAGACAAACAAACATATCAACAAACAGACAAGCCGAGCTGAAACCATAAAATATAAATGTTGGGGCGTGACCGTTCTCTTAATACATCCATGGGCGTGACAAAGGTACAGGTCTTGGGATGCTTACGTAAGCTTCCAGCTTTGTTGAGGTTCCCCCGTTTTTAGCAGCAGTTTCAAAATATAAGATTTTCATAGTAAAGGGGTGTCAATGGGATATTGAGCTTCTATGTATGTCCTATTTACCCACTGAACTGTCGTTATTCAACTATGACAGGGTAAAATTGGTTTTGCATTCTATCACCCCTTTAAAGATGCACTCCACTAATTTTATATATGCATGCATATGAGTCAGTCTACATGTCAGGAGGAGCGGAACTCTATGGCGCTAAATATGTGCCTCATTCCTGAGTGAGTAATTGTATGTTTTGAGCACAAAGAACTATATTTTGCAAGCATGTTACCTTACATTTTGAACAGAAATTAACAAAAATAGTTTCGTTTGAGCAAACAGAAACCTATTCCATGCTCAATAAATGTATTAGCATGTTTGCTATTATCCGTATAAACGTGCCCTCTCAGAAACTCTTTCTCTGTGCACAGGCAGATGCTGCACACGGTCATGTCTCCCTCTCTCTCAAACTCTGACACACTCGCTCAAATATTCATAGCGTTACAAGTGTCCCACAAAACCAACCAATCGGAGAATTAAAGGTCAATTCTGATTGGCTGTTTGTCTCCAATCACATCGCTAGTAGCAGGAAACACAAATCTAGGGGAAACAGTCTTTGAAACAACACCTGCAGTGATTCCCCAGCCAGGGGTACTTCTGCTGTTGCCAGGTGGTACTTGGAAAGATTGAGGCGCAGCTTAACTAATCAAAATAATAATTTAAATTATTATTTATTTAAAGAAACTCAACATTAAACATATAGCTAAGTAATGAATGGTGGAAATAAATAGCTAAAAGTACTAAAACACTTCAAATGATTAGCTAAAAATAATGGATGACTGGTGAAACATTACGCTTCAATTAGTAGGCCTAGTAGTACAATTTCTGACCAAACCAACCTAAATGTTTACAGTTCAACTGCATGAAAAAGTAAGAATATCCACTTCAATGTTATAGATAGTGTTATACATTTAGAACACATTGGGAATTGATATAGGGGTATGTGAGTTATCTTACAGGGCTGTGGGGGAACCTCAGACCAGAAAGGTTGGAAAGCACTGATCTCGACAGTATTTTTTATTATTGACCTACCGGTATATTACAGAAATGCCTTAATAGTTGTGTTAATCATGATACCGTTGTGTTGTTTGAGTTACAATAACCTATCTCCTTGTGTGACTAACGTCATCCAAACACACGTAAAATGTCACAATAGAGCCACATGTAAGAAGTGTGTAATACTGGTTACATAGTTATCGTGTTTTATTAACCTTAATTCTGTTTGCCGAGGCTATATAAGAGTTGAGCGAACACAGAGTGAAGAGGTTGAGAGAGAGGGAGACATGACGTGAAAAAATTGATCTCTGTACTCAAAACATACAATTACTCGCTCAGAAATGAGGCACATATATAACACCATACAACTCAGCCTTTAAAAACAGTTATATAATGTCCTGTGTGGTTCTAGAGGGGGCTTTCTAAAACCTGAAAACAAAAAAATTACCGTGGTGATATCATCAGGGTTAGCGAATGTATTTTGAAAGGTGTGGGCGTTCAATAGGCAAGACAGGTCCAATAAAAGATGTTTTCAATTCTTTTTTGACAATTTTACAGTCAAACAGCAAAAAAGAAAAATCCAGGCGGCCTGAATGAGAATTGTAAAAGGTTTAAAGTCTTTCATATATTGAAGAAGCTCTTTTCTTGTGTGGGTGGGAGGTGTCTATCCCAGTGGATCTATGCAGCTCTGGTTGGAGTGCACAAATGAAATCCCCACCACTAACATAATGGCCAGGCAGAGCAGCTAGTGACAAGAAAACGTGTCTAAAAAAAGGCAGATATATCATTGTTCTACCCATACTGATTAATCAGATTTAATCTGACTGAAAAGATTTCACATAGAATAATTATATATATGCCTAATCGGTCTTCAGTCACACTAATGAGCTGAAAAGGCACAGGTTTATGAATGAGAGTGATTAGCCCCCGTGAGTGTGAGCTGAGAGAGATCGTAAACACATGACCAGGCCATCTCCACCTTTCTCTAACTACATGCTCAAAGAGTAAATGTGTCTCTTTAGATAAACTACTTTGGCTTTAATTGCTGTATCCTATTTATGACTTGCTTCAGCTTGAGAAGTTTGTTTAGTCCCATTACATTCCAGAAGGTAAACTGGAGTTCAGAGGCTATAGGTGCAAGTCATAATTTTAATCATGCTGAATTGGATATTTTAAATTGGCAATACAACTGAACTGAAAATACAACATAATAGTAAAGATAAGAAATGTACAAATACCAGCAGGTAAGAAATAACTCTAGAACCTTGAAAACATAACTGAGTGTACCTCCCCAACTGAAATACGCATATCCACCCCACAATGTGGGTCATGCTAGCAGCCATTGCTTCTTCGTTAGCATTAATGTTAGCTCGCTGTGTAGGGTCTAACGTGAAGTCTAATTTTGCAGGTTTTTGTACCTGCTTTGCTGGTTTCTGTGCCATTTTGACAGTCACTTTGTGGTTGTAAGGATTGTAAGATTGTTTTAGGATTGTAAGATCTGTGAAATGTTTTTCTAAAGTTGACGTAAGGGCTCCGACACACGTCTGCTCAGCACCGCAACCTAACTGTAAGTTCTTAATCTAACTTTTAACTTGCACGATGTAGTGTTAATTTTGTCACCTATTTTAAATTTAGCCTTAGTCTTGTGCCAAATGTCCTTGTTAGTTTTAGTCATATTTAGTCATTCACACTTTTTTTGTTAGTCAAGTTTTAGTCTACTAAAACTCTCATTATTTTAGTGTAGTTTTAGTCAAAAGAGAATTCAAGTTATCTTAGTCAAGTTTTAGTCGACTAAAATTCTTGTCATTTTAGTATAGTTATAGTCAGAAGAAAACTCAATATATCTTTGTCAAGTTTTAGTCAAAACACTTTAAATAACAAATTATTTCAGTCAAATAGTTATGACACATTCAGATGTTTTGTAAATATTGTAAGTAAAATGCGATCAAATATCAAGCCTCTTCCTTATTTCACCAGTAAATTCCTGTTAAACGACAAAAACAACCGCTGGATGGGAAAATGGTATTTTACAATAACTTTGAATGCAGCACGAGGCTGGCGGGACGAGTTTCAAGTGAATGCAACATCTGTGTTTTTTTTTGGACAACGGCAGCTACAGACTGTTGTACAGTGAAATACAGACAAACTTCTACACCGTTTAGCTGTCAGCATTTTAACAGTGTTTAATCCAGCTGCTAGCTAACGGTAGGCTAACGTTACCTGCTGCCAAGTGTAGTGTTAACTAGCGTGACATGTGGCATCAGCATCAGAGAGCAGCGCAGGCACCGGTGCCGTATTTGCACCGGGTCTTGGTACCCAACCCTAGTAACAGCTGATGAAAAGGTAGAGACGATTGTAGATGAAAATGAAGAGAGATTTTTTCTTAGTTTTTATTTTATGCAAAACATTTTAGTCTCGTCTTGTTTCGCCAACAATAATGCACGTTAATTTAGTCTTAGTCAGCGTTTTTGGACATTCGTCATCGTCTCGTCTGACGAAATTAACACTAGCATGATGGAGTCGCCTATAAACTTGTCTGGGATCCTCATTACCTTGTCTACGTTGTCTTCTGTGTATGAGCCCTAGAACCTCTCAAACATCTGCTGCTCTATTGAAAAATCCTCTAAAATACCTCCTCTGAATCCAGATCCTCCACAGTGTCCATAGGCCTCTCAACACACCTTTTCGTGAAACATCCATTGTGTTTGTTTGCAACATGTCAAACACGTCTGTCTGTGAAAAAAATTCTTCTAACTTTGTCTTCAGCCCATCTGCTGACTATTCACTGAGGGGTGATCGATGATGCAAGTGAATGTGCCTATCTGTCGGGCTGTCTCCACTGTGTTGACAATACGCGAGTTGAAGTTCCAATGTGTGGGTGCACTTGTTGTTGACTTTGGAGCACAGAGATTCTAGGGATACTTTTTAATACTTGGCTGATGACAAGATTAGGATGATCTGCATAGCAATGCACAAAGACAGTACTGGGGGCAACCGCCTTAAGCTTTTAAATTGTTATGACCTGATGTCGACAAGTGATGTCCAATTAAAGCTTCATGAACCACTAGCTGTATTTGTTGATCCACCTAGGTGCTACTCTTGCTTTAAAGAAAAAGGCTTAAGTAATGGCAATTAAGTGTGCTTTTATCTCTTTGTTGTACAGCGAGCGCCATCTATAAGGCACAGAAAATAAAGAAAATGCTTCACGAAGATTCATTTGGACATCACTACTGGTAACGTTAGTCCCTGGGCCCAAATTGATTGACTTAAAATTGGTGTGTAATCTTACCTTTTTCAACTAAAGTGATCCCACAATCCTTAAAATAACTTCTAAGTCACAACAAATGTAACTAAAAATATGTAATGACATGTACCAGGGCTATTCAATTACAAATCCAATTAGGCCAGATTTTTCAGTGGCCAGTAAAGCAGCATGTAATGACACATTTTAATCTAACACAAATGCATGTAATGGAAAAAAACGTTTATTCATTGTTTGCCTTTTAAATTCCTCTGGGAAGCATTTGTTATCCAAAAAACGGTCATATATGCACAGTGTCAGTTCTGTCTGTGGACTCATACAGCTATAGACATGACATCAGCTATCTTCAGTTCTTCTGACAGCGTTTTAAACACATCTGTAGCTAGAATTTCAACCCTGCGAATGTTTGAAGTGTTTGACAGGAGGACGTTTTTAATAGCAGATGCCCCACTCTAATTTTATCATCATTTACCACCTCATCCACGACGGCCAGCATGCAGTCTTTGATGGTTTCAGAGTCTGTGAATGCCTGGCCTCTTCGTCATTGCTAGGATTTAGGCCACACGGAGAGAAGCTGCTATGGCTCTCTCTTGGGCTGTGCATGACATGCATCATAGTACAGCTCAGGTTGTAAGATGCAATCAACCTCTGCACTTTTGCAGCCCTTTCCTGTGATCCCTCGGGAAAGTTTGCCCGGAACATCTGGTGTTTCTCAATGTGGTGCCTCGGTATATTGTATTCTCTAAACACTGGAGCATGCCCCCCGGAGATTTTTTGGGCTGTAAAATCCCAAATTTGGTGGCCTCTGGCACATTCTAAAGCCATTATTCCATCATATACACTAATCTTAATCATTGCATATTTTAATGAGTTTGCCTATACCTGACTGTAAATGTGGTGAATTATTGTAAAAGAGAATGAGGCTTCTTGTGTGTTTTAGCCCATACAGTCTGTAAATAGTGATTCATATTCAAAGCCACCGCTATTCCTGACAGATCAGAACTTTTGTAATTGTGATTCATTAGACCTTATTTATTATTTTTTAATTATTTATTGGCTCCTTCAATGTAAGTTTTATCAAGACATTATAAGCCTATTGTTACATAAACACACTCAAATATCAGGCTACTACAGGGAGTTCTATGGCATCATGTTTTATTTTTTAAACATGATTTTCGGCATCTGACATTAGTTTGCATTGGTCAATGACAAAAAAGTTTTAAACTGTAAATTACAGTGATGCTGGATTTTCCTCATATGACTGTTCTGTTACTTTGACAACAATGCCTGTTTTAGTGTATTTGCACTGCGTCTTAGAGATGGCTCTGCTGTGAAAAGATGTAAATAATCATAGGCCAATTCATTAATTTGTTAATTCATTAAGCCCATAAATATCCTGTATGGAAAATGCAGCGCTTTCAGAGTACTTTTTAATGCAAACCGCACAATCGTGAAGTTGCTGCCACCCGTCTAATGAGGATGTTCCCTGTCTGTGCAATCAATGCAATTCTTGTGTTTTGTTATCATTTTGCAAAAATTTATCAAACGTGTAGACCACGTGTCAAACTCATGGGAAACTGTTCTTCAACTTGCAATTATGTGACACTCAAAGCAGAATTTTTGAGACTCAGAAATTCCCCCAGAAGCAGAGAGTTTGCATATTCAGGCTGTGAAAGGGCTTGTTGTGAGTCAGCTGTGTGGTAGCATACTTAGAAAATGTAATCATTAGTTTTGCTTGATTTGCTAAATTCTGGGATGGCTTTGGAACTTTTTGCTCAACTTTTTCAGAGCTTTCTATGGACCAAACTGTAAGTGAGAAGACTATATGAGACATGCAATAATTGAGTCAAAAATATTTAACTTTTTCGATGAAATAAAAGCATGTCAGATAAACTATACATGTATGGCCCTTGGTGTGATTCTCTTTTTCCAGTGTGGCCCTTCGTGAAATTGAGTTTGACACCCCTGGTGTAGACGATTCTCCGCTCTCTACTCGGCAGGACACACAGCATCTCCGCTGAGCGTCCGCACTGGACTGATACAGACAGGCTTGTTTCTAACATCATGCTCGCATTGTTTTGAAGGGGAGGCTATAGTGGTCGCAAAATATACATACTTTGTAAATTGCAACTTGTTATCCAAGGCTTATGGAAAGCTCTGCTCATATCAGTCATGATAGTAATATATCCTTTAATAAAAAGTACATGTGCACATGAGGGGACCGGCTTATCATTTCTGACAATCTCTAGGCTATGAAAGCATATATGTTCTTTATGTGAAAGACAGAAATGAAAGTCAATTCTTTATTAGTTTGGTGCTGCTGATAGGCACCCCTATTTCCAGCGTCTATGCGCTCCAGAGTTGTTGTTTTTTTCAGGTTGTATCACGGGACCAGGTGTTGGGGAGTAATGGAATATATTTACTGGCGTGCAGTGTTCGAACTATACCGTGGCCTTCGGGGGAGCCCACTTTTTTTCCACGCGGGGGGGTTGTGCGCTTGCGACTTACAATTACTTACAAAGATACATAACAGCTACAAGTATATGCACTACAGGATTTACCCTATTATACGTTATCAACAGGAGTAGATAGGTCAAATAGCAAACAGCCAGCCACAAATAGTCTATAAACAAAGCATCAGGCTGTTTTTGAGATTTCACATGAACAACGGTTAAAGTTAGGCTACTCAGGCTACCGAAGAATACCATAACTCCTCCGTTCAATTAGACCTTAGCGACGCACCCCAAGATTCCATCCTTAACAAACAGCCATGTATATCGGCTCTTCCAGTCTCTTCACTGCTGGCTGTTCCAATTTAACGGGAGAGAGGAGCGAGAGGGTTAGGATCATCTTCAGCCAGAGAGGACATTATTTCTTCAGCTTCTTCTTGTGTTGTCACCCCGGTGGGAGGCGTGCCAACAGGCTTGCAGCAGGTGAATTAGTCGTGCTAACGTCATGTAAAACCAAAATTAATTAAACTGCCTTGTTTTCTTTTTGCTATGGCTATATGATGCTTACTGCAGAATGGATTTCAAGGACTTTGCGTGCCGATTAATGGCCTCCAACGTTTATATTTTTTTTAACATGTACTAAACATGAGTTGAATTTGCACCGCAGCGCCGCCACGCCTTGATGCTCATAACAAGAAAAGCATGTATACTTATCTTTATTGAAGTGAATTAGGTTCAAATCGCCGACATGCATGAATGATATTTTTGCAGTTTCACATAATAATCCACGATGATCACATTACACAAAACTGAAATTGCACATCAAAATGACACATTGTCAATATTTTTAGAGACCCCCCAAAATTTCACAAATCACGTTTTCAGGGGAGCCCATGTCTTATTAAGGGGAGCTGAGCTCCCCCTAGCTCCCCCGTAGTTCGCACCCTGCTGGCGTGACGTATTCAGAATACAAATTATGAGTAACTGTATTCCGTTACAGTTACAAATTAAATAGTTGGTATTTAGAATACGTTGTGTCCTGTTAATAACTGTTAGTGAACACTGGGGGCGCTAGAGTGCACAGTGTGGATACAGGTGCATGGTATGTGCAGAGAAGACGAAGAATAAAGTTGGAAGTAGCGTGATACATGTCTCTCGGCTCGTACTTAAAATACTTTTACAAAACACCTCATTTTGGCGACGAGGATGGCTATTAACGTGCCTCTACCTACACCGTTCATGCCTTGCCCAGGCGAACCTGTTATTCCCTTCTCTACATGGTTGAAAAGGTTCGAGAACTATATGCTAGTAATTGATGCTAATGGGGAGAAGTGGCCTGAAGCAAGAAAGCGCGCTGTTCTCCTCCATGCACTCATGCTACTGCAGTGGATGGTAAATGTGATCACAAATTTCGCCAGAGGGCACAGCGACCAGATGAGTCGATAAACCAGTATCTAGCCTCATTACGTGAACTGGCTGCACTGTATGAATTTGGTGATATGGAGGAGCAAATGCTCTATCAGATCATCTGATAGAGCGTGTTGCCAACACACGCGTATGAAACTGACTTTTGTTAGAAGCTTGTGTGTGTCGATCTGGACAAAAGGAGGTGCGTGAAATAGTGATAAACAAACTGACTGTCTTTTAAAGTGATGGTTCGGAGTAATTTCACCCTAGGGTCCTTTTCACCATGACCTCGAGTCAAACAACCTCCCAGAAGCTTTTTTCACCTGGGTTGAATATTATATATATATATATATATATATATATATATATATATATATATATATATATGTATATATATATATATGTATATGTATATATATATATGTATATATGTATATATATATATATATATATGTATATATATATATATGTATATATATGTATGTATATATATGTATATATATATATATATGTATATATATATATATGTATATATATGTATGTATATATATATATGTATATATATATATATATATATATATTGGGAGAGTTAGCGTTATCACCTGAATAGCTTAGTGCAGGTACTAATGGATCAAAGAGTGTATCTTGTACATTACCCCCCTAATAATGCCCGCAATGATACCAAACTTCTACACTAGTACAAATAGGTTATGTACTCATAAAACGATGGATTGGAAAGTTTGTAAGGACACCAGGAGTTTATTTAAATAAGACTTGCCTGCTGGCTTCTGCTCTCTGCTGCTACCGTCAGTAAGATGAGTGCTTAGGGACATCTACAAATTACACCGAAAAGAGATACAAGAAACATATTTATTAATTTAATGATTAATCAAGGTAGTGTCTCCAAACTTACCTCAATTATAACTTGTCTCCTGCTAGTTGTACTACAGCACTTTTTAAAAAAAAAGTTAAATTGATAAATATTTTTGTTGTATCTCTTTTCGGTGTTGTAATTTGTAGCATTGTAGCATTTCTAAGCACTCGTCTTACTGCCAGTAGCAGCAGAGAGCAGAAGCCAACAGGCAGTGGTTGAGGGTAGCATGTTTAAGTGACTAATTCCTTTAAGAAAAGGGGAAATGTTGTGTCCCATAATAACTGTTAGTGAACACTGGGGGCGCTAGAGTGCACAGTGACGATACAGGTGAATGGTATGTGCAGAGAAGAAGAAGAATAAAGTTGGAAGTAGCGTGATACACGTCTCTCGGCTCATACTTAAAATACTTTTACAAAACACCACAGAATACAGTTACATTGTTGAAATCAGTGGATTACATGACGATACTTCTCTGTTTCACGAGTTTATTCACTCTCTAAATAAATTAAGGTAACACACCATGCATTTCCCAGAAGCCCCAATATGAAAATGAAAAAATGCGCTGTTTGCATGATCAGTCACAATGGAGTCTGAACCGGCACAACAGAGCCAGGGCAGGAATGCGTTTCTATTTTGGAAATTCAAACAGCATTTCACATTAAAGAAAGAACAGGGAGAATGAAATATAACTGTGCAGTGCGCACCTCTGCCTACCAGCAACTAACCTCCTTTCAGCATATTACTCCACCTCCAACCTGAAGAAGCATCTTAAAGTAAGCTTTTTTTTTAATTAGCCAGGGGTAGTCATCTGCTGTAGTTTTACTGGTCACCTTGCTATTGAAAGACTGACTAGCCCCGTTTGACATGCTAGCTGACGTTAGCTAAAATTAGCTTATGGTAGCTTAAATTGTGGTTAGATTTTTGTAGTATGCAGTTCGGGGCTACAAATACAAAAATCTATCTGCTTGTTCAGGTACTTGTTA
This sequence comes from Perca schrenkii, assembly GCA_025617405.1. Classification (NCBI taxonomy): domain Eukaryota; kingdom Metazoa; phylum Chordata; class Actinopteri; order Perciformes; family Percidae; genus Perca; species Perca schrenkii. The sequence continues at coordinate 28,213,953 of CM046796.1, forward strand.
GTAACGCAACTGTGGAAGCTTTTTGTTTAAATGCTTCCACATGGTTTTAGTTGCATGTATGCATGCTCCTGTTGTTATAGCATACTCATACCACTTGGCTAGCAAAATGGGTACAGGATAGTGCTAAAACAATTTCAATGTTATTAATTTGTGCTCTGTCTTTCTTTATTTTAGAAGAAGCATTCCAGTGTCCTGCAAAGAGCAGAAATGGTATCAGATAATGGTGGTGAACGAAGTGCCATGCCCACCACACCTCCTCTCAAACAAGCAACACTCAGCACCTCAGCAATCACCCAAAGGAAAGTAAGGTTCTTGAATTCATAATTGCAGATGTGCAGCCCTTTTCATTAGTGGAGAAATGCCTCATTCCGTGAGATGATTGAAGGAATTGGTGGGGGTAGGACACGTGCAGAAAAACATTGATGCAGTGCATTGAAAGGGGATCTCAAAATATGAAGGAGGCACTTACTGAAACTCTTCAGGATTTTCAAACCATGTGCACAACAGCAGATCATCATAGGAGTTTCATGGGAATCATGTGCCACTGGATTGAGCCAGAGACATTAGATCGAAAATCTGCTGCGTTGGCATGTGAAAGGATAAGGGGCCGCCACACCTATGATGTCATTGCTGCCAAAGTTAGTCAGATTCATGCAGAATTCCACATCCAAGACAAAGTCAGTGCCACAGTCACTGACAATGGTATACATTTCGTTAAGTGAATATGGAGGGTGTGAAATGGATGATGACATGGATAGCACAGATGATGTGCAGTTTGCTGATGTCTCTGCAGTTCTTCAGGAGGAGCAAGAGACTCGTCTTCTTCATATAGAGCCTTCTGAGGATGCCGGCACCACTGGAAATGCCACAGTTGCCACAGTTGGAGTGATCAAGAAAATGATGACAACTTCTTCGCTTTTGAGACAGCACAGATGAAAAGTTCATCAGCAGAGGAAGAGGTGCAGAGGTATCTCCAGAATCCAGACAAGTCATTAGCTTCATTGAAGATGTATCCAATGATCTTCTTAAAGTACAATAGTACTCTGCCATCAAGTGCTCCTGTCGAGCGGCTTTTTTAGCCAGGGAGGACTTATTTTCACTCCACATCGTAACAAAATGACAGATAAATACTTTGAGCAGGCTCTCCTGCTGTGATACAACCAGCTTTACACTCCAGTAAAGTTGGTTGTATCACAGCAGGAGAGCCTGCTTGACATGTAGAGTAGGTGGGTCAAACACAGTATGTAGGTAGGTGGCTCAAAACATATGGGTCTTTAGTTTCACAGGCATTCACAGACAATGCATGTAAATTGACAATCTTATTATTCTTGTAAATGTTTTTCACCTAACATTCATATAAAATCAACACCTTACTGCAAAAAAAGAATTTTTCACCCTATGTTATGTACAGCTTTGACATTTTGAATAGATTTTTGCTGCTTTGAAACATTGTTTCATTTTATAATATTAAAATTATATTTGGTGGCGTAGTTTAAAAAAAATATTATTTTTCCATCGTCACATTCAGTTTGAGTTTCTGTTTTATTTTGATGGACCGTTATTAGTGTGTCATTCTTAATGAAAGAACATTAATGTGAATATAGTCAGCTGTAACAATCTTGACTTTTTTTATGGAATGTTTCATGTCATCCTTTTATGTTTTTATCATGTAAGAGAAAATTCAGGTTTCCTTCTGGCGCTTTTTATTTAAAGGTGATAAGTTGCAACACCTATGCACTTAGTCGCACAGTGAGCTTTTTTTTTTAAGATGTAATGGGAAATTCTGTACAGAAACAGAATATTTTATGTTTGTCTATTTTCACACTTTTAACAGTTGAGTAAATAAAAAAACTGAAAAGGGAAAATTGGTCAATTCTTCTCTTTTTTAACCAAGCAAAACATCTTTTGCATAAACATACCCTTATAGTCTTTGTTCCTCTACAGCAAATTATAATATATTGCACTTTCAGGGAGACTTGGGCCTAACACATTCAGCCAGTTGGAACAGAAGAACACACCAGAGTAGGCCTGTTTAGTAAGCAGGATTTGATGGCCGCATTCCTACACCTATAAAATGCAATTCAATGTGGAAGTAATCCAAGTATTCAGAATACGTTACTCAGATTGAGTAATGTAACGGAATACGTTACAAATAAAATTTTTGGGCATGTATTCTGTATTGTCTAACGGAATATGTTTTGAAAGTATCCTTCCCAACACTACACAGAACTACTACTTATGCTGTTACCACTACATTTACAAAACAACGGGCTGCATTATGGGTTGATTGTTGCTAGGCTACGACGAAATGTTGCATTCAGGACTGCACTACTGTGGGAAATTTTGTAGGAACATCTGTAGGCTCGTTTATCCACATTTTCTCGGTTTTTCTCTGCTTTTCTGGTTGGGACCCTCTCACCTTTAACTCACTTGAATATCCTCCTCCTCGTGCCAATACCAGGTGAGCTAAGTGCAGCAGGCCACCTTACGCCTCCTGCACACTGGCATGGTGGCGTGAGCGTGTCAGCTGCGTGGCGTGTCCGTTTTTATTTCGGCTCCCATGTTACCCATTCACACTGCCTGCGCGACATGCACGTCTCAGGTGCGGCTCGATCTGTGCTGAAAACACGTGCACGCTAGAAATAGGACGGACGCCTATTTTTCACGCGACACGCAAGCGTGTTGGAAGCATTTCCAGGCAAAATAGAATACGAAAATATGTTTATATGTCATTTTGACACAATTTAATAAATGACATTTTGATGTTTGAAAGTCTCTAGGTTTTGACATAAATGCAGATATAAATATAATAAAAAAAATAATAATACATAATTATCGATTTTCAAATATTGCACCTGTCAATACAGAACAAAATATTCTGTAGCCTATTTTGCCGTCAATACTGCTGACGTTGTCTTTGCAGTAATCCAATCAGTTTTAATCAATTTATGTTTTACATGAAGCATACTACTGCTTGAGTGCAGTACATTTCCACAACTCTCTCCCCGTATGTCGAACAAGGGTGATCCAAATCATGTAGCAGCGCCGCGTCAGACACGTTTCTGGTGTTCAAAGACATAGAAAACTCCACGCAGCCGACATGCAACTGACACGCAACAGAAACTGGTTCAGCCCAGACAGCTGGGACTGTGAGGCCTGAGGCTGCACCAGCAGAGCAGAGCTGTCCATCAGCTCCCTGGCGGCGTCCTGCCGCTGCCACCCCCTCCATTCTCTTCGTTAGCTTAACAGCCCTTAAAGGGCTGCTATAACTAGCAAACTGTTACGTTGGCTAACTGCTCGGGGTTAAAAAAAGGAAAACATAACGAAAAGTACATTTGAACTCTGTTGAAAAAGGCCTAAATAAAATGTATTTCGTTGATATGATGTGTTTGAAAATAGTTCACAATTTGCATGTTATTTGTTTTTAAAATGCTACTGTATAAATCTCTCACTTTATTGCCAGTTTCTCGCACTTACGCACAATACAGTGATAGAGAATTGAAGATAAAACTTGGAAATCATCATTGGACCAACGAGACATTGTATGTGTTTTGGCCAATAACAGATTATCTCATTATGTTTGATCTCCATTCACAAAAATGGAAATAGAAAGATATGACTTTGATTATACTTTGGATTTGACTATTAATTTGCAAGGCTGAACAGCAGATGCGTTGATAATGTCTCTAGTCTATGTGTCAGTGATGCAGGATGGACAGATAAATGAGGTATGCATAATGCATTATCAGAAGAGGAGAAAAGAATGAAGATTAAAGGACAAGTGAAGACATTGTGAAGCTGTGAATGGAGACTGAAAGACACGAGGGAAGTGTCTTGGCCTTGATTAGAGCTGTGGTCTCTGCCTCTGACAGCCAATAAAGGTCAGGAAGCCACAGGGAGGCTTAGCTGCTAATGTCAGCCTTTCACCTGGGAGATGAATGTGTATGTGTGTGTATATGTGTGTGTGTGTGTGTGTGTGTGTGTGTGTGTGTGTGTGCGCAGATTATAGTTCACCACATGTACATGTACGTGTTTACAATGGCTTAAATAGTATAGTATTTCCATCTCACATTTTCCTGAATAGACAGAGCGGTCTGCAAGCAATAATAGGGATGAAGATAATAATAAGCTAACAGAGAAAAGGTTCATATCCATGTGTTCAGGGGGATGTCAAAGGCTGTCAACGGTGTCATTGAGTGTACTTGTGTGTGACAGAGTGAAAGAAAGAAGGTCCATGTCCTTTCTCTCTGTAGATTGTGAGAATAGGTCTATATTCATTATTGTCAGTAGTGTCATCGGCCCTCATTTATGAAACGTGCGTATGACCAAAAACAGGCGTAGGGCGGGCGTACGCCGATTCCTACGCAAAGCTCGGCATTTATCAATTTGAACGTGAGTGTAGGCTGCGATATAATCTCGCGTCTGGTCTGAACTCGTGTACGCAAGTTTTCGAATCAATTTGGACTTGCGGTGCAGCATATAATCAGTTTAACAGGAGAAGGAGAAGTCATCGGTTCACTTATCTCCCTCAGCTGTTGCCTCGTTCTGACTCATGAAAAAAACGAGTAAAATAAAAGACACTGCATAAACTCCGCTACCGTGTGTTTATTTAAATATAGGTACACAATGTAGGCCTATGAGATTGCAATAGAAGCCTGTATATTACTATTAAGACTATAAAAAATGTGTCAAGGATGTATAAATTAAATAGGCTAAACTTCAGCTGGAGTCCGAGTTACTATGGCAACATTGTTGACCACATCAGTGATCTCTTTTCATCCCGCATTCTTTCTACAGCCTTTAATACCAGTTTTCAGGCTGCCAAAAAGTACACACGTTGGTGCAAATGAACCTGAGATATCAGGGTTTCAATCTCCACCTCTGAAAAGTGCCGCTTCTCAGACGGATTACGTCTCGCCATGTTGTAAATTGCAGGGTGAGGCCTCAAAACCGAGAATATATTGGGGCGTGATATTTAAATGACGATCGTTTCCAGCCGCTGCATCTATCAATGTACGACCATTCTTACGCTCTGATTGGTGTGATACGACACGTGAAGCCTGTCGTAAGACGATTTCTGAGCTCATATCTGCGCTGGTTTCTACATTAGGTTGATAAATGAGGGCCATTGCCTCTGTAAATGTCCATGTGTGCATGTTCATGAGCATGGAAGGGTCCATATTCACTCTCTTCACAGGTTGTCATATGATTTCAATGGAGCCACTTGGCATGTAAGAGCACAATGTCAGATGTGCCCCACAGAGGTACCTTTATTCACATTCTGACATTTAGAAAGGCCCATATAAAATAGATTGCATTTTTAGAGAGCTGTCCAAATGTACAGGGGATTTATATAGCACTTTCTGGTTGACAAAGGGAATGTGAGCCTAACAGCTGGAACACACCACACGAACAAGTGTTGCGTATAGCTGCGCTGCAGCGATAGTTTCGGCGTCTCCTCTATTTCTTGCGCGATAGGCGAGCGTATGTGTCAAGCCAGGCAGTTGATCACATACAGGAAGACCACAGTGCAGCCGGATACTTTACCAAAATAAACACAATAAAACAGCCAGGTATACGGTGATTTTGGCTGATTTTGACTTCTCACAGCGAGACATGCGATCATGCACACAGAAAGAGAGAGACCAACGGACAGACAGAAGAAGAGAGACACATGCACACACACACAGCCACATATAAGCTACAGTTACCACAGTTTTCCCCATTCATCCTGTCTCTTTCTATCGGAGAGAGAGAGAGAGGGAGAGTGAGAGAGAGAGAGAGATGTGACAGGCGTGTAGAAATACGCGTCCGGTATGAATGGCTACGCTACACGACACTTAGGTGTGCGGTGTGTTCCAGCTGTAGGGGTGATACAGGCTACAGGGGGAAGTGGTACAATGTGCCATAATAATGATGGACAACTTGGGTTGTAGAAATAAATAGTTGTGTTTGATAATCCTTTCTCATCGGCCTACACAGGAACTGGCACTACAAACGTTTGCCAGTGGAAACTACAAGTTCACATACTGAACAAATAATTCAGTAACTGGTTGTAAGTACAGCTAAGCAAGACCTAGATTTAAATTTCCTCTTTTGACTATACAGTTATGCCCCCGTTAAAACTCAGTATTGCCGCTGATAGTGGTAATTAGTTTCTACGTTATGTTGGGATGATGGTGGTGGACTTGCGGCTGGCGGTTAGATTCCAACGGAAGAAACACTTAACAGCTCCGATGTCGATTCAACGATTATTTATTGCCAACAAGCACTTCGGGATCTGAGGGTTACAAGCCCGGTCCCAGTAAAACTATTCAGACTGGTCTGGCTTGTTCCTCCAGTGATTGGCTTCATAGTGGTAAAGTTACCTTAGATACTGTAACCTAGTAACCTATTAAATATGAAATATAAAATAACAGCATAAAAATTGAACAATTACCAAATACAGATAACATTAATGATAAAAATAAATAAAGCTTAAATTGTGTATTTAATGTATCATGCAAGAGGCAATGTCAATGACATTTGTATAGCACCTTTCATTACAAGTAAACCCAAAGTGATTTACATTAAAAACAGCATACACATAAAAACAAAGCATGAATTGAAATAAGAATACAATAAAATAATCAACACAACAAGAAAATCTACAAAAAAAACCAAAAACATACAAGTGCAACCATACAAATTCACAAAAGCAAGCATGCATGCACGCACGCAAACACACACACACGCACATACACACACGCACATAAAAGGTTTTGAGTTTGCTTTTGAATGTGGACACAGTCATCGGGCAGCTAGCCAGTGGAATCAACTTCTCTTTTCTCATTAACACACACACACACACACACATACATACATACATACATACATACATACATACATACATACATACATACATACATATATATATATATATATATATATATACACAAGAAGGGTCAGAGCCGGCTCTACTTCCTGCGGAGCCCCAGAGGCTTTAAAGGTCCTATGACATGGTGCTCTTTGGATGCTTTTATATAGGCCTTAGTGGTCCCCTAATACTGTATCTGAAGTCTCTTTCCCGAAATGTAGCCTTGGTGCAGAATTACAGCCACTAGAGCCAGTCCCACAATTCTCTTGGCGGGCAAAGCAGAGAAAGGGGAGGTAACAGTGGCGTAACGAGCTAACACCCGGGCCCCAAAGCAGGATTATCAAGGCGGGCCCCCCTACTACAGCACGTGATGACGGCGCAATGTCCACGAGTAGGCTACCATGAATAGGACAGGATAGAGACACAGCATATAATAGATGAGATGACTGACAAAATCAGGAGAAGCCTACGCGCACCACAACAACAAGAAAAAAACACTGGTGAATGCGCACAATAACACATGAAAAAATACACAAGGGCAGTCCCTCCAGGATTTCGTGGCTTTTTTTTTTAGATTGTTGCGGCCCAAAATGCCTGATTTCATAGTAAGTAATAGTAGGTAACCTTGCTCCTTATGACCTCATAAGGAGCAAGGATCCAGATCGGCCCATCTGAGCTTTCATTTTCTTCAAAGGCAGAGCAGGATACCCAGGGCTCGATTTACACCTATCGCCATTTTCTAGCCACTGGGGGACCATAGGCAGGCTGGGGGAACGCATATTAATGTTAAAAAAACCTCATAAAGTGACATTTTCATGCCATGGGACCTTTAATGTCTGCAACAGGATGCTGCAGATGTTCAACCAGTCTGTGGTGGCAAGCACCATCTTCTATGCTGCCATGTGCTGTGGAGTGTGAGGGCGGGAGACGCTAACAAGCTCAACGAGCTAATTAGAAATTCTGGCTCAGTTATTGGAGGAGGAGTTGAGTTGGATTCACAATTAAATACTCTGCAACTGGCAAAGTGCTATATATTTTTTTTGTACATCATTTATAATAATCTACATTTTGCACGCCCTATGAACATCCAAAGAATCAATATGAATTTTCCTCTGGGAAAAGTAGCTATCCATCTATATATCTATTTATCTATCGATCTAATTTTTCAGTATTCTCTAATTCAAGTGGTTTGAGAGAAAACTACACTTCTGCTTCTCCTCTTTGGCTTTGTTTTCAGGTTTTAGAAAATGTAAGTCGTTGTGTCTCGTCAAGTATGTTAATTTTATTCTTGTTCGTGTTTAGTCCTTTGTTGTCATGAGCACTTTATGTTAAGTTAAAGTCACTCATGTCTAGTCTCGTTGTGCACTTCCTGTTTTATTTTGTACTCACCTTTTCCCTCTTGTTTCAGACCCTGACTTCTTCCCTTTGTGTGAATTTCCCGCAATTGGGATTGTCTACCCCCCCCCCATTGGTTTCACCTGTTTTCCCCTACCTCATGTATAAATAGTCCTTGTCTTCCTTTGTCTTGCTGCCAGTTCGTCTTGTTCAGTCTGTATGATAGTCTCGTCAAACGTCCCAGATTTTCATGTTATCAGGTTTTGATTGAAGTTTTGTGATAATTGTTTGATCCTCTATGTGAGCGTGTTTCTTTGTTTGTACTTTGATATTCATTGCGAATTTTGTTTTTGTTTTGATTTAACTTTGCCCAGTAAAACACTTTTGTATCCTGTTACTGCTTTTGAGTCGTGCATTTGAGTCCACCAGTTTTGTGTCTGAGGTCGTTAACACTCGTGACGGGAGACTTTGGCCAATCACAGGTCATTTCAAAGGGAGAGCGTTCCTACTGACTGTTCTGCAAATGCAGACGCGCATGCACGTTCCTTTAGTGAAGGTTCTGTTTACTGTAGCCAAAGGCTCAGGGCTGCAGCTAATTCAATGCTGAACTATTAGATGAGATAATGTTATCCATCTATATACAGTACGTTGAGGAATGAAATTGTGTAAAAAAAGTAGTTTAGTTTATTGTCCAGGAAGCGGACATTTGCTGTGAAAACAGCATGCCAATAAACCAGAGCATGTTTTTCTCCGGTACTGGAGTGCTGTGTGGAATAGCCAGACCCTCCTTTGCCGCGCCATGGAGGAAGGTCTGGCAAAGACTAACTAGCAACTAACACTAAGTGCTTAGCAGTGCATATGAGAGGAGTGTAGTTGCACAATTCAACATCCAGCGTAAGTGTTTGAGTAATGACCTGTTTGACCTGAAAACGAGCACGTAGGTGACTCATCTTTATTAGAGTGGAGATTGTAATTGTCGGTTAACAGTGGGCTGCAAGGCTGCATAGTGGAGCCTACAGGGTGGGTGCCAGCAGTATCAAGGACTTTACTTATTAAGCAGCTGGTCTCTAGACATTGTTTTGCACAATTATAACCAATTAAAATGTGCAACAACGCAATTAGAAAGCAATTAAAAGAGCAGCGCTATCTTGGGGGTGTCCATAATAACAGAGTCAATGAAACAAATCAAGTTGGGTTTTTTTCTTGGTGTTTTTCTGAGACGAGGGTGGGACCCAGTGTTGCAGAACTGATGAGAGCTCTGGCAGTTGTGTAGTTGTATAATCCTGCCAGCATGCTGGACTATAGATGGTCAGTGAGCTGAAAACAAGGCTGCATTTACCTCTGAGATCCCTGCATGCCCTAAACCCTTAAAAGCTCTATCTATCTATCTATCTATCTATCTATCTATCTATCTATCTATCTATCTATCTTGTATGTCTTGCTTGGAAAGCAGCTGCTGTGCACAAATTTATGCAGGCAGCATACTCTCCTTCACTGCTCCAAGATCTGGCAGTGATCCAGGTAAGGAGTTTGTTTGTGTGTGTGTGTGTGTGTGTGTGTGTGTGTGTGTGAAAGAGAGAGAGAGTGATATACAAACTTTAAATTCCTATGTACCGCAAGCTTTACTTACTGCAACACAAAAACATTTTATTTCAAACTTTGTGGCTGCACAGTGTTGCAATAAACCAATCCGTAAATTAAAATTAAGTAACTAACCGACCTTACACTAAATTACTTTTTAAGCGATTCCACTGTCACACGCTAATTTCCAACATCGGAATGAAATCCTGGGATTCTTGCTAGAGTTGGGGCGCTCCCGTTTTCTCAATCGTTTGATGTAAGGTGGTCATAAAACTCAGTCCGAGTAAGTCTTTTTCCTGTCTTGACGTTCCGACAAAATCAAACGTGTTTGTTATTATTGTAAGTTTTAAGTCTTGGTGTTAAATCATGTGAACGTTGTCAACAACCAATGGGTGCACTCCCTCCAGCACCAAACAGGAAGCAGCAAACAGCTAGAGCCAGTATTGTTTATGGTTGTTGTGGCGCCGCGCTAAGCTAAGTTTTACCGGCGGACAAACGCGGACCTCAGGGTACTGCTGCCATTCATCTGCATGTACGGCAGAACAGAAAAAAAATTGCCCCTCGCCCTCAAGTTACTTATGCAAGCGGTAGCTAGCTAGCTTAGATACATTTTCCAAAATGTTGTAGTCTTGAAATGTATAGTCTATATTAGAGGTGTTGAAATTAATTAAATAATCGATGCATCGAATCGTGGTCATGGACGATGCTGCATCGATTATTTCGGTTTAGAATTTAATGTAGGCCTAACAACATTTCGGTTTACATATTCTTATGTTTTGCACATTCAGGAAGTGCCATGTGCTCAGTGCTGTAGTTTTATGTATCCAATTTATTTAGTATTAGAGCATTGCAGAATGTTTCTTTTTTGAAGCTTGAAAAGCTATGAATTAAATATCCTACATGGCTTTAATAGAAAAATGTATTTGACGCATTGTGATGCATCGAGATATCGAATCGAATTGAATCGCTGACATGATAATCGTAATCGAATCGGGAGATCAGTGAAGATTCACACCTCTAGTCTATATCCATGACGTTCCACTTCTGGGATTGCTCCATTGCTGCAGGAAATTCTGCCAATGTCAGTTTTCTTCCTCTTTCTTTGTGTTGGAATCTGAGTTTTCTGTTGCACGACTAAAACAACTTTTGAACGTGCATGTGTTCCACCAAAACAAGTTCCTTCCCGAGGCTCTTTTGCAGCGGCTCCGTGCGGAGCTTAGCGCCGCCCATGACGATTGTGACTGGTTTAAAGAAATGTCAATAAACCAGAGTACGTTTTTCTCTCATCCCGAAATGCTGTGTGGACTAGCCAGACCCTCCTATGCAGCGCCTTGGAGGATGGTCTGGCAAAGCGAGACTATGCACTGTGTGACCCTGCAAAATTCCCCCAGTCATATTATGATAGTCTTTAACATTAGATGTGGGGTGATTATTTTTAGATGTGAGATGACTGTCTTTAGATGTGAGATGGTGTCAGACTTTAGTCTTTTCAAAGTCGGTTCAAAGTCTTCTGACGTATGGTAGGCAGGGGACTAAAGTAAAGTTTTTGAGATAGGGACGCTCACTGAATCAAAACAACACAATTTACAGTGGCAGTTTCTGCTGTATGGCGTGTTGATGTCTCTGAAAGGAGACATACTGTTTAGTCAGTTTCTGTACCTGCAGCTACAGCATGGCAGAAAACAATTAACACACTACGTTTTCATTTACTGTACTCAAGAGTTTTTTAAGCCTCTAAAAATTGCTGACCCTTTACATGATTGATTGCTTTACGAGCTGTGGTGAGTTTTCAACATGTTTTTGAAAAAACTAGGGATGCTGTTTAAAAAAAGTTGGTTAAACTTTTTAACACTGCTCTTACCAACATTTTGGTAGTTTTTTTTATGAAATTGAACAGGCTAATTCCATTTAATCACTTTAAATGTCTTCTTTATGATGCCATGTATTCTGAATGTACACGTGCTCTTTGAGTTGTTTAACACTGTAATTGTTTTATGTGTGTACTGTGTATTGCAACTGTATATTGTATATTAATGTTCAGTAATTTTATATGTATTTTAATGATATCATGGTCTTTACCATTAAAGTTAATAGTTTTTATATTATGGTCTGTACTAACCACTACCACCTACAGTAAATGGGGTGCTACTGTAGCTTTAGACTGTTCATTTTGTTCTAGCTATAGACTGTGGAAGTCTCTTAAAGAAAATAAAAAAATGAACTTCTCATAGTAGTAGTACTAGTACATTCTCATGCGAAAATGCCTTTCTAAAAAGCCACACAATGCTTTTACTGTTCAATAATGGGCAGATTTATGACAGTTGATATTGTATGTTTTTTAATGTCACCTAGCCTTGTACATTTAAAATGTCAACTCTTCAGACACAAAGTAAAGAGCAACAGTTTTAAAGTGACCTTTTCTTGAATTTATCCAGTCGAGAGTTACAGAGGTGTCACACACTGTGTAATCCTTCAGCTGGAGTTAAAACACCCAAAATTCAAGGTTTTCACAGACATCCCCCTGCACTGGGGAGCATGTCCTTTAGATGATCGAATTGTTCACAGAGTTATAAAAAGAGCTCATCCATGTCTTTTTATTATAACTGATGTTAGAGTCAGACATGGTTCAGTTCTTATCTGCAGCTCAGGACACAGCCAGACAATCAAGACCTGACATTTACACTATTGACTCCCATTTGACATGATGCGTTCATGTCAAACGGTAGAAAGATGGATTTTTACTGAGAAATACAGCTCCCATCAGGTTTTATAATGTACATGACCAGAAGGTGAGCTGATGGTACCAGATTTCTCCAACCTACTAATGTCTCTTGATATAGCTACCAAGGAAATACCAGTAGCAAAACGAAATGCTCATGTCAAATGAACAAAATAAAACATTTCCTAGGTGTAAAACTGTGCTTGTAACATTTTATAATGCATTGGCAAGGGGCAACTTCTAGCCATATTTTCGTGTACAGAAATTTTGATGTCCCAATGCCACTTCCTTACTACCCGCTGTTCTAAAATGTGTGTACTGGATCCAATTACGACTACTTTTGATACCAGTAATTTTTTAAACCATTGGCAACCAAACAGAGAAATGCCTGCACTTTTGTCAATTGACCATAGTGTAGTTTTGCAGGCTGCCATTTCTTAAAATCTGGGTCCAGTGAATAAAAAAAAGATGGTGGGTATGTGCAGGATGTCCCGTGTTGCGCTGGTAACAATTCTCTCTGAACCAAGCAAGTTGAGTTGAGTCATGCCATGCAGTGCAAATAAGGCGTAACATAAATAAGTACCTTCTATTGGTATTAGTATTTTAACAAAACTGAGAATCGTAATTGAATTAATTAAAATTAAGTAACACTAAAGCTATGATTTTAGACACAAATCGCATTTCTTTGAATTTTACACTGTAGCTCTCTCTCATATTTTGGAATAAAAAAAATTTAAATTCTGGGTAGCAGTTATTATTGGAACATTTTTCCCGTATAAAATGTACACTAAAAGCAGATCAGGAGCAACAGAGGTCTGTAGAAAATGAAATAGCTGTGTTTAAGGGCGAGTATCATTAAAGTCACATGTATTTTATTGTACAATGTCTTTTTTTTATTATAAAGCAGGTCTAAGTGCTACCACAGCCTTTGTTTGCTCGCCTCCCTCTCATTCCTTTGTGAGATTGGCTTGGGTTGTATAAGAAGCACAGAGGTGGGGAGGAAATGAGGGATGCAGAGAAACATGTTAGGAAGGAAGACAAGGGTTGGTAGTGACAGCCTGACCACAACTAGACTCTGCGGCTGTGAAAAACACTAGTGTCGGGGCCCTTCTTTACGCCCCTTTGACTCCACTACAGAGAAAGTCTCAGTGGGTCTTCAATTCTCCAAGTGCAACAATCGCAGGGGAGGCAGAGTGGAGGCGGTTTATTATACCACTATGTTAAAGGTCTCATATAGTAAGATTAGTGAGATTTCCATGAAATCTTTTTTTTAAGCCAGTTGAGGTGCTATATAAATACTGTGAAAGCATCAAAATGCTCAATCGACAAAAAAATGCACACAGCCAGTATTCAGAAAAAGCGCCTTTAAATGAGCCGTCAGGACTTGTGGAAGGTTGTGCTGTCACAATGTTAAAACATACAGTATATAAGTAGAAAGGGCCACTACATTGCCGTTCCAGTCATTCCCCGGTGCAGAGATGCCGAGAGCACAGATGCAAAAGACCCGGAAATGCTGACGAATCAGTGCAGACTGGGCTTTTTTGGGAGGGGGCCTTAAAGAGACAGGCGCTAAAATGGAGCATTTCAGTGATATTCAAGTATATTCTAACAGACAGCATGACAAAAATAAAATGTTTATGGAACATTAAAGCATGTTTACATGCTTTAATGTTCTAGTAGGAACACAAAATACAAATATGAACCTGAAAATAAGCATCATATGGGACCTTTAAGGCTAAGTCCGAGGGTTTCGGGTCTGGTCCAAGGCCCTTTGCTGCATGACATCCCCTCTCTCTCCACCACCATTCCTGTCTGTCTCTCCCAATATTGAATAAAAAGCAGAAATAAAAAAAGAAAATTAGCTCTTTAATGAAAAAAATAGCTGTTTGACCTCTGCGACGCAGATGATTAATCCCAAATGAAATGAACGCAGCACTTAGACAAACGACGAAGCTCAGCAGTAAATGCTGCCCCCACACCACCCAGCATTTCCACCTCCCTACCACACACATATATACACAGCACTGATTAAACCTACACACAACATCCCTGCACTGAGAGAGCCAAATGCGCAAGCCACTTAGTGAGTGTTTGCTTTCGTGCAGTAAATAAAGCTTTTTTTTTATTCCACATTGGATTAGCTCATACAGCGAGCACCTTGTTTGTCATGGAACTGATCATCAAAAACATGTTTTCCCTTTGTACGCTTTGGCAATGGCACTGCAAGCAGCGAGCCCACTAGCAGGAAACTGGGTCAATGGCTTTTCACGTATTATGACTTCAACCGTCTCCTCATTAAGGAAAATAAATAAATAAAAAAGGAGAAAGAAATAAAGAGTTGCCCCATTTCTGAAAGAGCTTGCAGTGATTGCAGGTGTGTGAGCATGGAGGGAGAGAGGGAGGGAGAGAGAGAGAGAGAGAGAGAGAGAGAGACTGTGTGCATTGGTGTGTGCACGATGAAAAAGCAGAGACGGGAGCAGAGAAGTTTGTGTTCGGCTGTGCAGCCTTATGTGCAGGGAGATGGATAGAGGGAAAGAAAGTGTGTGTGTGTGTGTGCATACATGCTCTCCCTCCCTCCTGCGTTGTCTGAATCTGGTCAGTCAGGGTTACATCAGGTGTTGTTGTAATTCTTTCTGCATCAATCCTCCCTCAGGCCACTGCTTCATTCCCACTTAACCTGCTCTAAACAAAGACACAGTTCATTTATCCTTTTTCAACAGCACATCACACCTCCAACGCACTGAAGCAAAGGCTTAGTGTATGAACTCACACTTTCTTTGTTTCATTTTATTTTTAACCTCTAGGTTTGTTTTGATGATGTCCATAGCAGAGAAAGCTGACTCACAGCCGTATGTCGACCCAAACATGGTCAAGGTTTGTAGTGGTGCTTTGGTTAGACCAGGGAAAACAGAAAGTAGCAGATCAGTTGCTCTCCATGCTGTCAGCTCTCTCGCATCTCTTTTACGCTGTTGTTCTCTCTGGCAAATTGTCTATGCACATCAAACAACCGATCTGATCGGCTCAATTGAGTGAAACTACTAGGGCTGCAACTAACGATTATTTTAATAATCGATTAATCTGTCGATTATTTTTTCGATTAATCGATGAATCGGATAAAAAAAAACAAAAAAAAGTATTAATTTATATCAACTCAATACATACATACTTGTTGTTTTAGTTAATAGTTGTGTAAAGGTAAGTAACCCAAATAGCAGATACAGACAAGACACACACACGCAGACAGACAGACACGCAGAGACACACACACACACACACACACACACACACACACACACACACACACACACACACACACACACACTTATTCATTAAATTATTACCATCATTGTAGTAAGTGCAAGTTAAGTTCATTTATACAACACAAAAATATATTTGTCAACAATAACTGATATGGGACAAAGCACAGAATATATACATGACAACAGATTAAAAAAAAAAAAGGCGGGTGAATAAAACCATGTCTTTAGTCTTGCAACTATACCACCCCTGCTTTACTACTGTTATTAACGAGCTAACGCTAGCTTGTAATGCTAGTCTGCTGGATAACGAGTAAACACCACAGCAGCACCAGAAGAGCTACTGGAGGGACGTTACGCTCCTCACTTCAAAACGGAACAGAGGTAGGATAGTGTAGTAACTTTAACCTGCTGTTGAACTCCCTTCCTCCTCATCAAGGACTCCAACATGTTTACGTTTTAGGTGCTGAATCATCACCGTGGTGCTCCCGTGCCATGCCGTGTCGCTTTTGCTTATCTTGCAATTAACTTCAATTTATTTAGTGTGAAATGCTCCCACACCTTGGATGACTTAGGTCGTACTGATTTATTCTGACCCCGCCGTGTGTTTCAGAACAACGTTATGGGTCTCTCCGGTCTCTTTCCGTATTTCCTCTACCCCCGCTCTGCTCTTTTTTCTATTCTTTCGCTCCGCCCTGCTCCGCTCCGTTCCGCGCTGCTCCTCTCTGCTCCTCTCTGCGCTCAACTCAATTTTTTTTTTATCTCCGCTACTGAGTGGCGTAATAGTTGCTCGACACAACGAATTGATAATGAAATTTGTTGCCAACTTTTTTAATAATCGAATTTTATTGATTTTATCGATTGGTTGTTGCAGCCCTAGAAGCTACTGCCATATTTAATCGATTAGCCGACCGACGGAAAAAAATACGTGAAAATCCTTATTTATTCTCATCAATTAATTAGAAATTATTCAAGGTTCAGGACATAACTGTCACTCGGTGGACTAAGTAAAATGGGTAAAATGAGTCAAGTCACTTAACATAGGCAACAACATGATTACAATTACCACAGTGCACGGCAGGAAGTATCCAGGTTTGTCACTGCACATCTGGAACTGTTTGTAAAAAAAAAAAAGGAACCTGTATGTACAAAAAAACATCAATTTATATCAGAAAATTGCCACAAACTAGCGGTCAAAATAGCACAAACAGTAGAGTTACATATCATTAACAGTAATAAAACATGCATTAAAGGTTACAGCCTAAATAATGTATTCATCAAAGATAACAGTAAGGTAGCTACGGAAGCGTATTACATTCACCATAGAAAAAAAAAATGTAGACACCTTATCTCGTAATTTTGAGAAAAGATCTCGTAATAATGAGATGAATGTATTTTCACAACAGATATAGCTCTCTTGTGTGAAGCTTTCAGGCTAGCTGATGCCATCGAAGCAAATAGGCCTACGTCCCACCTGTTTAGTTTAATCCATTTTTATTTTGGTTTGGGTTTGAGACATTGGGAGATGCTAATGTCTTTAAGTACTATAGATGGGATTTGTCGACTTTGCGCAAGCACCTCAGGACTTTGCGGTTGTTCCGGCGGACAGCCCATTCTGATCTGTTGGACATTGTAGTGTTTCTGCAGGATCAGTTGAACAGATATGGCATGCTTCACAGTTATAAGATGATGCATCTGAAATGCGTCCAGGCTGGCTACGTGGTGACTCAAGAGACAACCAGGCAATGTCTGAAAATACTGGATCCCCACGGAGTGCAACTACAGCGCCGTAATCGCCTTCTTTGTATCAAAATCCAGGCCCGAACTTTGTATGGCATGTAGATTCATATGATAAACTCAAACCATATGGGATCTGCATCAATGGATCAATTGACGGATTTTCACGAATGGTAATATGGCTTGCATTCTCAACAAATAACGATCCCAAGGTCATAGCTGGATACTTCATTGATGAGGTGTTATCAAGGAATGGGACACCTACTCGAATTCAGTCAGACCTAGGGACTGAGAACTGTTACGTGGAGCAGATACAGATGTTCATGAGACATGATCATACAGACACATTTTCGAAGAACTGCTATCTGTATAGCTCAAGCAATCATAACCAATGGATAGAGCAGTGGTGGGGATTTTTAAAGTGCCCATATTATGAAAAAAATCACCTTTTCTGGGATTTGGGGTGCTATTTTGTGTCTCTGGTGCTTCCACACGCATACAAACTTTGAAAAAAATCCATCCATGCTGTTTTGAGTGAGATACGGGTTTCTGAATGTGTCCTGGCTTCAGTCTGCGGGTGAGCTGTTCAAAATCTGCACGGCTTTCTACGTCACAAGCCGGAACGAGCTGGCTAGCCGCAACCGTTAGCATGCTAGCTAAGTTCTCAATAGCAAAGCACTGCTACAACACACACAAGTTCACCATAATTTACAAAAGAACTACTTACATGTGTGCCCCTCGTTTAGAAGAAGTCTCCCAGCTAATCCTGCCTTGTAACTGACTGAAGTTGGAGAAACAGCCTTTATTTTACTGTCTATGGAGCTAGCTGACATGATCTACATCTGTGCTACTGTGCATGTGCGAGTGCAATCAAAGATAGTACAGAAGAAGAAGAAGAAAAGAGGTCTCACTCTGTAGCTAATACAGAGACAAGGTGAAAAGAGGAGCTGCAGCAGTGAGAGAGAGCTGTGCAGTACAACAAAAATATGGTGTTTTTTGAAAATTAAACCATGTAGACCTATTCTGGTACAACCTTAAAATACAATTATGAACCTGAAAATGAGCATAATATCGGTGCTTTAAGGAAGCAACACGCACAGTTCTGGATTAACTTATTTCAAGATTTAAAAGATTTTGACAACTTCTCTGGGGACTTCCTAGATAAAAGTCTGATACAATTCACATAATAAAATAATAGAGGTGAGATGTGTAGTTTTAGGTCTATATGATGTAGCCTACAATTTAAGTTGTGATATGTCATTCTATGTTGTCTTGGGCTATATATATTGGGCCTGTGGTCATTAAACTCTACAACGCCTCCCTCGGAGAGTCGAATACCCCATCTCTGTAATCTCTCAAACACTGACAATCATTTCTCTTTTTTATTGCACTTTTTGCACATTTGATCTTTTATATATTATTACTGTGTATTTGTTTTTAATATATATGTTAAAGTCTGGATAATATATGTTGTTTGTATATGTTTGTATATCTGGAGTTGTAACAAAAATAATTTCCACCCTGGGATTATTAAAGTATTTCTGATTCTGATTCTGATATATAGGGCTGTAACCAGCTCAATTGATAGGCTATGTGTAATATCTTACCAAAAAGGGATTAATTCTAAGCAATTTCTGACAAAAATGGGAAAACTAGGCTATCTGGCATTGGCAGGTAGGCCTATAAGGTTAATTGTTTTAATTTAAATATTTGCAAGTTGTTCTTGTGCTAGAAGAGAAAAATAGCCTAATCTGCAAGATGGTTCCTTTTTTTTTTTTTTTTTACTATTGGCCCCAATCTTACACCCGGCGCAAATGTCTTTGCTATTTTCAGACCACTACAGTTGTCATTTTCCATCCTGCACCCATGGTTAAATAACAAATGCACTTGTGCCGGCGCCCATGGCACATTGTTGCATAACAATCAGAGACAGATAGTGGTGGAAAAGGTATTCAGACAATTTACTTAAGTAAAAATAGCCTACTACTACACTACTATCAAACAAGTAAGTTTAAACTGCAAGATTTAGCTACTTAACAAAGGTAAAAGTAGGCTACTTTACAGAGACATTTTCACCATAACATAGTGTACTGTTATAATGCAACGAGGTTAACCATTTGTTACTTTCCCACTCTTTTTCTTTATATTTAGAGAGAACTGCAGGACATTGTTCACCTTTGCAACACTCACAGAATTCGCCCAAGCAGAAATGCTGTGTCTCTGTGGACGTCTTTGGTGCTAGTGAGTACCTTAAAGAGGTATCCCAACAAAAGATACAGGCTTGCAGGTAGGAATGCTTTCAGAGAGGACCATATCCCTGTGATAATACTGTTTGACATTTGTTGCCTTGCCATGGCAGAAAACAGTCTTCATCCACCAACCTCTCCAGAGGAAGCTATTCAGCTTTACATGTTATAACGTGTTTACATACCAGAGATGTTCACAAGTCATTTTTTGGAAGTCCAAGTCGAGTCTCAAGTCTTTGAGCTCGAGTCCAAGTCAGGTCTCAAGTCTTTTGCCATGAGTCCAAGTCAAATCTCTGGCCTTCTGATCTGTCCCTAACACTGTATTGTTAAATCTTATGAATTCAAAGCATGTCCTGTAGCTACCATCCATACAGTACAGTATTAAAATCAGTTGTAGGATAACTTTATGGGGTCTACTTAACACATCCCTCCAGCCCTCGGACCTGGTGAAATATTAACCTAGATACAATGTGCCTGTTCCCAGCATTAGCACAACACTTTGCGATGGTTAGCTTGTTACCTGTGGCGATATATGCTAAATGTAGCATCTCTTTCACGAAATCAAGAGAAAAGTGGCAGCGCCATACCAGTTACAGAACAACATGAATCTCAGTGTCAGTCCAAATTATACACAATAAGCAGTTTGAACTCACTGATCTAATGCAATTTATTTATTTTCTAAGCGTTAGTACACTCAGTGAAACTGAGTTTAGCGCAAGGGAGATCTGACTCAGAGGAGGAGAGGGTAGTGAGGCCAGTGACAGTGCGCACGGATCCGCTGCGCCACGCATGGATGAAATAATGAAATAGTAAATAGGACTACAGTAACAGAAATATGTGCAGAATTAAGACAGTCAAGACGGCCCAGTGTTTGGTGGACCGGGTACACCTTGTTCACTTAATAGCCTACAAATCATCCACGGGATCAATTACGCATCACATGAGTTTGCCCACCCGACACAGCGTTTGTTCCTGGGGAGATGGATCTGTGCGTCCTGCCTCCTGTGTGCCATGGATGTCTGAGCCTCAGCAACTACTAACTATAAAAGGTACAATGTGCCTGTTCCCGGAATTAGCACAAAACTTTGCGATGGTTAGCTTGTTACCTGTGACGATATATGCTTAATGTAACGGTCTCTTTCACATTAGGGTGTGAGTGACTGACCTATTTAGGTGCGTTTTGAGATGCCTGATGAAGTTCGGCGTTGATCCGGCATCATTTATCTTGGTGCCACACACCTTTGATGTAGCTGTTGGCTTACTACCACTGTTTACCAAGTTATTGAAAGCAAAACTAAAGACAAAAGGCATAACTCCGGGAGGACTTGGTGTAGCCATTCGTCAATGTATTTTTTTATATGCAAGTGCACGCACATAAGGCATAATGCATGCAATGTTGCACATTATGGCAAAGGGCAGGGGACATGCAGCTTGTCATACGTTTCCCCAATGTATACGCGCCAATAAAAGAAAATAGAAATACATGAATACATTTAGATTTAAAAAGCAATAATTGTATGAAAACATGTTGTTGACGAGTCTCGAAGCTCGAGTCTGAAGTCTTTTGGGTCGAGTCGCAAGTCAAGTCTGAAGTCTTTTGGGTCGAGTCTGAGTCAAGTCTGAAGTCAGCTGTTTGTGCGACTCGAGTCCCCATCTCCATGACCAAATTCTATAAGTTGTACTGGATCAAATGACTGATTGCTGTAAGCATCCACCCCTAGTTCAAAATCACAATATGTAATAAAGAACAGTGCAACAATGTTTTTCCTTCCCTGGGTGACTTACTGTGTTTGAACTGTTTGACAATATGCCTTCCTAACTGTTGGTGTCTTTTTTAACAGGTTATTTCCATTGCAGCCAAACAACTATATGTATCACAATTGGGTAATGTGGAGTGGCTGTACAGTGTTAAAATATGTTGTCTAAAATTTGTTGGTGATGATTTAACTACCTAGTTTTTGTAAAAATCCCCCAAAAAAGTGACATATTTTCAAAATGAACATAACCATTTTATTAGGGTAGTCCATCAAAATATTGGACCCATCCAGAACCACAGTTCAAAATAGTATACAGATATATTCTGTATATAACTTTTTGCTTATATAGTGAAATAGAACAGGAGGTGGGTGAGTTAAATGGGATTGTGTGAAAATCACCCATTTTTGAACAATAATTCTGAGTTAAAAGTTAACCACCGAATGCACTGCTGTTTACTGCTGTCAACGATCAAGTGATGCGATGTGAGGGGTGTGAGGGGCTACCTTGAAACCACCACAACAAAATTCCAACCTCTGGGTAACACTGACCATTAACACATCAATGTTTGAGAGGCTGTGGCAAATCAGACATACTGATAAGAACAGTAGACAATTATGAATTAATATGACAGGAATTACATACAGTGCATCTGGAAAGTATTCCCAGCGCTTCACTTTTTCCACATTATGTTACAACCTTTTTCTGAAATGAATTAAAATTCAGTCCCTCCAAGATTTTTTTTTGACATTGTTGCGGCCCAAAATGCCTGATTTCGCAGGAGCTTTTGTAAAACAATGCAATAAAAGTTGCAATGTCTTTTGTATGTTTGTTGCAATGAAGTTGCAGGAGACAGTGAAAGTTGCAAAAAAAGTTGCGATTTTATTTTTTATAGTTCTTCAAAAATAAAAAGGAAACTTGTTTTGGGGAGAATAAAATTACTCTGGGCTGAGATTTCCTATTTAACCTTACCAAAAAGGCTCAGGATGCTGCAATTGTTGGTATAATATGAAAATGGCTGGTGGATTTAAGACAAAAAATAATAATTTATTGAATCTAATATTGAATTTATGAATCAAATCTGAACATATGTGTCAATGGCTTGTTGATATTTGTATTGTTAGTTAATTTCCTATCCTTTCTGGGACACACATTCATACAGTTTGATAAAGTTTACTTATTGGACTTTATCTTAGCGTAGCTGTCCTCAATTTAGGTCATTGTGTCGTCTCATCTCCGTTTTTTCCTGCATCCACCGTGTTTGTGTGTGCGTCTGTGTGTGTGTGTGTGTGTGTGTGTGTGTGTGTGCGCTCGTGCACGTGCACGCGTCAGTCACGGGGGGAACTGAGCAGCACCGCCCACTGCAGAGAGCCAACAGGATGGAAACAGCAGCTTCAGCGACTTTAGATTGAAAAAATGTTACAGCGTACATTAATGTTAAAATGTACAGCACAGGCCAAAAGTTTGGACACACCTTCTCATTCAATGTGTTTCTTTATTTTCATGACTATTTACATTGTAGATTCTCAAGTCATCACAACTATGAATGAACACATATGGAATTATATACTTAACAAACAAGTGTGAAATAACTGAAAACATGTCTTATATTTTAGATTCTTCAAAGTAGCCACCCTTTGCTTTTTTTGATAACTCTGCAAACCCTTGGTGTTCTCTCAATGAGCTTCATGAGGTAGTCACCTGAAATGGTTTTCACTTCACAGGTGTGCCTTGTCAGGGTTAATTAGTGGAATTTGTTCCCTTATTAATAAAAAAGCAAAGGGTGGCTACTTTGAAGAATCTAAAATATAAGACATGTTTTCAGTTATTTCACACTTTTTTGTTAAGTACATAATTCCATATGTGTTCATTCATAGTTTTGATGCCTTCAGTGAGAATCTACAATGTAAATAGTCATGAAAATAAAAGGAAACGCATTTGAATGAGAAGGTGTGTCCAAACTTTTGGCCTGTACTGTATACAGGTTGGCAGGACGGTCTGAAATGTTTCGCATGGTCTTTCGCTGTACGTTTTGTTGGTAAATGTGAGATGTTTGAGTCAGTCACACACGTCTCGTCTTCATCAGAAACAAGGAAATGATCAACCCGTGGCTGTTCCCACTCCCTCTTGGTGATTGGCTCTCAGAGTCACATACTGACGGCACGTGGGACTGCTGGGATTGGTTGAAGTGAGGCATAACATTAACAGGTTAAGCTGATTTTACATCAAAAATTCTCTCTTGTAGCTAGGCTACTTGCTAGGCTATATGCTAACGTCAACATTGACTCAATCATGCCTGTTAGCTAAAGTTAGGCATCTCCGTTGCCCACGGAGCCGACACCACGTCGACCAAAGGTAACAAAAAGCACAATCATAAAACCGCTATCTACAAACCTTAAATCTATGAGCAAAGACATGTCCATTAACTAATACTATAAAGTTACATTAGAAGCATCACGTTAACTTAACCCAGCTGAATTTAATGTTACCTCTCGGTGGGTTACCTCTCGCTGGTACAGTTGATCACCGAGCCGTGGCCTACTGATAACTACATATGCCACCTTCCAGGTGTTTAAAATTATCTTATAATACGAGATCTGTTCTCAAAATTACAAGCTCTGTGGAACTCATAATTACGAGATCTGTTCTCAAAATTATGAGTTATTTTCTCAATATTACGAGGTAAGGTGTCTACATTTTTTTTTCTATGGTGAATGTAATACGCCTCCGTATATAGCGAAGCAGCGTTATACCACATTACATACCCCCATCAATGCAAAAGCACTCATTGTGCCTTTAATTACCACTGGTAAATAAAAATAGCTGAGACTCAGTGAAATAAAATTCACAAATACAAAACAAAATTAGGAACTACATACTTAACTCTGTTACACGTGTGCAGAGGAGCATGAAGTCTTTGTATAGCATATCTGCAAAATGCGCTGGTGTACCACAGTCCTTGCCACCAATCTAAGAAGGTGAATGTGGCCTCTGACAAGAGTTATTGACAGGAACAGTCAACGTGAGGCAAGTAACGATAGTAACATTTTGGCCATGTAGCCTCAGTGTGTCACTGCTTATGTTGGTATGGCAATAGATATTATTTTGTGGGCTTTTTCTAATTCAGTACTTAGACGCAATTGTTTTAGTTGTTTTAGTTTTGTCAGTCCAACACCAGGGGCGGAGTGAGGGGGTGGCTTCTGGGGCTCCAGCCTTGAATGTTTTCTCAAAAGCCCAGAATCTTTTAGGTTTTTGAAATAACTTTAAACTATTTTTCTTTTTCCAGCAGTGTCGCTGACTGGACCGGCAAATCAATGGAGCAAAGGTTCTATTCCTGGGGAAATATCACCATTCATTATGTAAACAAAAACTAGAAACAAAAAAATAGGTTTCAAGATTAGCAATGCTGTTTACGCCAAATTGCTACCCTACCTACATTGTGTAACTTGAAAAAAATAGAAACATCAGACAATTTTTGCCCCTTTTTAGATGTCTGGAATGAAAATGTATCATCCTATATATTTTATGTTTGTTATTTATAATTAAAAAGATACACCCTAGTAACCCCATATGTTTGAGATCATTGTTTGGTTTTCCATGTATGAAATTCAATGGACCATTTCCACTAACAAAATGCAATTGTACCACGAAAATAGCCAACACTATTATTCATGTCAGTAAATGTAATCAGATTATTGGAATACCACTAAATGTCAGCAGTTACTCCGTCTCTGCGCCTGGCAAACAAAACAACATAATTAAGAGAGTCTGGAAGCAGGTTGGATAGCGATGGCTGTCTGAGTATTTCAGGTATTCATACATCGTCTCATTATTCTATCAAGCTACTTTTTGATAGCATGACCTTTTCAGTGCATTAAAAATGGGATAACGCCCTGGGCTAGACTTGAGAGATGTAGTGTGTGAGTGTGTTGTGTGTGTGTGTGTATTGGGTGGCGGGGTTTGGTCAGGACTTGTTTTTGTACATTCATGTCCCTTGGTCACTACTTTGGCTGAGTCATTGTCAGCCCAGGTTATTCCTATTTTGATTAAACCTGCGTTGAAGTTTTGTCCTTGTGCATCATAGGGGAGCTATTCATTATGTGGAGGGGTGATGGCTCGGAAACGGTTTGTTCCAAAAATGGAGCTGCAATGTTTAATCACTACTAAGCCATCCTGGTGCAAAGGTGCATTCTGTTCACTTGTCATCACCTTTCTTTTCCTCCCATCTGCATTATCACTTAACACTTTACACTGTTTAATAAGTAATGCCACAGAAAGATTAATATGAAATATCTCTTGTTGTAGGCATTAGCGTCACTACGGAGTCAAATTATGATTGTAAGCAGTGCACCTCAGGCCATGAGTGAGCTGACATTTATAAGGAATGAAAGGGTGCACCTGGTTGTTCATTCACTTTGTGTCTTTCTAAGTAGGACACAAGCTGTTCGCTGTTTGGTAGAATGCAAGTGTGCTAACAGTTTGGATCAATATTTCTTCTCTTGTAATGGGACAGTTGGCACTGCTGGTGTTTTACTGAGCACTTGGCTCCTTCTTTACAGCAGGGGAATGTCGCTTGATTATTCTTGCTCTTTTTCAGCAACACACTGCAAACAATTTTAGACCCAGACAGTAGTTTTGTAATGTATCCCGATTTAGGAACCTTATTTAAGGATTGTCACATAATGTTGATGTATTCACAGATCATTTAGGATGGGGATGATTTGTTTCCAAGCAGAGTACAGGCTAGAAAATGAGCTGTGGAATCATTTGGCACAGTAATTGTTGAATCATTTGTATTGTGTTCATTTCTTTGCTGCAGGGCAGTATAAAAAAAATGTCATTATGCCAACTATAACCAGAAACTTCTTTTTTTTTTTCTTTTTTAGTTCTGATTTAGTGATACCTCTAAAATGATATCCAATTGCAGTAAAATTGTTATGAGAAAAATATGGAAACAGTAAAAAAAAAAAACTTGTGTGGCCAACTTGCCATTTTTAACAATGCAGCATGCAGCATTCTGATACACATTTACAACCAGGAGCTCTCACAGGTCCCTGAGCACTTACCTGCACAGCTGGGGGTTAAATACTTTTCTCAAGGGCATGTTGACAATCGTGCTCGGGCACAATTCAAGGCAACTGGGCCAAGTGTGAGTACCCTCTTATTAAAGGTGCTCTAAGTGATGTGACGCGTTTTTTAGCTACAACATTTTTCCGGTAGCTGCCTGTCCCCTGAACACACTGTAAAAAAATGCCGTCTCTGTGGACAGCCCAGGGTCCACAAACGCCAGCAAAAACAAATCTGCCCCACGAACCATAACAAACAGTGTTCCAGCCAATAACTGCCAAGAAGGAGCTGGTTGAGCCATCACTGCAGCAGCGTTAGCACGTAGGCTACTTCTACAATGTGTATTCATGACTCAACCAACTCCTTCTTGTCGGTTATTGGCTGGAACACTGTTTGTTATGGTTTGTGGGGCAGGTTGGCGCAGTTTGTTTTTTTTGCCGTTTGTGGAGCCTGGGCTGTCCACACCACAGAGACCGATTTTTTTTAACAGTGTGTTCAGGGGACAGGCAGCTAGCAGATAGTGAGGAGATGTTTGCTGTATGTGACAAAAAATGTTGTTGAGCTCAAGGAATGGATCCTTTCTCTCTGCTGCGTTCTCTCACCCTCTCCTCATCTATTGAGGAGTATAAAGTATATAGTATAAAAGTATCAGAGAGAGGCAGATGAGAGGAGGGAGGCAGAGGCCAGAGAGATGTCTGATCGCTTTTTTTGCCCTGTTAGAGAGATTGACTTTGGTTTGTCAATAGGGTTGGGTACTGAAACCTGGTTCCACTATGGAACCGGTTCCTACGCAAACCTTAGTATTCAGACCGGATTAGAACGCAAATTTTGGTTCCTCATTTTAGTTTCCGACTGACTCTTTTGGTTTACGGCAGACTCTTTTTTTTCTTTCTGCCTTTTCTGCCGAGTGACGCACGTGCCCGCTCGCGGTGTGAAGAGCTTGTCCGAGCTATTCTCAGATATGCACTCTACAATCACTGCTGAGAGACGGCTTTTTGTACACGATCCGAAACGGATGTAAAAATATAACTCTTTCTCTGTAGTCTACCGTTAGCTAGCTATCATAAATGTAGGCTACTTTTAAAATGCCATATTTTCCCCTCTGGGCTCACCAAAATGGACGTAAAAGCATATTAACCATTCACTGCACGTGATCGCTAGTAAACATATTACACTTGCTCTGCTAGTCTATCGCTCAGACCGTGTAGCCTGGTGGTGGGGGAGGCAGGACAGCCTCCCCATATTGTCTGCCCTTTCAAACTTATACCTGTGTGTACAGGCCCACTTGGACAACATCTGAGAGAGTTTTCTCCTGTGCAGGACATGCCATAAGTCAGGAGACGTGTAGTATCTTTCCAGAGAAGGCAAATATGGTCATTTTTCTGCAAAAAAACTGCTAAAGTTTGAAGCTGGTTGGCATACCAACTCAACATTTATTTTGTTGTTACTTGTTAATAGTGTAACTGTTATTTGTAAAATGATTGTAGTTATGTGTTATGTGACTTAGGTTTACTTATTATATATTGAAGTTAGGGCTGTCAATCGATTAAAAAAAATTAACTAATTAATCGCACAATTTGCTGTATTTAATCGCGATTAATCGCGTTTTTAAATTGAGAAGCTTGTAGTAATGGATATTTAAATGCTAAATCACTTAACTTTGCAAATATGAAGAGAAAACAAACAAGGAAAGGTTCTGCTAAGTTCAGAATGTTTAATATCTTTCAGAACAACAGCAGCAACAATTTGGCTTATTTAGTCCTGTTGAAGGCTGCTGAAACGGCTAGAAACTGTCCGACTTGAGAGCAGATTTTTGTCACCACCCCCAATATTAGCCACATACCTAATATACCATATTCTGAATAATATACAAATGTATGTATATATATATATATATATATATATATATATATATATATATATATATATATATAGAGAATATAAATTACAATCTAGGTAGTACTTAATATCATAAATATTATAATATACATAGTGTTTAATCTGAATGACTAAGCAAAGCACATATATCTAAACACAGAAATGCACATCAATATCAATATCAATGTTACACATTAAACCAGTAACCCAAAACCACAAAGGTGTATGTTGGCCTGAGGTGAAAACATTGAGTGTAGTTAGATAGCGACGCTGTGCACAGCAATCCATTACCAATGTAAAGCGATTGACTACATTTCCCATCCAGCACCGCAACCAGGAAGTAGCTTGTGTGACAGTGAGACGCACCAATTTCAAACATTTACTGGAATATAGTCACGGATACTATCGAGTCGACAGCGTTAAACATCAGACTGCAATTAAGGTTTTATCAGCGTGACCAACGTAACAGTTATCAAGCAAACAAATCGCGAACGTACATATCGGCAACACAGCAGTAGCGCAACAGACAAATCAAACTTAAACTGCAGCTCTATAGCGAAACAGCAGCTTACCGGTGGCGCATCTCTCCTGACGAGACATCATGTCGGAACTAGTAGTCGGTCCCGTTTATAGCCCGTGCTCATTCATTTCTGGATTCTAACACATCATCTTTTTTCTCTTTTGGGATCTTACTGGTCCATGTTTCAACTCTTGACTGGCCCGTAGGCCTACTTCAATCAGGTAAGTCCCTCCTAGAGTAGCGCCGCCTGCTCTTATGGAGACATATTACGTTTCTCAGCCGCCACATGATGTCAAACACAGCTGCGTTCATTTCGTTAATTTTTTTTAACGAGTTAAATATTAAAAAATTAACGCAAATATTAACGCATTCATTTTGACAGCCCTAAGTACTTTAAAACATTAATATATTGTTAAATTTAAATAATTTTCAATAAAAAAAAAACTCCATAAAAGAGCGTTTCTTTTATGTAATTTGTCAGTTTTTCAAGAATCGTTTTAGGAATCGGTTAGGAATCTGAATCGTTTTTTAAAAGTACAGGTTCGGCATCGGAATCGTAAAAATCCAAACGGTACACAACCCTATTTGTCAATGTCTATTTTTCCATCAAATTATGAAAACCTTAATGTTCTTTAGACTGCAATATGATGTAACAAATAACTAACTAGCATGTGTAGCCTAGAGCAATGAATTCAACAATATCTTCACCCTTAATTAAAAAAAGTGTTGTTAGGTATACAAGCTCTAAAAAGACATTCATGAAAGATGTATCTTTATTTAAAAAAAACATCACATTTATTC
Organism: Perca schrenkii; assembly: GCA_025617405.1. Classification (NCBI taxonomy): domain Eukaryota; kingdom Metazoa; phylum Chordata; class Actinopteri; order Perciformes; family Percidae; genus Perca; species Perca schrenkii. The sequence goes on from CM046796.1 coordinate 28,243,705, forward strand.
AGACATTTCTAAATTTACAACTGTATTCACAACTATATATAACATGAAGCGGCGATCAGCCACAGCTGCCAGTGCTGCTGTTGCTTCAAAACTGCAGGCAGAAGGACAAAGTTTAGCTTAGTCCAGTGGTAATCCAACTTTTCCTGGCATGATGATACTCATATCAAATACAGTTACACAAGTACATTTAACATTGTATCATGAAGGTAAATAAAAGGTACTTAATGTAACTGTAGACCAGTGATGTACTTTCCTCATCATGGTCATAACCGACACCTAGTGTGTTAGTATGGGTGTTTACCAATGGTGTTGTGATCATGACTTTTCATATGTTGGTTACAGCCTAAACAGTGTGTACAGTACTTTAAGGTTAAGGATAATTGCCAGGTGGTAACTTAGTCATATAAACAACACACTAATTTAACCATGCCCTGATAAACCTGTACTTGTAATAATGCATCGTTGGGAATAAAATATTGGAATTAGAAGTAAACTTTACTTTATGTAATTGGATGTACGGGCAGCTTGGATTCAAGCAGCAAGTCATCTTCCACACTTTATATCCCCAAATTATTCAGCTGGAAAAAGTAATCATGGTTGAGAGGTGCCTCATGAAGTGCATGCAGACACCTCATTTGTGAGAGCGGCCCGCCACGCAGCTCCACTCTGACACTCCCCACCTTCACGGTCAGCAGGTGGCTGGTTGTCCTCCTCCTCCACAGCCTCTTCCAGCTCATCCCCAACCCAGACACATATGTTGTGTAAAAGAACACATGCCGTCACCACCTGTGCACAAGGCAGAGCAAAAGAAGACAAGACTTTGTTGATATATGAAAATACAGGAACACAGAAGATAGTGTGATGCGTAGCCTTCTTAAGTGACTTAACTTTTAAGCATTAACTGTTGTTTTGAGTAGGATATTATGATTTTGATTAAGAAATTCACATAAATATTGGAACGATTCATTACCTTAGGGACAAACTGGATATACTTCAAGTGCTTCTAAAAAGATGCACCTAAAGCGGGTTTTCATCATTCCAAAGGCACGCTCATTGATTGTGCGACCTCTGGAATGATGATAATTAAACCCTTGCTCTGCCATGCCTCTCACTGGCCTCTAATATGGTGTGATAAGGACCAGGGGGATAGCCACCATCAGCTAGGAAGAAATACACAGGTGGAGGGTGACGTTCATACTTGTGCGTTGTTGTGTGCGTACCGACTCTAGAATCGTAGTGAGAGAAACAGTTCTCAAGGCACCATGTTTTTTCTCTTGTAAGCCTCCCTTTTTTAGAGAGAAGAACTTTATGGTTGGCTTGGAGTCCTGGCGCTTGGGAAATCACAGAGATTCAAATCCACAGAGTGGAGAGCAGGGCCTGTTCTACATGACCTGCCAGGTTTGTAGTTGTACATATATGGCAGCAGGGCTCCAGGCTAACTTTTTTTTTTCATACTAGGAGCACTATAGCCCCTAACTAAAAGATTTTAGAAGAAAGAAAATTGAAGGGGCGCACACCTTAAATCGACCTGCAATGCAATTTTTCACATTTTCCCCATTTTAACTGTATTACTGAGAAATTCTCTGGTAATAAATACAGAAACTAGAATATTATTTGGTAGCACTTTAATGCTTAATAAATGATGAATTATGGATAGTTATTATAAAGTGTTCCGTTCAGTTTGGTCTAAATTGATACAGTTTGCTTCTCCCTGTTCATTATCCACCACCTCAATTGGCTCAGGCTCCAACTTTGGCTCCTCCTCCACACGTTGCTTTTTCAGAGGTGGCTGAGTAAAAGGTTGGCAGATAGTCCTGTGGGTGCCCGCCTCATGCACATGAGCTGATTGATTGATTTTATTTGACCCTTTCGTTATAAGATATGATACAGCTTTGCACCATGCATTAAAAAAAGGATAAAAGGATAACACAATAAAGCCCTGGGGCTTATTTCCATTGTGGTCCCTTGGGGGGAGGGGGTCAAGTGGCAGCAGATCAAGCATCAATCATCACATCCATACATATATTAAATAGATCCATCAAGACAATGCAGTAATAAAAAAGAGATCCGGTGCTAATACGGCACTGGTGCCTTAACGACCATTATCTACCGGCCCAAATAGCAACGCGGATTTCGGTGCCTTATTCAGGTGCCACTTAAATGCCTGCGCTTCTCTCTGATGTTCCGAAAAACGGACGTTAGAGGGAACTGAAACATCGCCACATGGGACGCTAGTTAACACTACACTTGGTAGCAGGTAACGTTAGCCTACCGTTAGCTAGCAGCTGGAGTAAACACGGTTAAAATGCTGACAGCTAAACGGTGTAAAAGTGTGTCTGTAGAGGATTTTAACACCAGACTGTAGCTGCTGTTGTCTGAAAAACAACACAGACTCAGCCTCGCCTTGCCAGCCTCGTGGTGCGTTCAAAGTAATTGTAAAATATCCTTTTCAGATGCCAGTGGTCAGAGCCGGCCCGAGGCATAAGCGAACTAAGCGGCTGCTTGGGGCCCCCTGGCCACTAGGGGGCCCCCAACTGAGGGTTGTTTTTCCCTCTTAACATTCGCCGACGGTCCCACCTGGGCTCCCGTAGTCCCGAATGGGCCCAGCCCTCCCCCCGCGCGTTTGCCATAGTGATCCACAAACAACATGGCAGCGACTATTGACATATATGGCAGCGACACGGCAGCGACAGTGGCTAACATTAGTTATTTTCTTAACTACTCGTTTCATTACTTACTTAACCGCAATATCCGCCAAAATGACCGGCAGCTCATTGTGCTTTGTACCCGGCTCAAAGTCACCTATTTTCGGATTACTGAAACACCGCCTACCTGACGGAGCACCATGGAGCACCGGACCCGGTGTTGAAGAACTCTGATGCGGCTCAACACATCAACTAGCTAAAAGCCGCTGATACGAACGAGCTGTGACGGAGGTCTGTAGCGGCTTACAACAACTAGCAATCACCGCTCTGTAGCACGGAGCTCCTCTTCGACGTTTGTTTTTACCGCTAGTTACTACGAAGGAGCTTGTTACAGGTAAGCTACACTCATGAGACCATGTCATGTTAATGTACGTTACTCAGCAACAGGTGAAAACAGGAGCAAGGTTGCGCGACTAAAGTTAAAATGAATTGAACTTTTACTGAGCAACGAGAAGTGAATTACCTGTAGGCCTATGTGTGAAAACAGCTTTATCTCACGCATCCGTTTAGTGGTTGTTGAATATATAACATTATTATATAGGGGAGAGCCGGGACAGTTGAAACACTTTTTAATTAAAGGTAATTTACAAAGCGATCGTATCGCACTGAAAGCTAATATTTTGTCACTAGCAAACTACACCTGTCTTCTGTCAAATACAGTTGCATTTTCAGCTTTGAGCAAAACCGTTCAGGAATTATTACAGCAACAGTAGGGCGTGCGTAATGTTTCATGCGTCCCTCCTGGTCGGTACGCATGAAACAGCATAGGGGGACGGATGAAACATACAGTTTAAGCCATATAAACTTCCCACAACTTCAATATTTTACTATATATCATGAATAGTACTCATAAAAGGTGTTATTTTAGATAGATTGTTGCTGGGCTATAAGTCTTGGTGATTATATGTTAACCATTAATTGCCGTCACCTTGAAGCGTGTATGAAGCGGTTTTTGAAATATCTTGCACTGTGGGTGATTCTGCCATTTTTATAGCTAGAACAGTACGTTTTCTCATTTAAATCATGTTTCTATTGTGGAAAATGTCGTTTCACAGGTTTGTTCAATATATAGCATAATATCGTTTTTTCACTCTTTCACATAGGGCGCCCCCCCAATACAATGATAGGGAAAACACTCAAACCAATATTTACATAAAATTGGCATGAATAATCATAATGGTATACATGTCGTGTGTGTATGTGTGTGTGTGAGATCTTGTCATTTGTCATCTGCAGATTAATTTTAAGTGGGGGGGGGGTCGATTTAAATCATGAATCAGATTCTTTGTGAAAAAATCAGGGATTTTTTTGAGGCCATATTGCCCAGCCCTACTTCCTACTAACACAGAGTATGTCCGTATTGTTTGGTCCTGAAGCCCAAGTAGTTGCGTGAAGTCACTACCTTAATAAATCAAAAAGCAAAAGGCTATGAATCTGAACAAATTTAGGTATTGCCCTTCTCTAGCTGACCATCCCCAAAATGCACCAGAATACAGGAAATCACATCTACCAAATTCAAAATTTTCTGGGGGAGCCAGGGGAGTTAGGGGACCCCCCCTCGCCGTTTGCATCCACTTTTGCACAAATAGAATAGAGGGGGAGGGTCCTTATGCATCTGTGCCCCGGGGGGACAGTAGTTCATAAACCTCACTGTATTAATACATAACCTCACTGTATTCATTTATAATGTAACATTACAGCGTGACATTTGTGTCAATAATCGTCAAGCACAGGTGACTCCGCCTGGTGGGAGGGGGGGCCCCCCAATCAAATTCTGCTTAGGGCCCCCAAAAGGCTCGGGCCGGCGCTGCCAGTGGTTGTTTTTGTCGTATTGTTATTACATTTTTAATAAATCATTTAATTTTGAATATATATAAATCTTTCAGTTCAGGCACCGTTTTAAATCATTTAAATCGTTTTAGCACCAGGAAAATGTTGTGTTTTCCCTTTATTTTCTTCTTGGGAGGGGGGATGTGTCACCTTTTTCAGCCCTTCTGAGTTTGCAGGTATGTTCTAACTAAACATGAATTCCTTAAGTTGTTTATTCAAATAACCCTGTACATCTATCTATTGTAGGCCCTTTTTAAAATCAAGTTTTACCTCCATATTTTGGTTTGGTGTATCAGTTCAGAGGTTCTTTGCCAAAAACACCAGCATATTCACCTTGTCTGGTTTTAGACATGAGCGATGTACTGATTCAACATTACCGCCTGTGCTAAAAGCTCTCTCGGATGCAGAGCTTGTTGCTTGTATGCACAGATATTTCTGTGCTAGTTTGCACAACCGGGAGAAGTTTATTTTCTGGCTCTTCCACCATTTCAGTGGATCTTCACCAATGGTCTACATGGGGCATGCAAATGTAAATTTTGAGTTCAGCCGTTACTACTTCTCTAAACTGTGCTATGGGATCGAATGTGTCTGACACTGTTGCTGCCATTGTGTGTGTGTGCTACTCTTGAAGAAACTTGCCAAAGATTTCTTCGTGGCTTTAGCTGGAGGTGGATTTTCCCAGTGTTGTGAAAGTTGACTTTCTACATGAACTAGTTCAAAGTTCAGTTCACACATTTTAAAATGAAATAGTTCAGTTCATAGTTCATACTTCAAAATGTTGAACTAAGTTCACAGTTCCAAAAATGAACGAGTTCATAGTTCTTTTTCGCTATATGTTGCCGCAAGCTATTATTTTATCAGTTTTAACACTGAAACTATGCGTCAGATTTCATCTTCATATCCAATTTTGAATCCTTATCCAACCAGGGTTTACATTAGCATTGAGGGGACAGCATTTCCCCATTGTTGCTTTAACGCTTTGTTGCTGTCCATTCAGTCCACACTAGTAGCAGCTGCAGCTTTCACCCGTACAGTATATTCTCAAAAAACATGAGGAAAAAACTTCTTTTTTTAATGAGGAATTATTAAAATAAAAACAGGAAAGCAGACCTTAAGGTGCAAATGTGTCCAAAAATTTCAAATTCCATTTCAGTACATACTAAAAAGGAATACTGGAATCCTGGTAAAATATATCAGGCAGGTTCAACAAACAAGTTACATGAATAATAAAACCCTCAAGACCATTCTACTAACACAAACTGAGGTAGGAACCAGGCTGAGGTAGGAAATTAAGGTTGAACTTGAAAGTGCAATATTCAAAGTGCAAAACATTTAAACATTATTAAGTCACTTTTAAATTTTTTGGCTTGTTGCCCAATGAATAAGTAAAAATAAAAACAATAACTTAGAATCCAAGGCCATGGACAGTGCTTCTACTTTCTGTCCAGTGAGTGAAAATACATTAACTGAATGAATATCTGTCACTGGTTACAGTCCACATAAATAACTAAAATAATAATAATTAATGAAAAGTGTGCAGGGCCAAGAACAGTGTTATTTTCTATCCAGCCCGAAAATCCCTTATCTGAATGAAGATCCTGTCATTGGTCACAGTGGTCTCTCCCTGGTGGATCTGCTGGTTTTTGCTTCCTGTAAAAACAAGATATGCTCTGTTATTTTTATGCAGCTCACCTCTGCACATCAACGTAGTCATCTCCATTGGCAATACATTGTACTTATATTGCCCAATAAACAGATCACAACAATATTTAATATACCTTCAAATATTTTTGTTGGCATTCAAAATCAGCCGCTTCTCAAAGTTGGCATCTCCCAGCCGGTTTCTCCTGGGTCTGAATGAGATAACAAGAAATTTTAACATCATGATTATTATGGCAAAAATGGTAACAGTAATCTGTATTAAAGCAATTGTGAACTGAGGCAATCACTGAAATAATTTGACCACATTTTTATATTGAAAACCAGAACTAGAATAATATCACCAAGAACTATGATTGAGCCTGGGTATTTACTGTACTTATTACCAAAGAATAATGTTATGAATTATGTAATATGATCACAGTTTATTCCTACCTGAATATTAGACAACCGATGCTGAAGAGCCTCTCTACTGGAGCGCTTGAGGGCAGGGCAGTGTTGTGTTTTATGAACAGCCTTCTGAGCTTTGAAAACTGCATGTATTCATCAAACCCATCTGTGGTTGGGGCACCCAAATAGGTGTCCACTTCAGATTTTTTTAAAACCTGAGGTTTTTTGTTAAGTTTATGAAAGCTGGGCTTTCCACTTCACTCAAAGGCTGCAGGTCTCCGACAATATACTGCACCAACAGGTTGTCCAGCTGGGAGATGACAACGGAGCCGCTACTGTACGCACTTAATGGGATTTGGGTCAAGGATCTGTCTTGACTGTCTTTTGATTTTTTTATTTGCTTGCACATACCTTGAAAGGCTAGCCGGTTGCTTCAGTTCAATGTGCCGTTTCAGTTTGCTGTGGATGTGACTGAAGTGTGGATTTTCTTTTTGAAAGCGGGCGGGCAAAGTTTGCACAGAAATGTAAGATTTTTCCCATCCTCACCGACCTTGTCATAAAACTCGTTTAAATGATCATATGAAGCCTCCCTGCTGCTTTGTCGCCTCCATGCTTCTGTCGCTTCCATGATGCTTTTTGTTTTGATGACGCATGCGGCGGTGCGACACTGATGGCTGGTGTTGCCAGATTGGGTGTTTTTTCCGCTACATATTAAGGCCTGTTTACGGTGTGTTTTAGCCGGGTTTTCGCCTGGAAGGCTCTGTAGAAATCTGGCACCCTATTGAACGAAGTTAAACTGAGTGAGTGTGCCGTTCACAGACACCAGAATGAACGAGTTCACAGTAACATTCATCAGGCAGCAATACAGTACGTTCACTTCACGTTCGCCCAAAATACGAACGAGTTCATGAACTATCGTTCAATGAACGCATTCAGGCACAACACTGGATTTTCCACACCCTGGCTACCCATATCCATTGTTGCAGTGATTTGTGCTGCAGGCTGCTGCTGGTGAATTTCCTAAGTAAAAAAATCTGTTTAAAAAATGTTACACTGAATTGTAATACATGTCAAGTATATATTGTGTGAGTGTGTGTGGTTTCACATACCAACAACTCAGAGATCATTCGTTCCTTCATGGTCTGGGTCTCTTCTGCACAGATGTACTGCATTCGGAACCTTGGGTCCAGGAATGTTGCCATGTTCATTAGGTTTTGTGTCTCTTCATATTTTTGGTTGAGGTAGTTCAGAATTTTTGCTTTTAGATTCTTGGTCAGGTCAGTGTCCTCTTCCTCTTCAGCCAGTTCTAAGGTATTCAGAAGATGAAGAACAGGTTTCAGATAAAATATGCTCACATAATTTTCACCTGATAGGGCATCTGTGAAATCATGGAGCGGGCTGAGTGCCTTGTTCATAGATTTCAGGACGTCTAGGTCCTGCCATGTGGGCAGTAGGTGTCGCACCTTAAGTAGGGTGACCAGACGTCCCGGTTTGACCGGGACAGTCCCAATTTTTTAATTGCTTGTCCCGAGTCCCGACAAAAGCCTGTCGGGACGCTAAAATGTCCCGGTTTACACCAGGAACGGCGTCAGCCGATTTTGCCGTGTCTTCAGCCCCGAATGTTTTGAGTGTAGCCCCGAATGTAACTTTGTCCAGTTTATTTTTTCCGAGGTTAATAGAACGGGCAGCTACGTGCGGGGGTCCGACCATGGTGTATTTGTTGCTGTCACCTAGCAACCGTCTCTCCGTGAGGAAAGCTGTGAAAGCTGGGTGAAGTTTTCGGAGGAATCCTAGCCAAATCAGTCTAATACATTGATGCCATCAACACAAAGTTTGGGAGCGCAATACTAATGATTTAGTTTGAAGTTCCCATGACGTTTCCAGTCTACAGTTCAGACTCAACCAGACTAAACCACACGGAGCTCTGAAGTAGACCTGTGCGTCGCTTAGTGTCCACTCTCTGTAAAATGCTGGGCAGCTTCAGTTTTATGGATGCGCTCAGCTGTGGACATGCTGCGGCAGATGTGTTGCGTTTGTGCTCCGTGTATTTCTTTAGTTTCGGGTTTCCACCTCCGACGTAGAGCAGCGTACAGCCACTTCCCTAGCTAAACTATTGAGACCCAAACAGGGCTCTGTGTCTGTCAAAAGGTCTGAGATCTAAAGTATCAGCAGAGCAATCACGTAATGCACAGCAGACTATATGATGCAGGTATAGATTCCCAGCCAGCAATGACATGTGGGGCCCAGATGGGTTAAGTAGGGTTTCCATGGTATCTGTGTGGGCATGGGCTTTGGCTGGGTGAAATCAGCGGGTCCCATGTAGGTTTTGTAGTATGAGTCCCACATAGGAAGCCCATATGAGCTGATTACATGGGCCCCATAAGGGACAGGCATGGGCCAATTGGGCATGGGTTTGAACTGAGAACACATATATGGGTCCTGCATAGCATATTTATGGGCCAAGTGGGCATGGGTTTGATCTGGGAACACATATATGGGTCCTGCATAGAATGTTTATGGGCCAAGTGGGCATGGGTTTGATCTGGGAACACATATATGGGTCCTGCATAGAATGTTTATGGGCCAAGTGGGCCATGGGTTTGAACTGGGAATGCATATATGGGTCCTGCATGGCATTTTTATGGGCCAAGTGGCCATGGGTTTGAACTGGGAATGCATATATGGGTCCTGCATGGCAAATTTATGGGCCAAGTGGCCATGAGTTTGAACTGGGAACACATATATGGGTCCTGCATGGCATTTTTATGGGCCAAGTGGCCATGGGTTTGAACTGAGAACACATGTATTTGTCCTGCATAGCATATTTATGGGCCAAGTGGGCATGGGTTTGATCTGGGAATAGATATATGGGTCTTGAATGGGAAATTTATGGTCCAAGTGGGCATGGGTTTGAACTGGGAACGCATATATGGGTCCTGCATGGCATTTTTAACCATGGAGCACCGGACCCGGTGTTGAAGAACTCTGATGCGGCTCAACACATCTACTAGCTAAAAGCCGCTGATACGAACGAGCTGTGACGGAGGTCTGTAGCGGCTTACAACAACTAGCAATCACCGCTCTGTAGCACGGAGCTCCTCTTCGACGTTTGTTTTTACCGCTAGTTACTACGAAGGAGCTTGTTACAGGTAAGCTACACTCATGAGACCATGTCATGTTAATGTACGTTACTCAGCAACAGGTGAAAACAGGAGCAAGGTTGCGCGACTAAAGTTAAAATGAATTGAACTTTTACTGAGCAACGAGAAGTGAATTACCTGTATATGTGTGAAAACAGCTTTATCTCACGCATCCGTTTAGTGGTTGTTGAATATATAACATTATTATATAGGGGAGAGCCGGGACAGTTGAAACACTTTTTAATTAAAGGTAATTTACAAAGCGATCGTATCGCACTGAAAGCTAATATTTTGTCACTAGCAAACTACACCTGTCTTCTGTCAAATACAGTTGCATTTTCAGCTTTGAGCAAAACCGTTCAGGAATTATTACAGCAACAGTAGGGGCGTGCGTAATGTTTCATGCGTCCCTCCTGGTCGGTACGCATGAAACAGCATAGGGGGACGGATGAAACATACAGTTTAAGCCATATAAACTTCCCACAACTTCAATATTTTACTATATATCATGAATAGTACTCATAAAAGGTGTTATTTTAGATAGATTGTTGCTGGGCTATACGTCTTGGTGAATATCTGTTAACCACTAATTGCCGTCACCTTGAAGCGTGTATGAAGCGGTTTTTGAAATATCTTCCACTGTGGGTGATTCTGCCATTTTTATAGCTACAACAGTACGTTTTCTCATTTAAATCATGTTTCTATTGTGGAAAATGTCGTTTCACAGGTTTGTTCAATATATAGCATAATATCATTTTTTCACTCTTTCACAGAGGGCGCCCCCCAATACAATGATAGGAAAACACTCAAACCAATATTTACATAAAATTGGCATGAATAATCATAATGGTATACATGCCCGTGTGTGTGTGTGTGTGTGTGTGTGAGATCTTGTCATTTGTCATCTGCAGATTAATTTTAAGTGGGGGGGGGGATCGATTTAAATCATGAATCAGATTCTTTGTGAAAAAATCAGGGATTTTTTTGAGGCCATATCGCCCAGCCCTACTTCCTACTAACACAGAGTATGTCAGTATTGTTTGGCCCTGAAGCCCAAGTAGTTGCGTGAAGTCACTACCTTAATAAATCAAAAAGCAAAAGGCTATGAATCTGAACAAATATAGGTATTGCCCTTCTCTAGCTGACCATCCCCAAAATGCACCAGAATACAGGAAATCACATCTACCAAATTCAAAAATTTTCTGGGGGAGCCAGCGGGAGTTAGGGGACCCCCCTCGCCGTTTGCATCCACTTTTGCACAAATAGAATAGGGGGGAGGGTCCTTATGCATCTGTGCCCCGGGGGGGACAGTAGTTCATAAACCTCACTGTATTAATACATAACCTCACTGTATTCATTTATAATGTAACATTACAGCGTGACATTTGTGTCAATAATCGTCAAGCACAGGTGACTCCGCCTGGTGGGAGGGGGCCCCCCAATCAAATTCTGCTTAGGGCCCCCAAAGGCTCGGGCCGGCGCTGCCAGTGGTTGTTTTTGTCGTATTGTTATTACATTTTTAATAAATCATTTAATTTTTGAATATATATAAATCTTTCAGTTCAGGCACCGTTTTTAAATCATTTAAATCGTTTTAGCACCAGGAAAATGTTGTGTTTTCCCTTTATTTTCTTCTTGGGAGGGGGGATGTGTCACCTTTTTCAGCCCTTCTGAGTTTGCAGGTATGTTCTAACTAAACATGAATTCCTTAAGTTGTTTATTCAAATAACCCTGTACATCTATCTATTGTAGGCCCTTTTTAAAATCAAGTTTTACCTCCATATTTTGGTTTGGTGTATCAGTTCAGAGGTTCTTTGCCAAAAACACCAGCATATTCACCTTGTCTGGTTTTAGACATGAGCGATGTACTGATTCAACATTACCGCCTGTGCTAAAAGCTCTCTCGGATGCAGAGCTTGTTGCTTGTATGCACAGATATTTCTGTGCTAGTTTGCACAACCGGGAGAAGTTTATTTTCTGGCTCTTCCACCATTTCAGTGGATCTTCACCAATGGTCTACATGGGGCATGCAAATGTAAATTTTGAGTTCAGCCGTTACTACTTCTCTAAACTGTGCTATGGGATCGAATGTGTCTGACACTGTTGCTGCCATTGTGTGTGTGTGCTACTCTTGAAGAAACTTGCCAAAGATTTCTTCGTGGCTTTAGCTGGAGGTGGATTTTCCCAGTGTTGTGAAAGTTGACTTTCTACATGAACTAGTTCAAAGTTCAGTTCACACATTTTAAAATGAAATAGTTCAGTTCATAGTTCATACTTCAAAATGTTGAACTAAGTTCACAGTTCCAAAAATGAACGAGTTCATAGTTCTTTTTCGCTATATGTTGCCGCAAGCTATTATTTTATCAGTTTTAACACTGAAACTATGCGTCAGATTTCATCTTCATATCCAATTTTGAATCCTTATCCAACCAGGGTTTACATTAGCATTGAGGGGACAGCATTTCCCCATTGTTGCTTTAACGCTTTGTTGCTGTCCATTCAGTCCACACTAGTAGCAGCTGCAGCTTTCACCCGTACAGTATATTCTCAAAAAACATGAGGAAAAAACTTCTTTTTTTAATGAGGAATTATTAAAATAAAAACAGGAAAGCAGACCTTAAGGTGCAAATGTGTCCAAAAATTTCAAATTCCATTTCAGTACATACTAAAAAGGAATACTGGAATCCTGGTAAAATATATCAGGCAGGTTCAACAAACAAGTTACATGAATAATAAAACCCTCAAGACCATTCTACTAACACAAACTGAGGTAGGAACCAGGCTGAGGTAGGAAATTAAGGTTGAACTTGAAAGTGCAATATTCAAAGTGCAAAACATTTAAACATTATTAAGTCACTTTTAAATTTTTTGGCTTGTTGCCCAATGAATAAGTAAAAATAAAAACAATAACTTAGAGTCCAAGGCCATGGACAGTGCTTCTACTTTCTGTCCAGTGAGTGAAAATACGTTAACTGAATGAATATCTGTCACTGGTTACAGTCCACATAAATAACTAAAATAATAATAATTAATGAAAAGTGTGCAGGGCCAAGAACAGTGTTATTTTCTATCCAGCCCGAAAATCCCTTATCTGAATGAAGATCCTGTCATTGGTCACAGTGGTCTCTCCCTGGTGGATCTGCTGGTTTTTGCTTCCTGTAAAAACAAGATATGCTCTGTTATTTTTATGCAGCTCACCTCTGCACATCAACGTAGTCATCTCCATTGGCAATACATTGTACTTATATTGCCCAATAAACAGATCACAACAATATTTAATATACCTTCAAATATTTTTTGTTGGCATTCAAAATCAGCCGCTTCTCAAAGTTGGCATCTCCCAGCCGGTTTCTCCTGGGTCTGAATGAGATAACAAGAAATTTTAACATCATGATTATTATGGCAAAAATGGTAACAGTAATCTGTATTAAAGCAATTGTGAACTGAGGCAATCACTGAAATAATTTGACCACATTTTTATATTGAAAACCAGAACTAGAATAATATCACCAAGAACTATGATTGAGCCTGGGTATTTACTGTACTTATTACCAAAGAATAATGTTATGAATTATGTAATATGATCACAGTTTATTCCTACCTGAATATTAGACAACCGATGCTGAAGAGCCTCTCTACTGGAGCGCTTGAGGGCAGGGCAGTGTTGTGTTTTATGAACAGCCTTCTGAGCTTTGAAAACTGCATGTATTCATCAAACCCATCTGTGGTTGGGGCACCCAAATAGGTGTCCACTTCAGATTTTTTTAAAACCTGAGGTTTTTTGTTAAGTTTATGAAAGCTGGGCTTTCCACTTCACTCAAAGGCTGCAGGTCTCTGACAATATACTGCACCAACAGGTTGTCCAGCTGGGAGATGACAACGGAGCCGCTACTGTACGCACTTAATGGGATTTGGGTCAAGGATCTGTGTTGACTGTCTTTTGATTTTTTTATTTGCTTGCACATACCTTGAAAGGCTAGCCGGTTGCTTCAGTTCAATGTGCCGTTTCAGGTTTGCTGTGGATGTGACTGAAGTGTGGATTTTCTTTTTGAAAGCGGGCGGGCAAAGTTTGCACAGAAATGTAAGATTTTTCCCATCCTCACCGACCTTGTCATAAAACTCGTTTAAATGATCATATGAAGCCTCCCTGCTGCTTTGTCGCTTCCATGCTTCTGTCGCTTCCATGATGCTTTTTGTTTTGATGACGCATGCGGCGGTGCGACACTGATGGCTGGTGTTGCCAGATTGGGTGTTTTTTTCCGCTACATATTAAGGCCTGTTTACGGTGTGTTTTAGCCGGGTTTTTCGCCTGGAAGGCTCTGTAGAAATCTGGCACCCTATTGAACGAAGTTAAACTGAGTGAGTGTGCCGTTCACAGACACCAGAATGAACGAGTTCACAGTAACATTCATCAGGCAGCAATACAGTACGTTCACTTCACGTTCGCCCAAAATATGAACGAGTTCATGAACTATCGTTCAATGAACGCATTCAGGCACAACACTGGATTTTCCACACCCTGGCTACCCATATCCATTGTTGCAGTGATTTGTGCTGCAGGCTGCTGCTGGTGAATTTCCTAAATCTGTTTAAAAAATGTTACACTGAATTGTAATACATGTCAAGTATATATTGTGTGAGTGTGTGTGGTTTCACATACCAACAACTCAGAGATCATTCGTTCCTTCATGGTCTGGGTCTCTTCTGCACAGATGTACTGCATTCGGAACCTTGGGTCCAGGAATGTTGCCATGTTCATTAGGTTTTGTGTCTCTTCATATTTTTGGTTGAGGTAGTTCAGAATTTTTGCTTTTAGATTCTTGGTCAGGTCAGTGTCCTCTTCCTCTTCAGCCAGTTCTAAGGTATTCAGAAGATGAAGAACAGGCTTCAGATAAAATATGCTCACATAATTTTCACCTGATAGGGCATCTGTGAAATCATGGAGCGGGCTGAGTGCCTTGTTCATAGATTTCAGGACGTCTAGGTCCTGCCATGTGGGCAGTAGGTGTCGCACCTTAAGTAGGGTGACCAGACGTCCCGGTTTGACCGGGACAGTCCCAATTTTTAATTGCTTGTCCCGAGTCCCGACAAAAGCCTGTCGGGACGCTAAAATGTCCCGGTTTACACCAGGAACGGCGTCAGCCGATTTTGCCGTGTCTTCAGCCCCGAATGTTTTGAGTGTAGCCCCGAATGTAACTTTGTCCAGTTTATTTTTCCGAGGTTAATAGAACGGGCAGCTACGTGCGGGGTCCGACCATGGTGTATTTGTTGCTATCACCTAGCAACCGTCTCTCCGTGAGGAAAGCTGTGAAAGCTGGGTGAAGTTTTCGGAGGAATCCTAGCCAAATCAGTCTAATACATTGATGCCATCAACACAAAGTTTGGGAGCGCAATACTAATGATTTAGTTTGAAGTTCCCATGACGTTTCCAGTCTACAGTTCAGACTCAACCAGACTCAACCAGACTCAACCACACGGAGCTCTGAAGTAGACCTGTGCGTCGCTTAGTGTCCACTCTCTGTAAAATGCTGGGCAGCTTCAGTTTTATGGATGCGCTCAGCTGTGGACATGCTGCGGCAGATGTGTTGCGTTTGTGCTCCGTGTATTTCTTTAGTTTCGGGTTTCCACCTCCGACGTAGAGCAGCGTACAGCCACTTCCCTAGCTAAACTATTGAGACCCAAACGGGGCTCTGTGTCTGTCAAAAGGTCTGAGATCTAAAGTATCAGCAGAGCAATCACGTAATGCACAGCAGACTATATGATGCAGGTATAGATTCCCAGCCAGCAATGACATGTGGGGCCCAGATGGGTTAAGTAGGGTTTCCATGGTATCTGTGTGGGCATGGGCTTTGGCTGGGTGAAATCAGCGGGTCCCATGTAGGTTTTGTAGTATGAGTCCCACATAGGAAGCCCATATGAGCTGATTACATGGGCCCCATAAGGGACAGGCATGGGCCAATTGGGCATGGGTTTGAACTGAGAACACATATATGGGTCCTGCATAGCATATTTATGGGCCAAGTGGGCATGGGTTTGATCTGGGAACACATATATGGGTCCTGCATAGAATGTTTATGGGCCAAGTGGGCATGGGTTTGATCTGGGAACACATATATGGGTCCTGCATAGAATGTTTATGGGCCAAGTGGGCATGGGTTTGAACTGGGAACGCATATATGGGTCCTGCATGGCATTTTTATGGGCCAAGTGGCCATGGGTTTGAACTGGGAATGCATATATGGGTCCTGCATGGCATTTTTATGGGCCAAGTGGCCATGGGTTTGAACTGGGAACACATATATGGGTCCTGCATGGCATTTTTATGGGCCAAGTGGCCATGGGTTTGAACTGAGAACACATGTATGTGTCCTGCATAGCATATTTATGGGCCAAGTGGGCATGGGTTTGATCTGGGAATAGATATATGGGTCTTGAATGGGAAATTTATGGTCCAAGTGGGCATGGGTTTGAACTGGGAACGCATATATGGGTCCTGCATAGCATATTTATGGGCCAAGTGGGCATGGGTTTGATCTGGGAACACATATATGGGTCCTGCATGGCATTTTTATGGGCCAAGTGGCCATGGGTTTGAACTGGGAACGCATATATGGATCCTGCATAGAAGTTTTATGGGCCGAGTGGGCATGGGTTTGATCAGGGAACACATATATGGGTCCTGCATGGCATTTTTATGGGCCAAGTGGCCATGGGTTTGAACTGAGAACACATATATGGGTCCTGCATAGCATATTCATGGGCCAAGTGGGCATGGGTTTGATCAGGGAACACATATATGGGTCCTGCATGGCATTTTTATGGGCCAAGGGGCCATGGGTTTGAACTGAGAACACATATATGGGTCCTGCATAGCATATTCATGGGCCAAGTGGGCATGGGTTTGATCTGGGAATACATATATGGGTCTTGAATGACATATTTATGGGCCAAGTGGGCATGGGTTTGATCAGGGAATACATATATGGGTCTTGAATGACATATTTATGGGCCGAGTGGGCATGGGTTTGATCAGGGAACACATATATGGGTCCTGCATGGCATATTTATGGGCCAAGTGGGCATGGGTTTGATCTGGGAACACATATATGGGTCTTGAATGGCATATTTATGGGTCCGAGTGGGCCATGGGTTTGAACTGGGAACGCATAAATGTGTCCTGCATAGACTTTGTATGGGCCGAGTGGGCATGGGTTTGATCTGGGAACACATATATGGGTCTTGCATGACATATTTATGTGCCGAGTGGGCATGGGTTTAATCTGGGAACACATATATGGGTCCTGCATGGCAGAAGCGCAAAGTAACTATGTAGGCCTATTGAGTTATGTAATTACTTACTGTACAATTTTTAGTAACTTGTAGTAACTCTACATTTAGGCTAATCAAGCATGTTGAGATTTAGTAATTGTAACTCAATACATTTCAGGTCACGCTAGTCACCAAAGAACAAACATTGCATACATGTAGATCTTTCACCAAAACAATCAATCAGTCATCTTTGTTAGTCGTGCAGAAAATGAAAAATGTAACTTCCCAAAAATGTAAAAAAACATCAAAATAGGTCAAAGTTTACGCTGTGTTGAATTATGCTGATTAGTGGAATCTCAGAAAGGTTGCAGGCCTACCGTAACACTTCAAATAATAGCCCAGTCCCAGACGCCTGTCCCTTGGACAAATAACTATGCTCGATATTATCGGCCGATATTGGCTTTAAAATTCAATATCGGTAAATATCGGTATCGGTTTTGAAATGGTTTAAAATGACTAAAGTATGTCATTTTAAACCTTATTGGAAAGCTTGTTTCCTCTCAAAGCGAATGCAGACAAAATTTGGGTATAGGTTGTTGGCCAACCACCATACACACAGGGTTTGTAGAGTAAATAAATTCTTGAGCAGGGCAGATCTAAGCCCCAATGAGTGGAATGAGTTGAATTTTTGTTCTTGTGTTGCTATTTGTTTTCAGTTTACCTCAGTCAAAGAAATGTTCAGTTGGCGTCTTCTCTCGAAGGGGTAGTAAGCACCGCACCCCAAGTTAGCCTACCGGTTGCTGGCTAGTCCTTCAAAACATTCAAATCCCCAGTATCAAGGGAGTCATGGAACAGTGGGCAGTAAGCCTATAAACGATCAAATGTTTCGGTATCTGTATCGGCTAATATCGGTATCGGAAATTAAGCATTGGACAATATTGGTATATCGGATATCGGTACAAAATCAATGTCAAGCATCCCTACAAATAACCCCATACGGTTATCCACATCCCATAGATGCCTGTCCCAATGGTCTATTTGATCAAATAAAACTCCGGGATTCCTAGTCGAAGTTTTACGGTACTTCATTTTTGAAGATGAGGCCAAATAGCTCACAGACAGCTAGTACCTGTATGGACATGAATATGATGCATTTATTACCTCTTAGGAAATTGTAATTCAATATTTGTTAGAAAAGGACTTGCAGGAGGCCTCATCATCAATCTGTCTTCCACTTCTGTGTTGTTAGATGTCCTTTGACCAAGGAGTAGCATGTGTTTCTATCAAGGTGTAGCTCATACACCAACAATGACTGATGTGTTGGCTGTAAAAGGTACAGTAGATCTGTTTGAGAAAAAAATGAGGGAAAAACACTTGTTTTGTATCTAATCAATTATTAATGATTAATAGATTGTTGGCATTTTAACTTTTGGTAAAGGAAAACACACATCCAGCCCTAGTCTGGAGAAGTGACGGTGGTTAAAAGTAACTAATACTCTGAGTAGTTTTTTTTTTTTTTTTTTTTTTACAAATTGTACTTTTACTTGAGTATTTCTCTAACACCAGTACTTTTACTTGTAACAGAGTAATATTTTAGCAATGTAACAGTACTTGTACTTGAGTACAGATTTTCAGTACTCTTTCCGCCTGTTATGCACACAACACCTAATTAGGCTCATTCATAATGAAGCCAGCGGAGCAGTTAACGTTTGTTAATTCTCTCAATTTACGAATTTTACTGTATTTAATTGTTATTTGGTCAGGCAGTTCTTAGGACATCTATAAGGGGCCTGTATGCAAAGGCCTTGTTTCGCGCTCAAAACGTTAGCAGTCCATTCGGAAAGCACTGCTGCTAGCTGTGACTTCAAGGAGAACTTCTATCAGACATTCACAAATTGAGGTAAGTTGAAATATTATTTTGCCATAAAAAATAACACTGCAGATTGTACAGTGGTCTGTATTTTTTGGTTTGTGCTGTTTAATCTGATGTAGAATCTAACCAAAAGGAAAAAACAGCGGGAGAGGTTGGACAATAATTAATGTATCACGATACACGGAGCTCTGAAGCAGACCTGTGCGTCGCTTAGTGTTCGCTCTCTCTGGATAAAGACGAGCAGCAGCACAGACACCAGGGGCATCGGACCGGGGGGTAAAACCAATACTGATTACCAGGGCCCAAGGGGAGAGAGGGCCCTTGAAAAGTCTGGAATATATTTTATTTTACCTGGATATTTTTATTTCCTAATAACATTTCATAATGCATATCAGATGAAATGTAGTTTTAGTGTATTGGCAGAATAACTTTGTTGATTGACTGACTATTTTGTATACAAAAAGGTCTCACCCCCCCCCCTTGCTAATGTGCCAAATGGTTTAGTCCACCTGCATGCATTACGTTAGCTAGTTCAGTTGAGCGTCTGGTGGAGCGCAAACTTCTGCTGTAGAAATGTCTTTTCTCAAAGAAAGCCAAATCCTGCTACCAAAAAGAAAGGAAAGACAGGACGAGGAGAGAAAACAGAATGAGGGGAAACAATTGGTAACTGACTTCTTTTCAAAGAAAGGTGAGCACTAACTAGAAAACGAAATCCATGGTGCTTGTCAGGCACCAAGCAGTTAGGCATGAGGAGTCGCAAGGAGATTTCAAAAAAGGTTTTTTTATTTTACCCACAAAAAATTCTGACAACAAATAAAGATAAAGTTTGGGCCCTTATAAGAGGTTAAACAAAAAAGGGGGCTTATATACTGGGTGATCAGACCAGGTTTGACACCCAGGGGGAGACTAACAATAACACTAATATGTAAATTACAAATAACAAAAGAAAACAACTAATTACTTACTCCAAAAGAAATGTAATCTTAATTAACATTAACTGAATAAATGTACTAAAGACAATACAAATCAAAACTCAAATATCTTGAGGACAAATAAAGCTAACTCCCCCCTGACATAACAAGTAGTGGTAGAGTCCAATTTAGCCACCACCCCTATAAAGCTGCTGTAGTTCCAGACGCCACCCCTTTGTCCCTGCAGCCTGCATGCCTCACTCCAGGGTGTGGAATCCACAACACTGGTAAGCTCAAAGAAAACAGTTATATTAGAAAACCAATCCAAAACTAATAAAGTATATATGTAAACCAAATCCAGTGCCTTGTAAGTTATTTAAAACTAAATAAATGTTTACAACAAAATATATAATGTGTCTGAAAAGATATAGAAACTAATCTTAAGGAAAACGGCATGAACTAAGTTAAATGTGATTGTATGAGGTTACCGCCTTTTAAGATGGCTGTGTGGCCACGGCTGTGGCCATCACAGTGCTTAACTGCTTGAATATCTCTGTGACTGTTAGCGCTAAAAAATGGACTGAGACAACCCATTGAAAGAGCAGAACATGCACTTGTTGGAGCAAAAAAGAACCTTGCTAAATTGACATATGGTCCTTTGTTTTTAGGTGCATTGAAGAGTAATGCAATGACTCAAAATGTGAAGTGGAAATGGCGCTGTTGAAGTGGTTTACCGGCGCACGTGACCGTGGAGGGGAGAGGACAGCAAGAGCTCAAAGAGAAAAAGGAGCGTCCACCACACAGACGCCATGAGTGTATTTTGTATTAATGTATTTTTTGGAGAGGTGTTTTTTTTCAGAGATTTGTAATAAAAAACATTTTTGATTTGTTTACCGGTATGTTGTGACATTTAAATTGTTTTTTAAAGATTGTTTGTTGTTCGATGTAACAATTTTGTATGAATGTATTTTTTTTGGAGAGATGTTTTTTTTCAGACATTTATTAAAAATATGTTTTTGATTTGTTTACCGGTATGTTGTGACATTTAAATAGGTTTTTAAAGATTGTTTGTTGTTCGATGTAACAATGTATTTCTTGCAGTTCAAAGCATCAAGTGTCTTTTATTTATCTTGGACTTATATTCATTCTTTGTTTTTCTTAGATGAATTCTCAAAACAGTTCTGATCACAAGCATTGTAGAAAGTCTCCATGGAATTTTCGCTTTCAGTATGCTCTAACAAATCATTCAGTGGGTATTCCTTTTCAGAATCATGTGCCAACAATTTATCAATCATAGACTCCTTTTCAAGGAGATGCAAATGTTCCTCCACTTTTGCTGATAGTTTCCTCCTTTTAGTTCTTTCTGAACACTTCTGTTTTTATCTATGATTGATTGGAATGATTGATGGAATGACAAACTCTATTTGCAAATAATATAGTTTGTTGAAGATGGTAATGTGGCTGATTTTACCAATTGTTGTTCTAGTAGCCTTCAATGTGATCAGTCCACTATTTGAAAGACAGCATTAGTCTCTGTTAAGGCCTAATGTTTTGCACTAGCATGGCACCCCTTCTCCAGAATGGACCAGGTGTAAATTGCAGGGGGGTCGGGACCTACCCAATCTGAGGGTTGTCCCCTCCCTAAAAATATCATTAAATAACACGCTGTGTATTGTAAATAATGTAATAATATATAATTCAAATAATTGTGTAAGTAGTAAAACAATATAATCGGGGCAAAAATTGCCTTTTAAGTTTAAAAATATCTTGAGCCCCCTTCCTTACCTCACAGTGGTTTGGTCTGTTCGGTGGGAGAGAGAACAAAGTTTGAATCACTTGAGGAACTTAAGGTTAGTTGTGCAACTCCAGTAAGTAGACAAAGCTATTATATTCACAATTCAAAATTTAATGATTATTTTCACTGTGTCCTTAATAAATTAGTCATGACAAAAGATTTTTCCGTGAATCCTCTATGTTAGCGGTATAATGTCACCTAGCTTTTTTGGTAGCTTGTTGGATAGTTAGTTGACTTTAGCCAGCTTGCTAATTCCACCCAACATGCTTTCACTGGTTACAGAAAATGCCAGTTAGTTAGCTTGCTTGCTAGGGAGTTCAGTTCTCAGTTCAGCATAATCTGTATTAGATTAGAAGAATCACTTCATCCGATGTTTAAAGTGAATAAAATTGCTTGCTTGTTCCACAACTAACTTTACACCTATCCTGTACATGTACAATTTGGGCTGTATTATTTGTGTCCCCTTTGTCATGTTTCGTCCCTGTGTCAAGTTGTTGTTTTGAGTTTGTATTACATTTTCTGTTTTGTTTTCCACTTCCTGTTTTATTTTGAAGGTTTTCTGTTCTCCCTGGTGTTGTCTTGTTTTACTTCCTGTTAGTTTTTTCCCGCTTGTGTGATTACCTGTCCCAGCACTAATGTGTTGCACCTGTGTCTAATTTAGTTGTGTATTTAATTTCTGTCTTCCCCTCCCCCCCCAGTGCGAGATTGTCTGTTTCCCATGTGTGCAGCTTTTGAGCGTTTCCCCCGTATACCTATACTTGTTTTTTAATTCCTTGGATTTTTGAACTTTGCCTGTCTCCTGGATTTTCCCATTGCCTGTTGGACACTGTTTCTGAGTTTATTTAATTTCTAAATAAACTATTATATTTATACTTTGAGTCTTGCCTCATGGGTCCATTATCTGTGTGCTTGATACCCTTCAAAAGTTTATTGTCCTACCAGCCGACTCATTCCTAGGCCGAATACAACATCAACAGTAGGGTTGGGTACCTTAAGCATCTGAACCAATATCGATACCAATACCCAATGGTACTTTTTTCAGTATATTTCAGTTTCAGTAATTCAAAACCTATTTATTTATTGAAAGGTGCTATAGAAATAAAGATGCCTTGCCTTACAACCTCAGCCTGTCAGTCAGTCCCCAGGACATAGAAACCACTGTTGTGCCTGCTTGTCTCACAGGAAGTGTAACGTCAACAGCACCGCGACTGCTTTCGGCTCGCCATTAATATCATATCACTGTGAATGGTGTCTGCGTGAAGTTTTGAAAAAATGTAACCACACTTGAAACCACTTTATCTGCATTGCCGTGACTCACTGTGACTTCAACAAAACTGCTGAGCCGACGTAGTCAACATGCAGAGAGGACAGATAAGCTTGAGCTTATGCGCTCTCAGGCAGACATGGGGGACTCGAGTCACATGACTTGACTCGAGTTAGACTCAAGTCGCAAATTTTAGGACTTGAGACTTGCTTGATTAAGATTCATAAAAGTCTCGACTTGACTTTGACTTGATATTCATGACTTGAGACTTGACTTAGACTTGAGTCAAATGACTTGATTTTCTGTTTAATAAATATATTTTTCCCTTCTGATATTGAGGAGGAGTTAATTTTACGATGTTAGTGCTATTGCATGCGCAAGAACCGTTGATATGACGCGGCGTGCGGCGGCAGACCGTCAGTAAACAACACTGCGGCCGCAGAGTTGTTAAGTTACTAGCCGGCTAGTAACTTAACGTCATGCATCCCTCTCATGTGTGCCGATACCGTGCTCGAGCTCCGGAGCACCCACGGAAAATACTGACCACCCACGAGTGCCAGACTGCCAGTTCATTTTTACATTAATCTAAAATTAAACACTGCAGTTGTGGAGTGTCTGTCATAGTGTGATTGGTTATGTCGGTGGCATTGATTCTTAATTTCCCACGAAGCTGATCGTGGTTACGTGCCAGTTAAACTTTTCATCTCCAATCCTATCTGAATTTGTAAAAGTGGCGCTGTCCTGGCTTTATTATGGTGTGTGTGTTTGTGTCGGCCGCTGTCCGTTTCCTAAGGTTCGGAAATGTAAACACTTTTTTGTAAAGGGTGTGCGCGTGTGAGCACCCACGGAGGAAAACATAAATCGGCGCCTATCCCTCTGCACAGAAAATAATAAAGTTTGGCTATAAGGATTACACATCTGACCAGGCAAAGATAAAACATATGGCAGTTTGCAAGGTCTGCCTTAGGCTACTTATTTCCGACGTCGAATTTCATCAGACACTGATGGTTCCAGTCCCCATCCAGTTTGTGATGGACAGAAGTCCCTTCAGTTTTTGGCCATGAATAAGCACACCCTCCCCTCTTTGTTGAGCGAATAAAACTAGGCACACATACACACACACAACACAAACTGCGCGCTCTCTCGCTCTCTCTCACTCTTTCTCTCTCTCTCTCATAAACACACACACATGCAGACGTAAGTATGTGAATAAAGCTAGGCACACATACAACGTACTCTGCACTCTCACACACAGGCACATTCACTCACCAATATTAATAACTTTTCACTCTCTCTTTCTCAAACACGCACACATTCACTCACAAACACTGACAAATATCAACATATACTTTCCATTCCATGTGATAAGCAAAGGTGGTGGGATTCAGCTCCTCTTAAAGAACATAAAGAATGTATGTTTTGTTCTTTAAGAGAAGGAAAGGTTAAAGGATGTGTTTCTGTCTCATAAAAGTGAGGCATGTTTGAAGAATATTATTTGACTTAGGAACCATTATACTTTAATTGTTTGAAGGAATTTCATGATTTAATGTCGTGTTTGAGGCATATTGAACAATGTTGATTTATTGTTGGCCTAATATCAGTTTTAGGCTATGATTTTTTTTTATCTGTGTTAATTTAAACTCTTAAATGTCTTTTGGGTAAAAAATGCAAATAAAACTCCAGCAGTTCATAATCACTGTCTTTAGCTTGTTTAAAAATGGAAACTTTGGTATGACTTGACTTGACTTGCTTGACCAAAGCTATGACTTGACTTGCTTGATTGTCACAAAAAATGACTTGGACTTGCTTGAGACTTGAAGGTTAAGACTTGAGACTTGCTTGCGACTTGCCCATGTGTGACTTACTCCCATCTCTGCTCTCAGGTACCGAAATTTAACGCCATTTGATTTTACGTGAAGCAATACAAGGTAATACCGACATGATTCGGTCGGTACTGGTAAAAGTACAGGGTTCGGTACCCAACCCTAATCAACAGCTACAAAAAAATCACATCATTGTTTTGATAACCAAGCAGCAGGTGTCAAGTATGCAATTAGTGAAAATGACACTCAGTCCTTACAGAACTGCTATTACAACAACAACTACTAATATCCCCACAGCTAAAATCGCATTTGTTTCTGGAAAAGATGTAAAGCAAGGCAATTTTTTTAGAATGTTGAGATGTAACAACGTTAGCCTACCATCTTTCTCCTTCTGTTGTGTGCTCGCTGCGCTCACTCCGTTAAGACTAGACTAAGGGCTAGCTAAACAAGACGCTAGCTAAAGCTAATCAACATGCACAGCCTGTTTCCAATTTAGGTAGGCTGGTTAGCTTTCTACTTTAAAGCAACACTATGTAACTTTACCCGCTTCCCTACAGGTTGTCTCATTGGAACTACAACTCGCGCTAAAAGTTACATAGTGTTGCTTTAACTCACTAGCGTGAGTTAACATTAGCTAGCTACATCTCTAAATGTTTTGTTATACGTATTAACCCGTAAACTGGAAAAACAACTAGTTAGCTATGTAACAGTTACGTTTGTTGTCATAGCAGACAGGTCACCTAGCATTACTGCCCTGCAAAGGCTTTTAGACTTTTACATTTCTGTTTTGTCCATACAAACGTATTATAGGTAGGACTCCCAAAATTTTACAACTACTTGCTATAATGAAGAAATGTTTGTATGCAAAAAATCTTGAGCTCAAAATTGACCTTTGACCCTTGTTTGGCAGTTACTGTACTCTGCCTTTGTATCATGTGCCAAAAATAAGGAGTCGTGCAAAGGCAAAAGGCAGTAACTGACATATAATCAATATTTGATTTAGGGCTGCAGCTATTATTTTAGTAATCGAGTATTCTACTGATTATTCCATCAATTAATTGAGTAATTGGATAAGAAATACTTTTGTTTTATTGAAGAGCAATAATATACAACAGTTTGGTTTAAAGTTTTTTTGCCTACATTGCTTGATGCTTACAATATCATCTTTCAATAAACTAAACATTAAGTGCATTTAAGTGCCATATTACATTGTTTTTAAAGAAAAAATTTTCTGAAATGCAATAACAACCTCAAACTACGGCATACATTAAACATACATAAACATTACCTTAAGTTTCAACCTGAGACTGATCTGTATAATAGGCCTATATGTAAATATTAGTTATACTCAACCTATTTTCATTATATTTGATTACAATGCTACATAGCTCTTTTACACTAGTAGATAATTGATGAGCTGTTTCTCAGCCCTTTCCAAAGGGATAGTCAACAAGTCGGCTCTTGAGATCAAATTGTGGTCACCACTACGTATTTTCTTGTCATTGTTTTTTGGTAGGTGTTGTATTTGGTGTAGTTTCATCGTCCCTACAACTCTGTGATTTACTTTTGTTGGGTCCGCTTCGTGGAATGGATGATTAAGTTAGACTCAATGTTTTCTGTAGAGATGCTGAAGCATTGACATTGTGCTATTATTGTGGTAAGCTAGCTCGATTTTGCAGTAGACACGCTGTAAAGAGTTTTCGTTTCAATTACGTTTGAACTGATTCCAAACTTTGGACACTTTCTGTTGTTTTCTCCAGCCTGTCTCTTCTCTTAGCCCCTCACTGTTTACGCCGACTTTCTTCATTTTGTAATCTGCACCGTCAGTCTTCATGGCACGTGTCGCCAGCAGCGTCAGCCCGGTGTGCGACAGTAATAATCATCCGTTCGGAAAACGCCGTGAGCGATACAACATTGGTAACGTTGATTAAACAAAGCTTCGAGGCGTTCAGGTGAATTCCTATCTTGAGGCAGCGGGAAGTGATCGCGCCATTGACCAACAAAAACCTGGTCTAAAGTCAATAGCGCAGCATTTCATTGTTATTTTAACAGCAAATTAGTAAAATGTGCCTAGGCTTATGCACAACGCTATGCTTGTTACACACACACATCAGCAGCACACAAACATTACGGTGCTAATATGCCATCATAATAGAAATGTGCCAAGATAGAAATGCGCCAGGCTTTTAAAGGGAATGGGAGATGACACTCTGATTGGTTTATTGCGTGTTACGCCCAAAACACACCTATGAATTAATGGAGACACCAAGTACAACCCTTTTGAACCATGCGCCCCGCACACGGACCCTTTTTTCCACCGTCAAACTAGCAAAAGTGGATTTGGACACGCCCTAAACGCACCTGCAGCTGAATCCTAAACTTGCTGAATGTTAGAACACTGTGTCAAACTGGTCGTTATTACTGTGACTTATAAAGTGTCAGGTTTAGTTCCATCATAGTGTTAATAGTGTCAAAAAACATGGTTGTTCAGTAGCTAGCTCAGAGATTATAAATTACTGATGTAGCAGGGGGGAGGGGGTTAACACTTTTGCAAGGCACTGGATCCTGTCACATTCTCATTAGGGCCGTCTGATCCTAGAATCGCCCCTGGTTAAGAGCCACCAAACTGCTCAGGATACACAACGAACTCGACTTGGATTATTACCTTTTATTTCTGAGATAACAGACTGTTTGAGGACACATCCTGATACTGATACATTTAAAGTGTTTTAAATTGTTATATCTCAACTTAAGAACTTTTTTAAATATCCACTCTAAGACTCTATATTTTCTAAGAAACCTAGTGAAAAGTGGTGGATGATCTTCATACTTTGAGATTTTTGGTGGATGCTATCTCTGCCTGCTTCATCTGTTGCAAACAAAGTAATGGAGAGGAGTTGGTGTCACTCTCACAGATACGAGATCTAATGAGGCAACAAAGGGATCTGTTCATGCAACTTCTGCAGCAGAATTGATGATCTAACAAAGACGTAGCCTACATCCGACATGACAAGCTTATTGTCCATCCCCCTGCCCAAAAGCATAAGGATTAGAAAGGCAGCAATGGCCAGGAGCTGGAGCTAGATACTAGTTCTCTAGTTTCCTTAACTTGAGCTCATATAGACTGTATGGATAGTAGGCCCATTGATGATAAGCATCTCCTTCCTGTTTCAAAGGGTCTTGTTATGGCCCATTTGAATGTCTGCCGCATCAGAAATAAGATACATGAACTTAACTATCTGATTACAGAAAACACCATTCATATCTTGGTCGTATCGGAGACCCATGTGGATGCCCCTGGAATTGGAACATACCAACAAAAACACAATACAGGGGTGGCTCAGGCGAGTAGACAATAAAAGCTCAAAACAGCCAAACTTAATAGATCCATTAGGCTAGAAATTTATCGAAGAGAAATTATATGATTCACAAAAACATTTCACAAAGCCACAAGATACCTTGATGGCCAATAAAATAATGACTCATAATTTCAATAACTTCCGGTTATCCAGGAAGTCCAAGCGTCATTTAAACTCGCCGATCCCGGCAAACTTTCCTTTATAAACAAAAGACAGCAGACGCTGGTAAGCCACAGACTACATGTTAACCTCTGTTACCTTTTTAAACTAAAAAAACAGCAATGTAGTTAACAAAGACATAAGTGTTGCGTGAATATTATAAATGGTGATGTGACCTAAACGGTATGGTTTTAAACAATAGAGAATGATGTATTGATGGATGTAGCTATAGCATATAAATCACCGCAGTATTAGATGTTAAATATGTGCACTAGAAAGCTATGGGATTACTGTGGGGAATTTGATGAATGTCTAGTTTAACAGATGATTTAAAACCAGTATGATAAGTAACAGAGCATAATGACACGCTAACAAAACATATACAGGCAACATTTACACTCAGTCTTTGAGAGCTAAACTAGGTGGCGGCAGCTATGCGCCCCGTCACAAGGACAGATTCAAGAACTGTCAACTGAGAAATCAGCTTACAAAACTAAATAGATCAATGAAAAAATAATATTACATGCAAAGAATAAACGCTGTAAAGCAAAGATGGTAAAGAGCTCTGGAAAACCCTTAATGAAATAATGGGGAGACGGACAACTGGAGGGGCTTCGTTTGTGGAATCAGAAGGCATGTTTCTGACCAAACCATCTGATAAAGCAAATTATTTTAATGATTTCTTCATAAATAAGATCCATGCATTAAGGCAGAATATGGACAATACTGATTCTAATTATCTAAAGTTCATAAAAAATAAGGAGTAGCGGGAAGTAAGGAAGTTGTTGAAGTCCGTGCCCGAACGCAGCTCAGTGGGTACTGACATGCTGGACAGTAAAGTACTTGGCCTGGCAGCTGACTGTTTGTGGTCCGTTATGTCAAATATTAAATGCATGCTTAATGAAAGGTGTTTTTCCCACTATCTGGAAAGAAGGTAAAATGATTTCCTTATCTAAAGATGGCAGACTAGCACTCACTGGGAAGAACAGTAGACATATCACTATTCTCCCATTTCTTAGTAAACTGATGGAGAGAATAGTCCACTCACATATACAGGAATACTTTGACTCTAACGGCTTGAACACAGATTGCGTGAGCGATACAACATTGGTAACGTTGATTAAACAAAGCTTCGAGGCGTTCTTGATGTCTGCGTTTCAAGGCCATCTACACCAAGATTTACGCCATTACGCTATCACAAAGTAATAATACAAACAAGCACTCGCCAGTCTACACTTTATTTCAAAGATGTGTCGTGTGTATGTTACGTGGTTTGGTGACAATTAAAGAGCTGCAAACTTTGACAGTATGACAAAGCCAGAGTACAGTAACATCACGGTGGCACAGTAACATCTCTCTTGATGCCTGGCTAAACAAAGTTGGAACACCTTAACTCAACTTCAGCGTGCCAGAACAAAGGCTAAGAGCCGTAACAACTGTTGTGGCGTTCTGCTGTGGCTTCTCGTATGGTTTTGGAAGTTACGGTTGTCATACCCCTTTATTATCTCATTAAAACAATCAAATTGACTCACAATATTTATTCACATGATAAATGAGGTCTCAAATTCCCCAAAAATGACAGCAACTCATTTTTGACTAAACATGATGTTATGACGTTTTACCTTTGTAGGGCACATTATACCTCGAAAATAGATAATGTTAACACATCCTTGGAATTGGATGAACACGGGCTAAGGGTAGCTGCTAGCCTACTTGTTAACTACCTGGCTATACTGAACGGATAGAAGCTGACTTAGTCTAGTTTTCTCTCGTGCAAGTAACCTAGCCCATTGCAAAAGAACTAATAACTTCAGATGAAATCACCTAATTCACCGACCACTGATCTAAGTCCATTCTCTCCCAGACCATGATACAGCAGTACTCATTGGTACGTTCGAGAAAACCGGAGTGAAGGCACACAATAGGAAAACGGCACACAGATACAAAATGCAAGCCTCAGCCCTTGTCTGTTGAAAGCCATATAGTGCTTAAAGTAGTGTTGACAAACTGACCGAAGAGCCGGTTAATTAACCCGACTCGTGTCACTGAGCCGGTAGAATCGAGTGCCATACGTCAATGAACCGACTCACTCCTGTTTTTTTCTTTTACTTCATTCGTGCCGTTGGCATTATATATATGTCAATGGTTGGCTGCAGGTTGGCCGTTGTGTAGCTGGTATTCTTCTGCTACTGTGTGTGTTGTAATCTAGCTCATTAGCGCCTCCAATGGACTGGAGTGGTGGTGGTAGAATCAATCAGGAAATGAGCTACTAATGCCTAGACCCTATGCCGAACGAGACCGAATGTAACCGTGCAACCGGCCGGCCGCTCGAGTCTAATGTAACCAAGCGGTGTCTTGGTTCTCAGCAAGTTTGAGTTATTAACCAAGCCTTGTTTCTGGTGCACCTTTTTTTTTAGGATTGTGTTCACGGCAATTCACACATTATCGATGGGGAAGTACAGTACATCACATACAAATACACAAATGTTATTTTGGTAGTTATGTTAAGTTAAATGTTAGAGAAGTGAATGTTGCTACATGGTAGCTAGGCTAGGCTGTCACAAGGAGACCGTAAGGACCGTAACCGAGGGTAGGCTACTGCATGAGTCTATGTAATCAAACGGGTGTCTAGGTTCTCGGCAAGTTTGAGTTATCAATCGATAGCAGAAGCCTTTATTTCTCGTGCATTTTAGAATTGTGTTCATGGAAATTCATATGCTACATTACCAAGGGAAAGTATTAGGCCTATATCACATACAAATACACGTATTGTTATCTTGATAGTTATGTAAAGTTAAACGCGATCATCAACCACCCCCCCCCGCCGAGGGCACGCGAACCGGTGACCGAATCTATTAACTCAGTAGGCCAACCAACAACCGTCCGGTTGAACCGACTCTCGTATCTTTGGATGCTTTTATATAGGCCTTAGTGGTCCGCTAATACTGTATCTGAAGTCTCTTTCCCGAAATTCAGCCTTGGTGCAGAATTACAGTCACTGGAGCCACTCCCACAGTGAGCTTTCCTTAGTATGTGCCATTTCTGTGTGTGTAGCTTTAAATGCTATTGAGGAGGAGAGAGGGGAGGCAAGGTGGAGAGTGAGGGTGTGGCCTTGACCAATTGCCATGCTTCCGCTTGTTTGCAAGCCATGATGTCTCTCTCTTTCTCATGGGCGGGCCAAGTGCTCTGGGCGGGCAAAGCACAGAAAGGGGAGGTAACCAGATTTGCCCATCTGAGCATACTTTTTCTCAAAGGTGGAGCAGGATACCCAGGGCTCGGTTTACACATATCACCATTTCTAGCTACTTTGGGGACAATAGGCAGGCTAGGGGAACGCATATTAATTTTGAAAAACCTCAACGTGAATTTTTCATGCCATGGGACCTGTAGGACTACTATTAAATTGCTATGGCTACCCTTCTAAATAGCTTAATAGCCTAATAAAATTCGTATAAAAAGTGGACTAGCCTAGTGGCTATTGTTAAAAATAGAATCCATGTCTGACATAATCAATTTTGAATATCTTAGCAGTGGCGGCCAGCTGGAGCCCACTTAGTTTAGCCCATCTACTGCCCAAGTGGGGCCCAACAACAAAGCCCACTCTGAGCCCATTAGTGTCTGAAGGAAAGGCCGATTAGGCCCAGCTGGACACTACCCTATCTAGACTGAGGAAGAAGTTTCACCATCACACACAAGCAAAAGGCACCACACAGGGCTATATAAAAATAAACAGAAAGACTTACTGTAACAGACACTGAAAATGTGTGTGTCGTAACTTGAAAACAAAACCTACCGAACCTGACCCTCCAAAAACTGTTACGTCCCTATTGTGTCCAGGGGTGTGTAGGACGCAAACAATTTAATAATAGACTCGGCAGAAGGAAAAAGGAAAGGCGGAAACGCTTACCAGTTAAGGATTTATTAAACAAACTAATGAAATAAACACAAAGCGATCTTCAAAAGGAAGACGATTGAAACTGCCACAAACAACGCCACTGGCCACCGGCACTGGTTCTGGTCAGTCTTCCGCAGGTCTGCGCACACTTGCTCTGGCTTTCTGGCTCTCCTCTGGGTGCTTCATCTTCCCAGAGGCCGACATGGCAGCCGAGCATGTCGACCTCTTCGCAGGCTCGCAGGGCCTGTCGGTCACTGAAGCTGGGAGAAAATCCTCTTCCTCGAAGATAAGTGGATGTTACCAAGAGCATTCCCTGCCAGTGCCATGGTAATAAGAACTCCCCTCTCAGCTGATGTTATGCTACCCATTCGTCTTTCCCCCTTCGTCACAACAAGAAAGCCAGGTTTCTGGACAGTCACGAGCCCTGTCTCATCTACATTCCAGATATCTTTTGCCTGAAATCCATGTCTGCTGTAGACAGTTGTCAGATTATTGAAGAAAGACCCCACGTTCACTTCATTAGCTTCGCAGGAAGAAGACCCTGTCAATGGGAGCAGTGCGCACGGGCCAGCTGAGGAGGGAGCAGCGCAACCACCAAGGTGCAGAGGATCTAGACCCACTACACGCCATGGCAGCATCGTCAGACCAGATGACCACCCACCCATTCCTGCTGCTCCAGCAAACCGGGTTTGACATGCTGGAGCGGGAGTTGGAGCGGGAGCTGTCCGGGAGGCGGCAAAGTATAAATGCCCGTCTTGACCAGGTGGAGATGTTGCTGCGGCCTCTTGGGCACAACACACAACCTGCTCCTGTTGTGCCCCTTCCTCCTCCCCCCGCTCCACCACCAGACACCCACTCCCGGACCCTCACTCCCGCTATTGATTTTTCTTTTTGACAAAATGTAAATAAAGAAATGTCACAAAGACATACTTTCCGATGTTTTGGGCTCACTCTCACTGAATCACGAGGTTATGAATGCATGGTGATATTTTTGCAGTGTAGTTTAACATTAGACCGAGAATACTTTGCTTACCTCACTATAGACGATGCAGCTCTTCTGTCAGATACGCTCTCCTCTCCCGTGCTCCTACTGCTGGGGCATTTGGGTAAAGTGGCATCGGCACATGCAGTTCAACATCACGTCTCCTTAAGTCCTCTAATATTTCCTCATTTATGTCATCAACCCATCCATTATTCATGCAAATATTGTTTAAAACACAACAAGCCACAAAGAATGCTGCGACTTTTTGGTACTGTACTGTACACAGCCATACACGGAAAGCCGTTGTCCCCTAACAGCCACCCAACACATATGGACCTAACATATTTCAAAAAATGCAATTAAAAACCGTTTTGTATAGCAGGGCACCTTTAATTGCAGGTCTGTGACACCCACCAAGATGGCAGGAATGGCAGAGTTTGCCAGTATAAATGAGTCGTGGCTTGAGCCAGGGTAATTCGCAAAGACATGGGTGATTTTACAAGAAGCACCGCAAATTACTTGTATGTTGATAGAATGGGTTCCCTTGCGGATGATGTATATCAATGCATTTTCTGATGGGGCACGTAGCTGCACATGGGTGCAGTCTATAGCACCAAGGACACCAGGGAACCCATACTTTGCCCAAAACGCCTGCTTCGCTCTTTCCTGGCTGTCAGGTGTGACTGGGAATTGGATGTATTCCCCAGCATGTCGGACTAGACTTGATGTAACTGCATGTATAGCCGAACTTAAGGCAGATTGTAAAATGCCTTCAATGGAGCTAAGGGGGTGCTGGAACGACCCAGACGCATGAAATGCAGTGCCATGTAACTTTCACTGCAACAGGGAAGGCATAGGGACTGGGTGCATCAGTCCCCGGCTCATCTTCCAGGTGATGGCAGACATCTGTCACAGCCTGACGGGTCAAGCGTAGCTTACGCCTACATTCTTCCTCACTGAGGGAGAGAGAGGTCTGTCTGGGTCGGTAGACCCTTTCCCACCCGTGTCTAATTCTCTGTCCCAAGAAATACTCCATCTCACTGTGCAATAGAAAAAATAGGAGCAAGTGCAACTTAACTGGTAAGTTGAAGAGTAAGGTTTTTAATGAACTTACATAATGGTAAAGGTGATTTTGCAGTCTTCAGAATTTTGTTTCCTGGTTCTTGACGGACAACCCACTTTGTCAGGTGTCTTGCCACTATTGGTCAAACAGGTTAGTTTGATCCATCATTACTACAATTAGCCTGAATCATTTAGGTAAATTTGTACGCTAGATTTATGCCTATTTTTTTCACATCTTCATAGACACCACAATGATGTCCCTCATGTGGTAATATTTTTCCTTGTAATTATGTATGGTTTGCAAAAATGGGAAACTACTGCATCCGTGTAGATGAGAGAAGCAAAGTGTATTCGAGTTGTGCACACGCTACATTATGGCCAAGCATGTGCCCTTAAAATAGCATCTGAATAACGTGCCACTGACTAGGTTTTTAGACTAGGTTTTTCCTGGTCACCTGGTTTTCTGAAACTGCAAAATAGCACCAGGGAACGTTTGCGCCGGGAACACGTCACTTTTTGCTGAACTGCCCCCGGGAGCACAAGTTCATTCCCTAATTTACTGACGTGCGTCTGTGGAGCGAAAAGTCTGCTGTGTGTCGGGTGCAAAATAGGAATGATACATGCGCCGGTGTCCATTGTCAATTGCGCTGGGTGCAAGATGAGTTAAGGATTGGTTTTCAATACTGTGGACCACTGACGTTTTGGAGAAATTAGGTTTTTATCCTACTGCAGAGTCCTAACTGATGGATGAGGGAGGGCAAGATACGTATAAACTCTGCAACAAAAGAGTTCTGTTAGGCTTGTAGATGTGTCCCACTTTGACACTTCAGTTTATAATCACTCTCAAGAGAACTTTAGTCTGCCTGTGTGTGTCTCGCAGACAAAAAAGAAGCCTTTTTGATTTACACTTGAAGCACCTTTGTGCCAAAAGGTCTTAATGAAGACTTTGATTTGTTCTCTAACACCTTACATTTGTTTATTGTTTATATGGACTGGTTATCAGGCTCCACAATTTTATTATAGAACTTTTGAGATTAGATAGAGGCACATGTGTACGCTACAAGATACATACCTTGTGTGGTACTACTGGGGGGGAAGTACTGTACAGACGTTGCTTTTTTACCTGATTGTTTCATACTTTCTATATAGTTGATGTGCTTTAGTTCTCTATTACACAGTTTTTCCTGTGCCGAAACAAAATATTGTAGGCTTGTGATAAATTGAGTCAAAGGAAGTTTGTTGGACTATGGACTTGTTTTCCTGCCTCTGTCTCTCTAACACACACACACACACACACACACACACACACACACACACACACACACACACACACACACACAGTGCTCTCCATTCCCCCTCTCACACACCTGAGAAAGTCCTCTTACCTACACACCTCAATATCTTGTATTTTCTCTGTTACTCGCCTTGTCCTAATGAATTCCGTTTGACACTTTACTTGTAAAACAATTTTGCCAAAGCAATATAGCTCTTTGCAACAGTTATTATATTCACCCATGTAACAAGATAACTTGAGTGTCTGGTCGGTGTGGGTCATGGTTGTTCATTTTCCCTCTGGCTGTAACATTTATCTGCCAGTATAATATTTTGTTTTCTCCACCTGCAGCTAAGTTTTAGTATGAGTCAGCCTCTCTTCCTCTCTGTTTTCTTTGCAGCAGCAGCCAGCTGCAGAGTAGGTACTTTTTAGATTCAGCCTGACGATTCTCTGTGGTTACCATGGCCACCAGCAGAATCAAGGAGGACAAGAACCTTGCTGGTGTGTTCTGCACACCTTTAACAGTGTTGGCCTCTCACCTCGACAACGTGTTATATCCACTGTTAAATGCCAGGTCAGTGAGTGGACTCACACATTAGACACAGGCATGAAGACAAAGGGTGCACTGAAAAAGTTAGAGGACTTTCCATCAAAAAGTATAGCTTTTAAAGTATGTACGTTATACAAGAAAATGTCTTTCCTGGGAGAAACAAAATCGGATTGCAGTCATATCCATCTATTTATCCCAACCCAATTGCCCGACAGGAACAATCCTCAAATGCAAAATGCTGGATTACCTTCAACAACGAACTTTCTAGACATCTCAATTTATGTAATATTTGTGCAGGGCAATTACAGTATGGTTATGGTAAGAGAAAGATTGTGGTGATGGCGAATAAATGATAGTTAAAGGTGCCCTGCCACTGTTCTTGTGAACAAACAAAAGTTATCTTTACATTCAGTGTTTCCCTTGTATGTATCCTTAAGGGCTAACAAACATGTTGTGTGCATTTCCTTTCCATAAAATTTTTGCAAAGTTTTTTGTCTTTTTAGAACAATATTGAAATGTAAACTTATTCTTTGCTGCCTTTGTTTGTCATTGCTACGTTTCTGTTATGTTATTGCCACCAACTGTCTATTAGATATTGAGGTGATGATCCTCTGCAGGTTCATTACTATGAGCTCTTACATTGTCATTTTGCTTTCACAGTGTCATTTGATGCATCGTTATTATGATAATATAAATTCTAGCAGCTTTTAATGTATGGTTAGGGTTAGGCAACTGAAACACTTGGATAAGGTTAGTGACAGATTGTCGTTATGGTTAATAAAAAGGCAAACCTTAAAGGTGCCCTGCCACACGTATTTCATTACTTTGTGGTAATGTCTGAAGTTCTACCATGGACTCTGTAACATTTTTTGTGGAAAAAATGCCTTGGTCACTTTGTTTTAAGCCATTCTAGCGTGGTATAGAAAGCCTACAGGAAGACTCAGCTCGATTTTTGCCAGTTCTCATTAATATTCAACAAGCTAAGCTGTTTGAATCTGATTGGCTAACAGCTAGCCAATGACAGCCTGGCTGTCAGAATCCTTTACCCAGCCCAACTGGGCGAGCTAATGAATAGTAATGAGCTCAGGCAATATGATGTCAGACTGACCAGCTTTTAATTGGCCTGATTTCTCTGCTTATTTCTTTTCAGTGGCTAGAGCTGACAAAGGAGGTAGCAGTTCTTTTTCACATTCACAGCATAACACAGACACATATGGACCTAACATATTTTAAAAAATGCAAG
Organism: Perca schrenkii; assembly: GCA_025617405.1. Classification (NCBI taxonomy): domain Eukaryota; kingdom Metazoa; phylum Chordata; class Actinopteri; order Perciformes; family Percidae; genus Perca; species Perca schrenkii. The sequence goes on from CM046796.1 coordinate 28,280,887, forward strand.
TAAAAACCATTTTGTATGGCAGGGCACCTTTAATTGCAGGTCTACAAACTAAGGTCTCCTGCATGAAAGTCACAGCGCACTCGGATCACTCTCAGAGGAGTCATTTCCTTTGACTAGTGGTAATTTGATAGTAAAAGATGCCTAGACATAAGCTTTTAGGCAAAGGCGACAAGTAAAAGTCAGGTGACTGGGATCAGTGGGAAAGTCTGAGGTCATCTGGTGGATGAATGGAGAATGGCAACTCTGGAGAGTTCCTTAAAATGCATGAAGCATGTGACCTAAACGTCCACTGACACTTCTGCTGCACTAAAGAGACTTGAAATTGCAGCAACTGAGAACATCAGATCTGTGTGGAGCGACGAGGAGACTGTAAAATAATACATGAAAGAAACATAAAAGACATATTTCCATCATTCCTCATCCTTTGGAAACACATGACAGGTTTTCTAGAAAATTCATTTAAAATGTGTTTTTTGGATGAAAACTTGACTAAGGTCAATCAATCAATTTGCATTTGTCACATGAAATCGTACAAGGTACAATTCCAATAAAATGTTATCCCATCAGCTCCTTCAACTTGTGCATGGTTCAGGCAGAATGAGGCCGCAAGATAGGCACACAGAAAAAGAATAACACGGTTGAATGTCGCCGACACTCCAGGATCCAGTCGAGTCTCGGTGAAAGGACACCACAGCTCCCAAACTCCCACTGAAAACCGTCGCAGGCAGGGAGGCACAGAGAACAGCCCACTATATGGCTCTCTCTGTTCAACAAAGGGTTGAAAGCACACAGAATTGCCATTCCTTGAGCCATTTTCTTTAAACTAAGGGGGCTTTCACACCTGCATAATATAGTTCGGTTGAATCGCACCAGAGTTCGTTCACACCTTGTGTGGTTCGTTTGAGCTGGTGTGAACGCGGCAATCGCACTCAGGTGTGCACCAAAAGCGGACGAAACAAGTGTACCGAGACCTGATTGAAGAGGTGGTCCGCTTTCAATTGAACTCTGAAGTGGTTAGTTTGTGGTGAGAACGTGATTCGAACCACACCAACTGTGTAATCCGCAAGTCTGAGGTAAATGGCTCCTGTAGTCAGGTGTACTTTGCAATCTGCGATGCGGCAGAGCAGCACACTTTAGGAGCTTGCAATGTGTCTGCGGTCAAGCTGGCCGTCACTCTCATTTCTGTGGTCAAACCAGACGTAGTAAGGTTGCTCGCGAAACAATTCCTGAAAAATTATTTAAATTAAAAAAGCTGGTTTGACCATGGAGATGGAAGAAATAAAATGCACTAGTCCAGACTGATGTCATGAGGTGGCGTATGTATGTATTTTCAAAGTGTTTATCAATGCCGTTTGGCCTCCATTGACATACGTTACCTTGCGCTTGCGTGTGAATTCACGCCACACAGTACTTTCACCCAGGAGAGCGGGAATCGCGTCCCACGTGTGATGTTTCCTTCGTTTTCCGCATGTGTTGTTTCCTTACCACGTTTTTCTTTGCCTTAACCCAACCCAGTTCTTTGTTTCCTAAATCCAACCCAGTTTTTCTTTTCCCCGCGTGTGGCGGTTAAAACCAACCATAGACTCGCGATAATACGCTTAAAATGGCGTGTATGTTTACGCTGATTCAGCAGACTGCCGACTGCTGTATACAGCGTAGATATACACGCAGATAGCTTACAATTCATACAGATAACAAAGTGGTGTGTATGTTTACTCAAACTCATGATATCACTTTGACTAGTCCAGAACACAGGACCTTCTTCCTGTATTTACTTTCTTGCTCCCGCCCCAGACACATCTGACCAATAAGAGGAGTGGACGTTCTTGCGTGTTGTAATGACGCATTTTGGTACGCTTGGATTTTTCAAGGTGTGAAATGAATCCGAACCAAGAAGAAATCACTCCCAAGTTTACAAACTCATCAACTGATTTGGACCAAAGCAAACAAACTATAGGTGTGAAAATGCTCTAAGAGCTCCATTTTTCAACCCTTTTTTTGAACAAAGAGTGCTATCTAGTGGGCTCAGGAAATAAAGAAAATGGTTCCTGAAGCTTCATTAGACTTTGTTTGGCCATCACTACTGCTATGGTGAAAGCACTTTCGACCTTTATCAATAAAATAAGGATGCAACCATGATGATAACTGTTTTTATTACAGTGCATGTGAAAAAAGGAAAATAGGCACTTGCTACATAATTTTACTACAGCACCAAAGCTTTACTTTTTGATTGGCTACATGATGCATTGATACTCTACGTTGGCATTGGACGTTAATCGTAAGGTGTGTAATTGTTGTGAATGGATGTGATTTCCAGGGATAATGGGCTGTTTTGTCTTCAATTATTAATTTGAAATCATTTTATTCTTATATTCTATTCTTTTTCCTTTTCACTATCTAAAACCTCTTTCAGCATGTGGAACTGCACTGGAAACAAAGAGTATTATCTTGCTCTATTGGAGGTCTACCAGGTCCCCGAAATGCTTCAATTTGCTCTACTCAATTTGCACAGGAGAAGCCCTGTGGAGAAAAGTTATTTCTGCAGCCTGCATCTGCAATCTCATTCTTTCGTTTAGCAGCCAGAGCTCCAGACCACAGGTGAGGATTGGAATGAAGATTGATGATTTAACTGAGGGTTTGGCTTTGAGACTCAGCCCTTTACCATCATGGCTCATCGCAGACCTGCTTTACCATGTGGTCTCACTTCTTATCCGTCTTTTTCCTCAGTGTACAGCAATTTACCTTGGGCAAAAACATGAGGACAGCACAGGGTAAAAGTACATACTGGTGCATTGGACAGCAACAGTGCAAGACATACTATTGAGAGCTACAGGTATAAACATCATGTGTCAGATCACTGCATCGTACAGAAATATTATTTGAAGACATTTTAAAGGAGACAGGCGGGAGGACAAGCTGTGGTGATGAATTTGGGCTATGCCTATGTTTAACTAACCACAAGCACACCCCAGTAAGAGTTAAATAATTCTGAAAGCTGAACATCACAGGGTCATTGGATGGGTGGAAGTCGGCGGCTGTAACAGACAGACACTTCAGTGAGCCCAAAGAGACGAGTTTCGGGATGACGGCAGTGTCCCATCTTTATAAGGCACAATCAAGTCCCCTATAAGCCCCTTTAGAAAAGGAAAGTGGCAGCTATCTTGGTATCAACATATACGTTGGAGAATAAATTAAAGAAATGCCAAATATATGCTTGGGGTAATTTAGAAACAATTGTCACTATCATCATTTCGGATAACAAAATATTAAGGGATCCTTACATATTCTCTATATTATTTACACTCTAGGTGTCTGCTTCAAAATTTTTATTTTTTTGTTTCTCTTTGATACTTTCTTGAGTGAAGGTGCATCTTTGTTATGTATTTGAAGCTGTGTACAGTCAACAAAATAGGGTCAAAATTATTGTCAGTTGCTTACTCATCATGTGTGAAAGGAATTGAATATAATAATTTTCAAACTTTGGCACCTCCCACTAGTAGTAATAACAAGATTGGGTGTTTTCAGCCATGTGAGGCAATAAAGACCTTTGCACACCAAGTATTTTTTGTCTGAAATTGTTGCGTGTTCGGAAAATAAATACGACGTTGTGTTGTGTCAATCATGTTTACACACCAACTCCAAAACTTTAATCATCGTCATCCGTCAATTTTTTTGCGTCAAAAGCCTTTGGAGAGTTGTTTGACCAATTGTAAGGTGCATGCAAACGTCATCATTCAAATTGGCATCTGATAAGCTGATTCACGTTAGTAGCTGCAACAAAAGTTTAGAATACAGAGATGAATTTAAAGAGACTGTGACACGTGATTACTCAACAGCTTGGAACCGGGGATGGTACTGAGCCAAAGTGGTAGACTGACCAACCAATTAACTTGTCTAGAGCCCCACAACTAGCATAGCTATTTACACTGTTGCAGACAGCATTGCACATCACTCCCCTCTCCCTCCATGGATACGATCTATGGACACTGAAATGAATGGACTAAACGCAACACATAGACTTCAACAAGTTTCACCTAGATTGTCTAGTTTTTCACCAAGTATAAGCTCCTGCCATTAAATGAATTTAATAAATGCCGTAATGTCATAAAAATCCTACCCAGAGGCTTTAACTTGCTGCTGGTTTTGATGAATTCCTTTGATGACAGATCAATATGATTCATATGAACGGCTTGACACGTTTCAACTGAACAGGGTGCAACTCTACACATAAACAAAATTGGCCGGACTGCCTAGCCAGCAAATATGTGCCTATCAGAGCTGTCAGCTTGTATTATCTCAGCACTTTTTGATGTCAAACCACTCATTATTTGTTGCTCAAGGGTCACTGCGTTCTGATGACAAGGTCAATATCCTGAACCTGAGGAGAGGATTGAGACAGGAGCTGGTTTATGTCTCAGCAAGGGTGACTGTGTGTGTTTCCATTCATTACTCTCCAAGACATGAGCACTACAAGTTGATCATACTGATAGGAAGTCAAATATCCTGAAGATGTAGGACAGGAAGGAAGAGAGACCATATTTGACTGTAAAGCTGTATTAACTATGTTTTTTATCTTCACATAGAGTAGTTTATATGAAAAGGTGTAGAACTTGCAAGTATATAACAGTGTTAGAGATCTATCTGGGAAAAGACCCTTATTGATTTCAGACTCATCATTTTATACTGACACAAAATATTCTGCATCTAGTTAATTTCATGTGTTTGATTGTTCGTATCAATTTTACAGCATTAAGGGGAGAAATATGGAAAGATTGCTGGAGGGAACTTTAACTGATCATTTCTTGTCAGTAAGTGATTTGAATATCCTCCACTGCGTCAGTGCTCCTTGTCATAGACTCTGTGTGGAACAGCATTCTTCCAAAAGATAATGAGGATGCTGGTGGAGAGCACTGTTTACCATGTCGCCCCAAAATCTCCCATAGGTTTCCAATGGGGCAGATATCTGGTGACTTGCAATTATTGTGGTTTCCTTTACTTTGTCCAAATTAGTTTGAGTAGTTGTGTGCACTTCAACAAAACCTCAGTGGAATTGGTTCTGGCGGAAAAATAAATAAATCAATAACATTGCAATAAAAGGAGTGACTAGAATCACAACTTACTTTAATTTTATTAACTACATTTCAACCAATTACAGGTCTTCATCAGGCAAATACCTGTGGGAAGAAATTAGGGATATATATAGAAAAATGCTCTCCTAACGTGCTGCTTTCCCTATGTGGGCTGTGTAGACATGGCATAAGAGGAAAATACTGTATAAATGTAATATGGATTAGAGAATGACTGAGAAAACCAACATGCCACGTCTACTCTACATTTGTCTGTTGTTAAAGCTAGAGTAAGGAACTTTTACATTTAAACGCACGTCCGTTACATTCAAGCCCTTGCTAAACAAGTTCACACAATGCTGTTTAAACCTCATTACAGCCAGGGAAAGCTCCCTGTATTTCTCAGTATACCAGAGTTGTGTTGTCTGGTGTTGGTGGTGACATTAGGATGCAGATACAGCTGTAATTTATTAACTCCACACCAACTGATGGCCAAATGAAGCATCATGAAACTTCGTGAACCATTTGTGATTTATTTTCTAAGACCCCTAGATGACACTCTTGGTTTAAAGAAAAAGGCTCAAGGAATGGCAATTCAGTGTGCTTTCAAATCTGTTGAACAGTAAGCGCCATCTAGTGGGCTCAGAAAATAAAGACAATTAGGCTTCATGAGGCATTCATTTGGACATCACTACTGTCAACCAACCTTGCTCACTCACTTACAGCTTTTCAATGCATAACTGCTTATTCTGGCTCTCTGATCGGTTACATGGTGTGTCAGTCTACCTGTATTACCCAATAACTTGACAGGCAGGAAGAGGGGAGAGACTACAGCGATGCGGCATTAGTATGAATCCCACTGCTTTGCTTAAGCACGTCGAAAGTGTTTACTCTCACTGCCAGAGGGGGGAGACAAAAGTTCCCCAGTCCAGCTTTAATTAGTGTGAACTCACCTCTGTGCAATGTCAATTATGTGCAAGTTGGATTCCTGTGGTGGTCATCATGATGCAAAACATCTCTTTTCATGCTCTAGGGATTAGGTAAGAAGCTGAAAAAATGTGATTCTATGATATATTAAATGCTTTCTCACGCTGCTGGTATGACATGCTGGATAAGATACACTGTTGTACTGGTTGTAACTTTCACTACACAGCAGGAGTTGGTTGGGCTTGATGTGCAGAGACAGCTTGTATCAAACCCTAAGTCTGTCTTGTCCCAAAATGGTATGAGACTGTAATCCATGGAAGACAATAGGATAGAGGAGGGGACTAACCCCTTATTTCCACCAACTGCGGAACGTCTGCGGATCGGCTCCGCTCTGTGTTGGCTCCGTGCTCCGCCGTCCTTCAATACCCACCAGGTCCAGATTTGTTGAGGAACAGCTGTGGCCATGACTGTGACACGTATGTTAACAGGATGTAGTTTCTATAAACAGAACCACAAAACCAACAACAGTTGACTTCTGGCCTGTCTCCGCCCATTATGACGTTTTGAAGGTGTAGTGCAGGGAAATATGATCCGCCGTGAGCACGGCGTATTTTATTTTGAAAATTAACCAGATGTTTTATTGTTTCTTTGCTTGACTTCCTGTCCCGCACTATCTGCCGTATGCTGAATGGCTGCGGAGCTTTCCGGCATCCGGCAAAAATAGAAGCTCTGTGTATCTGCTCCGGAGGGCTGCGGACCGCCATTGCGCACTCAGTGAAAATACATACATTGACTTTAATGGAAACCTAATGACTCCGCCGCTGTTCCGGAGCGGATCCGCAGCCGTTCCGCAGTTGGTGGAAATTGAGGGTAACAAACCAACTCCAAAACACACCAGAAACCAGAAATAGTGAAAGGTTGGGCTAGGGCAGGGGTCTTCAACCTGCGGCTCCGAAGCCCAATGCAGCTCATTTGCCCCTCTACAGTGGCTCCCTTTGGCTTTCACAAAAAATTATATGTATTATGGTTACTTTTTTAAGATTTTAGTTTTCATTTATCATTGTTGTAGGCCAAAATCTTTGTTACATTCTCCATTTAGTTTACATAACATTTCAGTCAACTAAAAAGTGCATCACAACCTATTTTTCTAATTTCGGTCGTGCTTAACATTTCTGTGTTTTGCTGAATGACAATAAAAGGAGTCTTGAATCTTGAAATTTTGTCGAACCTCAATAGTGGTCTTAGGCTAGCTAGCTATGGATTACAAATCCCCAAAAAAGTAATGTTGAAAGACATTTCCATAACAAGCTTACTGCATTTGCTAAAAAGTATCTGGCTGGGGATGAGAAAAAGCAACCCCAATCAGTAAAAAACCTATATGCCTCAGAAACATTGATGAAAACCAAAAAATCCCAATGTCTCAGAAAGAAACACTCTTCAGCTTTCCAAGCTAAAGAGAATATGAGGACATACAGAGAAAACCGTGAAGGAGATGGTGCGTGCACTGGTTTATTGGGGTATTAGGTTTACTCAGTAAACGTAATACAACTTTCTTGCCACATGGCAACACAGTAATACAACAGATACCTTATTTATTGATAATGATTGATTTCAATATCGATCGATCCAACACCAAAGATTCTTTTGTACCTTAAAATAATGTTTCCAAAATCATTTCAGTGGTTCATCAACTCGTTCAAATGAGACATAAGAATAATAGTAATGATGACTTACCAGCAATTGGGAAGAAACAGAATGACCTTCTGACTTCACCCATTACAACATCAGAAATAGAGAAAGCAGTAACTAGATTAAAAGCAAACAAATCTCCGGGTAGTGACGGCCTACCACCTGAATGGTACAAAACATTCAGGGAACAACTTATGCAAGTACTTGAGTCATCTTTTAATTATACACTTGATCATAGCAAACTCCCACCATCCTGGAAGGAAGCAGTAATAACAGTGATTCCTAAGGGGAACAACAAGGAGACCTGCTCAGGTTACAGACCAATAGCTATACTCAATGCAGATTATAAATTATACACCTCAATTATTAGCAAGAGATTTGAGAAATTTATGAGTGACATCATAGATGAGGACCAAACAGGCTTTATTAAGGGGCGCCAAACCCATGATAATATAAGATGCTGAAAAGGCATTTTATTGCGTTAATTGGGCATTTCTTTACCAGACACTTAAGAAATTTGGATTGAATAAGAAGGCTGTTCAATGCATTAAGAGACTATCAAAAGTCGACTGCAAGGATAAAAATGAATGGTAGTCTAACTGAGGGTATACAGTTAGAAAGATCTACCAGACAGGGTTGCTGCTTTCACCGACATTGTTCGCAATTTTTATAGAACCCCTGGCGCAAACAATTAGGCAGAATACAGATCTGAAAGGGATAAGGGTTGGGAATGAAGATCACATCATTGGCCTTTTTGCTGATGATGTGATCTGCTATTTAGAAGACCCAGACACATGCCGTCCCATATTAATTAATCAATTTGAGTCGTTTGGTTTCTATTCAGGCTATAAGTTAAACGTAGCTAAAACACAGATCTTAAGATTGAACAATCTATCTACCATCCGAAAATAACAAAAAAAAAAATCTCAACAATACCTTGGGGTTACTTTAACAAGAGGAATGGAGGAACTATATGAAGCCAACTATGTTAAAATGGATACATCCATCAGAAATTATGTAGAGAGGTGGAATGTCCTTTTCTTTGCACTTTAGTTCCTGAATAGAGACTATAAAAATGAATATCCTTCCTCGACTCCTCTACCTGTTTCTGTCACTGCCCGTTGAGATGCCTGATAAACAATTTAGAGCATGGGATAAAGTTATCTCAAGGTTTATATGGAGTGGTCAAAGGCCAAGAATCAAGTATGAAACTTTACAGCTTGGAAAACATAAAGGAGGTATGGCACTGCCAAGTCTTAAGGAATATTTTTATGCAGCCCAAATTAGACCTGTAGTCTGCTGGTGTGCTAAGGATTACGAGACGAAATGGAAAAACCTAGAACAGTATGTACAAGGCAGGGAAATTCAAAGTCTTATTGGGGATGAAGGGGAAGCTAAGGATTTATTTAAACAGACAGATGCTATCACCCAGTTTTCACTAAAATTGTGGTACAGCATAGTACGAAAATATAAATAGAGGCAGATCTCCCATTACTTAGATGGATAGCTTTTGACAGACACTTCACCCCAAATACTCTTGACCAGAGATTCCAACAATGGATAACAGCACTGTGTACAGTACAGCCTGGTCTCACTGAATTCCGTAAAATGGGCACGGACTGGTAACAGCTCATTCCGTGGTGGTGGTACGGAATGTGTGAAAATTCCGTGTGGCCACCACGGAAAACAATGCCAATGTAAAGTCAATGAGAAGATGACGTGGCACGGTAGTGAGTAGTATGTAAGGCCGGAATTCCTCATAAGGAGGTTGGTTGGGGTGGTGGTGGATGGGTAAAACACAGGACTTTCACTCAGGAGAGCGGAGTTCGCGTCCCGCATGTGGCGTTTGTCGGTTGTATATTTATTTTTGTCACGTAAGCCCGTATTTCGTTTTCGGCGATCCGTGTTCATTACACGTAATTCTTCCGTGGGCCCATCACGGAATTTGGCGATCCGTTGGCAATCCGTGTTTATTTAACGGAATTATTCCGTGACAGTTTAACGGATTTTGTTGCAATTCCGTTAAACTGCCACGGATTTTGAGTTAAGGGTCCGTGCCCATTTTACGGAATTCTGTGAGATCAGGTTGGTACAGTAACAAAGGATGGGAATTTCATGAGTTTTCAAGAGATGAAACAAAACTTTACATTGTGCAAACAGGATCATTTCAAATACTTGCAATTAAGGGATTTTTATGTGAAGGAAGTAAAACCTAAAGTAAACTTGGAAAAAAATGGTATAATTAGAACTAATAATAGGAATATACAAGTTAAGGAAGTACAGAGTAATGCACATGATATCTACATTATACCAGCAACTGATAGAGAGGAAAGGAAATACAACATCATATGTTAAGCAAAAGTGGGAAAAAGAGCTAGGTATGAATATTTCTGGGGAGGACTGGTTGCATATATGGAATACACAACAATCTACCACATCGTCGCATATATAGAGGGAATTCTGTTGGAAAAATGTTATAAGATTTTTCATTACTCCTAAAATTACAGACTGATCTCATGAATTGGCGTATGTATGACACGCCAATTTTTATTCCGTTTTTGCGTGTTATCAAGACGCATAACAGCAATTTTGCGTGTATATCAACGCAAATCGGGCGCCATTGACCTACATTGCGAGTCAATTTCCGCCGTAGCGAGTAGTATAAAGGAACGGGGGATTGAGTAAGGAGGTAGCTTGGGGTGGCGGATGGGAAAACACAGGACTTTCACCTGGTAGAGCCAGGTTCGCGTCCCGCGTGTGGCGATTTTTCAGCCGTTTTTTTTGTTTTGTTTTTTAATAAGCCTTACCCAATGTTTCTTTCCTAAACCCAACCATTTTTTGTTTTCCTAAGCGGGTTTTTGTCGTTATTTTCCATTATTTTGTCACTTTCCCATGACTTTGTCACTTTCCCTGTGTTCTTTTCCTAAACCCAACCATATTTTTTTTTTTTTAACAGGCGTGTGACGTTGTTCTCGCGATAGTACGTCGCGTTCTCGCGATAACACGCAACGGCGAGGCCACGTGGTGGGTATGTTAACATCAGCTGTATACAGCGTAGGCATACATACATGTGGATAGCTGAAAATGCGTACAATAACACGCCATTTGGCTTTATGAAAGTGGTGTGTATATTTACGCAAAGTCATGATGCCATGTTGCAAATTTCTGTCAGTGCCCCAACCATGTTGGAGACAGTGCGGAGCGGTAAATGTAAACCATTTGCATGTCTTTTGGCTCTGCCCTGTCATTAATCAGTTTTGGGAGGATGTTCACTTTTTTATTGTTAAAATCCTGGGTTATGATATACCTATGTATATCATAACCTATGTACAGTGCTGTATTTTGGTAATATGGAAGGAAACATTGTGTCAAGAGAAGACCGTTACCTGTTTAAAATTCTGTTAGCAACTTGTAAAAAAGCCATTACAAAAAGATGGTACAAACTGGACCCACCAACACGAGATGAATGGCTGAAACTAGTGACTGAAATAAATGTAATGGAATGGTTGACTCATAAGTTCAAGAGGATCAATGTGCAAATAAATGGGGAAAATGGACTGTATTTACATGAGGTGAAGATGAGGTCTAAAGTACTAATGGTACAAATGGTAATGTAAAGGCAATCCAGATTGTTCATGGGTTTTTGTATCTTTGTTTGTTTGTTTGTTTTATTATTTATGCCTTTTGTATGTATGTGATAAAACTATAAAAAATAAATTATAAAAAAAAAAACAATAATGGTAATGGTAACAGTAATGGACAATTCCGCCTCCAACTTGTAGGGGGACCAAAGAGGAAAGTGTTTTGGTGCCTACTATTAAGATGCTGGTTGACAAGTATTTAATGCTAATGCTTGACGTTAGCTAATTCTTGGTGGGTAACATCAGATTATGACATCGTTAAACACAGTCAGTTATTTTTAGTATGATTGTTTTGACCACGGTTAACAACTCTGGGCTAACCCACGACTTCATCAGTAACGTTAACTGTATAGATAGTCGACTCAGAGCTGCCAACTCTCACGCATTGGCCGTGAGACACACGCATTTGATTGGTTTCACACGCCACACCCCCGATTTCTCACGCTGAAATGTCAACCCGGTCGCAAAATTACGAATCCCACTATAGCCACGCCAAGACCCGCCCTACAAAGCAGCTCGATTGGTTGGGGTTAAGCATTTCACCTCGAGTGGTTAAGGTTAGGATAGCTGATTGGTCAGGGGATAGGACGCCTGGCCAATAGTAGTGTGTGAATGCTATTGAAGGGCGGGTCTTGGCATGGCCATAGTGGGAAAACATTTTTGCAACCCAGTCGGTCAAATGCCCAAAATATGAGTTTATCTATAGATCTACCTATTGAGCCGCTCGTGATCGACTAGTTATGCTTTCAGAGACGGTGAGGGGGTTCAAGAGCGCTCCCTGTCTGTGGAATTTTTTAAATGTCGCAAATGTGAGAACATTTCTTCACGAGCTATCCCAGGCGCATTCCCCCGGCTTCAGGTATGCTTTGAGTAGGCTACTACAGACCCGTCCGTCGCTTTGTGTCCACTCTCTCTGTAAAAATAGAGGTGAGCAGCGCGGCTGGTAAGTGTAGCAACTTCAGTTAATTTTAGTGGACTCGCTCTGCTGTGGGCAGTGACGCGTTGCATCCGTGCTCTACCTCTGATGAAGAGCAGCGTACAGCCACCTCTAAACTTTGTCAGAGACCAGAGACCCAAATGGGCCTCTGTGTCTGTCAGACGGTCTGAATGAGATACTACCATATCAGCGGAGCAATAACACGCACAGCAGACTATATTACAACTCTCCAAATCTCGGAGAACACAGATGGGAGGAGTTATATTTTGAATGTGCACAAAGTTGTAAAGATGAGCAGAAATCTGATGTAACACATCTGAGCTATTGAATTCCAGGGATTTATAAATTAATTAAAATGAATTTATGTATGATTTACATGAATAAGTGCCACATGCACATTTAAAGAGAAACTTCGGGTAACTTTTGTGCATCTCTAACCTCTGTGCATCTCTAAATGTAACTGTAAATAATTCATTAAATGTTTCATAAAATGGACGCATGGGCACAGAGGACGAGGGCCAAACATTACTGGGCCTTGGCACAAAAAAAGTTTGAGAAAGGCTGTGCTATAACACATGCACAAAATGAGCCATGCTGTGTCTTTTGTCTTGCTGTTGGTATTTTTCAGTCTATTTTCTGCTGGACCTTGTGGTGGGGAAAGGCCTTGATTGAAGAATACATTTCTCTCACTGCCTAATCTAATGAGATTTGGTCTTTGGCCACCGGTCCCCCTGGTGTCCAAAAAAATGTTTTTTTCTATTTATTTAGTTTTAAAGGATTAGAATGTATGTAAATCAGTGGTTCTCATTCTTTAGAATTTCTGTGGTCTTAGTAGATGTTAATTTAACTTTGGGTCCCTGGTGCCTACACTGAGAACCACTAGTGTGTGTGTGTGTGTGTGTGTGTGTGTGTGTGTGTGTGTGTGTGTGTGTGTGTGGTAGTAGTAGTAAAGAGAGCGAATGGGAGAAAGAAGTTTGTGTGAGGTGGACCTGGTCACCCATGGCTGAGAAGACCCAAATCTTCTCAGCTGTTGCTACTGTCATATGCAGCACTGTCTCTTCATGTGGCACATTATGTTTGGCACATTGTCTGGGTCACTTCTTATATCATAACAAGGTAATACAATGTGTAATCACGTGATGACTGATTAACAGTGATGTAAAAGCTAAATGCCCTAATACCTGTTGATACTACAACAATGCAAAGTTTGCACATATCATGTAAGACTCGATTTCTCCATTTCTTTGCACAAAACTCTCCAGAAAGTGCCATTTAATGGTTTATTTAAAAACAAAATCTCCCGGGGGGGGGGGGCATACCACCGGACCCCCGTAGGGAGAACCCCCCCATAACAAATCACAATTTAAACCCTGACAGTAATGATGCTGAATGAGCCAAACAAATTTGCTTTGTACGCAGCAAAATTTGGGTTCGCCCCACCAAATCTCACTCCAAGGTTTTTGGAAAAGTTGGCAGCTAACCTAATGGTAATTTAGCCAGCTCGCACACCCCTGTCTGTCAGCCTCACTCTTCCGGGCGCTGCAAGGCTTCAGTCTGGATGAGAGCTGACAACAGCCCCGGCCCGGGGACACATCCACAGTCAGCCCCCAGTCAGCTAGCAGCCAGCCACATTCATTACAGCAATACAAACCCGTACAGCACTTAACTCCGGTGCTAAGGACACTAACGGCAATTTACTGAACCGTCGGAAAACAGACTCAGGCAGCCGAGTCAGAACAGCGGCCATTTGTAACGTTACACCTCCTTTGGAATGGGTGTATCGCGATTCTGCCTTCTCACTCCGCGACACATGTTCGTGGATCTGAGTGTTGCGATTTCGGTTTCATATCGCATATCGTTACAGCCCTACCCCCTAAGTCCACAGGAGTTTAAAATTCCAACAAAAGAAAGTGGAAGGGAACGGACATTGGCGAAAATACATGCATCCGGCGGAATTTCCTGCGGCACCAGAGCAATGGAATGTCAAGGATATAGACTAGGACCATGTATACAGGAGGAAAGACAGCCCTAATAGCGGAGTAGATGAGGAGGTACAGAATATCGCTCCTAGACCTGTGTGAAACCAGACAGCTTCATATTCTACTCAGGGCACCCAGAAGACTGCACCGCATACAGAGGAGTAGGGCTCATGGAAGAACCACAGATCAATATAATATATATGATTTGATACAGATTTGTACACTTTAAGGTTTCAGCTATACACAGATGGACACACAAAGAAGAGTAAGTGCATTTTTGTGTAAGTGCAGTTTTAAATATTCACTTTAATCAACAGAAGATGAGTTGGGATGATAAAGGAAGTGCCACATCAGCAGTTAGTGTTTTCACTCGGAAACATTAACAGTGGGTCACTGCTTACTGATGAAAAGCCAAACTGTTGGAGGTATTTGCAGTGTGTGTGTGTGTGTGTGTGTGTGTGTGTGTGTGTGTGTGTGTGTGTGTGTGTGTGTGTGTGTGTGATAGAGATGAAGACAGCAGATGCGTGTTTGTGTGCATAGTGCATAGCGTATATGCATTCATTCATCAATCACAGAGTGTAGAGGGGATGGGGTTATTAATTTATTTTGGTTTAGTATTCTTAGGACAGACAAGTTTTGAATTGGTTTCGTATATTGGATACTATACCCGATTTCCACTTCAGCATTGTGTTTGCATATTCCATTACAAATAAAGGAAATGCACAGTTTTTACAACTTTGGTATCATATAATGATATTCAACAAATACCATTTTATTGAAAGTAAAACACACACTGCTAATAAAGATATGTTAGTTTTCGTAATAGTGTATATGATACATCAGGGAGTGCCAGGGTATTTGAGCCCATACTTGTTCATGCATATGACTGTGAGTGTGTTCACGCTTCCATTGAGCGTGTGTTTGACTCTGAATTTGTGTGTATGTGTCACAGCGCCCTGGTTCTGCAGCGTCATCACTGCAGCCCTCCCTGCACAGCAAAGCTCGTTTATAAAAGAAACAACCAGCCCAGATTCACCACCTCTATGCGTGTGTGTGTGTGTGTTTGTCCATGCATGCGCTTGCGTGTCCAACCAGCCCATATTTACTGCAGAACCCCTCATTCATCATGAGAGATAGAGGGAAATCAGGAAAGGAAAAGAGAGAGAGTCAAACTGGGTTCTGCAGTCTCTCTCTGGTCTGAACAGGCAGAACATGCATTACATTAACTGTGCTATTTATTTGGTCATCTTCAGTGTCAAATGCAAAGCTAAAAATGTTTCTTTGCACTTGTGTAACAGTGGAGGCCGAGAGGACTTTTGATGCAGGAAATCAACCAGGAGAAACAAATACATTCACTAAAGGAGCATTCTCCTTTTTGACAAAAACATGTCACTTTTCCAAAAATGAGAACATTGAACTGGTTTAAAGAACAAATATGATACTTAAGGTTTAAATTATTTTTTTCAGTGTCAAAATAATCACCAGTAATGCTAAAGTATGTGCGCCATTTGCTAACAGCTAGCTATTTGGGAGCAGTCTATTTCAGGGAACAAAAGTGTTTATTCCAAAAGTTGAAAATGTTTGAGTTTGCTACGATGTAACAGCTCTGATCTGTGTGTGTGTGTGTGTGTGTGTGTGTGTGTGTGTGTGTTTGTGTGTGTGTGTGTGTGTTCTACTCCAAACCGCACTTGAAAACATTCTGGCGAGATTCAGCTTCCAAATCAAAACCCCACAAAATGATAAAAAAATTCAGATGGAGCTCTGTGAGAAGTTGATAAGGCAAAAGCTGCTAACATCAGGAAGACACCACAGTAACTGTATTAAGCACCGTGTTTTTTTTTTCAACTTCATTTGTTGACTCCATCCATTTATTTAATAAACCTTTGTCAGCAAAGTCTGTAGCATCAAAATGCACATTTCACTCCTGCACAGGACACTGCAATTTCATTTAAAACTACAGCCTTCTGTGAGTCCTTTGACACTACATCCATTAACACTCATTGACGTGATTAATACAATTAAGCCCACTTCATGTGGTCTTGACATCCTGCCTGTGAGATTTCTAAAGGAAGTATAAGGATCTGTGTGTTCTCATATTCTCTCCTTAATCAACACGTCAATATTGACTGGTTCTGTCCCTGCTTATTTCAAGAATGCAATAGATCTCTTTTAAAAAAAAACTCCCTGAACAGAGGTCTTCTGCTCACTTTTAAGGCAAATTGTAGGCTACAACTGTTCATTTGTGCAAATAATTAGCCTAATTTCTTGAGCAGTGGTCAGTAAATGTATATTTTCAGGCAACTCATGCATTCCATCGGCCAACGATCGTCTGCAACGTTTTCTCTCGCCGTTTCATTACATCGGCCGTGTTTTTTTACAAATGTGTTTTACACAATCATACTTCCAGACACTGCTGCTCACTCAGTGTAAAGTTTGCATTATGCGTATTCTCCATTTTATCATCAGTAAATCTGTGATCGACCTCGCGGACTGTTAAAGAAAGCCCTGAATGCGCATCTATCCGAATTACTTCATCCTGGTCGTACCTTCTCAGCCTGGCTTGGCCAGAGTGAAACGCACAAAGCAATTATCAGTTATCCTGGATTTATAAATTCTACTTTTGTGCAATACCATTCTGAAGTATTTTGGTTCAGTTTTGTTTAGTCATGTTACAGGTTATGCATGTTGCTTCAAGAGGGCAGCCATTTTGTCATTGAGTTTTTCTAATTTGCACTAATTCTTCCCAATTATATTATGTTAATATGAAATCATTATGATTATTTATAGTCCCAGTTCACTGAACAAAACATAAATTGTGTGCTAAGAATGCCAAATAAAATACACATTGAAGAGTAACATAAATGATCTTTATCAGGGTTTCCGCGGGGTCTTAAAAAGTCTTAAATTTGCTTAAGTATTGTGTTCTAGGTCTAGTTCTAAATAATTTCGACAGTCCAAATATAATTCACTGTATATGTACAGATTATTATTATTCTGTGTTACTTTTGTGACTGCATTTCGTTGTACTTCGTGATATAGGTCTTAAAGCTTTAGTGCGCAGCTTTTTGATATTAATGAACATTCAAGCCATTGCCAAATGAGTTGCTATAAAGCTAATTAGGACCCCACACAACTCTCTCTGTATTTCTCAGTATGGCTATGTTCAGAAGATTGTGTTGACCGGTGACTTTCCTGCGCAGAAACTTGAGTGAAGATAATTACCTCTTCTGAAGAGTACATCATGTTCTTTTAATCCTCCGTGTCCTTCTTGGCTAATAGCAATTGCGTGGAGGAAGGGTGGGGGCGCGTGAGCGATCATGGAAGGCTTGACAGTTTTGTTGTCATTACTTAGAGTTCCTCATGGGGGAGACAGAAACTACGCACTATAGCTTTACATTTCATTCACAAAGGTCTTAAAAGTCTCATGGCATGAAAATTTCACTTTATGAGGTTTTTGAACATTAATGTGAGTTCCTCTCACCTGCCTATGGTCCCCCAGTGGCTAGAAATGGTGATAGATGTAAACCTAGCTCCCAAGCTCTGGGTATCCTGCTCTGCCTTTGAGAAAATGAAAGCTCAGATGGGCCGATCTGGAATCTCCTCCTTATGATGTCAAAAGCAGAAAGATTACCTCCCCTTTCTCTGCTTTGCCCGCCCAGAGAATTTGGCCCACCCATGAGAATTAGAGAGACATGGCTTGAAAACATAGACAGAATATAAGAATGGACCAACAGATCCCGTTGCTCTGGACGGAGACCAGTGAAGGATATTAGAAGCACTCTTCCGGTGAGCGCTGAGCGTCACTGTGCAGCCTCCAACTGAGAGAGATGACATAGATGTGACGTGAGCAATCTGAAAGTTGTAAGTCTTCTGGTAGCTGTGCCAACAGGAATCTCAATCATTCCGAATCTTGCAGAGACGGAGAGCGTATGTATATGTAAGGAGATAACATAGGCACAGGCTAATTATTGCTAACTAAAATGATAGTTAACATTAGTAATTAAACTTAAACAGCTCATGTAAGTCGAAACTGCCTGCGAGCTTCTCCTGTACTATACGGTAATTCCTCTACTGTGCGACAGTAAGTCACGTGGTTATGACACAATCGTTTTGACACAGCCTATTTTTACAAAAACGTCTGCTATGGAGTCATAACGTGAGTTACAAAGTAATGGAGCCTTTTATATATTGTCGTGTTTCTTTAGAAATAAACAATGGACAAATAGAGTCTTTAAACGCTTCAGATGTAAAGTTATTCGCTGTCAAATTAACATCAAAATGAATGGCAGTCAATGGAATGCTAACGGGAGGTGATATTTTTGTAGCATCAAAATGGTGCCATAGTAGGATCCAATTCTGAAGCGAAGCTTACCCCCTTGCTTCAAGGCCACACCCCCCACCCTCCACCTTGCCCCCCCCCTCTCTCCTCCTCAATAGCATTTAAAGCTACAGACACAGAAATGGCACATACTAAGCTCATTGTGGGACTGGCTCCAGTGGCTGTAATTCTGCACCAAGGCTACATTTCGGGAAAGCGACTTCAGATACAGTATTAGGGGACCACTAAGGCCTATATAAAAGCATCCAAAAATATGTCATAGGACCTTTAAAAAGTCTTACATTTGACTTGGTGAAACCTGTAGAAACCCTGGTTATTGTTATAAAACATATATATAAAAAAAGACATAAATCAACTAAAATAATTAACAAGGTCTCTCACCAGCCATTGTTGCCAATTATAGAAACATGTGTATAGGACTTTATATATTTCTATTACCACCGACTTCACTGAAAACACATTTGCAACTTTACCAGCCTTTTCTTTTCTTTTTAAAGATTATTTTTTGGGCATTTGTAGGCCTTTATTTGGATAGGACAGCTTGAAAGGGGACAGAGCGGGGGAATAACCTGCAGCAAAGTGCCGCAGGTCGAAGTCGAACCTGCAGCCACTGCGTCGAGGAGTAAACCTCTACATATGGGCACCCGCTCTACCAGGTGAGCTAACTAGGGCCCCTTTACCAGACTTTTCTAATGTTTAATTTTCTAGACTGCTGGGTGAACAGAAAAGGCACCAGGATTAATAAATCCTGGCTGTTAGCCTGGACTGGAGCAGGCTAGCTGCACGGAATAAATCTCCATGGTAATTTATGTGCCTCTGCTTTCGTGAAACCAAGTCAAGGCTCAATTCATCTAGGAAATCTGGGAAATCCCAGCTTAATTAGTTATTTAGGTTTCGTGAAATAGCCCTCTGGTAGCCAAAAGATGAAGGTGCATACCATTTAACCACAACGTCCACTTTCTGATTCCAGCCTAGGGCCTTTGGTTGCGTGCCATACTCCTCTCTTTCACTTCATTTTCTGTCTGCCTCTATACTGTCAGTTTTCCAACGAAGGCTATTGCCGTGATAAAAATAATGAAGTGTTTTAGATCTAATCATGTGCCAATGTGTCCAAGTGGCCAACCACAAAAAAACATCTTGGAACAAAAAAGTTCTCTGAGGCACAAAAATCTATATCTACAAAGACTTCCATTATCAGGTCAAAGTCAGTTATTACTCTTTGCCCTAAGACAAGGATTGAAAAGTTGTAAAACGTTCTCAGAGTTTAGCAAAGCTATTCTAGTGAAGGTTAGGTTTTGTACAAGATATGCATAAATAAGCCTTGGGCGTCAGCCTATTCCTTCTTGAGTTGTTGATTGTGTGAGTTATATTGTGTGAAATGCATTAATGTAAACGTGTACAATAATGTTTTCAAACAAGCAAATTGTCATGCATTGTTCATTATAATGTAAACCGAAATAAACCATTCATTCATAGGCAATTCCAACTACTCACCGCAGAATTTGCAACCATAATCTCTCCCTAACCTTAACTATTCCTCACTGTTGGTAGGAGATGGAATAAGAACCACACACATTACTTCTGCCTTTGCTTCTTAGGCTATGTTTACACGGAAACGATCTGAAGAGAAAACGCAAAAGTGGCGTTGCGTTATCACTTTTTATTCTGCGTTTAGACGAGTGTTATGGAGGGGAAATCTGCGTGCATATGGTGACGCAAAAGTGTGTGAAATTCGATGTAGTATGCACTCCAGGTGACTAGGTGGCACTGCCACACAACACCACCAAGGCACCCACCTGCGTAGAACATTCATTCTACTTCTCTCCTGCTTGAGAGCGAGAGGCAGCGGGCAGAGGAGGCTGAAGCAGACCCTCCTCTGCCCGCTGACCGCGGCCACTCGCTCTCTCTCTCTCTCTCTCTTCATCCGTAACGTTGTCGCCTGCTCTGGCTCAAATGAATAGCCTACATATCGCCATCGAACTATAACAACCTTATCCAGATTGTTGAAATCATTTAAATATTGAGCCATTACATTGAAATTCTAACAGGAGCCTATAATTTCTGTATCCTACTCCGTAACAACAGACGCCTTTTTCTCGTCTCTCTCCACACCGCTGTCTTCAGACTTTTGCGTTTTTACCCTTTAGACGGTAACGCGACGGTGGAGCGTTTTTAAGATTTCCACTCTGGAGGGTGGTTTCACTTTTTTGCGTTTTCGAGCCCCCAAAACGCCGTCACCGTATAAACGAAAGGCACATCCGATAAAATATTTTTTCGTTTTCACCCGAGAGCGTCATCGTGTAAACAGGGCCTTAGAAGGACCAGTCATTATTCACACAATTGCAAAAGGTCACGTGTCATTGAAACATAGGTTGTTCATAGAACTAACAACCAATGCTGCCGTTTTTCTAGTGAGGACATTTCAGGCAGCATATCGGGCAACAGGGAGTACTAAAGCTGCAGTGGGTAGAAAGCAAAAAAAAGCAGGATTTGAGGTAAAGTGGGACCTCTTCCTGCAGCTCTGCCTTTCCTCGCTCTTCAGGGATGGGTAAGACAATCATGTATGCCTCTTAAAAAGCAATATAACTGCAGATAAGACTATACAAGTTCAGCAAACCAGTGAAATATTAGACAGACATATTCCATAAAATGAATCTATAAGCTGTGAGACAGAAGCTGCAGCATCAGTTATGAGGCTGTGTGCTATGAAGCCCCGCATAGCCTTATGGATTTACATTCACAATATCAACAACACCTGCAAGAAGCGCCCTAATTCCCTGCAGCTAAGTGTGTGTATTTTTATACACTTTTACACGTATACACACATATTCCCTCTCAGACACCCTTTTCTTTCTTTCCTTTTATTACACACATGGGCACAAACACTTTTAAACACCCCCCTCAGGACAGCAGCGCGCGTGTGTGTGAGAGACAGAGCGGATGTATTGCAGTTCGCTGCATTATTGATTGGCCGATTCCCCAGGGCCTGTGATACAGACTGGCCATGTTGATTTTCCACTTCTCACGTGTGTGTGCGTGCACGCACGCACGCACACACACACACACACACACACACACACACATGCACACAGACACATACACGCTATCGCCTGGAGTCACGCACAGTGAGGTTCAAGTTCACAGGAAGTTTTTGGTGTGTGTGTGTAGGTTGAAAGATATAGATATAGAGACAAAGAGAACATTTTCAATTCCCCCCAAGCCCACACACACACACACACACACACACACACACTGGAGCAATTATTTATAGTCCAACCTATCAATGTGTAGTTTAAGCATTGGTACTTTTTCCTGCTTTCTGCAGACTACAAGGGCACACAGGGTCACAAGCACGCTGCCACACACACCCACACACACACACACATCTGAAGCAATTAGTTATAGTACAACCTATTAATGTGTAGTTTAAGTGTTGGTTCTTTTTTCTGCTTTTTGCAGACTAGAAGCGCACACAGGGTCACAAGCCCACACACGCATGCACACACTCTCACTCACACACACACGCACAAACTCTCACTCACACAGTCACGCACAGTGAGGTTCAAGTTCACAGGAAGTTTTAGTGTGTGTAGGTTGAAAGATATAGATATAGAGACAAAGAGAACATTTTCAATTACCCCCAAGCCCACACACACACACACACACACACACACACACACACACACACACACACACACTGGAGCAATTATTTATAGTCCAACCTATCAATGTGTAGCTTAAGCATTGGTACTTTTTCCTGCTTTCTGCAGACTATAAGGGCATACAGGGTCACAAGCACGCTACCATACACACACACACACACACACACACACACACACACACACACACACACACACACATCTGAAGCAATTAGTTATAGTACAACCTATTAATGTGTAGTTTAAGTGTTGGTGCTTTTTTCTGCTTTTTGCAGACTAGAAACACACACAGGGTCACAAGCCCACACACACACACACACACACACACACACACACACACACACACACACACACACAGTTCTAGCTGACTGCAGTCCCATGGGCCCATATGGACTCTATAGGGGTGTCCAACATCCGTATCAAGTCACCGTGTCTGCTGCTCTCACCTTTAGGTCTCTGAAGTCATCCGGAGATATATTAAGTTATCGAGTTGCTGTTGGAGTCATGTAGAGTTCATCCAGGTCCCTTTCTATTATTCATTTGGCTCGCATCGAGCACTTCAGAGGGACATCATTTTCATGTTTGAATCGTATGAGGTTAAGTGGCGCTATATTAGGTTATATTGATTTGGCCGGAGTCATTTCAGGAAGATTGTATAACTTGATATGATGTCGGGGTATCTATGAAATTAAGAGAAGGCTTTCAGAGGGATACATTACGATCAGTTCACATGGATTTGCTGTTTGTCTGCATAAAGTTCAGAGCGACAGCCATCATACCTGAAAATGGATGGAGCACTGAACTATAAACCACAGCACACCAAATTTACAGTTATAACCGTTACGCTGGGTTTCCACAGGCACCTTTTTTCAACTGCAGCTCTGCTGTATCTGTGATGTGCAGCGGATTCCAAGTGAAATTGTGTCAGCACAACATGCCGACGGTTTACATGTTTTGCAGACAATTTGTTGTTGGTGTTAATACGTTTTTAGTCTGTCAATCTGGCCTACCACAAACCATTTGGTAAGTTTTCTACTTTAGTCACACACATTGCTGCATAAGAAGCTGGGTTTAGTTAATTTCAAATAATGTTATGTATTGCTAGCAATCAGCTAGTTGTAATTGCTAGAATGCTAATGTTTCTACAATGCTACTACTACTAGAACAAATATATATAAAAAAAATCACCAAGTATACCAACTGCCTTGGCAACCTTCTGCCAAGCTAGCTGTTAACATCTGTGTAGTCATACAGAGACGTATCATTAAGTAAGCTATAGGAAAATCACTATCTTTTCATTTGCTCGTAATTTTAAATATAGCATGTGTGCGGTGAACTTTCACAGCAGTCAGCAAAATTCGCTTATACCCCTGTTCTCATAGGGAATGAACTGAATCACTCCGCTCTACCGTTTTTTTCAGCTGCCTGTGGAAACCCAGCGTTAAAGGTTCAGTTGTTAACTTTTATAAAAAAAATTACTTTTTATCATATTTGCTAAAACTGTCACTATATCCTTGTAGTACTACATGACACAAGGCAAGGCAATTTTATTTGTATAGCACAGTTTAGCAGCAATGCAATTCAAAGTGCTTTACACAACACATAATAACACAGTTAAAAAGTCATACAAATTGGTAAAAAATATAACAGTTTATACGAGAAAAAAAATGAATTAAGTTTTCTTAATTCATTTTTTTTAAAGGCAGTGTTAAAAAGAAAGGTCTTCAGCCTTGATTTAAAAGAGTTGAGATTAGGTGCCGACCTACAGTTTAGCGGTAGTTTGTTCCAGATGTACGGACCATAGAAGCTGAACAGCTTCCCCCTTTTTTGTTCCGACTTTTGTCCCTGATGATCTCAAAGATCTCAGCGGCTCATAGTGTGGTAGCAGATTCAAAAGGTAAATTGGTCCTAAACCGTTTAGTGACTTATAAACTAACATGAGTATTTTGAAATCTTTTCTTTGGTGCACAGGAAGCCAGTGTAAGGACTTCAGAACTGGAGTGATGTGATCTATTTTCTTGGTGTTGGTAAGGACTCGTGCAGCAGCGTTCTGAATCAGCTGCAGCTGTTTAATAGACTTTTTAGGAATACCTGTAAAGACAACGTTGCAGTAGTCAAGTCTACTGAAGATAAAAGCATGGATAAGTTTTTCAAAATCCTGTTGGCACATAAGTCCTTTTACCCTTGCTATATTTTTTAGATGACTGTTAAAATTCAGGTCAGAGTCTATAATTATGGCAAGATTTCTTGTTTTGTCTGTTGTTTTTAACATTGTTGATTGAAGATGAGCGTTGACTTTCAATCGTTCATTTTTTGGTCCAAAAATGATCACCCACCGTTTTATCTTCGTTTAATTTTAGGAAATTCTGGCTCATCCATTTTTTGGTTTGTTCAATGCACCTGGCCAGGTGTTGTATTGGACTGTAGTCTCCGGGTGACAAAGTTATATAAATCTGTATGTCGTCCGCATAACTGTGATAGTTTATGTTGTTATTTTCCATGATTTTAGCTAGGGGCAGCATGTATATATTAAACAGTAGAGGCCCCTGGATGAAGCCTTGGGGAACTCCACATGTCAAACTTGTATGCTCAGATGCATAGTTACCTATTGACACGTAGTAATTTCTATTCTTTAAATAGGATTCAAACCACTTTAGTACTGTTCCAGAAAGGCCTACCCAGTTTTCCAGTCTGTTTAATAATGTCGTGGTCAACCGTGTCAAATGCAGCGCTGAGATCTAGTAATACTAAGACTGTAGTTCTGCCACAATCTGTGCTTAAGTGGATGTCATTAAAGATTTTCAGAAGAGCTGTCTCAGTGCTGTGATGTGGTCGAAAATCCGACTGTAAGGGATCCAAAATATTGTTTTGGGACAAAAAAAGGTTTATTTGTTGAAAAAACGCTTTTTCAATAATTTTACTTAAAAATGGTAGGTTTGATATAGGTCTGTAGTTTTCCATTAGTGATGTACTGTATCTAGGTTATTCTTTTTCAAGAGTGGCTTGATTACTGCAGTTTTTAACACCTGGGGGAAGATACCTGCTTGAAGAGACATGTTTACAATGTGTAAAAGATCTGGGGCCAAACAATTAGAAAATTTTTTGAAAAAGCCAGTTGGTAAAATATCAAGGCAACAGGAAGAAGTTTTCAAATTTTGTATGATATCCGCCAGGTTACCTTGATGAATCGTTTGAAATTGTGTCATATGTGGACTAGTTTTGCTAAAACACTGAGACAGCACATATCCTCTACCTGATATGGATGTAAGTCTAATTATCTGAATTTTTTCACTAAAGAAGATGGCGAAGTTATTGCAGGCTTCAGTGGACAAAAGTTCAGATGCTACTGGTACTGGAGGGTTTGATAACCTATCGACAGTAGCAAATAGAGCACGTGAATTATTAGAGTTTTTAGCAATAATTTGAAATTCTTTTATTAGGATAACCCCTTGAGATGTACCATCTCGTTTTCGAGGGGGTCCTGAACAAAATACAACACAAAACATTACAGACATACAAACATAAAACAAAACACTAAAAAAAAAAAAAAAACACACACAGAGCCTACAATTACAACATAATAAATAACAGGGAATAATGATACATCAACATATAACCAAACGTTATAATTTCAGAGAAGAACGACTGCCTTGCATTCCCCAGTACCACATTATAAATACAAACCCTCTCTTTATAGATTTCATAATGGACCTGGAGGTTCACCACCTGCGTTCAGCTTTTTTCGAAACAACTTTGGAAATGTTCAAACCTTTAGAGATAATTAAGTCCAAGATGTGACCTTTGTTGTGTGTGGCTGTAGTCACATGTTGAGTGAGTCCATAATAATCAAAGATACAATACAGTTCTCTATCCTCAGAGTTGTCGACATGAATGTTGAAATCACCCGTAACAATTATACAGTCAAAGTCAACACAGATCATAGACAGTAGTTCAGCAAAATCATCAAAAAAGGTTGCACAGTACTTAGGTGGTCTGTAGATATTTAGAAATATAGCTCTATTAGTGGACCTTAGCTGAAGAGCCACATACTCAAAGGAAGCGAATGTTCCAACAGATATTTGCATACATTGGAATGAGTTTTTAAACAAAATAGCAACCCCACCTCCTCTCTTATTAACTCTATTCTCATTCATAAAACTGAAGCCAGGGGGGGCTGACCCAATAAGGACAGCATCGCTATTATTCTGATCCAACCAAGTTTCAGTTAAAAATATAAAATCAAATTATGTTGAATAATAAAATCATTGATTAAAAAAGATTTTCCTGCTAAGGATCTAACGTTTAATAAAGCTATTGTTAGTGTGTTTAGACAACTATCTGCCTCGATTCTTGTAGCAGGCTGCAGCTGACGGGGAATGAGTGCTAAATTTACTATGTTAGCAGTTGAGTGAGTTTTATTGTGTTGCTGCTTCACCACTTTGTGTGTTCTGTTTCTAATAATAACTGGAATGATATAGCTGTTTGTGGACTAGTAGACTTTATTGTAGAGGAGGAGGAAGTTATGGAAGAGTGCATCTGGGAATTGTGTTTGATTGTGTCCACAGTGGACCATGATGCGCTCGATTGATGTTGGAAATGAGAGTATCAGGTCCACAATTTTAACATGGATGTCTGCAACATTAGCTCCGGGAAGGCAGTGTGTGATCGCATTAAAAAAATTGCATGCGTCGGGAGAATGAATCACCGA
Source organism: Perca schrenkii (assembly GCA_025617405.1). Taxonomy (NCBI): domain Eukaryota; kingdom Metazoa; phylum Chordata; class Actinopteri; order Perciformes; family Percidae; genus Perca; species Perca schrenkii. The sequence continues at coordinate 28,307,832 of CM046796.1, forward strand.
TAATTATTGTGTTTGGAGGGAAAAGTGGTCGGGGAGCGGAGGATTGTGAATGGCCGGTGACAGGAAGAGAGCAGTCAGTAACGGTTTCCGATGTACAAGGAAAGGAAGAATGCTTACTCTGTTGGAGTACGTTGGTGTTTGAGCGGTCCAGGCAGCGGCGGCCACCAGATTATCTGAACACCGCATCTCTTGGTAGCTTCCGACGAGAGGCAGCAGTCTTCTCCCGTGACGACAGCTGACCAGCCGGCTCTGGAGACAGTAACCCTAACCCCAGTCTGTGAAAAAAAATCATGTTCCTTTGCCACCTCCTAGTGCTCCCTAATGGCAAGTTTCCAGCACACTCGAAGGAAAACAACCAATCAGAGTCTCTAACGCAATGTCAGTGACTGCTTGTGACTGTCAAACCAGGCAACATTGATCAAATATGAATCAAGAAACTTTTTTGTGTACTGTTTGGCTGTAAAATGAGAAAGTTTGCTCGGGCCGGTGATTGGTTTTGGGTCTTTTGTTTTTAACATGGCCGCTGGGTCACAAACTTTCGTTGATGGGTGACACCCGTGGTATCTGGTGGTAACAGCTTGTGCGGTTTAAAGGGGAACTATTATATAGCATTTTCATATTTGTATTTTGTGCTTCTACTAGGACATGTTAAGATAAGATAAGATAAGATAATACTTTATTGTCTGTTACACAGGGTTCCAGAAAATTGTCTTTGACAAGGCTCCAGTTACAAAGAGACATTCATACATACATATAAAAACAAGACATGGGGGTGAATGAAGTTTCAGCTGACTGTAGTGTTCATTTTGTGCTATTCAATATGGCCAAATAAAGAGCTGTTTCACTCAACATCCCGACGAACAAAACGTGAAAGATGACATGCAGTAGAACGGTAAAAAAACACCGTAAAACACACAAACACTGAGCCGTGTCTGGAGTCGCTTACACAGAGGAGCGCCCCCACAGACATCCTTTAATGTTTAAAAACACTTAATTTTTTTCATACCGCCCATGGCTGCTGCACCTGTATTCACCCTCTGTATGAGATGCTCTGCTGGAGCGCTGTCTCTTTAAGCTCCCCTCCCAAAAAAGCCCAGTCTGCTCTGATTAGCCAGCGTGTTTCCTGGAAACTCCGCTGCACTCCAGTTTTGTTTCACTAGTATCAGCTGGAGCTACTGCACCGGAGTATATAGCAGCACTTTTTACTGTGAAAAATTAACCAATAAAGGCTTCTAAACCAAATACTACACAACCGGACATGTCCCAGCAGTAATGTGACCTGAAATTGACCAGAATTGGCCACCAAGACTACAGCTATCTGGCATTAGCATGCAGCTACTTAAAGGTCCCATGGCATGAAAATTTCACTTTGAGATTTTTTAACATTAATATTCGTTCCCCCAGCCTGCCTATGGTCACCCAGTGGCTAGAAATGGCAATAGGTGTAAACCGAGCCCTGGGTATCCTGCTCTGCCTTTGAGAAAATGAAAGCTCAGATGGGCCAATCTGGAATCTTGCTCCTTATCAGGTCATAAGGAGCAAGGTTACCTCTCCTTTCTCTGCTTTGCCCGCCCAGCGAATTTGGCCCACCCATGAGAGAGAGACATCATGGCTTTCAAACTGACAAAGTGGAAGTTGGTCAAGGCCACACCCACACTCTCCACCTTGACCCCCCCTCTCTCCTCCTCAATAGCTACAGACACAGAAATGGCACATACTAAAGAAAGCTCATTGTGGGACTGGCTCTGGTGGCTGTAATTCTGCACCAAGGCTGAATTTCGGGAAAGAGACTTCAGATCAGGCGCGTAGCCAGTAATGGGCCAGGGCGGCACTGGGCCGCCCACTTTACAATGGCCCGCCCATGCCAAGTTAACAATACATTTTGTTTTGTTATGAAAAATATTCAAACTGTATGTTATAAAAAGAAATAGTAACAGAACTAGTTGTGTGTGGTTAATGTGTCTTCTCTTCTGATTAAAACGAAACTGTTTAAACCATAGAATAAGGATCAAACAATTAGGAAGCCTTGGAAAGTATAGGTGGTTGCTATGGTAACACCAGGCAGACTCTCCGGGCTGCCTTCAGCAGCTAACGTTAGCTAGCTGGCTTTTTAGACAATGTACCATGGAAGTGTTAAGCAATGTACTGTTAAAAGTTACCGCGACAACAATGCTTCTCTTTAAAGTGGTATGGACAGTTTTCTTGGATGGAGTACAGTGGAAATAAGGACGAGCTTTTCAGCAACATGTGCAGACATTTCCCCAGCGGAGCTGAAAGCCCATCAGCCAGAGAGGGGAGTGTGTTTGAGTGCTGGCCCTCACAGAGGTAACATTAAGTAAAACATGTTTCATGCTTCTTGCTTTATTATTTAAGTAACCTAGTAACCTTCCTATTTAGTAAGAAATGATGAACACTGATGATGGCTTCTAGCTGAAACATGTTTGTGTTTTGCCCACATTAAATAAGAAGATAACTTATATGTGAGTGACGTCGTTTTTAGTTTTCTTTGACCCTGTCACTGCCGTGGACTCGATACACAGTCTAAGATTTGGCGCATTGCTGGCCAATTTCATTATATCTTTCATAATTTAAACAATGCTTGGCTGGAAGTTTTCATTCTTTTTTTTTTCATTCATTTGCTGCTCATGATCTGACCATAGCCCTGAAGCATATGGATAGGATATGTTACATGTGCGATTTTTGTCTGATGTAGGCTATTCTGTGTCATGCAGTATGTAATTTAGATGCCTTCTCTGCTGTTTGGGTTGATGATTAGTTGCCACTTTGTGCAATAAAGTGGTTAATTTTATAACAGAGCCAATGCTGCTGGTTCTGCCGGTGCAAATATATTTTAGCCTGAATAGGTTAAAATAAACAGGTTTTTGTCTATATTGTTGTGTACAAACTTTTTAGACTGAGTTTTGTTGGTTGAGCATGTTGGAGACAGTACTGCTATTGCCGTTGTAATGCAGTATGTTGGAAGGTAAAATCGTTGCTGTTTTTTTCAGATTGTCCTTTTTGCTACTTCTTACGTCTTTTTGAAAATGGCCCACTCACTTTTGTACTGGCCCGCCCAAAATATTATTTCTGCCTATGCCACTGCTTCAGATACAGTATTAGGGGACCACTAAGGCCTATATAAAAGCATCCAAAGAGCACCATGTCATGGGACCTTTAATAGTTAGCAGTATGCTAACGTTAGATTATAATTCTACTGTCAAAAATCGCAGATATACAGTAGGCTTCTAAACCAAATTCTACATAACCAAAAATGTTTCAGCGGTAACGTGACCCGGAATTGGGGTGAATTTAACAACATTGGCAGCCAAGATGACATACTTTACTGCCGTTAGCATGTGCTACATGCGACAATGTTAACACCGCAGTATGTTAGCTTTAAAAAACAAAAAAACACTTGAGTCCTGCCTACCTGGAGCAGATGACCGATAATAGAAGGCCAGCTTAATGTTGTGTTACACATAGACCAGAGTAGAAAAAAACTGAAGTTGAAACCTCATTATTTAAAGTCCACTTTAAAACTACAGCAACTCACCTTGAGCAGCTACTTTGTCAGAAAAACAAGAGTAACCGGTGTATCGTTTACTTTGCAGACAAACAAACTCATGCTGTTTTAATAAGGAAGTCAAAATAATTGGACAACCGCCTCTGGTTTCATGCTGCACAGGGCACAAGTAGTTTTCCACACAACAGCACGACACAGTAATTTTGAGAAGTTGAAGGTGTGCAGCCTGTCATTTGCAGATATCTTTTTTAAAACTGATCTACAAAGAAAGGCCAATACATGTTTTCTTATTATGTTATGTAGGCACATTTTGAAAAATTCATTGCTTTATTTCACAATAAAAGTTAGTTTAGTTAGTTTGCTAATCAATAGGTATACATGTACTGTATCCAGAGGCGTTTGACCGAGGGGGAGGGGGGGTCAATGGTTGCTATTCTACAGCTCAGGAGACATAATTAACTTATAGCCAGTTTAGTATCATAACCATGTCTATCATTTGGTAGGTAATAGCTGTGAGAACAGGCTGGTGTAATGTACAAATATTCTTTAAAAATACAATGAATGGCTAATTGTTTATTCTACACAACGAGACACAGCAATGCTTTGTATATTAGTGAATAGTTTTAAACAGAACAATCAGAGTAATGTCAGGCCTATAATATTTAAACTATTTCAGCCATTTAAGAGCAAGTCATATTTGTAGATCATTTATGTTGAATTAATATTGTTGTATTTGCTTTTGTCTGCATTATTGTCTGTTTAAAATGTCTTGAAAGTTTGTTTTTTTCATTGACAATCATATAACATCCATTACAATTAATGCCATGTGTTTGTTTCTTTTTTATTTAATTTTTTAAAGAAAACATTAAATCTTGATAAGAATTCAGAGAGTGCTTGTGGAGAGCTTTTTATTTGCTCTGTCTGAGCTCCGCATGAGATGCATGAATTAAGACTGGGATGAGAATAGATGAGTTTATAGAGAGAGCTCTCTGATTTCTCTGCCTGAGATCAAAAAGGAAAGAAGCACCAGACTTACTAACTTACTTACTAACCAGTTACATTCCTTTGTATGTCTCTTACATTTTCATTTGAAGCAATGAAAAAAAAGTAGCTGCAAAGCTACTTAGTGCAGGACCTTTGTTAAATTTCTAAAGACTCATTTTCTGCAATGTCCCCTTCAAGGGTTATCAATCAAATGTTTACCTTTGTCTAGGGATCTGAGAATAATGGCCATAAAAGCCATTCGCTTGTTTCAAGTCTTCTTTGATACATCATGATGTTCATTTTGTTAGGCTAGCGGACTAAGACTCAAATGCAGAACATCAGAGACAGAGACCAGGACGTGAACAATACCAAGATTTATTTAACTGAATACTCCAATTGTGCGAGGGACAGAGCTCAGGGAGGTATCCAGGTCCGAGGGAGCATACAGAGGGGTCTTGGAAAATCTGGCAGAGCCTGGGATTCAGAGGGAAGGTATCCAATATGGTCCAGGGGGGTGTCCAGAGATGAAGATCCAGAAATCCAGAGTTGTGTGTGCAGGAGTGGAGGATAGGTTGGAGTCAGGACAGGCAACTGGGGTATAGGGAAAAACAGGATTAGAATAACACAATTCAGGTAACAAGCTTCTCAAAGGCTGGCCACGTACCTGACTGGTAGAGCAGTTTACAATCTGGCGGCGAGTGTAGGAATGAAACGGGTATATATAGCGGAGCAGGATGAGGCTGATGAGTAGCAGCTGGCCCTGACTCCCGCAGACCTGACTCCACTGCTGTAATAAAAATACATGGGGGGGAAAAGGGGAGAGAGAGAGAAGGCAGCACACTACACTGGGGCAGAAGGCCTTACAAATTTTGTAAATTATGGTCCCATTTATTTTAAAATAAGCAATAAAGCAGGGAATGCTTTAGGGTGTGGCTGCAAGCCAAATTGTCAATCAGGACAGACGCTTAGCAATGTGCATCCATGGCCCTGTGGACAATAGAATAGCTGCAAACTTGTTTTTGGGTGTTGTCAATGTTTAAGTATTTAACTTCGACCATCTCTCTGTGTTTTCACTTCATCATGGTTAATTAGAACATTTTGGTCGCCTACAAATGTGTTGTGGTAACTTGGAAACCAAGGCTTCTACTTATACCTTAACTGTTAAAACTCCATGCCTGCATTATGCATTATTCCATTGTGATTTTTTTTTTGGGGGGGGGGGCTGCATTCATTATAGTTCTGTTAAATTATGCTGCTGTTTTTGTCCAACTCGTGTTTACTAAGGCTTAACAACAATGCAGGTTTGTGTATACTTGGGCTTAACATTGGTGCAGGTTGTTGTATCTGTATGTATTTGATGATAAAATCTCTGCCAGGAGAAAAAAAAAGGTGACAAGAATATGCTGAGGTTCTGAAAAATAAGCACTGTAATTAACTTCCCTACCCTGTATCCTCCCCAAAGTGCTGCATAACACACACACACACACACACACACACACACACAGGTGAAAACGCTATGATGAGTTCATCAGAGAGCCAGGCTGTATTGGCACAACAAAAGCTACTTGGTTCCATCTTTCACGTATCATTTCTGAAAAAGAAAAGATGTAATTACTCAGAAAGCTGACCTGAGTGTTTAATATAATAGCAGAAAACAATCATACAGTTGATAGAGAAAAACACTGAACTTCAAAAGAGTTCATAGAGTGATCATCTTCATGTTTGACTAAAGGTCCATCAGACATCAAAAACACAAACTTGTAAGGGATTGTTCTACACAAATACAGATCAGCTTGGCCTGTTTGAAATTCCCTTGAGCCCCTTTAAAGGAATATATGTAACCTAGGCTATGGTATCAAAAGTTTTTTACTTCAATTTGAATAGTACAAACCTCACATATGATTTGGTTGTGTTCAAAGGGTTGATACAACACTGTAGCTAATTGCAATATTAGCTCTTTCCATATGAACAATCATTGTGTGTTTTAAGCACCCAGTGTTGAAGCAGCATAAGTAAAGTGAAGAGACATTGCTTTATCCAGCTACATTAATTAGAACACATTAAGGTCTTAAGTGATACAAACTGCAGAAGGGTTGTGTGGAGTGCAGACACACACTGGAAGAAATTAAGTTTCCAAAAATATAACATTGTGTTAAATCAACTAAAAGAGCAGCTGTTAAATCAGTGCAAGTAATTCTATTAGACATTTGTACATTCTGGGTATCTCTGCTTTATTAGCTAGAAGTGAGGCCGTTAGAGGACAACAATGCTATTTTATATTGTAGATGTTAGTGATGCAGTCTTTAACCTGCAGCAAAACAAATTATGCATTATAATGTTTTGTGATGAGTGCAGTAGATGCTTTTCCCGTCTGATAAATCTGATACAAACAATTGATCTTCATAAGTGAGAGCATAATGTTTTACAGTGCACTATAACCCTTAGTTTACCTGGATACATTCATTAACAAAGCATCAGCTCCTCAGCAATGTGCACTAGAGCAGGGTTTATTACTGCGGCACCACTGTAGGAAATAACAGAGCCAAAACTTACCCGCATACTGTTAGCCAGATAATACTCACTTCATCACCAAGCCTCCAGCACTGACTTCTTTGTGAAGAATTTTGATTTTCTTTTTTTTGGGCTTTGAAAAAGTAATGATCTACAACCCCTTAGCTTGTTCAAATGCTTATGTCTCTGGGCCCCTGTAAATATTCATATTCTCCAGTCAGTGTTCCTTTTGCTAATGGTGGACATGACATTTTGAAACCCCACTGTGAATTAATAGAATAGCACTGTACCTGGGACAAACATTAATATTGGCGTTGACCAATTAACTCAAGGTCAACTTATTAGCTTTTTTCTGCAGCTTTCAACCTCATCCACACTAGGACTGTTGGAACGAATTCCAAAAGTCAAATATAATTTGAATAGTAAAACAATCAATACTATTCGAATGCTGAAATTACCATTAAAATGTGATTTTTTTTAAAAGTTTTCATAAATAGGTTGGCTAACAGACCGTGAGAGGTGTACCACAGGTACACTGTACCTGTAACATGTAATAATGTAAGGTAATGTCTATTACCACTAACAAAAATGTATAAAGCCATTGGAATAATTTGAAAAAGATGGTATAACCATACACAATATCTAGAGACTTTAAGCCTTCAGTCTATTTTTGTATGTTTATTACTGATATTATGTGATGTCAAGTGACAGTGAGTGTCTTGAAAGCCCTTTAATAAAATGTATTATTATTTATCATTATGCCGTCTTGTTCGCAGTACACAATGGTACACTGACTAGTAGCAGACCATAGAGTTGACTGGATGGCAGTCATCATGTTCCCTCTCATTCTGCACAGACTGTACAGACTGCATTTACACTTGGCTGACTCCTGCTGATATCTGATACTCTCCAAAGGTTACCAGGAACATCCGATCCCACCCATTAGCACTGCCATGCAATGTGCAACGCTTTGAATTAACATGCATATTCCTTATCGGGATAAGATATCAAGAGAGAGATCAAGTTTATGATGCGTGATTAGCACTCACATTTGGTGTCAAATTGTCATTGACAAAGAGCGGTGACACTGTTCAAACCAAAGAAGTCGGTAAACTTTTCAAATAAAGGCAAAGACTGGCCTCCCCCCCCCCAAGATGTAATTGTCAGTCTTTATAGCTTAAGCACTTGGTGTGAAAGTTATTATGCAGAGAGACTCTTTTCAGTGCCAATGTGTTAAGATGGCCCCTTTTCTTCATTGAGCAATATACCAACAGAAAGAAAAGAAAAAGAGGGGATGACATCATTACACAAGTACTTTGAGCACTAAGAGGACCAAGTGAAGAGAGTGAGGGTTGAGGAACTCGATCGTCTGAACAGAGCTGCAATTCATGGTCGGCATTAAGAAATCCATAAATGAAATATTATATACCTTATGAATTCCAGTCAATACCCCCCATAAAATGTTAGAAAGTCTCTCTACAAATTATCTTTAAGCCTGATCGTCACTTTCCACAGTGCACTAGCTAGGCTTGAGCTCCACTTTCACTGAGAGGTGGAGAAAGGTAAAGTGGATGTGACAGATCATGAATCAAGAAGTCAAACTGTGTCTTCCCATCTGGAACCACAAATCCTTCATTAGCTGTTTAATACACACCCATTAAGAAATGCACGCTTGCTCACAAACACACACACACACACACACAATCACAGGAGACCGGGTTCACATGCCGTACAAGAACATGAGAGTGCCGAAGCTTACACACACACACACACACACACACACAGAGTGACTCATTAATGCTAAATTATACTCAGCACATTCTGCTGTAATGGAACAAGATGGAGAACTAACAGTTCTTCCTCTCTACTCACTGAATGATAAATGACAGTGTAAATTGAACACTGTAGAATGATAAATGAGGGAAGAAAGCAGGTGAGGTAATGTTACAGAATATAAAGCACATGTAAAAGACTGATACAAGCTGTACAACAGGGTATTTACTTTACTGGTGTTTAAGTGTCAGCTGTCAACAATTTTAACAACTTTACTAGTGGCTGGGTTGGTTCAGCGGGTAGAGCAGGCGCACGTATATTTGGAGATTTATGCCTAGACGCAGAGGTCCAGGGTTCGACTCCGGCCTGTGACGATTTCCTGCATGTCTTCCCCCTGTCTCTCCCCTTTCTCACCTGTCCTGTCCATTAAAGGTGGAAAAGCCCCTTTAGTAAACCGATGAGTTGTAGTACCTGCTCCATCTGTTTTTTTTTTTTAACTAAATACACTAATCTAACCTGAGCTTTGTCATCTACATACAACAAAAAGTCTCCCTAAAATCTTCACCACCTCATTTTCTCGTGTTATATGAATTACTATTTTTATGGATTTTATTGTTATTGTTTTTAAATGAGAGGGAACAGGTACACAATGAATTTCACTGCACACTGTACTGTGTATGATTGTGTATGTGACAAATACATTTTATTTGATTTTAAAACAGAAAAGGATCCATTGCTTAATTGTGATTATTTAAATCTTGCAAGACAATCTAGCAAGTTCGAATTCTAGCTAGACACACCTGCATTACGTAATGATGTTGAAATTAAAAAGGGGCTGTATTTGATATTTAGGACAAAAAGTGTTTTGGGATTGATTCCACATGGCTTTCACAGAGCCCAACTCGTCCAATACCAACGCTTTGTCATGCGCAGCCGGACCAGCTATCAAAAGAGAGAAAACAGAAGCTTGGATTACAACACACACAGAAGGAGTCTGCTCAGGACACCATTATTCCACTATATACTGTATATTCACTAGCAAGGACCAAACCATCAACCAGATACGTTTTGATGGAATTAATAACATAAGATGATTGGAATGCGAGGCATAAAGTCGCTGAAATGCTAGACGTAAAGTTGCTTGTAGTCATCAGTTGACTTGACGTTGACTGCGTTGTTGGGAGGCTTCGGTAGAGGAATCCGCCGTAGCACCCGGGCACGTCGGACCCCCAAAACCTCCAGTTACTTAGAACAAGAAATAGTGGAGCTGAGATTGTTGTGATCTGAACGGATGTAGCGGTGGAACAATTCGGGGGATTAATGGCCCACGGTTGTATTAAAGCAACACCAAAGATTCTTTTGTACCTGAAAATAATGTTTCCAAAATGGTTTCAGTGATTCATCAACTTGTAACAGAGTGAACGGCACTTCTGCATTCGCTTTGCGTTCTGCATTTGCTATTGGCTATAACCGCACTACGCAAGTTTGCCAGATCAGGTAGCGGATCTGTAGTTCGAATGACAGCGGTAATGGACAATTCCGCTTCCAACCTGTAGGGGGGCCGAAGAGGAAAAGTGCTTTGGTGTTGCTTTAATTGTTGTAGGATTCCATTTGAAAAGTATGAACGGATGCAGCGGTGATTTTTCTTTTTCTTTGCTTCTTTTTTTTCTCTTCTTCACTTTTCTACATCATTTGTGGAAAAAATGACAGTTGTAACATTCTATTTTTATAGATGTTTGTCGCTTTTTTCGACATTTTTGACGCTTTGTTAGATCCTTTCTTTGTATATTTAGTTTAGTTCCGGTTTTTTTGCACAAACATATGACATACATGCAATAAAATTTAAAAAAAAAGCAATTACCGTGCAGGAGAGGAGAGAAGCCGGAAAGTCTTATTCAGCGTCTTCCCCTATTATCAATTCACTTAAATTTAAATCATTATGATGCGATCAATGGATTCACATGCAGAGGCAAGTTAAATCTGCATGAAACTTTGGTGAACTTTGCCACATGAATTTGTATCTTCAACTGACTGCAACCAACCGTTTCATCAGGCCAGCTTCTCCTGACAGAAAACTGCTCTTGTCTTCAGGGCACAGAGGTGAAAGGAGATAATATACGAATTAAAAATTAACACAGCTCTGAATATGAACATATATGCAATCCGTCCTAGGTGTAGGTGTTTCCTCACTTTTACTGCATGTTTTAGATTACAAATGAGCAAATAAAATAAAATAATGCATAGCAGCATCTTAGTTACTAACTTAGCTACAATAATATACACAATATAATCTTGCCAAACATCTTGCCAGATATTTAGAGGACCATACCTGTGATTTTGCAAGCTGATTTCCAGTCATTTCCATACAATATGATAATGAACTAGTGTTTGATTGATTTTAAAAGCCTGCGCTGCGTGTCATTTTGACAAATATGAATGCAGACTTGATGTTTCAAGTGGCTGCTAATAGATTTTCATTTTAGTGAGAAATTAATGGAAACCATAGGATTCCAGGAACTATAATATTGGATTCAAATTTCTGTACATCATACGTTCATGAATGGTTAGTACAAGTGTGAGGTACATCATTTATAGTTGAGCTAGTCTGGATCAACAGAAGTACATTTCCAAGATAATTGTCTGATGGATATCCCTCACTTTCCATTCTCTATGTGTTGTGTTCTCAATTTTTTAAATCTTTTTTGATCGTGCAATAAGATAGGCCTGCTTGTCCTTATGGGAAATGTTTGTAAAGATTTTCAAAGAATATTATTTATGGCATTTACTAACTGGGACGTTTTGGGACCGATTGGTGGGATTGCTGTACACTGTGTGTACACTGGTAGGAGCAAATGAGGTTTAACCATGTATCCAGCTATTTTAAATAGCTCACATTACTGTATTGTGTGAACAGTTATTTTAATATAGTATTGTAGGGTTTTCTTTTGTGGGGTGCAAATGTGCAAATGTACTATTTTGCAGAGCCATCACTGCTGCGTCCAGAACTTAGTGCCACCTGAGGCAATTGTAATTGGTTTAAAGAAATGCAAACAAACCAGAGTGTTTTTTGTTTCTCCTATCCCAGAATGTATGTGTGGTGTAGACAGACCATACTCGCTGTAGAGATAGGTTTGGCAATGCAAGACTATTGTTGAGCTAGTAGTGCAAAGTAAGAAAATTTTGATATAGTCTTTAAAAACTATACGAAACATTCCTCCCATTTCTTTACAGGCTGATCGTAGAGTGTGTGAGAGGAATCAGCTCTCTAGAAGACCAAACCTGGTCTTACTTACAAAACTCACACATTCAATATACACTCACCTAAAGGATTATTAGGAACACCTGTAAGATTTCTCGTTAATGCAATTATCTAATCAACCAATCACATGGCAGCTGCTTCAATGCATGTATGGGTGTCGTCCAGGTCTAGACAATCTCCTGAACTCCAAACTTAATGTCAGAATGGGAATGGGCTAAGCAACTTTGAGCATGGCATGGTTGTTGGTGCCAGATGGGCTGGTTTGAGTATTTCACAATCTGCTCAGTTACTGGGATTTTCCCACTCAACCATTTCTAGGGTTTACAAAGAAATGATACCAAGATGGCGCCGCAGACGGTCGACTCGGTGTGTTTGTGCGTGTTGTTTTGTTTTGTTTTGTGTTTTAACTTTGTTTTTTGCGATGATACCCGGATCGCTTTCTCCAGAGAAGAGCTCTTTAACATCAGGGGAACAACGCCAGAGGATTTATTTCCTACTTTTCTTCTCCCTTCACTGGAAATTGTGGACATTCTAGTCAAAGGTGCGCTCACCTTTGCTCACGCAGTGAAACGCCGGAGGAGAGGGAAACGGGCTGGTGCGCTGGTGCGTCTCCGCCAGCGAGGATTACGCACACCGTTACCGGGCACATTTCTCTCTAACGTGCGCTCACTGCCCAACAAACTGGAGGAATTACAACTGCTGTTGGTTGGAAACAGGGACTTTTCTTCATCTGCTGTTTTGTGCTTCACGGAGACGTGGCTCTGTGGATTAATACCGGACTCTGCGCTGCAGCTGGCAGGCTTCCAACTCTACAGAGCGGACAGAGACACGGACCTCTCCGGCAAAACTAAAGGTGGAGGAATCTGTTTCTACATCAATAGCGGGTTGGTGCAACGACGTGACAGTGATCCAACAGTATTGTTCTCCTGAACTGGAATCTTACATCATAAACTGTAAGCCTTTTTATTCACCCCGTGAGTTCCATTCATTCATTCTGGTCGGTGTTTACATCCCGCCGCAGGCCAACGTGCAGGTCGCACAGCGCATGCTTGCCGACCAGATACTATGTGTGGAGCGGACCAACCCGGACTCCCTAGTTATTGTCCTTGGTGACTTTAACAAAGGAAACCTCACTCATGTACTACCTAAATACAGACAGCATATTAAATGCCCGACTAGAGAGGAGAACATTCTGGATCACTGTTACACCACAGTCAGGGATGCTTTTCACGCCGTCCCCCGTGCTGCACTTGGACACTCTGACCATGTCATGGTCCACCTGATTCCCCACCTACAGGCAGAAACTAAAGCTCTGCAAACCTGTTGTGAGGACATCAAGGAAGTGGACCAGTGTAGCTGTGGAGGATCTACAGACGTGCTTGGACTCTACTGACTGGGATGTGTTCAGGACTGCTACCAACAGTCTGGATGAGTACACAGAGGCTGTGACGTCATACATCAGCTTCTGTGAGGACTGCTGTGTTCCATCATGCACCAGGGTGAGTTTCAACAATGACAAACCCTGGTTCACAGCCAAACTCAGAAGGCTAAGGTTGGACAAGGCAGAGGCGTTCAGGAGTGGAGACAAAAAACAGACTTAAAGTAGCAAAGTACAAGTTTAGCAAGGCGGTAAAAGAGGCTAAAAAACGGTACTCTGAGAAACTCCGAAACCAGTTCTCAGCAAACAACTCTGCTTCTGTCTGGAGAGGGCTTAAACAGATCACCAGCTTCAAGCCTAAAGTCTCCCACTCCACCAACGACCGACGCCTAGCCAACAAACTTAATGAGTTCTACTGTCGCTTTGAAGGACAAAGGGTCGGTCCTGTAACCATCCCCCCTCAACACCTCCCAACAAAGGGTCTTCCCTGATTCCATCCCCCGCGACACCTCCCAACAGCTACAGCTACAGTGCATCACCTCCACCTCCCCCCACCTTAAAGGTCCCCCCCCCCTCCACCTCCCCACCCACCTCAGCGACGACTCTCTCCATCAATGAGAAAGACGTCAACAGACTGTTCAGGAGACAGAACCCCAGGAAAGCTGCTGGACCGGATGCTGTCTCCCCATCCAGCTTGAAGCACTGCGCTGACCAGCTGTCTCCGGTGTTCACAGACATTTTCAACACCTCGCTGGAGACATGTCACGTGCCAGCCTGCTTCAAGACCTCAACAATCATCCCCGTTCCCAAGAAGCCAAGGACCACAGGACTTAATGACTTCAGACCCGTCGCCCTGACCTCTGTGGTTATGAAGTCCTTTGAGCGCCTTGTGCTTTCACACCTAAAAGCCATCACCGACACCCTCCTGGACCCCCCTGCAGTTTGCCTACAGAGCCAATAGGTCTGTAGATGATGCAGTCAACCTGGCCCTCCACTACATCCTCCGGCACCTGGACTCTGCAGGAACCTACGCCAGGATCCTGTTTGTGGACTTCAGCTCTGCCTTCAACACCATCATCCCAGCTCTGCTCCAGGAGAAGCTCTCCCAGCTTGGTGTGCCTGACTCCACCTGCAGGTGGATCACTGACTTCCTGTCTGACAGGAAGCAGCATGTGAAGCTGGGGAAAGACATCTCCAACTCACAGACCATCAGCACCGGATCCCCTCAGGGCTGTGTTCTTTCTCCTCTACTCTTCTCCCTGTACACCAACAGCTGCACTTCCAGTCACCAGTCTGTCAAGCTTCTAAAGTTCGCGGACGACACCTCCCTCATCGGACTCATCTCTGATGGAGACGAGTCCGCCTACAGGTCGGAGGCTGACCACCTGGTGACCTGGTGCAAGCAAAACAACCTAGAGCTCAACGCTCTAAAAGACAGTGGAGATGGTTGTGGACTTCAGGAAGAATTCTGCCCCACCTGCCCCTATCACACTCAGTGACTCCACAATTAACATTGTGGAGTCTTTCCGCTTCCTGGGAACTACCATCTCCCAAGACCTCAAGTGGGAGCTGAACATCAGCTCCCTCGTCAAGAAAGCACAACAGAGGATGTACTTCCTGCGGCAGCTGAAGAAATTTAGCCTGCCAAAGACAATGATGGTGCACTTCTACACAGCCATCATTGAGTCCATCCTCACATCCTCCATCACCATCTGGTACGCTGCTGCCACTGCCAAGGACAAGGGCAGACTGCAGCGTGTCATTCGGTCAGCTGAGAAGGTGATTGGCTGCAATCTCCCACCGCTCCAGGTCCTTTACGCCACCAGGACTCTGAAGCGTGCTGGAAAGATTGTGGCTGACCCCTCCCACCCCGGACACAAACTCTTTGAGCTACTCCCCTCTGGCAGGAGGCTGAGGTCCATCAGGACCAAGACCTCACGTAAAAAGGACAGCTTTTTCCCCTCCGCCACTAGCCTTATTAACAAGGCCCGGAACCCACCCTGACTCTCTCCACATCTACCTCTGGCTCTATGTGCCACTGTACTTAATCTGCTCTTTTTTATCTTAACTGTTACTCTTATTTTATTATGTTACATCCTGTGTGTGTACATATACACATATATTTATATATTTATACTTATATTGTCTGTTCTGTTAACCTGTTTGTTTAACTTATTTTAGATAATGTGTGACATGCACCTACGACACCAAAACAAATTCCTTGTATGTGTAAAAAATGTACTTGGCAATAAAGCTTTTCTGATTCTGATTCTGATTCTGATTCTGAATGGTCTGAAAAAGGAAAAACATCCAGTATGTGGCAGTCCTCTGGGCGAAAATGCCTTATTGATGCTAGAGGTCAGAGGAAAATGGGCCGACTGATTCCAGCTGTTTGACTCAAATAAGCACTCGTTACAACGGAGGTATGCAGCAAAGCATTTGTGAAGCCACAACACAAACAGCCTTGAAGCGGATGGGTTACACCAGCAGAAGACCCCTACGGGTACCACTCATCTACACTGAAAATAGGAAAATGAGGCTAAAATTTGCACGATCTCACAAAAATTGGACAGTTGAAGACTGGAAAAATGTTGCCTGGTCTGATGAGTTTCGATTTCTGTTGAGACATTCAGATGGTAGAGTCAGAATGTGGCGTAAACAGAATGACAAAATGGATCCGTCATACCTTGTTACCACTGGGCAGGCTGCGGTTGGTGTAATGTTGTGGGGAATGTTTTTTTGGCACACTTTAGGCCCCTTAGTACCAACTGGGCATTGTTTAAATGCCACAGCCTACCTGAGCATTGTTCTGACCATGTCCATCCTTTTATGACCACCATGTACCCATACTCTGATGGCTACTTCCAGCAGGATAATGCACCATGTTACAAAGCTCAAATAATTTCAAATTGGTTTCTTGAACATGACAATCACTGTACTAAAATGGCCCCCAGAGTCACCATATTTCAACCCAAGAGAACAGCTTTGGGATATGGTGGAACGGGAGCTTCGTGCCCTGGATGTGCATCCCACAAATCTCCATCAACTGCAAGATGCTATCCTATCAATATGGGCCAAGATTTCTCAAAAATGCTTGTTGAATCAATGCCACGAAAAATTAAGGCAGTTCTGAGGGCGCAATGGGGTCAAACACGATATTACTAGGGTGTTCCTAATAATCCTTTATGTAAGTGTACATCAACGGCCCTCTGCCAAGCAACATATTATCCTTCATATCTGTATGGATTCCTATTCACTTCTTACTCATCTACTCTACATGGACAGTGTGAAGAATGTTGCCATATTCCCACTTTGGTCTAGTGCCAAAGGATCACAATGGAAATGAAAATAGAAGTTAAAGGAGAGACTGAGAGGCTGCTGGGCAGCTCAATGAGTTCAGAAGGGACAACGTTAAGCTACATACACTTTACACTATGAAACAAGTTAAGTTTTACATTTTAGTTAATGTTAAGTTATGGTATTCATAGTCACAGCCCAGTCGTACATTTCTAATTCCCTGTGTTCTCAAAGTGGTTTTGCTCACCATTGGTAATGTTTTTCATTTCATCAGTATTTTGAAACAAGGTGAAAAGAGTAAGATTAGTCAGTTTTAATAACTGCATGAAATTGCTAAAACATTCTTTGCTTTGGAAATAACTGAAATTATTTCCCCTTTAAGTTAGATTTTTCCTTAAGAGAAAGATTCCAAGGCTTGAAACGTCCTAGATAATTCATGTTATTTCAGATATGTTTTTTGTCGTGTTATGTACAGGGTTTCATTCAGGAAAAAAAAATATTAGTGCTGTCAAACGATTAAAATATTTAATCGAGATTAATTGCATTAATATCATAGTTAACTCGCAATTAATCACACATTTGTATTCATTCTAAATGTCCCTTGATTTCTTTTTGTCCCATTATATTTTTCAAATTTTAATGCTCTTATCAACATGAAAAAGTGGATCGGCTTGCTTTGTGCTTTTGTCGTCTGGCTTTGACGAGGGGGCGGAGAATTCGCATCAGCTGTGTGTTTGGCCATCAAGTGGTATTTCAGACTGGACGTGCTGCAATGATAGCTCAGTTCACAACGACAAAGCACACAGATCACTTTGGTCTTGTCAATGGAACCATTTGGCAACTTTTTAAAGGTAAACTTACCATTCAGAATCTTATTGGCATCCATTTCGGCGTCTCGCGCTCGCCATCCACTCAAAACGTAAAGTTAGCCTACTACTCTTTGGCCGGCTCACAAGCCCAAACAAGTGTGTGCCTGTTGTTTTGTTTTATTTTATTTGTATTATTATGAAGGGTCATGTCATCATATACTGTATGTGCTAGATGGAAGGAGCAGCTTGCACAGGTTTTTGTGTTCGCTGTGAAAAGTAGGGCAGCTGGAATGAGCTGGATTCCACAACTAATGCAAAGTTCCATTGTGGTCCATAGCTTGCTGGTCCAAAACCACTGCCAGCTGATTAATGCAATGTTTTCTTTTCCAATCCCTTGCCCCACTTTCTTTCTTTATTTCATTTCTCTTTAGTCCCCAAAGGCAATCAGTGTTTCATCTGCTGCCAGATGCTGCGTTGCTTTCTAGAAATATATTTTTGCAATGAGAAAAAAAAATTCTAGCCCGAAGCAACAACTCATTTAGATAAGCAAGACGCATCATCACCTCCACTGTACACACATCATCAGAGCAATGTGTGGTCTGTCTGACAGAGGAAGGCTGTCATTATCCACTGTGAATTGAATCCAGTAATTATGACACATGGTAGTGTTTGACATTTTTAGTGCTTTCATCGTGTTGGCAGCTGAGCCTTTGTGATAGAAAAATATACGCATATACGTGAAAAACTATTATTTATATACTGCATTGGAATTGATAGACAATACATTAGCAGTTTTTACATGTGGTGTTTGAGATATAAATATATATATATATATACCCTTAAGGCTACTAGTTTCTGTTAAATCTGACAACAGTCGGAAGAGTATAGTAGGATTAGCATGAGAGAGACTCCACAGTGTGTGTGTGTGTGTGTGTGTGTTAGGGCTGACGGAACGAATTTCGAAAGTCGAATATAATTTGAATAGGAAAAAAATCAATACAATTCTAATGCTGAAGTTACTATTCAAATGTGATTTT
This sequence comes from Perca schrenkii, assembly GCA_025617405.1. Classification (NCBI taxonomy): domain Eukaryota; kingdom Metazoa; phylum Chordata; class Actinopteri; order Perciformes; family Percidae; genus Perca; species Perca schrenkii. The sequence goes on from CM046796.1 coordinate 28,326,403, forward strand.
TTTTTATAAATAGGTTGGCTAACGTTAGCTAATCTCCCTCTTCTCATGTCTGATGAACAATAAGTTACAGGAGTGAGAAACACAAGGCATTGTGAGCTAATGTTGTGTACCGAGTAACGTTAGTACAGGCGGGAGTGACAAGCTCCCCCCCAAAGTCAAGCTTAACATGACCATAAAATTGAAAAAGTCAAGCTTAACATGACTTTAAAATCGGCATCCACCGAGCCAAAATGCTTATGTTATCAATAGTTAGCTCGTTCTGGTTTCCTCACTGCGTCGCGAGTTATAGGAGCTTAGCTGGGAGCTTCATGGAGACAGCTTAAGTTTATGTTAGCTGCCCTACAGCTGTCAGAGTTAGCTTCGACTTCATATATTACCTTCTAACAGCTGTATTCTCAGTAACGTGACAATCTGCAAGAAACAGGTTGCTTATAAATCACTAAAATAGTAGTGACAGCACTGTTTGGCTTAGTTATCAATGCCGTTAGCATCGTGGCTAACACTATTGTTACTTAGTTTATGACAAATTGTTTCACTGTGCTTTCTAACAAGATGTCATTGTGCTAACCGAGCAACGTTGGCCTTTACAACAGAGCCGCTTCAATACATTTGTTACATGTTTCATTACAGAGTTCTGTTGATTTGTGTTTGTCGCATTCGAATATTATTCAAAATAAATACAAAAACAAATGAAATTCAAATGGTATTATAGAGGAAGACTGACATCTCTAGTGTGTGTGTGTGTGTGTGTGTGTGTGTGTGTGTGTGTGTGTATGTGTGTGTGTGTGTGTGTGTGTGTGTAGAGGTATGGGGGAGACAGAAGAGGTCCCAAGGCTAGAATCAAACACAGGATGTTGCAATAATGGGGAATGCACTGTAACCACTCAGCTACCAAGGTGTTCCTCCATAACCACCCCCCTCGCTCATCTCCTGATTATTTTCCCTCTGGCCAGTGTTTTATATCAAACCCAGCAGGGGAGAAAGAACAAAGTTCTGTCTTAAATTGGTGTAGATTTATTTTCTCTGAGACAACAAAGCTTAACAACATTTGTTGTATTGGTTCTTTTTGTCTGGCTTTTGTAATTTGTTTGTAAGTTCAGGTAGCAATATGCTTTAAATCACGTCCAAGGAGTAAAGAACACTAACTTTTCCTTTATCACTTCTTATCTGTCCAATGTTATTCTCCAAAACCAATGTCTTATAGAAGAAATGCAGACCTGGCTTAAAGGTATAGTAAGCGATGTTAATATAATATACTTTTTGTCAAATTCAGAGAATATCTCCTCACAGTCCCCTAGCTCTCTATTTTCTGTGCGCGCTGAAAAAATATCCGGTGTTTCTATACAGCCCTGGCTGTGTAAATGGAAAACAAACAGAAAAGTGTGCAAGAGCCACAAAACAGTTTAACCTTGTTCCGTTTGCTTTTGTTTGTGCGGGCTGCTCCCAAGTGATTGGCTTTACAGCAGTAGCGACAGTTTGCTAATCCACAGCCTTACATGGGCTAACATTGACTTTGCCATATTTTATTTAGTCAGCAAAGACACTAACAGTAGTGGTTGCTCGGGAAATGCGCGTCCATGAATCTCAGGGCAGAGATCTTAAAGCGGGGGTTGTATTTGTTTGGCAGTTGAGTTCAAATAACAATATTTGCACAGCATCTCTTACTGCACTTTTAAAGCTGCATTAACCATTATTTGTTTATAACACAAATGTATCAAATGACTAAATGCAATGTTAAAGGGGGCACTCGTAGTAATGAACCAAGGGGGTAAGCTTCGCTTCAGAACCTCCTATGGCTCCATTTTGATCACCTCCCGTTAACATTCCATTGACTACCATTCACTTTGATGTCACTTTGACAGTGAATAACTTTAGATCTGAAGCATTTAAAGACTCTATTTGTCCATTGTTTATTTCTAAAGAAACACGACAATGTATAAAAGGGTCCATTACCTTGTATCTCACGTTATGGCTCCGTAGCAGACGTTTTTTGTAAAAATAGGCTAACGATTGTAAAGTCATAACCAAGCGACTTACTGTCGCATAGTAGAGGAATTACCGTATAGTACAGGAGAAACTCGCAGGCAGTTTCGACTTTCATGAGCTGTTTAGGTTTAATTACTAATGTTAACTAGCATTTTAGTTAGCAATAATTAGCCTGTGCCTATGATATCTCCATACCTATGCCCTCGGTCTCTGTAAGATTGGGAATGATTGAGATTTCTCTTGGCACAGCTACCAGAAGACTTACAACTTTCAGACAGGTTGCTCACGTCACATTTACGTTGTCTCTCTCAGTTGGAGGCTGCGCAGTAACGCTCGGTGCTCACCGGAAAAGTGCTTCTAATATCCTTCACTGGTCTCCGTCCAGAGCAACGGGATCTGTTGGTCCAGTTTATATACTGTCTATGTGATGAACCCACAGAGAATTATCACCCAACTCCGCAGTTCCCCACAGTTCTGCGTTTTAGTGTCTTTCAGTGTGTTGTTTTGGTTTTACAGCCTTCTACGTTACTGATTTGGTTCACTGTCACCGCTCTTATCAACCACGTTCCCAGCAGCAGCAGGCAGCTGTTTGCATTGTAAATACTCACAATACAGCACCCGTCTAGCATTAAACAGGTGACAGACAAAGTTAGCAACTAGTTGGGGAGGCGAGGGAGCCAGGAGTCGCGAGGAAAGGAGACACAGGAGGAAAGGGGTCAAAACGGATTAACTATCAATTATAACGAAAGCACAGTGCTAGCATAGTTGCGATGCTGATTTTGAGATGATTAAAATCAGGGTTGAAGAACGTTATTTTGCTAACTATACATATAATGTTACTTAGGTCTGACGTTTGTTCTGTGTACAGTAGGCTACAAAAGCTAATATTGATTCAACGTCTGTCAAGGAAAACATTGTAAAGTTACTTTTAATCTTACAGAAATGAAGAGGAAAGGTAGCATATGTAGTTTTTTCTCACCAAAGAGAAAGGCAAGTGAAATAGAAAATGAACAACTGAGCAAGGTAGACGGAGAATATGAGGTGGAAGGAGAGAGAGAAGACAAAGACGAGGTGGAGAGAAAAGGGCAACAGAAACGTGACAGAGATAGAATACAATGCCAAGGCGACCAGGGACAGGAGGAGGTTGGAGAACACCACAGTGGTGAAGATATGGAGGGAGAGCATCACCAAGATGAGGAGGGAGAAAGCGAGAGACAATAGATAACGTGCAGGGCTCAGACAGTGAAAGGGAAAGGAGAGTGCCTGGGCCATCACCAACGATCTCCTGTCAAGCGGGTCCACATGGTATGGAAATTGTTGCTGTATATATACTAAGTTACATATGAATAAGAACAACAAATGAGAAAGACGGGTATTTTTATAAAATTATAATCTTGTACAAATGCTACCTGCAACGCTGCTTCTCTGACACAGTCAAAAACTGTTTGCTTCCCCTCTCACACATCTGCCACTCATCACCTGTGTCTTAACTTCATGCCTTTCCTGTGATAATGCCCCTTACTTCTATCATATTTCTATCTCCTATTAAGTGAGATCACATTGTATGGTCACTTATTCCTAATATGAACAGTTTCAAATGAAACCTCAAATGCAGGACATTGATTGCATGAGATTAAGTTTGTCTGTATGAGTTTGTAAATGGCAGTCTGTGCCCTTTTGTAGTGTGTACATACTATTTCTCATCAAACTGTGATGAAATTCAGTATATATACGTCTGCCATATGTTGCCACCCCTCAAAAATTCCTGCCCCCCTCTCCCCACCCCATAAATATATTTCTAGATCCACCCCTGCTGGACAAAGTTACATTTGGGGCTACACTCAAAACATTCGGGGCTGAAGCCCCGGCAAAATCGGCTGACGCCGCTCCTGATGTAAACCGGGACATTTTAGTGTCCCGACAGGCTTTTGTCGGGACTCGGGACAAGCAATCTACCGCCAAAGTTTTGGATAATGTCTACGATGGTCATGATAATGCTAATCTGCAGTGGCCCAATATCCAGATCTCTTCTAAATACATTGAGCTATATATGTACCAATTTTGGTGCTTTTATCACAAAATGAACAATAGGTTAGCTATGCCGCCCCACTATAGGTTGTTCTGTCATTTTGGGGTTTTGTGGGAACCCACTCTTATTTTTAATATTATAATAAGTTTAATCTTTGTAATGTCTGTCATATAATCAATTATAACCAAGAAAAAAGACAAATGTAATCTCACTATGTAATTCCACTTTGGGATCTAGATATTTTACAGGTCCCCTTACATATATTCACTTTTCTTTTAAGTAACATACGTTTGGCAATGTTCACTATCAATCATGTATCAATATGGGTGTTTATTCAATACACACTGGGTTCATGTTTTAAGTTGGTGTATCATATTTAAGCACAATTTAGGCCCAGCAGTCTTTTCAGAGACTTTTTTCTCTGTGTCAAAGAGACAGGAAGTGCAGGTTGAGAGCTATCTTTAGTTTAAACAAAGGACATGTGAGGGAGCTAACGTAGGGAAGTTAGCCTAGCAAGATGTTTCCTGTCAGTGAGTGGAGGAGTTTTCTCTTTGAAGCATAGCTGAGATAGTATTATGATCTGTATAAAACTATAAAAACTCACTAGTGCATTGCTGTGTTCCAAAGTAACATGAACAGTGACACTGAAATGATTAAAGGTCCAGTGCGTAACGTGTTTAGTTGTTCATTATCAAAGTCTGTGTTGCCCGTTCACAAACTTGTCCTTTTTCAAGAATATTTACCACCACCATCAATTCCAAGTATTCCTTTTGGCTTGAAATTTTACATTTGCATTTGCATGAACTGGGATGGACGCTCCATATTCATGCAGCATCTTGAAATATGTTAGCCGGTAAGGGACATACAGGACATACTGCTCCGCCTTTCGCATTTTCGCTGTCACATGATAAACTCACAGGTGCTGCTAATGCTGCTAATGGGTATCGTCGCTTCCCGGCCCCCGGCAAGTTTGAAGAAGGAAAGATGGAGGACCACATGTATTCAAAATCCAAATTTCAGGAACAGGAGTCTTCTTCTTCGCCCAGAAAAAAAGGAAAAAGGATATTGAAAACAGCAAGAGACCGGCGTCATCAAAAAAAAGAGTGAAGGCTACCGTAGCTGTAATACGTACTTTGCACTGCATGGCGTGAGAGAGTTGATTGCGATATATTATCACACACACTGGACCTTTAAGGTTTTTTGACATGTATAGTGTCTTCTATGCTACTAATTAGGCCATGGTAAAGCTAATATATTTAATAAGTGAAACACTATGTAATTTGTGAAAACAAATATAATCATTTGATATGACTGGTGTGGGAACCAAGGACATGTGAGCACCCTTACCCTCCAGGATGAAATAAAGTGAAATCATTTATCAAGTACACCATCTGTTGACTAGCATGTATGTTAGTAACTAGAAAATGCATTTCCTGCGGAAAATGCGTGGGAATGCTGAATAGCTGAATTGCTAAAGCTAACTGGATGAATAGCTCAAATCCGTAAGAAGAAGTTGAAGTAGTGAAAATAGTTGAAAAAGTGGAAATAGTTAAAAAGTTCAAAGTTGACGCTAATCTGAATTGTTGGCTTTAAAAGTTGAAAAATGACAAAATATGTAGAACATTGTGAGGTCTTTAGCTGAAGCTGAAGAATAGTTGAAAAAGAGGAAATTGGTTCAATAAGTATGAATTTCATTGAAAAGTTGAATAACACCACTAATAAAATATAATATAATATATAATAATAAAATAATTTTTTGAAATACACTTAAAGAAAAGCGGGAAGCTAAACTGTAATACTGTCAAAAGTGGAAGTTTCAATACATTGACTAAAAAGACTTATTATCAGCTATATCCATTGCATAGAACAAACAAGAGAGAAAGAGAGGGATGAAGAGAGACAGAGAGGAAGAGAGGATAGGAGAGAGAGAGGGAAAGAAAGAGAGAGAGAGAGAGAGGGGGAGGGAGGGAGAGACAGGGAGGGAGAAGGAGGGAAGGAGAGAGGAGACAGAGAAAGAGAGGGACAGGGAGAGAGAGAGAGGGAAAGAGAGAGAGAGGGGGGATGAGAGAGAGAGGGATGAGAGGGAGCGACAAAGAGAGAGAAAGAGAAGGAGAGAGAGAGAGAAAGAGAGAGAGAGGCTGATGGAAAAAAGAGAGAGAGAGAGGGGAGGGAGGGAGAGAGAGGGAGGGAGAAGGAGGGATGGAGAGAGTGAAAGAAAAAGAGGGATAGAGAGAGAAAGAGAGAGAGGCAGATGGAAAAAGAGAGAGAGAGAAGGGGAGGGAGAGAGAGGGAGGGAGAAGGAGGGATGGAGAGAGTGAAAGAAAAAAGAGGGATAGAGAGAGAAAGAGAGAGAGAGGCAGATGGAAAAAGAGAGAGAGAGAGAGGGAGAGGGAGGGAGAGGGAGAAGGAGGGATGGAGAGAGATGAAAGAAAAGAGAGGGAGAGAGAGAGAAACAAAGAGATAGAGAGGGGGAGAGAGAAGACAGACCAGAACAAGAGAATAGAAGAGAAGACAGACTAAAGTTCATATTCCTGCCTGTAGTCTCTGGGTGGGTGTCTGTTGTCATGGTAACGACTGGCCAGTGAATGTTTGTAAACATGTCCTTTGAAGTGTAATCAAGTTAACGAGCAACACCTGCTGAAACTCTCAGCTGGGCCAAACTGAAGCTATTGAGAGACACTGAGAGCAAGCTCTCAAACAAAGGCTCAAACTGCCAAAACGATAAATGCTATCGGTCAAATGACGTGATCCTGAGCACCACAAGGCCTTTGTGAACGTATCGGTATATAATTTATGTTGATAAACTTAGAAATGTGGGCATATCAGCGATTTCAAAAAGTGGTATAACTGAGCAGAGTTTCTGAAACTAGACAAACATACCTACGTTTTGATGTATAAATTGTGTATGACAAGTAGATATTGTGGGCGTGAGAGCAGTTTACAGACAAGGAACTAAGATAATTTTTTCGAAGCTTCACCCTCTAGCTATGACATCACCCACTCTAGCAAGCGCAATACACACTCTGTTTAATCGATAAAATTTCCTGAAATTATCACTAAACTTGAACAGCTTTTTCACAAAAACTGTAAAAGATATCAAAACACTGAGCACACCCCGAATACCTGAATATTTTGTGAACCGTTTAAAGGTTGAATCACATCTGTAGGTGGAAGAATGTAGGAGGAGATACATGTTGAAGCAGAAGAGGATTTGAAGGATTTGAAGTCTGCTCTCATTGACTTTAATGTTAAAAAAAAGTGATAAAAAGCTGAATATTTTAAAAAGTATAAATAGTAGAAAAAAAGTTGAAGAAGTCCCATCATTAGCTGAAAGAGATGAATATTTTAAAAGTTGAATGGTTTAAATAGCTGAAAGTATGCAGAAGTTACAGAGAGCCAAAAAACGTACGGAAGACGCTATAAGAACTAGAAAATGCATTTCCTGCGGAAAATGCGTGGGAATGCTGAATAGCTGAATTGCTAAAGCTAACTGGATGAATAGCTCAAATCCGTAAGAAGAAGTTGAAGTAGTGAGAATAGTTGAAAAAGTGGAAATAGTTAAAAAGTTCAAAGTTGACGCTAATCTGAATTGTTGGCTTTAAAAGTTGAAAAATGACAAAATATGTAGAACATTGTGAGGTCTTTAGCTGAAGTTGAAGAATAGTTGAAAAAGAGGAAATTGGTTCAATAAGTATGAATTTCATTGAAAAGTTGAATAACACCACTAATAAAATATATATATATATATATAATAAGGAGTTATTTTTGATCAGGATATATCCTTTAATGCCAATCTAAAACAAACCTCAAGAACAGCATTTTTTCATCTTCGTAACATTGCCAAAATTAGGAATATCCTGTCTCAAAACGACGCTGAAAAACTAGTTCATGCATTTGTTACGTCTAGGCTGGACTATTGTAATTCCCTACTGTCAGGTTGCTCAAATAAGTCCCTTAAGTCTCTCCAGCTGATCCAGAATGCTGCAGCGCGTGTTCTCACAAGAACTAAGAAAAGAGATCATATCTCTCCTGTATTAGCTTCTTTGCACTGGCTTCCTGTAAAATACAGGATTGAGTTTAAAATCCTTCTCTTGACCTACAAAGCTCTAAATGGTCTAGCACCATCATATCTAGAAGAGCTCTTAGTACCTTATTGTCCCACTAGAGCACTGCGCTCCCAGAATGCAGAGTTACTGGTGGTACCTAGAGTCTCTAAAAGTAGAATGGGAGCCAGAGCCTTCAGTTATCAGGCTCCTCTCCTATGGAACCAGCTCCCGATCTGGGTTTGGGGGGCAGAAACTGTCATCGCTTTCAAGAATGAACTTAAAACTCTTCTATTTGATAAAGCTTATAGTTAGGGAGTGAGGAGTTGCAGTGTTCACCTAACTGGCCCAACTGCTTCTCTTCATAATTGTTAGATTAATAATACATAACAAAGTAGAGGGAGGCAGGCCAGCCAAGCCCGATCCGGCAGGGGGAGAGTTCTAAGCCCGAAAAAGCTACCTCTCCTTATGACCTGTCTCTCTTAGTTACGCTGTTATAGTTACGCTGTTATAGTTCTAGACTGCCGGGGGACTTCCTTCATTTGACACACTGAGCTGCTCTCTCCTCTAACTCTCTATTACTATTACTATTACTATTTGCGTGTATCCCGTCCCGGAAATGCTTGTTACTAATCCTAGTCCTTACGTTTTTTCCCACAGCGTATTTCCTTGGAGAACGTTGGCACCAAGATCCTGGTTCCAGCTGTCGCCGTGGTCCTGCTGCACTCCTTGCTGAGCTCAACGGTGCCCTGCTGCATCCTGCTGAACCCTGCAGCTTCCTGCTGAACCCTGCAGCTTCCCGCTACATCCAGTCACTGTTCCATTATTAATGTGACTATTATCGCCACTGTTCATCACACCCCCAACCGGCCCGTCAGACACCGCCTACCAAGAGCCTGGGTCTGTCCGAGGTTTCTTCCCAAGAGGGAGTATTTCCTCGCCACTGTCGCACTGCTTGCTCTTGAGGGAATTACTGTAATTGTTGGAATTGTTGGTTGCTTTGTAAATTATAGAGTGTGGTCTAGACCTACTCTATCTGTAAAGTGTCTCGAGATAACCTATGTTATGATTTGACAAATATGAATGCAGACTTGATGTTTCAAGTGGCTGCTAATAGATTTTCATTTTAGTGAGAAATTAATGGAAACCATAGGATTCCAGGAACTATAATATTGGATTCAAATTTCTGTACATCATAATGCTCATGAATGGTTAGTACAAGTGTGAGGTACATCATTTATAGTTGAGCTAGTCTGGATCAACAGAAGTACATTTCCAAGATAATTGTCTGATGGATATCCCTCACTTTCCATTCTCTATGTGTTGTGTTCTCAATTTTTTAAATCTTTTTGATCGTGCAATAAGATAGGCCTGCTTGTCCTTATGGGAAATGTTTGTAAAGATTTTCAAAGAATATTATTTATGGCATTTACTAACTGGGACGTTTTGGGACCGATTGGTGGGATTGCTGTACACTGTGTGTACACTGGTAGGAGCAAATGAGGTTTAACCATGTATCCAGCTATTTTAAATAGCTCACATTACTGTATTGTGTGAACAGTTATTTTAATATAGTATTGTAGGGTTTTCTTTTGTGGGGTGCAAATGTGCAAATGTACTATTTTGCAGAGCCATCACTGCTGCGTCCAGAACTTAGTGCCACCTGAGGCAATTGTAATTGGTTTAAAGAAATGCAAACAAACCAGAGTGTTTTTGTTTCTCCTATCCCAGAATGTATGTGTGGTGTAGACAGACCATACTCGCTGTAGAGATAGGTTTGGCAATGCAAGACTATTGTTGAGCTAGTAGTGCAAAGTAAGAAAATTTTGATATAGTCTTTAAAAACTATACGAAACATTCCTCCCATTTCTTTACAGGCTGATCGTAGAGTGTGTGAGAGGAATCAGCTCTCTAGAAGACCAAACCTGGTCTTACTTACAAAACTCACACATTCAATATACACTCACCTAAAGGATTATTAGGAACACCTGTAAGATTTCTCGTTAATGCAATTATCTAATCAACCAATCACATGGCAGCTGCTTCAATGCATGTATGGGTGTCGTCCAGGTCTAGACAATCTCCTGAACTCCAAACTTAATGTCAGAATGGGAATGGGCTAAGCAACTTTGAGCATGGCATGGTTGTTGGTGCCAGATGGGCTGGTTTGAGTATTTCACAATCTGCTCAGTTACTGGGATTTTCCCACTCAACCATTTCTAGGGGTTTACAAAGAAATGATACCAAGATGGCGCCGCAGACGGTCGACTCGGTGTGTTTGTGCGTGTTGTTTTGTTTTGTTTTGTGTTTTAACTTTGTTTTTTGCGATGATACCCGGATCGCTTTCTCCAGAGAAGAGCTCTTTAACATCAGGGGAACAACGCCAGAGGATTTATTTCCTACTTTTCTTCTCCCTTCACTGGAAATTGTGGACATTCTAGTCAAAGGTGCGCTCACCTTTGCTCACGCAGTGAAACGCCGGAGGAGAGGGAAACGGGCTGGTGCGCTGGTGCGTCTCCGCCAGCGAGGATTACGCACACCGTTACCGGGCACATTTCTCTCTAACGTGCGCTCACTGCCCAACAAACTGGAGGAATTACAACTGCTGTTGGTTGGAAACAGGGACTTTTCTTCATCTGCTGTTTTGTGCTTCACGGAGACGTGGCTCTGTGGATTAATACCGGACTCTGCGCTGCAGCTGGCAGGCTTCCAACTCTACAGAGCGGACAGAGACACGGACCTCTCCGGCAAAACTAAAGGTGGAGGAATCTGTTTCTACATCAATAGCGGGTGGTGCAACGACGTGACAGTGATCCAACAGTATTGTTCTCCTGAACTGGAATCTTACATCATAAACTGTAAGCCTTTTTTATTCACCCCGTGAGTTCCATTCATTCATTCTGGTCGGTGTTTACATCCCGCCGCAGGCCAACGTGCAGGTCGCACAGCGCATGCTTGCCGACCAGATACTATGTGTGGAGCGGACCAACCCGGACTCCCTAGTTATTGTCCTTGGTGACTTTAACAAAGGAAACCTCACTCATGTACTACCTAAATACAGACAGCATATTAAATGCCCGACTAGAGAGGAGAACATTCTGGATCACTGTTACACCACAGTCAGGGATGCTTTTCACGCCGTCCCCCGTGCTGCACTTGGACACTCTGACCATGTCATGGTCCACCTGATCCCCACCTACAGGCAGAAACTAAAGCTCTGCAAACCTGTTGTGAGGACATCAAGGAAGTGGACCAGTGTAGCTGTGGAGGATCTACAGACGTGCTTGGACTCTACTGACTGGGATGTGTTCAGGACTGCTACCAACAGTCTGGATGAGTACACAGAGGCTGTGACGTCATACATCAGCTTCTGTGAGGACTGCTGTGTTCCATCATGCACCAGGGTGAGTTTCAACAATGACAAACCCTGGTTCACAGCCAAACTCAGAAGGCTAAGGTTGGACAAGGCAGAGGCGTTCAGGAGTGGAGACAAAAAACAGACTTAAAGTAGCAAAGTACAAGTTTAGCAAGGCGGTAAAAGAGGCTAAAAAACGGTACTCTGAGAAACCCCGAAACCAGTTCTCAGCAAACACCTCTGCTTCTGTCTGGAGAGGGCTTAAACAGATCACCAGCTTCAAGCCTAAAGTCTCCCACTCCACCAACGACCGACGCCTAGCCAACAAACTTAATGAGTTCTACTGTCGCTTTGAAGGACAAAGGGTCGGTCCTGTAACCATCCCCCCTCAACACCTCCCAACAAAGGGTCTTCCCTGATTCCATCCCCCGCGACACCTCCCAACAGCTACAGCTACAGTGCATCACCTCCACCTCCCCCCACCTTAAAGGTCCCCCCCCCCTCCACCTCCCCACCCACCTCAGCGACGACTCTCTCCATCAATGAGAAAGACGTCAACAGACTGTTCAGGAGACAGAACCCCCAGGAAAGCTGCTGGACCGGATGCTGTCTCCCCATCCAGCTTGAAGCACTGCGCTGACCAGCTGTCTCCGGTGTTCACAGACATTTTCAACACCTCGCTGGAGACATGTCACGTGCCAGCCTGCTTCAAGACCTCAACAATCATCCCCGTTCCCAAGAAGCCAAGGACCACAGGACTTAATGACTTCAGACCCGTCGCCCTGACCTCTGTGGTTATGAAGTCCTTTGAGCGCCTTGTGCTTTCACACCTAAAAGCCATCACCGACACCCTCCTGGACCCCCCTGCAGTTTGCCTACAGAGCCAATAGGTCTGTAGATGATGCAGTCAACCTGGCCCTCCACTACATCCTCCGGCACCTGGACTCTGCAGGAACCTACGCCAGGATCCTGTTTGTGGACTTCAGCTCTGCCTTCAACACCATCATCCCAGCTCTGCTCCAGGAGAAGCTCTCCCAGCTTGGTGTGCCTGACTCCACCTGCAGGTGGATCACTGACTTCCTGTCTGACAGGAAGCAGCATGTGAAGCTGGGGAAAGACATCTCCGACTCACAGACCATCAGCACCGGATCCCCTCAGGGCTGTGTTCTTTCTCCTCTACTCTTCTCCCTGTACACCAACAGCTGCACTTCCAGTCACCAGTCTGTCAAGCTTCTAAAGTTCGCGGACGACACCTCCCTCATCGGACTCATCTCTGATGGAGACGAGTCCGCCTACAGGTCGGAGGCTGACCACCTGGTGACCTGGTGCAAGCAAAACAACCTAGAGCTCAACGCTCTAAAAGACAGTGGAGATGGTTGTGGACTTCAGGAAGAATTCTGCCCCACCTGCCCCTATCACACTCAGTGACTCCACAATTAACATTGTGGAGTCTTTCCGCTTCCTGGGAACTACCATCTCCCAAGACCTCAAGTGGGAGCTGAACATCAGCTCCCTCGTCAGAAAGCACAACAGAGGATGTACTTCCTGCGGCAGCTGAAGAAATTTCAGCCTGCCAAAGACAATGATGGTGCACTTCTACACAGCCATCATTGAGTCCATCCTCACATCCTCCATCACCATCTGGTACGCTGCTGCCACTGCCAAGGACAAGGGCAGACTGCAGCGTGTCATTCGGTCAGCTGAGAAGGTGATTGGCTGCAATCTCCCACCGCTCCAGGACCTTTACGCCACCAGGACTCTGAAGCGTGCTGGAAAGATTGTGGCTGACCCCTCCCACCCCGGACACAAACTCTTTGAGCTACTCCCCTCTGGCAGGAGGCTGAGGTCCATCAGGACCAAGACCTCACGTCACAAAGGACAGCTTTTTCCCCTCCGCCACTAGCCTTATTAACAAGGCCCGGAACCCACCCTGACTCTCTCCACATCCCACCTCTGGCTCTACATGCCACTGTACTTAATCTGCTCTTTTTTATCTTAACTGTTACTCTTATTTTATTATGTTACATCCTGTGTGTGTACATATACACATATATTTATATATTTATACTTATATTGTCTGTTCTGTTAACCTATTTGTTTAACTTATTTTAGATAATGTGTGACATGCACCTACGACACCAAAACAAATTCCTTGTATGTGTAAAAAATGTACTTGGCAATAAAGCTTTTTCTGATTCTGATTCTGATTCTGATTCTGAATGGTCTGAAAAAGGAAAAACATCCAGTATGTGGCAGTCCTCTGGGCGAAAATGCCTTATTGATGCTAGAGGTCAGAGGAAAATGGGCCGACTGATTCCAGCTGTTTGACTCAAATAAGCACTCGTTACAACGGAGGTATGCAGCAAAGCATTTGTGAAGCCACAACACAAACAGCCTTGAAGCGGATGGGTTACACCAGCAGAAGACCCCCTACGGGTACCACTCATCTACACTGAAAATAGGAAAATGAGGCTAAAATTTGCACGATCTCACAAAAAATTGGACAGTTGAAGACTGGAAAAAATGTTGCCTGGTCTGATGAGTTTCGATTTCTGTTGAGACATTCAGATGGTAGAGTCAGAATGTGGCGTAAACAGAATGACAAAATGGATCCGTCATACCTTGTTACCACTGGGCAGGCTGCGGTTGGTGTAATGTTGTGGGGAATGTTTTTTTGGCACACTTTAGGCCCCTTAGTACCAACTGGGCATTGTTTAAATGCCACAGCCTACCTGAGCATTGTTCTGACCATGTCCATCCTTTTATGACCACCATGGAACCATCCTCTGATGGCTACATCCAGCAGGATAATGCACCATGTCACAAAGCTCAAATAATTTCAAATTGGTTTCTTGAACATGACAATTAGTTCACTGTACTAAAATGGCCCCCACAGTCACCAGATCTCAACCCAATAGAACATCTTTGGGATGTGGTGGAACGGGAGCTTCGTGCCCTGGATGTGCATCCCACAAATCTTCATCAACTGCAAGATGCTATCCTATCAATATGGGCCAACATTTCTAAAGAATGCTTCCAGCACCTTGTTGAATCAATGCCACGAAGAATTAAGGCAGTTCTGAGGGCGCAATGGGGTCAAACACGATATTACTAGGGTGTTCCTAATAATCCTTTATGTAAGTGTACATCAACGGCCCTCTGCCAAGCAACATATTATCCTTCATATCTGTATGGATTCCTATTCACTTCTTACTCATCTACTCTACATGGACAGTGTGAAGAATGTTGCCATATTCCCACTTTGGTCTAGTGCCAAAGGATCACAATGGAAATGAAAATAGAAGTTAAAGGAGAGACTGAGAGGCTGCTGGGCAGCTCAATGAGTTCAGAAGGGACAACGTTAAGCTACATACACTTTACACTATGAAACAAGTTAAGTTTTACATTTTAGTTAATGTTAAGTTATGGTATTCATAGTCACAGCCCAGTCGTACATTTCTAATTCCCTGTGTTCTCAAAGTGGTTTTGCTCACCATTGGTAATGTTTTTCATTTCATCAGTATTTTGAAACAAGGTGAAAAGAGTAAGATTAGTCAGTTTTAATAACTGCATGAAATTGCTAAAACATTCTTTGCTTTGGAAATAACTGAAATTATTTCCCCTTTAAGTTAGATTTTTCCTTAAGAGAAAGATTCCAAGGCTTGAAACGTCCTAGATAATTCATGTTATTTCAGATATGTTTTTTGTCGTGTTATGTACAGGGTTTCATTCAGGAAAAAAAAATATTAGTGCTGTCAAACGATTAAAATATTTAATCGAGATTAATTGCATTAATATCATAGTTAACTCGCAATTAATCACACATTTGTATTCATTCTAAATGTCCCTTGATTTCTTTTTGTCCCATTATATTTTTCAAATTTTAATGCTCTTATCAACATGAAAAAGTGGATCGGCTTGCTTTGTGCTTTTGTCGTCTGGCTTTGACGAGGGGGCGGAGAATTCGCATCAGCTGTGTGTTTGGCCATCAAGTGGTATTTCAGACTGGACGTGCTGCAATGATAGCTCAGTTCACAACGACAAAGCACACAGATCACTTTGGTCTTGTCAATGGAACCATTTGGCAACTTTTTAAAGGTAAACTTACCATTCAGAATCTTATTGGCATCCATTTCGGCGTCTCGCGCTCGCCATCCACTCAAAACGTAAAGTTAGCCTACTACTCTTTGGCCGGCTCACAAGCCCAAACAAGTGTGTGCCTGTTGTTTTGTTTTATTTTATTTGTATTATTATGAAGGGTCATGTCATCATATACTGTATGTGCTAGATGGAAGGAGCAGCTTGCACAGGTTTTTGTGTTCGCTGTGAAAAGTAGGGCAGCTGGAATGAGCTGGATTCCACAACTAATGCAAAGTTCCATTGTGGTCCATAGCTTGCTGGTCCAAAACCACTGCCAGCTGATTAATGCAATGTTTTCTTTTCCAATCCCTTGCCCCACTTTCTTTCTTTATTTCATTTCTCTTTAGTCCCCAAAGGCAATCAGTGTTTCATCTGCTGCCAGATGCTGCGTTGCTTTCTAGAAATATATTTTTTGCAATGAGAAAAAAAATTCTAGCCCGAAGCAACAACTCATTTAGATAAGCAAGACGCATCATCACCTCCACTGTACACACATCATCAGAGCAATGTGTGGTCTGTCTGACAGAGGAAGGCTGTCATTATCCACTGTGAATTGAATCCAGTAATTATGACACATGGTAGTGTTTGACATTTTTAGTGCTTTCATCGTGTTGGCAGCTGAGCCTTTGTGATAGAAAAATATACGCATATACGTGAAAAACTATTATTTATATACTGCATTGGAATTGATAGACAATACATTAGCAGTTTTTACATGTGGTGTTTGAGATATAAATATATATATATATATACCCTTAAGGCTACTAGTTTCTGTTAAATCTGACAACAGTCGGAAGAGTATAGTAGGATTAGCATGAGAGAGACTCCACAGTGTGTGTGTGTGTGTGTGTGTGTTAGGGCTGACGGAACGAATTTCGAAAGTCGAATATAATTTGAATAGGAAAAAATCAATACAATTCTAATGCTGAAGTTACTATTCAAATGTGATTTTTTTTATAAATAGGTTGGCTAACGTTAGCTAATCTCCCTCTTCTCATGTCTGATGAACAATAAGTTACAGGAGTGAGAAACACAAGGCATTGTGAGCTAATGTTGTGTACCGAGTAACGTTAGTACAGGCGGGAGTGACAAGCTCCCCCAAAGTCAAGCTTAACATGACCATAAAATTGAAAAAGTCAAGCTTAACATGACTTTAAAATCGCATCCACCGAGCCAAAAATGCTTATGTTATCAATAGTTAGCTCGTTCTGGTTTCCTCACTGCGTCAGCGAGTTATAGGAGCTTAGCTGGGAGCTTCATGGAGACAGCTTAAGTTTATGTTAGCTGCCCTACAGCTGTCAGAGTTAGCTTCGACTTCATATATTACCTTCTAACAGCTGTATTCTCAGTAACGTGACAATCTGCAAGAAACAGGTTGCTTATAAATCACTAAAATAGTAGTGACAGCACTGTTTGGCTTAGTTATCAATGCCGTTAG
Source organism: Perca schrenkii (assembly GCA_025617405.1). Taxonomy (NCBI): domain Eukaryota; kingdom Metazoa; phylum Chordata; class Actinopteri; order Perciformes; family Percidae; genus Perca; species Perca schrenkii. Next base: position 28,343,394 of record CM046796.1, read on the forward strand.
CATCGTGGCTAACACTATTGTTACTTAGTTTATGACAAATTGTTTCACTGTGCTTTCTAACAAGATGTCATTGTGCTAACCGAGCAACGTTGGCCTTTACAACAGAGCCGCTTCAATACATTTGTTACATGTTTCATTACAGAGTTCTGTTGATTTGTGTTTGTCGCATTCGAATATTATTCAAAATAAATACAAAAACAAATGAAATTCAAATGGTATTATAGAGGAAGACTGACATCTCTAGTGTGTGTGTGTGTGTGTGTGTGTGTGTGTGTGTGTGTGTGTATGTGTGTGTGTGTGTGTGTGTGTGAGAGGTATGGGGGAGACAGAAGAGGTCCCAAGGCTAGAATCAAACACAGGATGTTGCAATAATGGGGGAATGCACTGTAACCCCTCAGCTTCCAAGGTGTTCCTCCATAACCCCCCCCCTCGCTCATCTCCTGATTATTTTCCCTCTGGCCAGTGTTTTATATCAAACCCAGCAGGGGAGAAAGAACAAAGTTCTGTCTTAAATTGGTGTAGATTTATTTTTCTCTGAGACAACAAAGCTTAACAACATTTGTTGTATTGGTTCTTTTTGTCTGGCTTTTTGTAATTTGTTTGTAAGTTCAGGTAGCAATATGCTTTAAATCACGTCCAAGGAGTAAAGAACACTAACTTTTCCTTTATCACTTCTTATCTGTCCAATGTTATTCTCCAAAACCAATGTCTTATAGAAGAAATGCAGACCTGGCTTAAAGGTATAGTAAGCGATGTTAATATAATATACTTTTTGTCAAATTCAGAGAATATCTCCTCACAGTCCCCTAGCTCTCTATTTTCTGTGCGCGCTGAAAAAATATCCGGTGTTTCTATACAGCCCTGGCTGTGTAAATGGAAAACAAACAGAAAAGTGTGCAAGAGCCACAAAACAGTTTAACCTTGTTCCGTTTGCTTTTGTTTGTGCGGGCTGCTCCCAAGTGATTGGCTTTACAGCAGTAGCGACAGTTTGCTAATCCACAGCCTTACATGGGCTAACATTGACTTTGCCATATTTTATTTAGTCAGCAAAGACACTAACAGTAGTGGTTGCTCGGGAAATGCGCGTCCATGAATCTCAGGGCAGAGATCTTAAAGCGGGGGTTGTATTTGTTTGGCAGTTGAGTTCAAATAACAATATTTGCACAGCATCTCTTACTGCACTTTTAAAGCTGCATTAACCATTATTTGTTTATAACACAAATGTATCAAATGACTAAATGCAATGTTAAAGGGGGCACTCGTAGTAATGAACCAAGGGGGTAAGCTTCGCTTCAGAACCTCCTATGGCTCCATTTTGATCACCTCCCGTTAACATTCCATTGACTACCATTCACTTTGATGTCACTTTGACAGTGAATAACTTTAGATCTGAAGCATTTAAAGACTCTATTTGTCCATTGTTTATTTCTAAAGAAACACGACAATGTATAAAAGGGTCCATTACCTTGTATCTCACGTTATGGCTCCGTAGCAGACGTTTTTGTAAAAATAGGCTAACGATTGTGTCATAACCAAGCGACTTACTGTCGCATAGTAGAGGAATTACCGTATAGTACAGGAGAAACTCGCAGGCAGTTTCGACTTTCATGAGCTGTTTAGGTTTAATTACTAATGTTAACTAGCATTTTAGTTAGCAATAATTAGCCTGTGCCTATGATATCTCCATACCTATGCCCTCGGTCTCTGTAAGATTGGGAATGATTGAGATTTCTCTTGGCACAGCTACCAGAAGACTTACAACTTTCAGACAGGTTGCTCACGTCACATTTACGTTGTCTCTCTCAGTTGGAGGCTGCGCAGTAACGCTCGGTGCTCACCGGAAAAGTGCTTCTAATATCCTTCACTGGTCTCCGTCCAGAGCAACGGGATCTGTTGGTCCAGTTTATATACTGTCTATGTGATGAACCCACAGAGAATTATCACCCAACTCCGCAGTTCCCCACAGTTCTGCGTTTTAGTGTCTTTCAGTGTGTTGTTTTGGTTTTACAGCCTTCTACGTTACTGATTTGGTTCACTGTCACCGCTCTTATCAACCACGTTCCCAGCAGCAGCAGGCAGCTGTTTGCATTGTAAATACTCACAATACAGCACCCGTCTAGCATTAAACAGGTGACAGACAAAGTTAGCAACTAGTTGGGGAGGCGAGGGAGCCAGGAGTCGCGAGGAAAGGAGACACAGGAGGAAAGGGGTCAAAACGGATTAACTATCAATTATAACGAAAGCACAGTGCTAGCATAGTTGCGATGCTGATTTTGAGATGATTAAAATCAGGGTTGAAGAACGTTATTTTGCTAACTATACATATAATGTTACTTAGGTCTGACGTTTGTTCTGTGTACAGTAGGCTACAAAAGCTAATATTGATTCAACGTCTGTCAAGGAAAACATTGTAAAGTTACTTTTAATCTTACAGAAATGAAGAGGAAAGGTAGCATATGTAGTTTTTTCTCACCAAAGAGAAAGGCAAGTGAAATAGAAAATGAACAACTGAGCAAGGTAGACGGAGAATATGAGGTGGAAGGAGAGAGAGAAGACAAAGACGAGGTGGAGAGAAAAGGGCAACAGAAACGTGACAGAGATAGAATACAATGCCAAGGCGACCAGGGACAGGAGGAGGTTGGAGAACACCACAGTGGTGAAGATATGGAGGGAGAGCATCACCAAGATGAGGAGGGAGAAAGCGAGAGACAATAGATAACGTGCAGGGCTCAGACAGTGAAAGGGAAAGGAGAGTGCCTGGGCCATCACCAACGATCTCCTGTCAAGCGGGTCCACATGGTATGGAAATTGTTGCTGTATATATACTAAGTTACATATGAATAAGAACAACAAATGAGAAAGACGGGTATTTTTATAAAATTATAATCTTGTACAAATGCTACCTGCAACGCTGCTTCTCTGACACAGTCAAAAACTGTTTGCTTCCCCTCTCACACATCTGCCACTCATCACCTGTGTCTTAACTTCATGCCTTTCCTGTGATAATGCCCCTTACTTCTATCATATTTCTATCTCCTATTAAGTGAGATCACATTGTATGGTCACTTATTCCTAATATGAACAGTTTCAAATGAAACCTCAAATGCAGGACATTGATTGCATGAGATTAAGTTTGTCTGTATGAGTTTGTAAATGGCAGTCTGTGCCCTTTTGTAGTGTGTACATACTATTTCTCATCAAACTGTGATGAAATTCAGTATATATACGTCTGCCATATGTTGCCACCCCTCAAAAATTCCTGCCCCCCTCTCCCCACCCCATAAATATATTTCTAGATCCACCCCTGCTGGACAAAGTTACATTTGGGGCTACACTCAAAACATTCGGGGCTGAAGCCCCGGCAAAAATCGGCTGACGCCGCTCCTGATGTAAACCGGGACATTTTAGTGTCCCGACAGGCTTTTGTCGGGACTCGGGACAAGCAATCTACCGCCAAAGTTTTGGATAATGTCTACGATGGTCATGATAATGCTAATCTGCAGTGGCCCAATATCCAGATCTCTTCTAAATACATTGAGCTATATATGTACCAATTTTGGTGCTTTTATCACAAAATGAACAATAGGTTAGCTATGCCGCCCCACTATAGGTTGTTCTGTCATTTTGGGGTTTTGTGGGAACCCACTCTTATTTTTAATATTATAATAAGTTTAATCTTTGTAATGTCTGTCATATAATCAATTATAACCAAGAAAAAAGACAAATGTAATCTCACTATGTAATTCCACTTTGGGATCTAGATATTTTACAGGTCCCCTTACATATATTCACTTTTCTTTTAAGTAACATACGTTTGGCAATGTTCACTATCAATCATGTATCAATATGGGTGTTTATTCAATACACACTGGGTTCATGTTTTAAGTTGGTGTATCATATTTAAGCACAATTTAGGCCCAGCAGTCTTTTCAGAGACTTTTTTCTCTGTGTCAAAGAGACAGGAAGTGCAGGTTGAGAGCTATCTTTAGTTTAAACAAAGGACATGTGAGGGAGCTAACGTAGGGAAGTTAGCCTAGCAAGATGTTTCCTGTCAGTGAGTGGAGGAGTTTTCTCTTTGAAGCATAGCTGAGATAGTATTATGATCTGTATAAAACTATAAAAACTCACTAGTGCATTGCTGTGTTCCAAAGTAACATGAACAGTGACACTGAAATGATTAAAGGTCCAGTGCGTAACGTGTTTAGTTGTTCATTATCAAAGTCTGTGTTGCCCGTTCACAAACTTGTCCTTTTTCAAGAATATTTACCACCACCATCAATTCCAAGTATTCCTTTTGGCTTGAAATTTTACATTTGCATTTGCATGAACTGGGATGGACGCTCCATATTCATGCAGCATCTTGAAATATGTTAGCCGGTAAGGGACATACAGGACATACTGCTCCGCCTTTCGCATTTTCGCTGTCACATGATAAACTCACAGGTGCTGCTAATGCTGCTAATGGGTATCGTCGCTTCCCGGCCCCCGGCAAGTTTGAAGAAGGAAAGATGGAGGACCACATGTATTCAAAATCCAAATTTCAGGAACAGGAGTCTTCTTCTTCGCCCAGAAAAAGAAAAAGGATATTGAAAACAGCAAGAGACCGGCGTCATCAAAAAAAAGAGTGAAGGCTACCGTAGCTGTAATACGTACTTTGCACTGCATGGCGTGAGAGAGTTGATTGCGATATATTATCACACACACTGGACCTTTAAGGTTTTTTGACATGTATAGTGTCTTCTATGCTACTAATTAGGCCATGGTAAAGCTAATATATTTAATAAGTGAAACACTATGTAATTTGTGAAAACAAATATAATCATTTGATATGACTGGTGTGGGAACCAAGGACATGTGAGCACCCTTACCCTCCAGGATGAAATAAAGTGAAATCATTTATCAAGTACACCATCTGTTGACTAGCATGTATGTTAGTAACTAGAAAATGCATTTCCTGCGGAAAATGCGTGGGAATGCTGAATAGCTGAATTGCTAAAGCTAACTGGATGAATAGCTCAAATCCGTAAGAAGAAGTTGAAGTAGTGAGAAATAGTTGAAAAAGTGGAAATAGTTAAAAAGTTCAAAGTTGACGCTAATCTGAATTGTTGGCTTTAAAAAGTTGAAAAATGACAAAATATGTAGAACATTGTGAGGTCTTTAGCTGAAGCTGAAGAATAGTTGAAAAAGAGGAAATTGGTTCAATAAGTATGAATTTCATTGAAAAGTTGAATAACACCACTAATAAAATATAATATAATATATAATAATAAAATAATTTTTTGAAATACATTTGTAGAAAAGCGGGAAGCTAAACTGTAATACTGTCAAAAGTGGAAGTTTCAATACATTGACTAAAAAGACTTATTATCAGCTATATCCATTGCATAGAACAAACAAGAGAGAAAGAGAGGGATGAAGAGAGACAGGGAGGAAGAGAGGAAAAGAGAGAGAGAGAGAGAAAGAAAGAGAGAGAGAGAGAGAGGGGGGGGGGAGGGAGAGACAGGGAGGGAGAAGGAGGGAAGGAGAGAGAGGAGACAGAGAAAGAGAGGGACAGGGAGAGAGAGAGAGGGAAAGAGAGAGAGAGAGGGGGGATGAGAGAGAGGGGGATGAGAGGGAGCGACAAAGAGAGAGAAAGAGAAGGAGAGAGAGAGAGAAAGAGAGAGAGAGGCTGATGGAAAAAGAGAGAGAGAGAGGGGGAGGGAGGGAGAGAGAGGGAGGGAGAAGGAGGGATGGAGAGAGTGAAAGAAAAAGAGGGATAGAGAGAGAAAGAGAGAGAGAGGCAGATGGAAAAAGAGAGAGAGAGAAGGGGAGGGAGAGAGAGGGAGGGAGAAGGAGGGATGGAGAGAGTGAAAGAAAAAGAGGGATAGAGAGAGAAAGAGAGAGAGAGGCAGATGGAAAAAGAGAGAGAGAGAGAGGGAGGGAGGGAGAGAGAGGGAGGGAGGGAGAAGGAGGGATGGAGAGAGTGAAAGAAAAAGAGGGAGAGAGAGAGAAACAAAGAGATAGAGAGGGGGAGAGAGAAGACAGACCAGAACAAGAGAATAGAAGAGAGAAGACAGACTAAAGTTCATATTCCTGCCTGGAGTCTCTGGGTGGGTGTCTGTTGTCATGGTAACGACTGGCCAGTGAATGTTTGTAAACATGTCCTTTGATCTGATAACGATAGCACCTGCTCTTAATATGTCTCCTGTAGTACACGCCAGCACTTCAGACACTGAGAGCAGAAGAAATATTTTCATTATTATCAGAGATATACTGCATAGAACGAAAAAGCATCAATCTAGCTGAGATGAGATGTGAAATATATTAGGGGAAAAGAATGGGGCTGAACAAGAAGAAAGAGAGGAAAGAGAGAGGGAGAGAAAGAGAGAAGAAAGGAGAGCAGGAGAGAAGAGATGAGAAGAGAGAAGAGTGTGGTGTGTGTACGACGAGCCGGCGTGTGTGTGTGTGTGTGTGTGTGTGTGTGTGTGTGGGGAGTGTGTTTGTGTGTGTGTGTGTGTGTGTGTGGGGGGGGGTTTGCATGTGTGTGTGTTTTGAGTAGTGTGTGTGTGTGTGTGTGTGTGTGTGTGTTTGCATGTGTGTCTGTCTTTGTGTGTGTGTGTGTGTGTGTTTATGTGTCTTCTTGTGTGTCTGTGTGTGTACATGTGTGTGTGTGTGTTTGCGTGTGTGCATGTGTGTGTTTGCAAAATAAAACATGAATAGCTGAATTGCTAAAGCTAAACTGGATGAATAGCTTAAAACCATAAAAATAAGTTGAAGTAGTTGAAAAGTCAAATAACACCTTAGCCAGGGACACACTGATTGATATGCCACAGTGGGATTTGAACCCAGGCCCCTCACACCCTAGTCATGTGCCATAACCACTGCGCCATCTTCAGAACAGACAAACATTGTTCCTTTAGTATTTATAAAGCATCTCTTTGATCATTAATCCCCACAACTGATTAGTGAGAGACAGTGTGAGAGAACCCTTCAAACAATCCTTAATAAATCCACAACAGTACATGCTATCGAAACAGCGACTTGACCGTTAGAGACACAAGGCCTTTGTGAACGTAAGGGTGTAAAATTTGTATGGATAAATGTAAAAAATGTGGGCATATCAGCGATTTTTAAAAAGTGGTTCGCTGTGCCTTTCACTGGGAAATATAAATTATTTTGACCATTGCTGCGGATGGGGAAGAAATTGATTCTCTTGTCATTTGGAAGCTTGCTGAGCCCAAAGCATAAGACATATCACTTAACTGAGCAAAGTTTCTGAAACTAGACAAAAATGCCTACGTTTTGATGTATAAATTGTGTATAAAAAGTACATATTGTGGGCGTGAGAGCAGTTTACAGACAAGGAACTAAGATAATTTTTTCGAAGCTTCAACCTCTAGCTATGACATCACCCACTCTAGCAAGCGCAATACACACTCTGTTTAATCGATACAATTTCCTGAAATTATCACTAAACTTTAACAGATTTTTCACAAAAACTGTAAAAGATATTAAAACACTGAGCACACCCCGAATACCTGAATATTCTTTGAACAGTTTAAAGTTTGAATCACGTCTGTAGGTGGAAGAATGTAGGAGGAGATACATGTTGAAGCAGAAGAGGATTTGAAGGCTTTGAAGCCTGCTCTCATTGACTTTAATGTTAAAAAAAAGTGTTAAAAAGCTTAAAATTTTAAAAAGTATAAATAGTAGAAAAAAAGTTGAAGAAGTCCCATCATTAGCTGAAAGAGCTGAACATTTGAAAAGTTGAATGGTTTAAATAGGTGAAAGTATGCAGAAGTTACAGAGAGCCAAAAAACGTATGGAAGATGGGAAACTAATAATAACTAGAAAATGCATTTCCTGCAGAAAATGCGTGGGAATGCTGAATAGCTGAATTGCCAAAGCTAACTGGATGAATAGCTCAAACCGTATGAAGAAGTTGAAGTAGTGAGAATAGTTGAAAAAGTGGAAATAGTTAAAAAGTTCAAAGTTGACGCTAATCTGAATTGTTGGCTTTAAAAGTTGAAAAATGACAAAATATGTAGAACATTGTGAGGTCTTTAGCTGAAGCTGAAGAATAGTTGAAAAAGAGGAAATTGGTTCAATAAGTATGAATTTCATTGAAAAGTTGAATAACACCACTAATAAAATATAATATAATATATAATAATAAAATAATTTCTTGAAATACATTTGTAGAAAAGCGGGAAGCTAAACTGTAATACTGTCAAAAGTGGAAGTTTCAATACATTGACTAAAAAGACTTATTATCAGCTATATCCATTGCATAGAAAGAACAAGAGAGAAAGAGAGGGATGAAGAGAGACAGAGAGGAAGAGAGGAAAGGAGAGAGAGAGAGAGAGGGGGAGGGAGGGAGAGACAGGGAGGGAGAAGGAGGGATGGAGGGAGAAGGAGACAGAGAAAGAGAGGGACAGGGAGAGAGAGAGAGAGAGAGAGAGAGAGAGAGAGGGGGGATGAGAGGGAGCGACAAAGAGAGAGAGAAAGAGAAGGAGAGAGAGAGGGAAAGAGAGAGAGGGATAGAGAGAGAAAGAGAGAGAGAGAGGGAGAGAGAGAGGCAAAGGGATAGAAAGAGACATAGAGAGAGAGGGAAAGAGTGTGATAGAGAGAGAGAAAGGAAGAGACAGGGGGGAGAGAGAGGGAGGGAGAAGGAGGGATGGAGAGAGTGAAAGAAAAAAGAGGGAGAGAGGGAGAGAGAGAGAAAGAGAGAGAGAGGCAGATGGATAAAGAGAGAGATAGAGGGGGGAGGGAGGGAGAGAGAGGGAGGGAGAAGGAGGGATGGAGAGAGAAAAAAGAGAGAGACAGGGAGAGAGAGAGAGAAACAACGAGATAGAGAGGGGGGAGAGAGAAGACAGACCAGAACAAGAGAATAGAAGAGAGAAGACAGACTAAAGTTCATATTCCTGCCTGGAGTCTCTGGGTGGGTGTCTGTTGTCATGGTAACGACTGGCCAGTGAATGTTTGTAAACATGTCCTTTGAAGTGTAATCAAGTTAACGAGCAACACCTGCTGAAACTCTCAGCTGGGCCAAACTGAAGCTATTGAGAGACACTGAGAGCAAGCTCTCAAACAAAGGCTCAAACTGCCAAAACGATAAATGCTATCGGTCAAATGACGTGATCCTGAGCACCACAAGGCCTTTGTGAACGTATCGGTATAAAATGTATGTTGATAAACTTAGAAATGTGGGCATATCAGCGATTTCAAAAAGTGGTTCGCTGTGCCTTTCACTGGGAAATATAAATGATTTTCAACATGAGAGCGGATTATGAAATATTTTCAACTATCGTCATTTCTATCGAATTTCTGAAACTTAACAAAAATACCTACGTTTTGATGTATAAATTGTGTATGACAAGTAGATATTGTGGGCGTGAGAGCAGTTTACAGACAAGGAACTAAGATAATTTTTTCGAAGCTTCACCCTCTAGCTATGACATCACCCACTCTAGCAAGCGCAATACACACTCTGTTTAATCGATAAAATTTCCTGAAATTATCACTAAACTTGAACAGCTTTTTCACAAAAACTGTAAAAGATATCAAAACACTGAGCACACCCCGAATACCTGAATATTTCGTGAACCGTTTAAAGTTTGAATCACATCTGTAGGGGGAAGAATGTAGGAGGAGATACATGTTGAAGCAGAAGAGGATTTGAAGGCTTTGAAGCCTGCTCTCATTGACTTTAATGTTAAAAAAAAGTGATAAAAAGCTGAATATTTTAAAAAGTATAAATAGTAGAAAAAAAGTTGAAGAGGTCCCATCATTAGCTGAAAGAGTTGAACATTTGAAAAGTTGAATGGTTTAAATAGGTGAAAGTATGCAGAAGTTACAGAGATCCAAAAAACGTACGGAATAATAAAATTAAAGTTTAAAAAAATAAAGAACAGGATAACAATAAGTGGAATGCTGTAGAACAGCATTCCCCCAATAAAAAAACGAACTAGAAAATGCATTTCCTGCAGAAAATGCGTGGGAATGCTGAATAGCTGAATTGCTAAAGCTAACTGGATGAATAGCTCAAACCGTATGAAGAAGTTGAAGTAGTGAGAATAGTTGAAAAAGTGGAAATAGTTAAAAAGTTCAAAGTTGACGCTAATCTGAATTGTTGGCTTTAAAAGTTGAAAAATGACAAAATATGTAGAACATTGTGAGGTCTTTAGCTGAAGCTGAAGAATAGTTGAAAAAGAGGAAATTGGTTCAATAAGTATGAATTTCATTGAAAAGTTGAATAACACCACTAATAAAATATAATATAATATATAATAATAAAATAATTTCTTGAAATACATTTGTAGAAAAGCGGGAAGCTAAACTGTAATACTGTCAAAAGTGGAAGTTTCAATACATTGACTAAAAAGACTTATTATCAGCTATATCCATTGCATAGAAAGAACAAGAGAGAAAGAGAGGGATGAAGAGAGACAGAGAGGAAGAGAGGAAAGGAGAGAGAGAGAGAGAGGGGGGGAGGAAGGGAGAGACAGGGAGGGAGAAGGAGGGATGGAGGGAGAAGGAGACAGAGAAAGAGAGGGACAGGGAGAGAGAGAGGGAAAGAGAGAGAGAGAGGGGGATGAGAGGGAGCGACAAAGAGAGAGAGAAAGAGAAGGAGAGAGAGAGGGAAAGAGAGAGAGGGATAGAGAGAGAAAGAGAGAGAGAGGGAGAGAGAGAGGCAAAGGGATAGAAAGAGACATAGAGAGAGAGGGAAAGAGTGTGATAGATAGAGAGAAAGGAAGAGACAGGGGGAGAGAGAGGGAGGGAGAAGGAGGGATGGAGAGAGTGAAAGAAAAAGAGGGAGAGAGGGATAGAGAGAGAAAGAGAGAGAGAGGCAGATGGATAAAGAGAGAGATAGAGGGGGAGGGAGGGAGAGAGAGGGAGGGAGAAGGAGGGATGGAGAGAGAAAAAAGAGAGAGAGACAGGGAGAGAGAGAGAGAAACAACGAGATAGAGAGGGGGAGAGAGAAGACAGACCAGAACAAGAGAATAGAAGAGAGAAGACAGACTAAAGTTCATATTCCTGCCTGGAGTCTCTGGGTGGGTGTCTGTTGTCATGGTAACGACTGGCCAGTGAATGTTTGTAAACATGTCCTTTGAAGTGTAATCAAGTTAACGAGCAACACCTGCTGAAACTCTCAGCTGGGCCAAACTGAAGCTATTGAGAGACACTGAGAGCAAGCTCTCAAACAAAGGCTCAAACTGCCAAAACGATAAATGCTATCGGTCAAATGACGTGATCCTGAGCACCACAAGGCCTTTGTGAACGTATCGGTATATAATTTATGTTGATAAACTTAGAAATGTGGGCATATCAGCGATTTCAAAAAGTGGTTTGCTGTGCCTTTCACTGGGAAATATAAATGATTTTCAACATGAGAGCGGATTAAGAAATATTTATAAGAGTTTCTGAAACTAAACAAAAATACCTACGTTTTGATGTATAAATTGTGTATGACAAGTAGATATTGTGGGCGTGAGAGCAGTTTACAGACAAGGAACTAAGATAATTTTTTCGAAGCTTCACCCTCTAGCTATGACATCACCCACTGTAGCAAGCGCAATACACACTCTGTTTAATCGATAAAATTTCCTGAAATTATCACTAAACTTGAACAGCTTTTTCACAAAAACTGTAAAAGATATCAAAACACTGAGCACACCCCGAATACCTGAATATTTTGTGAACCGTTTAAAGTTTGAATCACATCTGTAGGTGGAAGAATGTAGGAGGAGATACATGTTGAAGCAGAAGAGGATTTGAAGGATTTGAAGTCTGCTCTCATTGACTTCAATGTTAAAAAAAAGTGATAAAAAGCTGAATATTTTAAAAAGTATAAATAGTAGAAAAAAAGTTGAAGAAGTCCCATCATTAGCTGAAAGAGATGAATATTTTAAAAGTTGAATGGTTTAAATAGGTGAAAGTATGCAGAAGTTACAGAGAGCCAAAAAACGTACGGAATAATAAAACTAAGAATAATAAAAAAACGAATAACAATAGTTGGAATGCTGTTGAACAGCATTCCCACTAATAAACTAGAAAATGCATTTCCTGCAGAAAATGCGTGGGAATGCTGAATAGCTGAATTGCTAAAGCTAAACTGGTTGAATAGCTTAAATCCGTAAGAAGAAGTTGAAGTAGTGACAATAGTTGAAAAAGCGGAAATCGGTTTAATAAGTATGAATTTCATTAAAAAGTTAAAAGTTTATGCTAAACTGAACTGTTTGCTTTAAAGGTTAAATAATGACAAAATATGTAGAACATTGTGAGGTCTATTTTCTAACTGATAATGACTCATATATGCAGAAATATGAAACAAATTAATACTGTTATACTGTTAAAGATGAAAGTTGAAAAGGCTGAAAGAAGAAATATTTTTATTATTATCAGATATATACTGCATAGAACGAAAAACATCAATCTAGCTGAGATGAGAGGTGAAATATATTAGGTGAAAAGAATGGGGCTGAACAAGAAGAAAGAGAGGAAAAAGAGAGGGAGAGAAAGAGAGAAGAAAGGAGAGCAGGAGAGAAGAGACGAGAAGAGAGAAGAGAGAGGAGAGAAAGAGAATAAAGAGAGAAGGAGAGAGAGAGGAAAGAGAGGAGAGGAAAAGAAAGATAGCAACTTTGACTAAAAAGGCTGAAAGTTTAAAGGCTTTGTATTATTATCAGCCATATCCATTGCGTAGAACAAACAAGAATGACCCTAAAGAGCTGAGAGGTGGATATATTGGCTGAAAAGAAACGGGCTATATACATGGATGAAATCACAAATGACCCTGGAGGGAGAGACAGAAGAAGGAAGGGAGAGAGGCATAGAGAAAGAGAGGGAGACAAGAGGGAGGGATACAGACAGAGGGAGGGAGGGAGACACAGACAGATAAGGAGACAGACAGACAGACAGAAAGTGGAACGCAAATGATATAGCCTGATGATCATAGTTAGTCTAGTTAGTTGACTCCTACAGCAAGCCTGGAGTAATCAGTAGACTGTCTGTGAAAGGGTTGTCATGGTTACTAAGGACCTGGCCCATGTTTATAAACATCTCTTTGATCTGATAACGATAGCACCTGCTCTTAATATGTCTCCTGTAGTACACGCCAGCACTTCAGACACTGAGAGCAGAAGAAATATTTTCATTATTATCAGAGATATACTGCATAGAACGAAAAAGCATCAATCTAGCTGAGATGAGATGTGAAATATATTAGGGGAAAAGAATGGGGCTGAACAAGAAGAAAGAGAGGAAAGAGAGAGGGAGAGAAAGAGAGAAGAAAGGAGAGCAGGAGAGAAGAGATGAGAAGAGAGAAGAGTGTGGTGTGTGTACGACGAGCCGGCGTGTGTGTGTGTGTGTGTGTGTGTGTGTGTGTGGGGGGAGTGTGTTTGTGTGTGTGTGTGTGTGTGGGTGGGGTGGGGGTGTGTGTGTGTGTGTGTTTTTGAGTAGTGTGTGTGTGTGTGTGTGTGTGTGTGTGTTTGCATGTGTGTCTGTCTTTGTGTGTGTGTGTGTGTGTGTTTATGTGTCTTCTTGTGTGTCTGTGTGTGTACATGTGTGTGTGTGTGTTTGCGTGTGTGCATGTGTGTGTTTGCAAAATAAAACATGAATAGCTGAATTGCTAAAGCTAAACTGGATGAATAGCTTAAAACCATAAAAATAAGTTGAAGTAGTTGAAAAGTCAAATAACACCTTAGTCAGGGACACACTGATTGATATGCCACAGTGGGATTTGAACCCAGGCCCCTCACACCCTAGTCATGTGCCATAACCACTGCGCCATCTTCAGAACAGACAAACATTGTTCCTTTAGTATTTATAAAGCATCTCTTTGATCATTAATCCCCACAACTGATTAGTGAGAGACAGTGTGAGAGAACCCTTCAAACAATCCTTAATAAATCCACAACAGTACATGCTATCGAAACAGCGACTTGACCGTTAGAGACACAAGGCCTTTGTGAACGTAAGGGTGTAAAATTTGTATGGATAAATGTAAAAATGTGGGCATATCAGCGATTTTAAAAAGTGGTTCGCTGTGCCTTTCACTGGGAAATATAAATTATTTTGACCATTGCTGCGGATGGGGAAGAAATTGATTCTCTTGTCATTTGGAAGCTTGCTGAGCCCAAAGCATAAGACATATCACTTAACTGAGCAAAGTTTCTGAAACTAGACAAAAATGCCTACGTTTTGATGTATAAATTGTGTATAAAAAGTACATATTGTGGGCGTGAGAGCAGTTTACAGACAAGGAACTAAGATAATTTTTTCGAAGCTTCAACCTCTAGCTATGACATCACCCACTCTAGCAAGCGCAATACACACTCTGTTTAATCGATACAATTTCCTGAAATTATCACTAAACTTTAACAGATTTTTCACAAAAACTGTAAAAGATATTAAAACACTGAGCACACCCCGAATACCTGAATATTCTTTGAACAGTTTAAAGTTTGAATCACGTCTGTAGGTGGAAGAATGTAGGAGGAGATACATGTTGAAGCAGAAGAGGATTTGAAGGCTTTGAAGCCTGCTCTCATTGACTTTAATGTTAAAAAAAAGTGTTAAAAAGCTTAAAATTTTAAAAAGTATAAATAGTAGAAAAAAAGTTGAAGAAGTCCCATCATTAGCTGAAAGAGCTGAACATTTGAAAAGTTGAATGGTTTAAATAGGTGAAAGTATGCAGAAGTTACAGAGATCCAAAAAACGTACGGAATAATAAAATTAAAGTTTAAAAAAATAAAGAACAGGATAACAATAAGTGGAATGCTGTAGAACAGCATTCCCCCAATAAAAAAACGAACTAGAAAATGCATTTCCTGCAGAAAATGCGTGGGAATGCTGAATAGCTGAATTGCTAAAGCTAACTGGATGAATAGCTCAAATCCGTAAGAAGAAGTTGAAGTAGTGAGAATAGTTGAAAAAGTGGAAATAGTTAAAAAGTTCAAAGTTGACGCTAATCTGAATTGTTGGCTTTAAAAGTTGAAAAATGACAAAATATGTAGAACATTGTGAGGTCTTTAGCTGAAGCTGAAGAATAGTTGAAAAAGAGGAAATTGGTTCAATAAGTATGAATTTCATTGAAAAGTTGAATAACACCACTAATAAAATATAATATAATATATAATAATAAAATAATTTCTTGAAATACATTTGTAGAAAAGCGGGAAGCTAAACTGTAATACTGTCAAAAGTGGAAGTTTCAATACATTGACTAAAAAGACTTATTATCAGCTATATCCATTGCATAGAAAGAACAAGAGAGAAAGAGAGGGATGAAGAGAGACAGAGAGGAAGAGAGGAAAGGAGAGAGAGAGAGAGAGAGAGGGGGACGAGGGAGAGACAGGGAGGGAGAAGGAGGGATGGAGGGAGAAGGAGACAGAGAAAGAGAGGGACAGGGAGAGAGAGAGAGAGAGAGGGGGGGGATGAGAGGGAGCGACAAAGAGAGAGAGAAAGAGAAGGAGAGAGAGAGGGAAAGAGAGAGAGGGATAGAGAGAGAAAGAGAGAGAGAGAGAGGGAGAGAGAGAGGCAAAGGGATAGAAAGAGACTGTTGTGGGTCGGCTGCCTTGTTCCCCCTTCCTGTGTGTTTGTCTCCCTTTTTCCTCTCTGTGTCTGTCTGTACTGTTTTACCTGAAGTGGCAGGGGGTGTGTCAGGAGGGACTGGGTCAGGAGGCGTGGCCATTCATCCCTGCTCTGTCGCTGGCACAGCTGAGGCTCATTCACTGATTTCACACCTGCAGTATTTAAACCCGGGCTGTTCACCTCCTCAGCGCCAGATCGTTACAAACCTCGACGTGGTAACTAGGCTCTGTATCCCTGCTAGCAACTCTCTCGACTCTACGTCTGTTTTTTTTGTCTAACTACTATTCCTCTGTGCAGATCCTGCTGTACCTGCTCCACACCTGCCGTGCTCCGCCGTGCTGCCTGCCTATCTGCCTCACGCCAACTCCGTCGTATTCACCTGCTTCGCCTGTCTTCAACTGCGGACCTTCCTCAGATCCGCCACTGCCTGGTTCCAGTTCGCTCTCAGACAACTACTAACTCAGCCTCGGCTGTTCCTCTCCACTGCACATCGTCGTCCAATAAACACTTGAACTCTTATCTGTATCCTGTGTGGTGTCTCTGTGCGTTGGGCCATATACAGCCATAACAGAACGATCTGGCCATGGACCGCACAGACTCGCCCCAGGGTGTGCAGGAGGACGGCGCCCAACGGGCTATCCAGTCTCAGGGACTTTTACTAGGTCAACACGACCAGTTAATTCGCACCCTTCTGGAAAACAATCAGCAGCTCATCAATCAGGTTACCCAATTAACTGCACAAGTGGCTAACCTGTCTGTTACCAACCCGCCCTCTCTCTCTGCTCCTTCTGCCTCACCTCCTGTCTCCCCAGGTACAGCAACCACACAGTCTCACCGCGAGCCTCCCATCAACTCACCTGAGCCCTTCGCTGGGGAATTGGATAAATGCCGTGGATTTCTCCTTCAATGTGTTTGTCTCCCTTTTTCCTCTCTGTGTCTGTCTGTACTGTTTTACCTGAAGTGGCAGGGGGTGTGTCAGGAGGGACTGGGTCAGGAGGCGTGGCCATTCATCCCTGCTCTGTCGCTGGCACAGCTGAGGCTCATTCACTGATTTCACACCTGCAGTATTTAAACCCGGGCTGTTCTCCCCCTCTCCGTGTTACTGCCATTGATGGTCATCTCCTAGCAGAGATTACTCACCAAACCATCCCTATTACGTTAATTCTGTCCGGTAATCACCGCGAGACAATCGATTTTAAGGTTATGTCCGCCTCGACCACCCCTCTTATCCTCGGGTTTCCCTGGTTGTGTTTACACAATCCTAAAATAGATTGGCAACGTCATGCAATCCAAAGCTGGAGCGACCATTGTCATTCTGAGTGCCTGGGATCGGCTGTTCCTCCAGCTAAGATTCCCCCTGCATTTCCTGAATCTTCGCCTGATCTAGCCTCTGTTCCCAAGGATTACCACGACCTATCTGAGGTTTTCAGTAAAAAGAAAGCATTGTCACTGCCCCCCCACAGGCCTTATGACTGTCCTATAGAGCTGCTGCCGGGAGCCCCGTTACCGTCGAGTCGGCTGTATAATCTGTCCCGGCCAGAGAGGGAAGCGATGGAGAAATACATTGGCGACTCTCTGGCTGCGGGCATCCTCCGCCCTTCGTCGTCCCCCTGTTGGGGCAGGTTTCTTTTTGTCGCAAAGAAAGACAAGACGTTACGGCCATGCATTGACTTTCGTGGACTCAATAACATAACGGTGAAAAATACGTACCCCCTGCCGCTCATTAATTCCGCTTTCGAACCCCTTCAGGGCGCCACGGTTTTTTCTAAACTGGACCTCCGTAACGCGTATCACCTTGTTCGTATACGTCAGGGCGATGAATGGAAAACAGCTTTCAACACTCCGTTAGGCCATTTTGAATACATGGTCATGCCGTTTGGCCTCACCAACGCCCCAGCTGTTTTTCAGGCTATGGTTAATGATGTGTTAAGGGATTTTTTGAACCGCTTCGTTTTTGTTTATCTCGACGACATTCTGGTGTTTTCTACGTCCCTCGAAGAGCATGTGTCCCACGTCCGTCAGGTTCTCCAACGCCTTTTGGAAAATAAACTTTACGTTAAAGCAGAAAAATGTGACTTTCACCAGCGTTCGGTCCCCTTCCTGGGGTTCATCATTGAGAGCGGGCAGGTGTCTGCTGACCCAGAAAAGACCAAGGCAGTTACTGAGTGGCCCACGCCCTCTAGTCGCAAGCAGTTACAGCGCTTTCTGGGATTCGCAAATTTCTACCGCAGATTCATTAAAGACTTTAGTCGTGTGGTAGCCCCCCCTTACTAAACTCACATCCCCCCAAAGTTCCATTTCATTGGTCCCCTGAGGCTGATCAGGCTATGAAGAGGTTGCAGGACCTGTTTACCTCCCCACCTGTGTTGACTCACCCTGACCCATCTCTGCAGTTCATTGTGGAGGTGGACGCTTCTGACTCTGGGGTGGGAGCCGTCCTCTCCCAACGCT
This sequence comes from Perca schrenkii, assembly GCA_025617405.1. Classification (NCBI taxonomy): domain Eukaryota; kingdom Metazoa; phylum Chordata; class Actinopteri; order Perciformes; family Percidae; genus Perca; species Perca schrenkii. The sequence goes on from CM046796.1 coordinate 28,361,415, forward strand.
CCCCCTCGGACTAGAAACTCCACCCTTGTGCTTTTCTGTCTAAAAAACTGTCACCAGCAGAGAGAAACTACGACGTGGGAAATCGGGAGTTATTGGCGGTGAAGTTGGCACTGGAGGAATGGCGGCATTGGCTGGACGGAGTTGAGCAACCGTTTGTGGTGTGGACGGATCATAAGAACTTGGCCTACATTCAGTCCTCCAAAAGGCTCAACTCCCGTCAGGCAAGATGGGCCCTGTTTTTCAGCAGGTTTAACTTCATCCTGACCTACCGACCTGGTTCACGGAATGTCAAACCCGATGCTCTGTCCCGTCAGTTCGTCGACTCTGGGGATTCCAACGAGCCTGAAGCAGTCCTGCCTTCCTCCTGTGTTGTGGCCGCTGTCCAGTGGGAGATCGAGTCATTAGTGAAGACGGCCCAAGAGTCGGATCCTGGTCCAGGAGACGGGCCGCCTGATCGGCTCTTTGTTCCCAAGTCTGTGCGGTCTCAGGTGTTGCAGTGGGTCCACGCCTCTCGTTTTGCCTGTCACCCTGGGGGACACCGCACATTGACGCTGTTAAAGAGACACTTCTGGTGGCCTTCGGTAGAAGCGGACGTCCGAGCCTATGTGGCGGCTTTCTCAATTTGTGCTCGGGGCAAGGCCTCACACCACTCTCGCTCTGGACTTTTGCAACCCCTCCCAGTCCCTAGTCGCCCCTGGTCCCATGTGGCTTTGGACTTTGTCACCGGCCTGCCCGTATCTGAAGGTAATGACACTATACTTACCATCGTGGACAGATTCTCTAAGTCTGTTCACTATATAGCATTACCTAAATTACGGACCTCTTTGTCCAGCATGTATTCTGTCCCCATGGAATACCTGTGGACGTGGTTTCCGATAGAGGCCCACAGTTTATTTCCCGTGTGTGGAAGGAATTTTGTTCTGCTCTTGGTGCTTCTGTCAGTCTGTCTTCAGGGACGAATGGTCAGACGGAGAGGGCGAACCAGGACCTAGAGGCATCTCTCCGTTGTGTGGCCGCTCTGCATCCCTCCTCCTGGGCTAAACACCTTCCCTGGATTGAGTATGCACATAACTCGCTGACCACCTCTGCCACCGGCCTCTCTCCCTTTGAGGTGGCTCTGGGATACCAACCGCCTTTATTCCCTGCCCAGGAGAAGGAATTGGCAGTGCCCTCTGTACAGGAACATCTTCGCCGCTGCCACCGGGTGTGGAGCGATGCCCGAGAAGCACTGCTTCGGACCACAGAGCGTAATAAAAGGTGGCGGACAGGCACAGAACCCCTGCACCCCCTTTCCAACCTGGCCAGGAGGTCTGGCTCTCCTCCAAGAACATCCCTCTGCGCACGGAGTCCCGCAAGCTGTCCCCCAGATATTTGGGACCCTTCGTCATCGACTCCATGGTGAACCCCTCTGCTGCTCGGCTGAAGCTCCCTCCAGCGATGAAGATCCACCCGACTTTTCACGTGTCTCACCTGAAACCAGTGTCCTCCAGTCCCCTGTGCCCACCTGCGGATCCCCCACCTCCAGTGCGCATCATCGACGACCATCCTGCCTACACGGTCCGCCAGCTGTTGGACGTCCGGAGGCGTGGCAGGGGTCTGCAATACCTGGTTGATTGGGAGGGTTATGGACCGGAGGAGAGGACCTGGATCCCTAGGAGGTTCATCCTGGATCCGCAGTTGGTGACGGACTTTTACAACGCGCATCCAGACAAGGCTGGTGGGACGCCGAGAGGCGTCCGTTGAGGGGGGGTACTGTTGTGGGTCGGCTGCCTTGTTCCCCCTTCCTGTGTGTTTGTCTCCCTTTTTCCTCTCTGTGTCTGTCTGTACTGTTTTACCTGAAGTGGCAGGGGGGTGTCAGGAGGGAACTGGGTCAGGAGGCGTGGCCATTCATCCCTGCTCTGTCGCTGGCACAGCTGAGGCTCATTCACTGATTTCACACCTGCAGTATTTAAACCCGGGCTGTTCACCTCCTCAGCGCCAGATCGTTACAAACCTCGACGTGGTAACTAGGCTCTGTATCCCTGCTAGCAACGCTCTCGACTCTACGTCTGTTTGTTTTTGTCTAACTACTATTCCTCTGTGCAGATCCTGCTGTACCTGCTCCACACCTGCCGTGCTCCGCCGTGCTGCCTGCCTATCTGCCTCACGCCAACTCCGTCGTATTCACCTGCTTCGCCTGTCTTCAACTGCGGACCTTCCTCAGATCCGCCACTGCCTGGTTCCAGTTCGCTCTCAGACAACTACTAACTCAGCCTCGGCTGTTCCTCTCCACTGCACATCGTCGTCCAATAAACACTTGAACTCTTATCTGTATCCTGTGTGGTGTCTCTGTGCGTTGGGCCATATACAGCCATAACAGAGACATAGAGAGAGAGGGAAAGAGTGTGATAGAGAGAGAGAAAGGAAGAGACAGGGGGAGAGAGAGAGGGAGGGAGAAGGAGGGATGGAGAGAGTGAAAGAAAAAGAGGGAGAGAGGGATAGAGAGAGAAAGAGAGAGAGAGGCAGATGGATAAAGAGAGAGATAGAGGGGGGAGGGAGGGAGAGAGAGGGAGGGAGAAGGAGGGATGGAGAGAGAAAAAAAGAGAGAGAGACAGGGAGAGAGAGAGAGAAACAACGAGATAGAGAGGGGGGAGAGAGAAGACAGACCAGAACAAGAGAATAGAAGAGAGAAGACAGACTAAAGTTCATATTCCTGCCTGGAGTCTCTGGGTGGGTGTCTGTTGTCATGGTAACGACTGGCCAGTGAATGTTTGTAAACATGTCCTTTGAAGTGTAATCAAGTTAACGAGCAACACCTGCTGAAACTCTCAGCTGGGCCAAACTGAAGCTATTGAGAGACACTGAGAGCAAGCTCTCAAACAAAGGCTCAAACTGCCAAAACGATAAATGCTATCGGTCAAATGACGTGATCCTGAGCACCACAAGGCCTTTGTGAACGTATCGGTATATAATTTATGTTGATAAACTTAGAAATGTGGGCATATCAGCGATTTCAAAAAGTGGTTCGCTGTGCCTTTCACTGGGAAATATAAATGATTTTCAACATGAGAGCGGATTAAGAAATATTTATAAGAGTTTCTGAAACTAAACAAAAATACCTACGTTTTGATGTATAAATTGTGTATGACAAGTAGATATTGTGGGCGTGAGAGCAGTTTACAGACAAGGAACTAAGATAATTTTTTTCGAAGCTTCACCCTCTAGCTATGACATCACCCACTGTAGCAAGCGCAATACACACTCTGTTTAATCGATAAAATTTCCTGAAATTTATCACTAAACTTGAACAGCTTTTTTCACAAAAACTGTAAAAGATATCAAAACACTGAGCACACCCCGAATACCTGAATATTTTGTGAACCGTTTAAAGTTTGAATCACATCTGTAGGTGGAAGAATGTAGGAGGAGATACATGTTGAAGCAGAAGAGGATTTGAAGGATTTGAAGTCTGCTCTCATTGACTTCAATGTTAAAAAAAAGTGATAAAAAGCTGAATATTTTAAAAAGTATAAATAGTAGAAAAAAAGTTGAAGAAGTCCAATCATTAGCTGAAAGAGATGAATATTTTAAAAGTTGAATGGTTTAAATAGGTGAAAGTATGCAGAAGTTACAGAGAGCCAAAAAACGTACGGAATAATAAAACTAAGAATAATAAAAAAACGAATAACAAAAGTTGGAATGCTGTTGAACAGCATTCCCACTAATTAGCCGACAAACAGGGTCACAATGACCTAGATGTACTCAAAGAAAAGGAAGATGAGAGGACTGTTAGAAGTACAAATATCACCAGTTCAGGTCAATCTAAAGATGTAACGAACATTCGGTAATTGTAAAATATGTTAAACTGACACTGCCCAAAATGCTGTATAAAAAGAGAGTCATATGAAACTTATATTCAGTTGTCTATTCGACTGACTATCGCCTGTGGTCAGTTAATGTATCCGGAGCAGCTCAGTTCAGTTGGTAAAATACAAATACATCTGAATGGAGTGACTATCAACAGTCTCTGGATTGTTCATGGAGTCCTCATCTGCAGTTTCTTCTGTACTGAGACCACTGTGGGGCAGTCAGCAAGACAATAACTTTACTTCTAATTTCATAGATAGGCCCTAGTAGTTTAAAGGTCCCATGACATGGTGCCCTTTGGATGCTTTTATATAGGCCTTAGTGGTCCCCTAATACTCTATCTGAAGTCTCTTTCCCGGAATTCAGCCTTGGTGCAGAATTACAGCCACCAGAGCCAGTCCCACAATAAGCTTTCCTTAGTATGTGCCATTTCTGTGTCTGTAGCTATTGATGAGGAGAGTGGGAGGGCAAGGTGGAGGGTGGGGGTGTGGCCTTGACCAACTGCCAGTTTGCTCGTTTGAAAGCCATGATGTCTCTCTCTCATGGGTGGGCCAAATTCTCTGGGTGGGCAAAGCAGAGAAAGGGGAGGTAACCTTGCTCCTTATGACCTCATAAGGAGCAGATTCCCCGTCCAGCGCTCGAGTCGTTTAAATAGCAAATGCACCTGCGCCCATCTTTGCGCCCATGGGCGTGCTGGTCTTACAGGGAGGTGTCTTCAGGTGAATTCTTGGCGTATTGCTATCTTGAGGCAGCGGGAAGTGATCGCAGCATTTCGTTGTTATTTTAACAGCAAATTAGTAAAATGCGCATAAGCTTATGCACAGCGTGTGCACACTATATTTGTTACACACAGACAGGGAAGCGCAGCAGCAAACAAACATGCAAAAGATTAAAAATATTATGGTGCAAATCATAATAGCAATGCGCCAATGTACAAACGTGCCTGGCTTTTAAAGGGAATGGTACATGACACTCTGATTGGTTTATTGCATGTTACACCCAAAACACACTTATGAATTAATGAAGACACTAAGTACAACCCTTTTGAACCATGCTTCATGAACCTGGCGCATGGACTCTTTTTTTCCGACGTCAAACTAGCAAAAGTGGATTTGGACACGCCCTAAATGCACCTGCGCCATGCACTTCACGCCATGCGCTTAGATCGTTAAAATAGTCTTTGTCTTAAAAGCACAAGTCCAAGAGATTTCATGCAATTCCCCAATTTTATCTAACCATTTAGGTTCTCCCACCCAATCTTTCTGACTTACATCTGATTGTCTCTAAGCTACCTTACAACCTAGTTATATTACTGTTATGCAATGTGTAGGCAGAGATGGGGAGTTAATACATCTAGCTTTTTTTTCAAATTAAGTAACAGACAGAAAAGAACACATTCTTGGATGAAACGGCTATTTAAAAAGGGATGGATCAACTTTCCATCTTTCTGTTTTTAAACTCTTTTTCACACCTTATCTGAAGCAGAGCATGTTTCACTATTCCCCTCACTCTGTCTGACAGTCCACATTTGACAAGCAGACAGACATAAACACTTCAACAGAACACTTCAACCGAACAAATTGGTCTCAGTGCTGTGCTCGGTCAATTTGAAACCACATTTTCGCAGGATTTTTGAAGGCTTGCTAAATCTTTTAAACTAACAGCAAATCCTAGATTTTATGAAATAATACCAATATAAAATATAAATGCTACAATGCCAGAAGTCTTTTCTACCACTGCAGTGAGTGATCGGAGCAAGAGTAAAAATAATAAGTTAATAAAATAGATTCATTTATTATGATTCCAAATAAAAAAAAATGATCCACAATCACATTCTGGGCATGATGTGCTCTTGAAGCCCATATCAGAGCTGACTCGCTGTTGGCTAAGACCCACAGATCTCAGAAAGTTACTGCAGTAGTGCACCAACACTTGTGATGGCAGCAGTCTTGTATAAGTACTTGAAAGCAATACTTGAGTAAAAGTACAAATATTTTACCAGAAAATGATTTTGGTAGAAGTTAAAGTCACCTTTCAGAATATTACTTAGTAAGTAAAAGTCTGAAAGTATCTGATATTTACTGCACTTAGAGGTGCAATATGTAATAAATGTACTGTATTTAATCGAAAAATGACCACGTGTCATCAGATATTAAGGAAACATGCTAAGTTGAAAATGAAATTGTTGTCATAATATGTGCACTAAGGTTAAGCTGCATTGAGTTTGATTATTGCCTGCACACTCATTTTTTCTTTTGGCCAGCTTCATGATGCTTTATGATTCAGGTCTCACCGTTTTTGTCTGTAAAAAAAAAAAAAGTAAAATCACTGTGGGAGTTGTGAAGTTGAAATATGTTTTTTCAAAGTTTTGATCAGTATCCTGGGACTGGCTGCCTCACTGTTTTGATTGTAACCTGGATCCCAGTGTTATTTTCTTTGCAGTGCTCTGCAATACAATATATAACACTAACAAGCACCCTACGGCAGCAACCGTAGCAACCAATGTACTGCAAACAGTTGATTGTTCGTTGCAAATTACTTTGATCCACATTCATGTTTCTGTTTTCTTACAATAAGAGACAAGGATGATGAACATCAGCACAAATCACAATACAACTTCATATCAAAGAATGCAGCACGTCTCATAAAAGCCTGGCTGGCTCTCTTGTTGATGTCATTGATGTGCTCTACAGTATATTGATTTAGTATTTGCATGTATGGCTCTAACATATTAACTAATGTTGATGCGACTGTACATATGCTCATCTAAATGTGCCGCTGTTATCTTTAAACAGCTAGTTTCAAACGTTATGGACCTCAAGAAAAAAAAGTTGTTTTCTTATTATGAAGTTTCTCAAGAGGAATACTACTCAGCCTGTCAACTGTTGTATAATGTCTTCTGTGGCTCTTGGGGATCTTTCTAAAGTCTGAGATAATAACCGTGATGATGTTATAGTCATGTCATCAGGAAGATCTTGGCTATCTTTGAAGGCTACAAATATTGAAATATTTAACAGAGAGCCTGCATTACAGACCGGATCATGGATATTGGAGCTAGACCCAAACGAATATTTTAACATTTTGGGACATCCACTCAATTGCTTTCTTGCAGAGAGTTACACCGAAATTCCACTATGCGCCGCATTCTGGTTTTGTTCTGTCGTCTGCCATGTGTCATACCACACCGGGAGCGTCCGAAGACCTTGCACCAAAGATCCTTTATACTATGGTATGAAACTGTCACGTCTAGTCCCTGTGTCAAGTTTCTTTGTTTAGTTGGTTTCATGTTTTTTGTTGGTTTTCCCATTTCCTGTTTTATTTTGTAGTCACTCTGTTCCCTTATGTTTTGTCGTGTTTTACTTCCTGTCTTTTGGTTTTCCCACCTTTTGTAATTGTCTGATGTCTTTCACCTGTTCACCAGCCCTTGTGTCACCTGCCCCTTGTTATCCCTAGTTTACTTGTGTATTTAGTCCCCGTGCTTTCTGTCTGTTGTTGATGTATTGTCATTTGTCTTTTGTCTCTCGTTGGCAGTCGGCAGTCCTTTTAGTCCCCTTCCTGTAACCCTTGTGTTGTCCTTCAGGTCCAGGTGACCCGAAGGCCAAAACAAGGGTTAATACAGCACCTTAGTGCTTTTTTTGTACAGCATTTTGGTCAGCTTAAACTGTGTTTAAATGTGCTCTAGAAATAAACTTTACTTACTTACTTTACAAGAGACAGGGTTTAGAGAGCAATTCTCAACAAAGTAAACGGAAGTACATAACCCTTGTGTTGTCCTTCGGGTCACTGGGACAACACAAGTTTCTCCGTGTTCCTGGATTTCTCTGTGTTTTTGTGCTTCTGGATTTTTACCCGTTTCCTTCTGAGTTCCTGGTTCTTTTGGATTTTGAGTCCTGCTTACAGGTTTGTAAGTCTCTTTGTGTTCTGATTAAATTATTATTATTTCTACTGCTGCCTCTCATCGCTTCTCTGCATTTGGGTCCTAGCCGACAACCCTGACAGAAACGCTTCCTGTTCCTAAAAGGGCGTGGCTTCGTTTTAACATGTAGTGAACGTTGTGTGGATGGATGAAAAGTTATATTTGAATAATGTATTTTATGTTCTTTTATTAACGTTAGATATATACACAGCTAAAAAAAAACATATTTAGCATCACAGAGATTAGTTTTGTTAGGGCGTTCACCAACGTTAGAGTCTCTGCGTTGCCAGATCTCGCAAGAGTTTGGTCCTGAGACAGAAACAGGTCTCAAACAAAGTTTAATTTTCTCCTGATATGTCCATCTGATAAATGCCATTTTAGTGTTATAATGTTCTGGAGATATGTGGCTTGTGAGAAATGGGTTCAATATTAACTTTGGGGCGAAAGGATCGCTCATAATCTGTGATCACGTTCACTTCTCCCATTGGAATCAACACACTCAGGACCTGCTGCTAGTCTCGTAAAGAGGCATAGCCGTGGCGGAGCCCACGTAACACAGATACAGGAAACTACTCCGAGTTGGGGTGTCTCTGTTCTAAACCGTCTCAGCTGGCGCATATTTTTAGCAGAGCTTAGTGGTGAGCCGCTTCTGCATCGCGGCTGGTAGAATAACAAGCGTTGTCTTGAGTGTCGGCTATTGCTGCGGAATGCAGCGCAGACGCGCCTGGTGGAATTTGGGGGATAGTTAAGGTTGATACAACTATCTGTATCAGCAACTGGAAATAGGAGGAAACAGCTGACTGGAAATAGATGGAAACAGCTGACTGGAAATAGATGGAAACAGCTGACTGGAAATAGGAGGAAACAGCTGACTGGAAATAGATGGAAACAGCTGACTGGAAATAGGGGGGGAATGAATGAAACAAATTTGAAAAGCATTTTTCTATGCCTTCTAGTGAAACATTTATGTTCTTACACATGCAAGCGTGTACACACACACAGACACACACACACACACACACACACACACACACACACACACACACACACACACACACTGTTTAGCACATTACAGTACATCAAAGGAAGACAAAAAAGGTATTCTAGATGTGCTTCATTGTTTTCAGAATTCTTCTGAAGTGTAAAATCCTTTTGATCCTTCTTGAAAAACATTTCCAATTAAATATGTACAGCAAACAGTAAAAATACTATTACTACCACCTGGGAATACCACATCTTCTTTTCAAAGGCAGTGAATAACTACAAGATGACATGAACCGATAGATGAAGACACTGATAAACAATTACTCTCCATGTGTTCATAACACCTTTCCTTTGCTGGTAAATCTCTTAAAGGTCCCATGACATGGTGCCCTTTGGATGCTTTTATATAGGCCTTAGTGGTCCCTAATACTCTATCTGAAGTCTCTTTCCCGAAATTCAGCCTTGGTGCAGAATTACAGTCACTAGAGCCAGTCCCACAATGAGCTTTCCTTAGGATGTGCCATTTCTGTGTCTGTAGTTAGGGGGGTGGGGGGGGAGCAAGGTGGAGGGTGGGGGTGTGGCCTTGACTAACTGCCACTTTGCTCGTTTGAAAGCCATGATGTCTCTCTCTCATGGGTGGGCCAAATTCTCTGGGTGGGCAAAGCAGAGAAAGGGGAGGTAACCTTGCTCCTTATGACCTCATAAGGAGAAGATTCCAGATCGGCCCATCTGAGCTTTCATTTTCTCAAAGACAGAGCAGGATACCCAGGGCTCGGTTTACACCTATCACCATTTCTAGCCACTGGGGGACCATAGGCAGGCTGGGGGAACGCATATTAATGTTAAAAAAAAACTCATAAAGTGAAATTTTCATTCCATGGGACCTTTTAATTTCCATTGTTTACAGGATGAAGGAAGCCTGATTACATCAAGGTCACCAAGCTCACAGTCAGCGCAAAGAAGCGTAATATCAACACTCCACAGCTGCAAAACACAAGATGCGAGATTGGATTGCTGAGAGCAAAGTATAAAGAAGAAGAATGGTATATTGGAGGCATTTGAAGTGTATTCTAAATTCAGAACAATGGGTTGAAGGAGTCTTGAATATAGGTGATTTTCTTTTCTCCTAGACATCTTTATACACATACAGAACATACAGGCAGGGGAGCACATTTATATTGGCTTTACGCATTCACACATTTCTCCCCCGCCTCATCATACTGCAAAAAAGCAAATTCTCTCACCCACTAACATACACACAATAATGCTGGCACACACACACACACACACAGTTTGATATTTTCTTATAAGCAGCTTGAATAAAGACAGTTCTGTCTGCCTTTCCTCTGTGACTCACAGTGCCTGGGAACTGCAACAAGGCAAGACCAAAGCTAAGTGTGTGTGTGTGTGTGTGTGTGTGTGTGTGTGTGTGTGCGCTCGCACGCAGCTACTTTTTTTCCACCCTGGCTCACGTCTGTGCTTGTCTCTAACATCATGAAGTGACCGGGAGCAAATATCAGCCTCTGTTCATCTCTGACGCTAAGCGAGATAGATGTCATACAACACATGCAGACACGCACAAAGACACGCACACAGTCATTTTTATATAGCATTATTAAGGCCCAAACAGTTTTGTGTACTTTAAAGACAGAAAAATAAATATTATTAAATGATATAAGATGAAAAACATACTTATATGTGCATATATAAACATATAAAAACATTAATGGAGTGAAGAGACAAAAGAAGAACAGTACAATACAAGTTGAAAACAGCGCCTCTGATATTTGTCATTTAATGCTCCCAGCACAAACCGTAAGGTTTGGGGTTGCTAGATGAATATGTCATATATATCAATGTCAAGGTCAAGGTAAACCTTATTATCCACAAGTAGGAAATTCATGTGGTCACCATTACATGCTCCATCGTTATACAGCCTACTGCATAACATTAAAAACATAAATACAAAACATTAAAAGACAGGAAAACATTACAATACAGTAAAAATATTGAGGAAACATGACAAGCATATATTTAAAAGTTGAGTGTTGATATATACAGTATGCTCATAGTTTAAGATGCCTAAGAGCTTAAAAGTCTATTGTTGTGCAGTCTAATTGCTGTTGGCACAAAAGACTTGCTGTACCTTGTAGTCCTAATTTTCCTTTGCAGGAGTCTGCCACTTGACCTGTTACTTCTTAAAAAATTCTGATGAAGAGGGTGGGATATATATATATATATATATATATATATATGTGTGTGTGTGTGTGTTAACCCCACAGGGTTGTCTGTGTATTAGCTGCAATTGGCAAGAGACGTTAACATAGAGAAAATTCTGATGAAGAGGGTGGGATAAGACCTTGAAAGCAAACAGCTGATTTATCAGTTTTAGTGTTGACCACCTGAGTGGCCTGACTGGCTCATGGCTCATAACTGACAAACATGTCTGAAATATATTGAGGTTCTGGACCACTGAGAGCTTTGTAAACGAGAAGAATGACCCTGCAATCATTTCTAAAGTTCACTGGAAGATGTTTGGGAAAAACTCAGGCGCAGCACAACTTATTTCACAATAGGTGAAGAAGATTCGGGAGACCTTGATGAATTACACAGAAGCATTTAATGAACTCTCAATTGAAGAGCGAATTTAGGCAGGCAGTACAGTTTAACCATGATGTATTATTGTGTCGTGCCATCCCAACTCTCTGAAGTTCCTTTCTTCCTGCAGTAATATTTAAGAAAGCAGTAGCGGGGACCCCTAGTAGTCAATTATCCGATGCTTTGATCGAAGGAGCCTGATTCGACTGCCAATCTCGCAGTCAAATCATCGCAGAGGTGTTATGAAACGCGGATCATGCCATTTTGGCTATATGGGGGTGCTGAATGTCTGATTTTACACATAACTACCTGTTTTATACAGCCTATTATGATATAAATATCAACATATAATGCTGTTAATAAACATTTGAAGAGAAGGAAACTTTTAAATAAATCTTTTTGAAGTGCGTGAATAAATTCAACCGCTTCATGACAGATTTAAGTTTCACTTTCTGTGATCCGTGACCGATGAGGAGCATCTTGGCAACATTGATTTAAAAACATGTTTAACTGAAAATGTCTAGGGGGAAAAAAGCTAAAGTGTGGGTGCATTTTGAAATTGTAAAAGATGATCCCAAAAATGTTGTGTTGTCCACAGGAGTACCCTCACTTTTTACTGCGTACCGCCACTTCCTGCGTACTACACACCCCTTAAAAAAAAACTGCGTAAATCCGTCTCTCACATAACAGCTTAATGCTGAAAAAACAGAACTAAAATGTGCTTGTTAACATTGATAATTGTTGTGGATTAACATATTATTGTAACCCTGGTCGCTGAAATGGCCACTGTGCCACTGCCAGACACATGAGCACAGCCGTGATCCAATGCGCAGCCCACGGCATGATCCGTCCGCTCCAATGATAATCTAATCTCGCACACTAGACCAGCAAGCCGCGGTGTTATATGCTGGGTGAAGCAGAGGCAACGTTTGCATTTTTGGCAGAAAAACATTATGACAAGAGGATTGTATATGAAGTAGAAACCGCGCCGTAAACACAGATGGCATAAACATTCCCTTATCGTGCAGCTGCCTAGATTCCCTGAATCTGTAGCGACACATACATATTTATACATGAACAGGGTTGGTTATTAGAGACTGGCCCGATATTCTCTCCCACTGACTTGTGACCTATGAATGACCTGATGTTGTCTAAGCATTCCCTTTGTCTCATTATACCACAACATGGTGTTTCTGGAAATTCCACCTCAGAAAGCCAAGGGCAGGAATGTAAAGGCAAATACACCAAGATCATCATGCATGTCTACATTGGCTTGTCAGCAAGGAAGGCATGCACCAAGTGTTACTACTGAAATGTTAACTTTTGCATTGGATTTGTGTCACAGCTAATTTTTCACGTCCCAATTCTCAAATTAAAAAGGTATAGGCTACTAAGCAGGATTTTCCTAAAAACAACTAATAGACTCTTACAACAGTAATCCCTGTCAATCATCGCTTAAAGATGCAGTAAGACTTATAAAACTAACTTTATGTCATATTTGCTGAAACTGACCCTATGTATGAATGCATGTAATTTAAAAAATAAATAAATCTGGCTCCTCTGGAACCACCTACAGCCTGTAGTGCAATTTGCAAAAACCCACAGCTCCCTGTTCAGATGCACCAATGAGGTTCAAGGGTGGTGTCTAACTGCGTGTCAATCACTGCTCAGGCACAAGCATTCATTCTCCCTTGTGGGGGGAGGGGCTTAGGAGACTTTTTTGGGCTTTAGCGGAAAGGGGGGAGGAACTGAAAAGTTGTTGATGTACAAATTTTTTGGCTAAATCCTGGATCTTCACAATCCTACCTACAGCATCTTTAAGACCCACTCTGAGTGCGTGGTGGTGTCTGTATCTGAAGAGACCCTGCCCTCTGTCATACTAGTTACATGTCTCTAAGGATGGCATTGTCGGTTTGATGGTCTGTTGGTCAGTCCAACACTTTGGTCTAGGCAGAAATATGTCAGCAATTATTGGATGGATTGCCTCAACATTTTGCACAGGAATTTAGGGTCCCCAGAAGATGAATCCTACGTTGACTTTGGTGATCCCCTGACTTTTCAGTGAGGTTGACATTTGTGGTTTGGAGTGAAATTCTCATCTACTGGATGAAATGTCAAGACATTTGGTACTAACATTTATGTTATCCTTCGGATGAATTGTATTATTAAATGATTACTCTTGAGTATTTGGTGATGCCCTGACCTTTTTATCTAGCATCAGGTCAAAGGCAATTTTTTTATGACTTAATACCTGCAAAACAAATGACATGACTGTTAGCATGCTAACACGCTAAACTTAGATGGTGAACATGGAAACATTTTCCTCCTTAACATCATGTTAACATTGTCAATGTGAGCATATTAGCATGTTGACGTTAGCTTAGCATTAGCAGCCCAAATCACAGCTGTACCTGAGTGCAACTTCACAGAGACGCTATCCTGCTGTAGACTCTTGCTTTGTGAGGCTTATTCGTACAGGTGTTGCACTCTCTTAACTGGACAAACTATTATTTATTTCCCCATGATTAATGCCATGAGTAGGTCACTTTGGTGGTGTCAGTAGTGCTATTAAAGGACCCGTAAAAAAAATAAGAAAATATTCCTACAGCCGTCAACGCTGTGTCATCACCATACCGTGACACAAATGAAGAAATAGTTTGACTTGAAGTTACATCAAGTTACAGCAATCCGTGTGGTTTAATTACGTCAAACAAGTGTTTTCTCCCATTTGGACTCTTAAGACCTGGACCACTCATAAGTTCTTGGTGCCCAAGACAAAATACTCAATATGAGAATCTTTAAATGCGAGTTATCTTAAACCACTCATATGTGCCACTTAAGAATGAATCTGTTCTATGAGGAGTTCTTGAATAAGTCCTTCATCCTCCATATCCCCATGTGCACAAGCGCTGATATTTACATAAATGTTTGTGGTACTTGACTACAATTTTGCCTGACTACAGCTTTATGACTTTGCTAACATACCATTGCCTGCAATATTCAAGCCCCTTAGGATTTACTCTAACATTGCTCAAACCCATTGTAGGGCTGAGGAATTAAGCCATATTGACAACATACAATACCCAGGTGGACGCTTACAGAACTCAATTGCGCATTAAAGAGGAACACATTAAGTTTAGCAATCTGCTGCAATAAAGGAGCGTGATGATAAAAACACATTTGGAGATCTATTGAGAATTGCCTGGCATGTACTGAAACCCACAAGAATAATCAGGAATCCTTGCAACACAGTGAAGGCCATTATCTTGTTGTGGAATAATGAGCCCTGTAAAACAGAATTTACAGGAATGAGCTCAAGTGAAACAGCCATGTCCCTTGCTAAAGAAACATTTTCTTTGGGGATATTAATCACTTAATGGATTGATTTCCATAGATCCAGGCATTAACAGTTTAATTGTCCCCTCTGAATTTGTCAGATTACTTTGGCCCTTATTTCTCCTTTGTTCTCTTCTTCTTTAATTGTGGATTTTGACATTATGATGTAGCTCTGCAAGTGTGCTGGCTGGTGAGCTGGGAAGGGAAGGGCTTGCCATATCAACTGGGACCCTCTATTCAATCACCTGAGACAGAAATACATTAAAGCCGCTGACTTGGAGAGGGTCAAGACCAGGATTACCTCGATTATGTTTCGATTTTAGCCACTGCTACCTTGAGCTATTGGGATTTGATTTTTTTTTCTCTTTGTTTTCTCTTCACAGAGAAAAGGGAAGCACGTATTCTCGCTCAAGTGTTCTGAAGCCAAATGACCATTGGGTAGAAAGCTTTAATGTAGTGTCAGGAACCTTGATAATGAAATTCCTGTTTCAATGGGAAAACACTGTAATCATTTTCCAGCCTTGGAACTACTGTTAAGTCAAGTAGATTTTAGTTTGAAGCATCTATTCATTGATCTTTTTATGTTTTCCCCCTTCCTTTCCTCTGTAATCAATCCAAACATGTATCATCTTTGACAATAATGTGTAGTAATAATATTTAATGAACTAACCTAGCCTTCCCTTTTTCAGAATGGATCAGGAGTTGTTATTGTATGTTCCTTATAACTTCATTTTAATGGATATTATATACAATGTAAACTAGCAACAGCTTTTCCAACTGGCTCTGGCTCTGCCATGAAGCTTCATTATGTAAGCTGCAGCAACTTTTGAGTTGTGTCGCCCAAATCAACGGACTGAGAAAGTTACAGAATTTCAGGTGAGGAATGGAAGATGGTTTACAGCAGATGGTTTATTCAAACAGAGTAAAAGATGACCTGATAACATTTATTAATACCAGTATTGTCCAGGCTTGGTCTGTTCCTTCGATTTGGAAAAACAGGCTAGGAAAGCGGAATAGTGCCTGAGCATCAGAACAGACAGTTAGCCATGACATTTTTATAAATCACTGTTACAAAATCAATCGCATTCTTTACCTCGGTCACTGGTTTCCTGGTGAATTGTAACGTCACTCTGATCCAGTCCAAGTTGTTTGACAACAAGTTTATCCAATAGTGATCTAAGAGATTTGACAGTCAGGAGCCTGCGTCGCATTGTGTTTGCCTCAACTCTTGCTTCCAAATAATAAAACCTGTAATCTGTGTGTAATATGTTAACTGTCTGATGTGTTAAAAAAAACACAGATCAATTACTGTTAGATACTGTCTTATCCTGTTGCTGTGCTGGTAGATTTAAATAATTAATAAATATGTCTAAGTCTACGACTTTACTGTACAAATACTGTGCAAAATGAAACGATTTAATTTGCTTTAGAACTGTAACCATTAATCATAACCAATTCATTTAGTCTATTGAGGGTGCATTAGTCTTATCTATTCATGAATCAACATATTCTTTATGTCTGCTGACTCAGCCTCCCTTCTTCTTCAGTTACTTTGAGTCTCAGATGTCGCTACAAAAATATGTCTACTAGAATTTAGCTGGGCTTTCACTATCCTTTCACTGTGGTCTCCCTGTGAAGCTTTGAATTGACATACATAATGTGTGTAATGGTTTTGGATCACTTCTCAACACTTAACATGCGTAGGAGGGTTTTTCAAAGCAGTGCTCTCTGCCCTTCTTTCATCAATTTTGCCACTCTGTGGGCAACACACAGCATGGAAAATATTCCCTTGTCAAAGGCCCTCTCTCTCTGTGCTTCCTTAGATATTGACCACTCAGCATTGGGCATTCATGTCTTTATGATTTCAAACAAAGAGGTGAGTTGCTTTTTGACCTCTGACTTCTCAACTTGGACCCCGTTCAGCTGCCTAATGACTTCCTGCCCCTGTGTGTTTGATGTGCTGTATTGGCAGAATCATATTTCCCCAGTGTAAGCTGAACAACAAGACCAGTATTGTTATTCATAGCACTAGAGGGCCAGCTGATCCATCAAAGAGGGTGCTTTCAGTCTCTTGTTAAGCCCTTTTGGGGTTTTGAAAATGATTGGTTTTGGAAATCATTCTGTGCAATATAAAGGAGTTTCATTCATGTAATGTGGACAATCCTCAAATAGTGGTTTTGACATGAAATGTAAATTTGTTAGTTTAATTAAAAATATATATTCGAACATGTCTGACTTGACTATGACGCCAGGAGCACACTGCACACTGAAGCGCCGTGAAGCGTAGATTCATGCCTGATCGCGCACCTGGCTGTTTAGACCAGACGCGCAGTTCCAAGCACCGGTCACAAAGCGATTCTTCTCCTCTCCACTCTACAAAACATCTTTCTCTCTCTCTCTGTGTGTCTCTGTCTGTCGGTCTGTCTGCCGGTCTGCTGGTCTCTCTCTCCGTGTGCCTAATCGCGTGTCTCGCTGCAGACACA
This sequence comes from Perca schrenkii, assembly GCA_025617405.1. NCBI lineage: Eukaryota > Metazoa > Chordata > Actinopteri > Perciformes > Percidae > Perca > Perca schrenkii. Next base: position 28,378,578 of record CM046796.1, read on the forward strand.
GCTGAGAAGTCAAGACAGCAAACATCAACATAAACCTGGGTGTTTTATTTGAAAATTTGTTTTATTTTGTAAAGTATCCAGTTGCACTGTGGCCTTCCTGTATACGATTACCTGCCTGGCATGACGCCTTCGCTCACGGCTCACAGAAGAAACAGAGGAGATGCCGAAACGGTTGCTGCAGCACGCTGGGCGGTGCAGCCGCTCCGCACCTGATTGCAGCAGTTATGGCCGGACAGATTGAGTAACATGGTAAATGAAAGCTAACATTGTCCAGCTTAAACCACATCATTACAATATATGTCACGTCAGTGTCTCCTTGCAGGATATTTTTTATCATCGGGAGGAAACAAGTTTGTTCTACTCCCCGACACTGGGAGACTTACTTCTCCAGTGTATTGTCCAACCTTTGGCGGACTTATTGTCCAACCTTTGGCGGACTACATGTGTGGTGACTCAGATATAATTAGAAAAGTCAATCTACAGGAGAATAAATAGTTGAAAGCAATACAGAGCCTTACTGTAATATATTCCATTATGTTTTTATATTTGGATTGTAATCTATGTTTCCCTTCACATAAAGATATTTCCAGCATACACTGATTCAGAAAAAGGTAGAAATAGGTGTTTAAAAATTCACCAGAATGCAGGGAAAATGTTCAGGGGGTGGGCCCCCAGACCCCTCACATCATAAGTCACCACACAAATCTAGAAACAAAACCCTGGCCTTTAGGTTGCCAGGCCAGTTAGGATTAGACCAAATGTTGTTGCCATCTAACATACATGGAAGCTGGAAACTAAAATGAACATACACTGGCTATTAACAAGCTGGGCCAATCGCCGTTTTGCATTGCATTCAGTTTATTTAAATCCAATCCAATCCACTTTATTTCTATAGCACATTTTACAAACACAAAGTTTCCAAAGTGCTGCACAGTAGACTCAGAACATACAAAATAATTAATATAAAATTATTTAAACAAAATAAAAACATCAGGTTTAAAAATATATAAAATATAGAAAGAATAAAAGAAAGAATAAACACCACAGTGGACCACATAACTAACACAGAATTAAAAGCCAAAGAATAAAAGTGTGTCTTTAGACGTGCCTTAAAACACTCAACTGTAGGGGCAGTTCGAACATGGAGAGGCAGAGTTTAGGTCCAACCACAGAAAAGGCCCTGTCCCCCCGAGTCTTGACTTGGGAACCACATGCTGGAGCTGGCCCTCTGACCTCAGTGTCCGCGCTGGCATATAAATTTGGATGAGGTCCGAAATATATGTTGGGGCCAGTCCATTCACAGCTTTAAAATCAATCCTAAAACTAACAGGGAGCCAATGCAATGAGGCAAGAATTGGAGTTATATGCGCACACTTTTTGGTTCCTGTTAAAAGTCGGGCTGCAGAGTTTTGGACTAGCTGTAAGCGTGAGAGTGAGTTTTGATTTATACCGATATAAGGTGCAATACAATAGTCCAAACGAGAAGACATAAAAGCATGTATAGCTTGTTCAAAACTGCTAAAAGACAAAAACGGTTTAACTTTGGCTAAAAGGTGAAGATGATAAAAACTAGATTTCACTACTGCATTTATTTGTTTATTAAATTTAAAATCACTGTCTATTTTTACCCCAAGGTTAGTTACCACAGGATGCACAAAGTCATTGAGGGGGACCAAATCTATCATGGGATTAGTGGGGCCAAACTGCATAATCTCTGTTTTACTCTCATTTAATTTAAATTTTTTTTGGGCCAACCACTCTTTGACGTCATTTAAGCAGTCAAGTCAGTCAAGAACCTCCTCAAGTCCTAGAAATGCCCCTGCTGCATGTCATTCCCCCTCTCTCTCCCCTTTCATGTCTTCATCTATCCTATGAAAATAAAGGCCTAAAATGCCCAAAAAAGAATCTTAAAAAAAAAAGAATTAGTAATGTGCATAATTAAAAAATAATAATACAATACTTACCAAGTCGACCTTTGTGAGATGGCCACCTTTTGAAAAAAGTACAATACAACAAAAAACAAAACAGACAAAACAAATTCAATTATTATTAAAGGAACACGCCGACTTATTGGGAATTTAGCTTATTCACCGTAACCCTCAGAGTTAGACAAGTCGATACATACCCTTCTCATCTCCGTGCGTGCTGTAATGCTGTCTGACGGCTCCAGCGGCATCAGGCCAGCACAGAATATGCAGGTGAATGGTTCCAGCAATCCTACTGCTCCGAATAAGTGACAAAATAACGCCAACATGTTCCTATTTACATGTTGTGATTTATAGAGTCACAGCGTGTACAAAAAACAACGTAACATGAGACCCAGCCATCTTCTAACTGTAAACAAACTGGGAACTATATTCTCAGGCAGAAGAATATAGTACTTGGGCGGAGTGATATGCTCGCAGCAAGCCTGTCTGAGAATATAGTTCCCAGTTTGTTTACTGTTAGAAGATGGCTGTGTCTCATGTTACGTTGTTTTTTGTACACGCTGTGACTATACAAATCACAACATGTAAATAGGAACATGTTGGCGTTATTTTGTCACTTTTGTCACAATTCGGAGCAGTAGGCTAGTTGGAACCAGTTACCTGCAGGATCTGTGCTGGGCTAAGCTAATGCTGGAACAGTCAGGCAGCGTTACAGCACGCACGGAGATGAGAAGGGTATGTATCGACTTTTATAACTCTGGGGGTTACGATGAATAAGCTAAATTCCCAATAAGTCGGCGTGTACCTTTAAATTTAGGATATGGGTTCAAAATAATACTGGTTATCTGTAATCTTTATTTATAAGTATTCAGTGTATTTATATCATTGATTTATATCAACACATTTAACTATAAACAAGTAACTATAGTAACTATAAACAAAGTATTAAACTTAAAGAAGATATAAAGAAAACCAAACTTTAAAACAATTGGTATTATGAAAAAGTCAAAAAGCCTTAATACCGAATATCACGGTAAATTGTCTGTGGTTTTTTCAACCTTTTGGACATTCTGAAGTACCTTCAGCTATTTTCAGATCTAAATATTTTAACTTTGAACCGAAAGGTGTTGTAGCTTCTAATGGGAATCTTCAGTTCCTTGCACTTTTCACAGTATTGTGTGTATGCCACCTTAATGATCATGCTCCTGTCTGTGGGAAGGAGTGACATCTCCTGAGCTGTCCATGTGTTACAGTAATGTACAGGTAGGTACATTGCCTGCGACCTCTCCATCGTTCTCAATTCATCCTGCAGTTCGACCTCCTGCACATCCTCCTCAGGCACAAGAGGCTTGAAAAGAGGGCGAATTGGTGGCACGGAACAGTAAGGAATGTCCTCGTGGAGTTTCCAGATGATGTCATTGTAGACCTTTGGCAGGGCGAACTTTGAAAGGATTTGCAGTTTCTGCAGGTCAGCCTGTGAGTGTATTGGGCTGATCTCCTGCAGGAGGTCCCTGAGGTGGTTGAAGTCCACAAAGTCACCGGTCATCACCATGACAACACAGGAGATGAAAGTGACAACCTTCAAGTGACTGTTTGGATGATTTTTGAGTCCAGAAGGAAGGCGAGCCAGAACCATCTCCATCCAAATGTAGCCTGCTGAACAAAGACCCACACAGGACACAATAACTTCTTCGGGGTTCCTTTATTTCTGTTATATTGGCAGTATTTTCAATTTGACAGAAAGGCCTAAACCAAAAGAATAATTAAAACAAAATGATCAAAAAAATACGGCAGTGGCTAAGGACACTGACATAGAAAACTAAAATAAAACAATATGAATATACCTTCACAATAAACTCCAGTTGATTCTTAAATGTACAGTTTGACTTTGAAAACACTTACATTTCACAGAATACAGACTCTGGAAAACGGGCTTCACCAGGGAGCGCACAACGTCACACACTTGTCACTCTGATGTCTAAATACAATAAGAAACACAAACAGTTGTTGTACTTTACCAGTAACCACATAAACTAGCATAGGTGAGGCTTTATGCATGCTAACAATACCTTGCTAACACATGGAAACACTTGTATATGCCGCTACACATGAAATCCATCAACATCCATCCAAAGTCAATCTCATCTACAACATATCATCCAGTTAAAAGATGAACACAGATATCATTTTAACCTTTTGTACATACATGTTTTTAACCAGTTATGCAATATTTACCTATTTATTTCACACAATGTACTCGGCATTCTCCACTGTGCTGTTTCCCTGATCGGCCCGAAAAGAAACGAGAGCGACCAAGAGGCACCGCGCAACTCTTGGCGTGTGACAACGCTACCTAGTGGCTGGAATAACTAACTAAAAATGTACCTTCTGCCAGCAAACAAACAAACATATGCACATTTCTTTAATTTTTAGAAAATACATACTGAAACAACACCGGTTGCGGAACGGCTGCAGAGTCAATAGGTTTCCATTAAAGTCAATGTGTGTATTTCCACTGACTGCGGAACGGCTGCGTTCTGACTGCGTCCCAGCTCCGGCGGTCCACAGCCCTCCAGAGCAGATACGCAGAGCTTCTACTTTTGCCGGAGAGCTCCGCAGCAATTCAGCACAATTCAGATTGTGCGGGACAGGAAGTCGAGCACAGAAACAAAATAAAACATCCGGTTAATTTTCAAAATAAAATACACCGTGCTCACGGCGGATCATATTTCCCTGCACTACACCTTGAAAACACAGCACAGAGTTGTTTCCCCTCTACTCCTCTGGATGGTTTTGTGGTTCTATTCTACGTGAATTCGGAGCCGTTCCGCAGCCGTTCCGCAACCAGTGGAAATTAGGAGTTATATCACAGAGCTGTTCTGCTTCAGACACCCTTCAGTTACTTCCATGTCCGCGCTGACCGTCTGCTGCTTCCCATGCTGAGTTGAATACCACTACACCGATCTCGAGGAAAACTTTGAGCTTGTTTGGATACGGAGGCTGGAGTCTGATATCCTTCTGTTTCAGTTGTTTATTAATCTCAATATATTCTTTCTTTTTATTTTGCAGGGTATTAGAGTGGTTGTGGCTGAAGAAAATCTGCTTCCCTTCGATTTTCTTCTTCTTCAAAGCTCCATGTAGGACATTTTCTTTCATTCGGAAGCTTGAAAATGTCCCAACGATTGATCTTGGGGGGGCCAATCAGGTTAGTTGGTCTCTCCTGAAGGGACCTATGGGCTCTTTCTATCCCCAGATTGAGCTCAGGGGATAAGTTTAAGAGTCCTTAATAAAAGGGGCATGTTTTGGTTCTCAGCATCCTCCTTCACTGCATACATTTTTAAATTGATGAATCTCTCGCTTTCCAGCTCTTGGCATTTATCTTGTAGAAATTGTTCATGAGGCTTCATTTGGCCATCAGTGATCACTAAGTTTAAGTTATAGTTTAAAGGCCATCCTTGACTAATCACTGCAAAATTTGTAAGATGTTAATAAATAACAGTTTAGTTAATTGTAAACAATGCAAATCTTAGGTAGTTAATGTAATTCATGTTACCATTTTTGTTATTTACTAAATGACACTGTTTTCACCCCCTACATATTATGAAACTGCAATTTATTGCACATGAATTGAACAGAATTATATTAATTTGCTTTCCTTAAAAAGGTACAGGAATAATTTTATGACTTTATGTTTGCGTCAGTGATAACCACATAACTTCACACAACAGCAGCAACACTTCCTCTCGTCTCAATAGGAATGTTCTGTACTCAGTAGGAGGCAGTGGCAGCAGTTAATGATAATTGGTAATGAGATAAGCAGAGGAACCAAGATATCAAATTCTCTGATTCCACGCCAAAGCTAAGTATTACAATTTCCCCTGAGTCTATCTGAAGTGGAAACATTAGAATAAATCAGACCTAGTTTGTTCCCGAAGATCCACATCTCGGGCCTAGTACCACTTTGATTATCCAGTCGTCAAGGACATAGCTCCATTATACACTTCACTGTTCTCAGATAAAAATCAAGTTTCTCCACAAAGAATTGAGGAAATGTGACTTCATCATTATGTGCTGCTACATAGGAAACTCTATACTAGACTTGGCCATCCTAGGTAGATTCCCATTGAGAGGATGGGAGCTGAATATCTGATCTGCGATGTGACTTTAGGCTACAAATATCATTCATTTGTTCACACAAATACTTTTTTCCCCATAACTTTAAGGATTTTAATCTATTTAAACAAAAGAAGCAAATACCGTAAATTTCATTTAGGTTATTCCCAAATGAATCCTTATGAAGCTTTATGAACCATTTTCTTTATTTTCTGAGCCCACTAGATGGGCAGCAACAAAGCAAAGTGAGTTCCCGTTGCTTGAGCCTTTTTCTTTAAATCAAGAGCGCCATCTAGTGGGCTCAGAAAATATATTATATGTTTCACGGAGCTTCATGATGCTTCATTTGGGCATCACTTCTTCCCTGGAGACCTTCCAACACTCCCAGATTTATAAAATCACTCTATAGGAAACAAGTCTGACTTTATTCACACATACACACACGTATATCTAAAATTAGTAGATTGAAGCTGGTTCAGAATTTTGGAGAATCTGTCTAAATGTTACAATATACAAATGTTTATAATGGGCAAGGCTATCATTTAACACTGACTTAATTAATATGTGTGTTGTAAGGGGTTGCTAATGAGATGGTTAGATAGCACAATTAATTGAAGACAATTTGGATCGTTCAACAATGCAGGCCTGCTTGGTTCTTCTGAAGTGAACGATTATAAAGATTTACAAAGAATATGTTTACAGCATTTGCTCTAACTGGGATGTTTAGGGACCGATTGGTGGGGTTGCTGTGGACAAAGTTCACACAGCAATACACATGCAAATTACATTTTTACCATGTATCCAGCTGATTTAAATAGCTCACGTTACTGTATTGTGTGAACAGTTAACTTCATTTAATATTTTATTTGGTGTTTTCTTTTGCGGGGTGCAAATGTTCCACCAAAACAAGTTCACAAGACTATTTTGAAGAAGCCAGCGTTGCAGCGTCTGGAACTTAGCACTGCCCAGGACGAATGTGATTGGTTTAACGTTAACGCATGCGATTAATCTAAAAGAATTAACTCATTATTTTATTAACGCAAAGTACTAATTTCATCAAGTTTGAGCCCAACCTCTTCCCGTTATCGTCACGATTTGGTCGTAAGTTAGTAAATGTGTTTAGTAATTGTCTTTAAAGGTGCAATATGTAATACTGACAGCTTGTGTTTAAAATAGTTACTGCAGTACAAATTCAAAATACTGGAGAGAGTCGTCTCCCCCGCCGAACAATGTTGCTAGACGCTTGTCTCACATAGCCAGACATTACTTCACAGCACAGCAGAGTAGCTAACGTTGGATGCTGGCTATATTGACAGTCATAAAAGCCCGTGCTCATGCGGAACTCTGTACCCAACTGACAGACACTTTTTTGGCTTAGAATTACGGTAGGACCCACTAAAAATAACACTGCAGTCCTCTCCACCCAACTGAACACTTTATTGGCTTAGATTTACGGCAACAATCACTAAACACACTGCAAACTCACTGTCCTCTCTTCCCAATTTACAGCCCCCTTTCTTTACTTGGCTTAAAATAACTCACCGTTGTCGGCTATGGCCGCTGAACAGGGTACACATTGTAAACAGCCATGGCCCACTTGCCTGGTCCTCCGGTAATGTTACCAGGGTTAGCATGGCAGCGTTATCCAGGACCAGTCGGGATTACTTTACTGGCTGTGTCTCAATTGTTTTTGTGAGTAACCAACTCGGGTACTCTAGTTATATAATTCAATGTGAGTACACAAATGTTGAAATGACATAAAATGCCCGTCCCTCGTTGGAGCGATAAATTAATCTGAAGCTAATGCTTAGCTACCTGTTCAGGAGGAAATTAGCCAACTCTGCGTCCTTTTGGGCTCTAAGTCTTCATCTTTCAAATACATCTCCAGTATTTACCTGGGGTTTGTAACGTCTCTGGTCACGCAACTGTTAGAAACATGCTGTTTTTTTTTTAGGTTGAGTAGATTTTATCTCCATTGAACCCGTTCATCTGTTTGCTCCTTTCATGGCTGTACTAATGTTATAGCTGTAGTGCGCTGGGTTTGCGTTTTTACAGGTACATCTACTTCAACAGCGCGGCGCTACACTTCAGGTGTATCATAGCCTCATTTCACTCAGGGGAAAAATGTCAAAAAGACAACAAAATTTGCTTAACTTGTTCAAATACGCCGGCCAGTCGGATCCCAAACGAGCAAAAAACGTTTCTGCCGATCAAGAATGTGGAGACCACTGTGTTTTTTTTGGTTAATTTAATAGTCCGATGGATATTGCTGCTTGTGAAAACGATTGTGTCAGTGTATTTTTATTTTTACATTTCGCACCGATGCAGTGCATGTTCTGAAATAGAAATAAACATTGCCCTGATGTAGCCTACACACAGCGTTGTTTAGGTTTTTTTAGCCTCAACAAATTAATTGATTGTTATTCAACACTTGTTTCATGAATGTTAATGGTTGACATATAAAACTGAAGAATTTGTTTTTTTAAACCAGCCAGTTTATTTATTTCATAGTAAATCATAGTATTTTAAACGTGTGATTAATCAGCCTGGTCTCACTGAATTCCGTAAAATGGGCACGGACTGGTAACAGCTCATTCCGTGGTGGTGGTACGGAATGTGTGAAAATTCCGTGTGGCCACCACGGAAAACAATGCCAATGTAAAGTCAATGAGAAGATGACGTGGCACGGTAGTGAGTAGTATGTAAGGCCGGAATTCCGCATAAGGAGGTTGGTTGGGGTGGTGGATGGGTAAAACACAGGACTTTCACTCAAGAGAGCGGAGTTCGCGTCCCGCGTGTGGCGTTTGTCGGTTGTGTTTTTATTTTTATTTATTTTTTTAAGCGTGTCCCGCGCGTGTCACGGAACCGTAAGCCCACCCACGACCTTTTCCTGAACCCAACCGTCCCATTTTTGTTGCGTGTCACGGAACCGTAAGCCCACCCACGACCTTTTCCTGAACCCAACCGTCCCGTTGTTGTCGCGTGTCACGGAACCGTAAGCCCACCCACCGTTTTTTTTCGCCGATCCGCGTGTCACGTAAGCCTGTATTTCGTTTTCGGCGATCCGTGTTCATTACACGGAATTCTTCCGTGGGCCCATCAGGGAATTTGGCGATCCGTTGGCAATCCGTGTTCATTTAACGGAATTATTCCGTGACAGTTTAACAGATTTTGTTGCAATTCCGTTAAACTGCCACGGATTTTGAGTTAAGGGTCCGTGCCCATTTTACGGAATTCTGTGAGATCAGGTTGGATTAATGGTGATTAATCTCAGCCCATGACTGTGATTCAAGTCCCAGTATGGACCAAAAGTACAGAGTGTGGATTGGTAGCTGGAGAGATCCCAGTTCACCTCCTGGGCACTGCCAGGTGCTCTTGAGCAAGGCACCATACCCCCCCTCAGCCCACTCACTCTGACATCTCTCCATTTGTGCATGAACACGTCTTGAGCATGTATGTGTATATTTCAGGCCTGTGTGTAGTGATTTCTAACAAACTGTAAATTGTAATTTCCCCACTGGGGATCAATAAACAGTATAAATTATTATAATTTTATTATGACTTTCGTCCTAAAGAATAGCATAACATGGGGGCAGTAAAGTTCACATAATTCAATCTTTTCTTTTAACAGGCATGCATCTTGGTGTAGGCACCACTATGTGCGTATCTCAGTTACATGTTGGAAATGGGCTCTGATTGAACAAAACAGCTTCAGCAGGTTCCTCTCATTTCCTTCTCTGCTCTCCAAATCAATTTCTCAGGTCTTTTTCTTCTGCCCTGTTGGAATCGCAACATGACAAAGAAAACTACAACAACCATAAAAGTGAAAACGATAACAAGCTGAGCAGAGCAAAGAGTTTGTACATCTTATTCCATGATTCTCTGCCAGACTCAGCAGGGAACCTCCAGAGGAATTTTGACAGAGCAGATAGGGGGTGATTTGAGGAAAGACGAAAATGTGTCTCTTTTGTTTGTCACTTCCTGTCGTTTGCGTGTTGGATTGGGAAACCATTTAACTAACTGACCCTCCCCCCACAACACAAGATTTTCTCTTGCCAACCATGGGTGACAGTGGGGAAATGGGATGGCACACCATCGTTAAATTCATGCAGATCCCCTGCTGAGAACAGGATCAGTGGAGGAAAAGGGAACTCCACCAGGAGCACACAGCATTGTAATGAACAGTTTCAGATGTTTTTCTCATTTAACCCCATACTTTGGGTCTTTAGCCAACTGGGACTATACACCGTGTCTAATATATTAATGTCATTCAATTAAGGTATTCCTCAAACTATTTGTTTCTAACAATGTTCTGGTGCCAAGATGTCAACTGATTGGAGCGTTGTTCTAATGTTTTTCTTTAAAAGGTTCATATGGAGAGACCCGAGGTGTGTGAAAGTGTTACATTTTGAAGTCAGAAACTTTGGTTCAGGAACTAAATTCAAGCTGTTTTCCATATCTAAACTACACTCTGAGTTTGCACATGTTAGGTATGCAGTGCATTCACACTAGGAAGGTGAGAGAATAAAGTACAATACTTGAAATGCAAGTTCATGTTAAACTCACTGACGGCTGTTTTGACTAGTTAGAGAAACAATTGACCAATCAGAGTTTAGTACGCAGGATTAAGAATGGGAACATCATCCTCCTACATGGCTACCTAGCTACAAAAAAATAGCAACAGAAAGTAAGTGACAATCATGGGTGAGATTGACGCAGCTTCATAAGTACTTGAAATAAAAATTCTGAAATATATATTTTTCTTTGATCAATGTAAAAAATAAAAAATACATTAAGGTAACTGCTCCTAGCAACTGCAACAGCAGCTTTAATGTGAACTGAACATGACGTCAGCAGTAACTACCCTCCCAACCACAAATCTGGCACTACCACAATATCAGACTGAATTAACAAAATGGTAATTCAGTGTGATTGTCAGGCTACTCATGCGCTACCAGTCTTGTATAAAGTACTTGAAAGCAGTACTTAAGTAAAAGTATCTTTCCAGATAAAATGACTTTAGTAGTAGTTAAAGTCACCTTTCAGAATATTACTTGAGTAAAAGTATCAAGTATCTGATATTTACTATACTTAAGTATCAAAAGTAATTTTCTGATATTAAATGTACTTAAATATTAGAAGTAAAAGTAAAGAAAAACTTTGATTATGAACTTTATTGTGGGTTCCTTATGGTAAAGCGTAATTTTCAGTGTTTCCACACCTTCTTAAACATCAAATTTAAAAAAACAGAAACAGAATTTTCATTTTTTGCGAGGACGAATCTTGCAAGTAACGAGTAACGAAGACGCTTTGGGGAAATGTAGTGTAAAAGCATACATTTTATTTAGGAAAAGAAGTGAAGTAAAAGTGAAAGTTAACGAAGTAAAATACAGATACGTGAAAATTACAGTAACAAATTATTTGTACTTCGTTACATTACAACACTGCATGCTACACACGCAGGCTTGCACGACCAACACAGTAACCTGCGCTTGTCCAGTGTTACTGTACACTGAATAACTTATGCTCCCTCCTGGGTATTTTACTAAGTGCGGAGGTAGTTAGTAAGGATAACTTAGCCCTTGTTTTGGCTTTGTTGTTTCTGTTCCAAAATAAAAAAGGAACACCGTTCTCTTAAAACATACAGGGTTCACACAAATATCCTGATGGCTTGCTTTTGTTTAGGGAGCACTCAACCGTACTCAGAAAAGAAACTTGTTTTGTACTTTTGTCTCAGGTATTAAAGTTCTCTGTATCTAAGGATAGTAGAAGATTCACTTCTAAAAGTTGGACAACCTGTTTATACAGTGTGTAAATAGGCTGACTGATAAAAGTAGAGCTCATATTTCATTTCTTTCAGTGAAAACAAAAGAGTGATATGCTCTCTATCTGCCATCTCCCCAACAGAATGCAAATGACTGTGAAAGTGTGCCCGCGTCTATCTGTGTGTGCCTATGTAGGACCGTATATCACTACAACCAAGCATTTCAATACAGAAACAGAAGGGTAGTAGTGCCTCTGAGTAGCTCCCCCCTGCCTGATAATCAGATCTCCTTTGTCTCAGCGGAAATTTAAAGAACTTTAAGAACTATGGCCAAGATAATGTCTTTGAAGGAATGGAGAGCCTGGCACTGGTTTATACTTATACTGTCACACAAACAAGTCATATTTTCAGGTGATTTGGATGGTTAATGTTGCTTTGATGTTGTTTATCAGTATCTGAAACAAGATTTGCAGCAAAACAAATACAACCGCAGTACGCAGCCATTTGGCCGTGACATTCACTAATGTGATTAAGATGAGGAGTCTAGTTAATAAATGAAATGAGCACTTGAGCCAATTTTCCATGTGCGTGTGTTTGTGCATGTTTGTGTAGATACAAGTCTTTGAGGCCAAAACCATTTCCCTGTAGCCACTGTTACAACCCACACCCAGGACACTTAACATGCAAAGATAATGCACATGCTGGCGTTCCCTAGAGGCTGCAATACACCCCATAAACCAAGTGTTTAATGGAATAAACAGCATACTGACAATTTAACTTTTCCAGGCACCCTACCAGTAGCTGAGCTCAAAATGCAAAAATTGTCATGAGGGTGGCACTAGAGCTATATATATATGTGTTTTGTAAAGGTATCTTCAGCCAACCTAATAAATAACTGTATACCCTGTACAACATGTTGGCGTGGTGATAGTGCTAGAGGAAAGGTCATATTGAATGACAATAATAGGTGTGTAATGGTCTATTTTGATGCTTGAGATTACATTTTTATGTAGATTCGACACTATATTTAAACTTACACTCTACCCATGATTCAACTGAACTCGATTTAAAAAATGTAGAACTGCTAACCGTATCAGGCAACATTTTGTGGCAGACAGAGATGCCGTTACCCTGCCAAGCATCCAACTGGGGGGAACACCGGTGTGTGTGAGTGACAGCACGGTCAACGAGCTTGGTAAGGTTCCAGTTAATCTTATAATGGATGTGTGTTGAGTTATTTAAACAAACGATCGGGGAAAGAAATGCCTCTTGTCTGCGAATGAGCGGGATGGAGCTCTATCAAAGAGAGCTAGCTTGCCTCCTCCTAACGAGACCTCTGAAATTCACAAAAATGCATTAAATTGAAATTGTTAGCTAAGCTTTGTAAAACCTTAGGGAGCTGTGATATACATGCCGTGACAAAATTCAAAGTGTAAATATACTATAGTTACGCCGAAAGTTTAGCGGCGATCTTTTCCCATAGGATTAAAGGGGACACATAGCCTAGCTAGCAGCTCCACCTAATGAAACCTCTCAAATTAATAAAAATGCCTTAAATTGAAATTGGGACAAAAGTGTTAGCTTTGTAAGACCTTAGGGTAGCTGTGATGTACATGCCGTGACGAAATTCAAACTGCAAATATATGATAGTTATGCCAGCAGCTGGCACCGGTATAGTCCAGAAACGGTAACTTTCACTGGGTATGGAGCCCAGCAGGCTGCCACTTTCTCATCAGACTGTGTGGAGCTCCTGAAGTCTGATACGTATTACCAAATTTTCAATTAGCCATCAATTTTAATAAAACGGCCCATATTTGAGCTTTATATAGTTGATTTCTCACATATAAAAGTCTCAGAAGTGAATTTAATAACGAAATAGCAGACAAACAATGTATAACATTGCAGTGTCTGAAATATGAGACCTGCTGTCTCGTCTCCAATGTATGTGTATGTGGTTTGCTCAACCAATCAGTGCTCAGCTCATCTAAATATTCATGAGCATACCATATTTGGAAGAAAAGCTCTTGTTCCAAATAGAGCGATATTCACAGGGTAGTTAAGGGCCCATAGAATAGCAATCGGGCCATTTTCAGCCCAACCAATGTTACATACCCTATTAGGAGACCTTAAGGAACAGTGTGAAATACCCTAAATAATCATTCTATCACCCCTTTAAAATTGGTCCAGTATTAAGCAAGAACAATGCAATGTAATCCCACAGGGCAAATGTGCAACATAAATTTCCATCCACTAGAAGTGCTGTTTTTGCCAATGAAATGCTCAGATTTTTATTATAAGTGTCTGACAACATTATGGAAAGGATCCCTACAGAGAGAGAGACCTTTTTTAAAAGAGTTAAATCTTTGTTTAACCACACTGTAAAATATTACAGACCCATTTAGTTATGTCCACTTATTTCTTATTTTTAACTGAACAAGCTTCGACAAGTTGTCGATTTTGAACTCAACTTTATGAGTTTTTGAAAATTAAACTTGCATTTATTCGTTGGGTTGACTATTTAAAAAAATGTATGTGTTGATTGAACTTAGGTATGTAAGTTAAGTTATCAACCAATTGCAGTCTAGACTGCAACTGGTTCATTGGCTGGCCAATTCCCATGATGCAAGGCGGTAAATAGAGTTTGCTGAAAAGTTCGCAGTTTGTTCGAAATACAAATGTAACTTTATGAATTCTGTTTATTCAACGTGTGTTTAGAATGTAGTGTTTTGTTGCCTGGTAATTGTCATTGTTGTGCTGGTTTACATTTGTAACCATGAGTTAAGTGACTGTTACGTTTCATAAGAGGTGGAGTATTACGATGTTAGACGTTGAGCAGTAATAGGCTTCCTTCAGCCATTAATCTGCAGCATTTATACTTCACTAGTGGCCATTTTACGTCAAGTGACACAAAATCAGCAGAGAGGCCGCTATTTTGCATGGGGCCCTGGGGTGGCCCCACCCAAGCACCCACGGTAACTCCGCTATTAATGTGGTTATGTTGTTTTAACTTGAAAGTGTGAGTTGAAATAAAGCAGAAAGGTATGTCTGTTATACTAGGCAAGGAAGGTTTCTGGCATTATTAAAGAAAATAAATGATTTGTTTTAACTTAAAGTACTAAGTTAAACCAAGTAATACAAAGTTAAATCAACTAAAAGAACAACTTTAACAAAACTAGAACACTGTAGTTACATCAACCTCATTAACTTTAATTTCTAAGTTTAAACAAAGGCAGTCTTCAAGTTGAGTGAACTTCGATTTTCAAGGCAGCAGGGGAACTTGCATTTCCAAGTTAAACTAACATGAAATTTATTACAGTGCAGAAACAGCTCAGACATCGCTATCGCTAAACCCACCAGACTCCATTTAAAAAAACAAGACTATACTACCTTTTATGCCAACAAATTTTCACATGTAAATTGTAAATTATGTGTTTATTTCAACCAAAACTAGAGTTGTGATTGTTGGATAAAGTGGAAAGATTGATTTAGATTTTTTGTTTAATTTTTGTCAGCCGACTTTGAATTAAGTGTAGAAGAAGGCTGTCTGTGCTGCTACGTGTGGGTTACTTCTCCCTATGTCTTTTAAATTTTCTATTATGAAATAGCCAGTAAATAAGGTTTTTTAATAATTTTGAAGACGAGTGCCTTGGATTTTCCTTTTTTTTTTCAATTGGCTTTAATCTTCAACTCAAAGAATTCTTCCTCTGGGGAGCATGAATGTGCTCAATAAATCCTATGGCAACTGCCTTGGAGACTATGACTTGACTGTGTACAACTGGACATGTTGACTTTTGAGCTACACGCAATTGGAGTAAGGCAATAAAGTACTGGCTACATTATTCGACTGACATATGATCATTTGGCACTGTGATGTGTCTTTTGAGAGGCAGCTCAGTGGGAGTTGGAAGCTGCCTTCCTCTGGAGGCTCATGATGAATACAATGACCAAATGGCTTTTTGTCAAGAGCTTGGCACTGGACGAAACACCATCTCTAACAGTCCCTGGGCACTCATAATGACACCACATTTAGTTTCACCACACAATATGAGACTATTATATCCAATTTAAGTCTAATGTGCCTATTTCTTGAAAATGATCAATTCTTTGAGGTCACACATATAAGCAACTTGCCTGTGTTGTTCTTAGTGGCCTATTAGTGTATGCAAGATATATTACCACCTGTCAGTCTTTACTATTTCTACATGCATGATTAGCTTCATGCAATGCCTAAAGCACAATTCACATAGTTTAATGGATATGCAATTGCCAGAAGTTAACATTTAAAGATTTGTTGCTTTCTGATTCAGCAAAGCAAGACTTTGAATTGGGGAAAAAAATTCTGAGAAATCTATAGATTACCGGGAGCAGACAGAATGTCAAAACAACCAAGGACACATTGGTGTTATTATTAACACGTGTACTCACGTGCTCCCTCTATCTGAGAAAGAATTACCAATTCAAATCACGTCCCCTATGAGCATTAGTCCCATATGAGAAAACAAGCTATCTTCAGCCAAGCAACCGAGGGGAGTTTGGCACCGGGAGAATCCCAATATGACTTAGTCGCCAGACACCCACTGTCAGAGTGATAATGATGCAGAGGATCGTGGTGGATCAGGAGTCCCAACTCTAACTTTAGTGCAAGACCAGATAAAGTAGGATTCGGGAAGGAAAAAAAACTCAGTTCAGCTTTGTAAGGAAAAAGGCTAAGACACAAACATTAAACAAACACATCTTGTATTTAAAGGGTAACTACTGTTTTTTTCAACCTGGACCCTATTTTCCTATGTGTTTGTGTCTAAGTGACTGATTGTAACAACAATCTTTGAAATTGGTCCAGTATTAAGCAAGAACAAGCTACAATGTAAGTTAATAGGGCAATTGTCCAGCTTTTATTTACCTTCACAAAATGGCTTGTTTTGCCACTTACAGGCTCAGAGTAATATTCTAAGTGTCTGACAACATTATGGAAAGGATTTCTAAGGAGGTCAACCTTTCTGTTAAAGAGTAAGATCCTTTTTTTAAACATAAAAACATCTGCGAAATTGCGTTCGCTAAACCCACCAGGCATAGGTAATATAGTTCTGCATAAATGACATTTTTATATTTGGGGGTGCTTATTGTTATGGGTGCCCATAAATACAGTATATAAATAGTAATATCAGCAGTAACTGATCAATGTTATGGTTCTGTTGCTCAGTCAGTGCTTAAGAAGGTAGATATCCTACAGGCTAAGGCACTGAGGCTCTGTTGTGGAGCTTTCAGCACATCCCCAATTCCTGCTCTGCTTATTGAAATGGTTGAAATGCCCTTGTGTTTAAGGCGCATTAAGTTGGGACTGCAGTATTGGGTAATAATAACAATTTTTTGACGATATAAATCAGTGGACCAGAGTTGAGACTGGAGCAAGAAAGAACAGTGCATGTGGCTACTTATTACTTTTTCATCAATAAAAGAACTGGATATTGATTTCACCTACTTCATTGAAAAGAATAACGATGTGATTGCTTCAGAATTTGAATATTATCTGAATAATGTTATGGGATCACAGATGGTTCTAGGGAACCAGAGAGTAGGAGAGCAGGTTTTTGGGGTGTACTGTATGTGGCTCAGCTGGATTTTAGGATCAGCCAGAGAAAAATGGGAGCTCTGTCTTCCCAACAG
Source organism: Perca schrenkii (assembly GCA_025617405.1). Lineage (NCBI taxonomy): Eukaryota > Metazoa > Chordata > Actinopteri > Perciformes > Percidae > Perca > Perca schrenkii. The sequence continues at coordinate 28,396,047 of CM046796.1, forward strand.
AGCTACTGGCAATTCTTTGGGCTTTGTGGGTGATAGAGGACATGAGACAAATCAAAGATCTTATTTGCTCTGATTGTGCAGCTGCTCTGATGGCCTTAAGAGGAGGTCAAGCAAAAGCCCCTCCTGAGATCATTAATGAAATGTAACTGTTTTATTTAGAACTGTAAAGACTTGTTGTGATGTCAAGTTTTGCTGGGTTCCTGGTTATGCTGGAGTTGAGGGAAATGAAATAGCTGATAATATAGCAAAATCCAGCCTAAAGAAATAAGCGATATATATAAGCATATTACTGGGAAGAGTGGAACTTGAAGAAAAAATCAAATGGGGTATTGAAAGGGAATGGCAGACTTAGGTGTTCAGTCATTTTCAGTCAAATTATTGGGCCAAAATGACAATCATCACTTGATTGCAAAAGTTATTCTACAGTTTTTACATGACAGGGTTATATGTGAAAATTGTAAGCAAGAACATGTTCGTTAAAGTGACTCCCTGAATTGAATGCTATTTTCCAGCTCCAGAGTGTTAAATGTTGCGTTTTCAGTTTGGCTCACCCTATACTTAACTGGGCAAGTGTTAGGTTCCAGTTAGGTGAGGCTGAGATGTGAGGGTTGGGTCACTGGAGATGAGCCAGTCCGGCGCAAAATTAATAACCGGCAATCGCCGCCCAATGCGTGCTGGTTAGATTTTTGTCCGACTTGATCCCGACTTGCTCTAACGTCATGCACACGTGGGCAGCGATAACCTCAAGAGATCGAGGCAGCTGCAGGTTTTAGAACCAGACGCTGCAGTTGGTCTCCACCGACTGCGAGACCCAGGACATGATGGGAAATGCCTGGCTCTCAGCTGATCCAACAGCTGATTAGTTAAGAAATTACTCAACACTATGACATTTTAGTACACTTTTCATTGTTTCTGAATTGGAGAGAATTTGATTGATATTTGTCTGATTGAAGGCTTATTTCTGTTAACTGAACACATGACATTATGGTGACATTTAGTAGTCAGAGAGACTAAATATGTTCAGATTACAGACTATCTACAGTATACAGTATGTTAAAGAGCAATGTGCAGGTTGAATTCATAACTGAATTAATACTTAATGTTGTCTGAAGAGGTCTTTTAAAAACACATAAGTAGAAATTGCTATGTTACACAAACCCTAAAGCAGAAATTTTGATGAAAGGGTGCCCATTTTTAAGCTAGGCTCTGAAATAGCCTTTCCCGCTAGCAACACGTCATATGACGTAGGCAGAGGTAAACAATAGGTTTCTTCTCACACTACAGTGGTGAGAGAGAGCGAGCTATAGAGAAAGTTTATGTAAGTCAAAATGCTAAATTAGTGTGTTTGTGCTGGTTGCACAAAGTCCAGCCTGTCAGGAAATCGTGTACATAATTTTCCTTGTAGGAAAAGCAAGGTTTTCTGTTTTTGGGTGCGTTTTGTGCAGGTGAAGAGAGCAGACTTCACTGCCGCTTCTGTCACCACCTATGGTCACCACACACTCGGTCGTTTGTGGCGCTCATTTCACTCCGGAGAGTTATAGACATGGAGATTTGTTGGAGTCTCGGATGGGATTTTGGAGTAAGGACCATGTTAGGCTGATTACCGATGCTGTTCCCTCGGTGCATTCGATGGAATCAAGTCCTCCACCATCAAGGCTTTCACCTGAATCTGACGCGGGCAGGACTGGAGGACCAAGTGCTAGCACTTGCAGAAATTCCATGCACCGAAATAGAGCTCCTAGCAGAGTAAGTCTTACTTTTTAATTCTTGTAACTCTTAATTTGGCTGATTTCGTAATGTTTTAGTCTAATAATTTCAGAATAAAGAAGTGATTTGAGTGTGTATGTATTGCGCAATCCACCATCTAACTAGTAACGTAGCTACATGTTAGCTTGGCTATTGTATTAGCTAGCAAACATTTGGTAGCTGATGATTTGATGACAGGAGTAGCTAAAATTGCGTCTGAAATCATTCCCTCATCTAGATTAAAAATGCGCTGACTGCAAATTCCTAGCATCAGGGCTTCGGTATACAGAGAGAGGGAGAGACTGAGCTTTAGAACAGGTTTTCGTAATTGTCTGCCTTGAAATCAATGCAGTTTGCATTAAGCTAGCTGTGAGCTGTTGGCAGCTAGCTAGCCCAAACACCCCCGTTTCCCCCGTATTTTATTAAGCTAGCTATGAGCTGTTGACAGGCAGCTAGCTAGCCCAAACACCCCCGTTTCCCCCGTATTTTATTAAGCTAGCTATGAGCTGTTGACAGGCAGCTAGCTAGCCCAAACACCCATGCAAACACCCCCGTTTCCCCCGTATTTTATTAAGCTAGCTATGAGCTGTTGACAGGCAGCTAGCTAGCCCAAACACCCATGCAAACACCCCCGTTTCCCCCGTATTTTATTAAGCTAGCTATGAGCTGTTGGCAGGCAGCTAGCTAGCACAAAACTCCAGTTTCCCCTGCATTTCAATTCAGACCATTCTCCCGCACGATTTTGTATCCCAGTAGGCTACTCTCTGGTAATTTACAAAGTCCAAATTGATATATTAATCAATATCCTGAAATCTCCTAGATTTTGCCACTAGAGGTTTTGACACGTCAGAGCTGCTTTGGTTTTATTTCTCTTTTTTATTATTACTGATCCAGTTGGTAACTAAGCTTGTATCCTATTTTTGTGAGTGATTTTGAACCTCCGTGTTTTTCAGATTTTGGCAGAGCGTGCAGCCAGTAATGAAGGGATAGATGCACCTGACAGAGGGCTTCTTTCTACAGGATCCTGGGCCATTATTGCTTCATAGTGGGTCACAGTGCAACATCAGATGTCTGCAACGCTCATCAGGTAGTGTAACTTGCATCTATCATTAGCTGTATATGACACATTTACAAATTACTTCTAATGGTAGGAAGAAGACATTTCACACTGGACTGTATTAGGTTGTGTTAGGTTGTATGTGTTGTGACCACTGACTATGTGATGTTGTGCAACTTTTTTTTTTTTTCGCCTAGCAGTTTTCCTTGGACTAGGGTGGCCCCCTAAATCATTGCTGCAGCTGTCGCCATGGTCCTGCTACACTCTGCTACGCCGTGCAGTTCCCTGCTACGTCTTGTAACGCCCTGCTACACCATGAACTACTTCAACTACTATTTCTAGTCATAGTTCCATTATCTTTATTGTGACTATTATTGCCACTGTTCATCACACCCCCAACCAGCACCGTCAGACACCGCCTACCAAGAGCCTGGGTCTGTCCCAGGTTTCTTCCTGAGAGGGAGGTTTACCTCGCCACTGTCACACTGAATGCTTGCTCTTGGGGGCGGGGGGGGGGAATTGCTAGAATTGTTGGGTCCCTGTAAATTATAGTGTAAATTATACCTACTCTATTTGTAAAGTGTCTTGAGAGAACTCTTGTTATGATGTATTCAAGTTGATAAAGATGAGACTTTATTGATCTGGTGGTGAAATTCACAAGCTACCTGCCAAGTCAAACTAAATTAATGCAAAAGTAGTGTACAGCATTACAATTCAGAGACTGTAATATAACTAATTACTCTGAAATGACAATAACTAGTAATCTATAATAAACTACATTTTGGAAGTAACTTGCCCAACACTCCTAGTTACTATCAATGAAATTATGAATACATTTTATACAACAAGACACTTTGTGATTGTGTTCATTTTGTGAAAACAAAATATATTTATTGATTGCCTCCCTTCCTCTGGAAACTGCCTCCTGATTGCAGCCACAACACAAGCTGGTATTGCCTTCCTGATCTTCCTGCCCAGAAACCCATATGTCTATCGGACCACCTGCCTGTAGGCTGTGTATCGGAATTGCCTAGAGAATGATAGGGGTGCAATGTTGATATTGATAATCCTGTTAACATAGTCAATATGATCAAGAGTGATAGACTTATTTAATGTAACATTTTCAGTTATTCTATTCCATAAAGGTATGTATGCACATCAGTTTAAAAATCTGCTAAACCCTCAGCATCAATAATGCACATTAGATTAGATTAGACTTTATTGTCATTGTGCAGAGTACAAGTACAAAGACAACAAAATGCAGTTTGCGTCCAACCAGAAGTGAAACAAAATCAAATATGTATAAGTAAGTAAGTAATAAACGACATGTACAGATATGTGCAATGTAGTAGGAGTAACATAGTAAGAATATAGATATATATGCAGGGTATTAACAGAATATATTATATATTATAAGAAAAACGGAAAAAATATGGATATTCAGTATGAACCATATAGACAGATATGTGCAGTGTGGTAACAGTACCATTGTAGTGCAGAAACGGTAACGTAAGAATAAGTGTACTGTATGTGCAGGAGGAATAGTATGAAGAGCAGTAGAATATGGCTATATATAAGTAGTTGCAGTATGTACATTAATTATTTTGATACAGTTTATTTGTGTAGAAAACTGCCGACTATAATAGAAGTGTATAATAATATAATAGTGTTATAAATGACTCTCATCTAAACATACTGTGGTCTGTTGGCTTGGAGTAGGTATGATGACAAAATTTTCACACACCCCTAAGCTCAAAATGGATCACATGACTAGACAGAGCTGGAAATTCCCTTTACAATGACATCTGGATTGTGAAAATCAGTTGAGGATTGAGAAAGTTATGATATTTATAATATCGGGAATTATATTAAAATATTATACATTAATTACAATAGAAGGCATGTGGCCGAAAATGCTTATTATTCACACATTTTTGCTTGTAACTTCCTCATTTTATCAGATATTTGCATGAAATTTGAACAGAAGGTAAGATTGTGTTAGTTCTTTTAAATGAAATCATGAACATTTATTGTTTTAGTTGGAATGGACATCAAACCCATGGTACCTCACTGAAAACAATTATAATTAATAAGCGTTCATTCTTATTCATAAATATTTATTTTCAGAATACAAGCAAAGACAACTTTACACAACTAATAATTGTGAATTCATATTTATACACACTGAAAATGCAAATATACATTCATATTCATAGTCTCTTTTTTTTCTATACTAAAAATTAATGATCAGTACAACAAATATACACACTGAAAATGCAAATTTACATTACAATTCATAGTCACTTTTTTTTCCTTCATACTTAAAATTAATGATCGGTACGACAAATATATACACACTGAAAATGCAAATTTACATTACAATTCATAGTCACTTTTTTTTTCTTCATACTTAAAATTAATGATCGGTACGACAAATATACAGGCTAACTGTGTGATTGTGCTGACTGAGATGATAACTGGTTATTGTACAACCAAGTCATCCAAGAGGACATCTGCTGCCATCGCATAGATGGACACATCTGTGTCATGTGCATCAAATTCATACACCTCACCGCTCATGGCCCAATAGCCAACAGTGTATTTCTTTTTTTTAGCATGGAAAGTTTCAATTTTCCCATTGAAAATGACCCTGTTGCCACCCAAATCCCACGCATGACATACAAATGCCCCCACCCCTCTGCCACCCAACAACTCCTTGATCAAGCTAATTTTTTCTTGTGGGAGTTCTGGAAACGCTTCCTCGATTTTGTCTGCACCTAATTCTTCAATCCTTTTTCTCTAACACTTTCCGTTCTTGTTCGCTTCTCTTCCTTTCTTTTTGTGGCTTGACGTTTGTGCAATTCCTCCTGTAGCTCTCCTTGCTTCTTCCTCCTCTTTCTTCTTTGTATTGCCCCCCCAGCCTCACTGCTTTCCTGATGACCAGCTCTTGTTTTTCCTTGTCTAAACTGTCCAAATAGTCCACAGTGTTGTTTTTCCGTGCTCGCATTTTACAGGACAAGTAGCAGATGGTGGCATTTGGAGCTTTCTTCTTCAACGCACTAAACATCCCCATCAGCTCTTCAGCATCCATGTTATGTGATCTTGCTGAGGTTGTCTCTTGTTTTAGTTTCTCCGTCACTGTCCATGTATCACCAAAGTATTGTTGATACTGCCTTTCAAGTACTTCAATCATCGCTCTCAGACAGTTTTCCATCATTTGAGTGAACATGACGGTGTCTTTTGGTGTTTGTTGCAGTTGCTCAAGGATTTTGTCTGAAGCATTCAGCTGATTTCCAAAGAGGTCTGTTGTGCGAGTTAGGAATTCAGCAGGTGAGTGTAGTTGATCTTTCAGGTTCTGCACGGTCTCTTTGATAATTTCAATACATTTAATGTAGTCAGTCTGGTCATCTGCACCAGTGTAGAATTTGGTCATCCAGGGTCCAGTCACTAATTTTCCAAGCAAACCCAGAACTTGCATTTCAACCTGTCCAGCTGTAGAGTTGAAGTCTTCCAGTATGCTAGCACGCAGGCCTCCACAGGATGTTCCTCCACAGAGATATGACTTTAGTGCAGCATGATGACTTGAGAATATCCCACATATATGGAAAAGAATGTGCAGTCGGTTACCTCTGTAGCGTGGTATGAGGCCGAGAGGGAGATTGTTGTCATTCAGAAAGATCTTAAAGCCACGAGGGTCACCCTTGCCATCCATGTACCTCATCTTATTCATCTGAACCACAATGTTGGCCCCAATGCAGTCTTTCCCCTTGATTTTCCCAGTAATCCCCATGGATTTCTCGATCTCCTTCAGAGCACTCTTTGTCTTTGAAGCGATTGTTTCCAGAGGATGAAGGTTGCAATTCAGCTCATTCAGATCCTTGTTCCAAGACTCACAGACTAAACGAATGGCCGCATGATTGGCAGCACAGCGGTCAGTGAGCGTGTTTGATATATTCTCTATCATTTTTTGAAGGATGTTTTCGTAGTCTGACTCAAAAAAATGACAGTAGACACTTGCAAGGTTACTGATGGAGTCACAAATATGGATCTGGTAATCCTCAGCACAGCCTCCTGGAAGTTCATCTACAGCAACAACATAACAGTTCTCTTTGGTGGTGAAATGTATGCTGTTCAAGTGGATTCCCTCCTGTGTGGTTGCATCAAAACCCAGGGTAGAGTGTGTGTTTGCTAAAAGTGCTTCAGCAGTCTGGAGGTCACTTAGTGCCCCCAATTCTCTGGTCATGGCTTCCACAGTAGCCCTTTTTGGCACATCACTTAAACTAATGGTGAAGCGCTGCCCAAACTTTTTAATCAAATTGTGGATGTTGGCAGTGGGCACTTGATTGGATATTGCGTCAAACACCATCAATCGCATTTCATTTGAGTAGGACTTTGCGTCTGTTTTGGTACGTTTTTTTTCACTTTCCAAATCCTGGATTTTTTCTCCCAAAAGAAGGTTTTCGACCTGAAGATCATGAATCTCACTGTTCATTGAATTAATTTTTTCTTCGAACTCGCAGCATCTTTGTTCCATATTATCAACAGAATTTGATTTGACCTCTCGCCTCATGTGTGTAAGGGATTTCTTCAGGCGCATATGACTTCTTGCTTTCACTTTGTATTGTTTTTTTTAATTTAGCAATGGTTTCAGCCTCATGTGATTTCAACTGATTTTTTCAAGTCAGATATTTGCTTTTCTTTTCTTTTCAGTTTCTGATTAAGTATCCTTATTGCTCCCTTCTTTTTCTGCTGTGCTGTGAGTGTCTTAATTGCCAGGTACTTGCTTCTCTGCATCTGCAGATGCTTCTCCCTCATGTTTTTCAGAGACCCCTTATATCTGGTACAAGAAGGACACTTGGCTTTAGCAACCTGTCTTGTCTTCAAAGGACTAAGTTTCGGAACTTGTTGTTCAGCAGATGGAGACTTTGTGCGGGGAACTGTGGTGGTAGTGGAGATTCCACAAAATCTTCGGCTACATACCCCTTCAAACTGACTGAATTCTCGCTCATTAGTTAGCTTTCTGTATTTTGTTAAAGTTTTTTCAACAAGTAGCTTCACCTTATTTTTTGCCTGCTCTTCAGTCATTTCTGGTATGTATCTTATTATTTCTCTTGCAGTTGCAGCTCTGCTGGATTCTGCTGTGACATACAGTAAGAGAATGTGTCCATTTTGGATCAAATGAGGAGATGGTAGATCATTGTACTTGTCCAGGAGGTGCTGTCTGGCTAGACCTGGCTGCGTGTTGGGCCCCTTTCTTCTTTTCATAATTAGCTGTAAAGACATAACATCAATGATTAGTCTACATAATTCAAGGAAATTGGACATAAATGGACTAATGTTGCAGGATACTTTGAAAAAATAGTAAACAAAATTAATACAGACAACAAGAAAGCATAACTTTTTGATCACATTCATAGATCCAATGAAATGCCACTTATCAATTACGTACACAGTTATGAATTGTGAGGATTTTGCTGTATTCAGCTCGAGCAGTGATTCCCAACCAGGGGTATGTAAATTGTAGGGGAGTACGCAGAAACATTTAATAATTTATTTCCAACTTGGAAGTACTGATAATATTTACTTATCATCGAAAATTCCAAGAAGAAAATGCCTGAGAATTAAATGCTAAAAAAAGTTAAGGAAATGAAATAAAAATGATTTTCATTTAATAATCAGTTATGTTACGTTCTACTTTTAAATAATCATCAACACGTATGAGTGAGTGGGTACTAACTAATGATGGTATGACAAAAAGGCTCAGGGGGTACACAGAAGACAAAAAAAAAAAAAAAATGAGATACATATTAAACTACAGAGCATCAGTAATAATTTAAAAGGAAAACACGGTAAGAAGGAGTTAAATCGAGAAAATGTTTTTTTTTAATTTTTAGAACGATGCCATGACAGGGCGTTCGCTAAATCTACCCACCACAAATGTGACTACCAAATTTCCGCGATTTAGTTCAATACTTTCTCCTCCATGGATTTCAATGAAATGTCGTCAGTACCAAGATAAAAGGTATATATTCATGTCCACCTACCTTTCATTAGTGTCCAAAGCTTAGATGAAGCCTGCCGACCGGTTTAAAGCCACTCGCATTTTCCGAAAGTTGCGGTGAACTGAAAACACCTCCGGGCTGAGAGCTGGAATGTCTATCACTTCCGGGGGTTGTACTGACGTAGTTACTGTCGTATTCAGGAAAAAAAATACTCCCACCAGGCGGCTAGGATGGATATTGCATGACACGCATATTAACAGTACCACGTAGTTTGGAACAAGTTATTGAGACAGAATGTTCGCCGCGAGCGGTTGCTATGTCAACATACCTACTTGGAGAGGACCATACTCCTGCCTGAAGTTGAGGTATGCTACCTGCAGCGAGAACGGGTTGAGGCAGCAGGCATCAAAGCCGGGATGGAGCGTCAGGCAGGTAATGTCCGTGGCCGGGACTAAACCCTCAACTAGTGCCCAGTAGGCATCCACCTCTCGACAACACAGGCTGTCCACCACCGACGCCATAGCCTCACAATGTCCGCACAAGCACCTAGCCAACAAAACGATTCTGTGCTAGTGCTAACCTGCTTCTCTTAATACATCCATGGCTTGGATGGACTCCACAGCTGTCTGAGCGTTAAAATCTTAGGTTGTAGAATATCACAAGACAAAACGTTGCTGGCTTAAATTAAGACAATCTACATGTATCTTTAATCTAAAACGAGGTCGAAAATATGTTTTGCTAAAGCAGATTCATTGTATAACACCCTGTACTAGCCTAGATGAACCAGAGTTAGCCACCGTACTACACAGTAACTCACCAAGTCACTTGCCCTATTCGCCACTGGTTCGCAACTCTACTTCTCTCCTTTACCATTGTTCCTCCCCCTGATCTCCCCCCTAATCTCCCCCTGACCTCTAACTCGCCTAGGAGGCTCATAATTATAGGCATGTGGGCCATCATAGGCATGCTCGCCAACTTTGGAGAGCTCGGTTTCTTCATCCACGTCCATTGTAATTTGAGCATGAACTTGACCAGACTCCCTCGCGTTACGTCACTTCCGGTCAGTGATAGATAGATGCGGAAGTTATTTTATTACAATTTTATCTCAAAATATCGTCTATGGCGGTTATATAATCCTCCAGTTTTGAAAATATAGTTATTTATCATTAATATACACTATGTTGTATAGGGGTGTCCAACCTGCACATTGCTCTTTAACATCAGACAAAGATCACCTGTAGAGCATTTAAACAGGCTACTTTGTCATAATGAAAACAATTGGAGACTGCATACAAGCTGATATACAGTATGGGTCTGATTACATTTTAATAAACCAGAATCGGACCTTACAGGATGTGAGTGTTTCTGTGACTTCCTGTACAGACTGAAGGCTGCTAGAAATGGCTGGAAACTGTCCGACTTGACCGTAGCTTTTTGTCACTGCCCTTGCTGCCGCCTGCTCCTGTTCACTTTACAGGCGAGGCGCAGCTCATCTCAAACGAGCCTAGTGCCTTCAAAGGGGAGAAAGAAAAAGGAGTTGGCTGCTTGCTGTTGAGGTTGCCAGATTTTTTTCTGTTTGATGTTATTTTGCCTCAGTTTAATTTAGTTTCATTTTAATTCCCGGGTTTCATTTTGTGCCCTTTGTTTGAGTATGTTATTATGTTAACAAACACAGCAGTTTTTGCACTTCTCCTGCTTCCTGTCAGGCTTCTTCAAAATACCTTTGTGAATGTTTCTGGTGCTTCACCACTTCATCGTTCTGCATGAGGTGGTGGCGTGACATTAACAGTGAAAAATGTTATTTTCTCATTGTTTACAAGTTATTTGTTGAGTGTGTGGGAGAGTAACGCTTTAGTGTACTCTCCCCTCCAGCACTTCTTCCTGCTCTTAGAAGCAGAGCTCAAAGACCCTCAAAGGGAATAAGGCACCCAGAGAAGGAGAGTAGAGAAGATGCTATAAAAACTGCTGTAGCCAGTTTATATGAGCACATTTTCCTTCCAATATGTTGTTAGTTATTGTTGCTTCAAAACTACAAAACATCTCACTTTTTTCCTTGCACATAGTTGACCTTAGCCTGACAAGCCAGACCCACATCAAGATGTTGAGTCTGGGAACTCACCATTGACGGAGCTCAATCCGAGGGGCGGGATAAACAGTTGTCTTTCAAATTCCCTCTGCACGCAATAGGATAGCGCTACAAACAGGCAGAGCAACGAAGAAGGTAGCGAAGCTAGTTGATAGATTAAACTTTTGCCGTATGCGGTCGGCAAAACTCCGTACACATCTTCCTTTTTTAAGAATGACTTCTGTGCCGTTCTTTATTCTTTCCTCAAAGAAAAGCTTAACTCCAAGACTTCCAGAAGACCGCTGTACCCAGCAGCAGCGACAGCCATAAGCCCCGCCCACCGACTCTATACACGATGTGATTGGCCTGACCAAAATTTGGTTTTTCCAGCTCGCAAGTCAATGGAGACCCCCCTGGCTGCAAAATAAATTTGCTGCCACTAGGGTGCGTCTAGATTTCTAGGCTAAGTTGACCTATTTATGTTGTTTAACCAGGATATATTTTGACCTAATGTCACAACAAGGGGCACTTGAGGGGTCCAAATTTACAGTCAGGTTGACTGCACCATGGTCAGCACAAGTGCCCTACTGTTCAACAATGGTAAGCCCAAGTGCCCCTGCTGTAGGCCCAGGTTTCCCCAAAAAGCCCCATGGCTCATGACGGAGTTTCCTTTGTCAGGCCAAGTACCCTATTGGTTATCTCAAAACCATTCTGATGTCCCTTTCGAAACCTAAACACTGGATGTAATTTTCACTCTTCAAGACATATCTTGCGCTTCAATTTCTCTCCATCTGGTTGCATTAAGTTGGTGGCCATGTCAAACCATGGTTTTATTGTTGAGATGTATAGGGAGGGATAGGGCTGGGCGATAAATAGATTTTATCGATTAACTCGAATGTGTAGCTAACGTGGATTTGTTTAAATGAAAAATCGATTTTCTCCTTAACATCCGCCGACGCTCCTCTGGGCTCCCGTAGCTCCGAACGGGCTCATCCCTCCCCCCGCGCGTTTGCCATAGAGATACACAAACAACATTGCAGCGACAGGGACTAACATTAATTATTTTCTTAACCAGTCGTTTCATACTTATCCGTAATCTCCGCCGAAATGACTGGCCGCTCGCGGTGCACTGTCCCCGGCTGAGAGTCACCTATTCTCGGTAACTGAACCACCAGCTACCGCTGACCTGAAGGAGCACCATGCGGGGCACCGGACCCGGTGTTGAGGAACTCTTTTGCAGCTCAATATGTCCACTAAATGCCGCTGATACAACCGAGCTGTGACGGAGGTCTGTAGCTGCTTAAACAACTTGCAATCGCCGCTCTGTAGAACGGAGGTCCGCTTCGACGTTTGTTTTTATCGCTACGAAGGAGCTTGCTACAAGTATGCTACATTCAAGAGACCATGGGATGTTAACGTACTTTACTCAGCAACAGGTGAAAATAGGGGCAAGGTTGCGCAATAACGTTAAAATGATTTGAACTTTTAGCGAGGAACGAGAAGTGAATTACCTGTATGTGTGAAAACATACAGGTACATACAGGTGTTGTTGTTGAATATATAACCCCACCCCGACAAAAATAAAAATAAAAACTGGTAGGGAAAACACTCAAACCAATTTATATTTCCACAAAATTGGCATGAATAATCATAATGGTATACATGCCCTGTGTGTGTGCGTGTGTGTATGAGTCAAAACAAAATAAAACTTGTTTTGAACAATTTATTTGTCATCTGCAGATTGATTTTAAGTAGAGGGAGAAAAAAATTGATTTAAATCTTAAATCGGATTTTTTTTTTTTAAATCAGGGATTTTTTTTTTAGGCCATATCGCCCAGCCCTAGGGAGGGGGGTTTCAGATGCTTTTCGACTTCATTAAGTTTTGAACAATTTTCAGTTCCATGTAGAGCTCTTTGAGCCAGAGTTTAGGTTACTCTATAAGAGCTAACTGCACAGCAAAATTGGTTGGCTGTAGCTCAGATGGTAGAGAGGATCAGCCATCAATAGTAGGGTTAGTATTTTGATTCATGGCTGTCCATGTCAGTTTCTGTGTATTTGGCCAAATGAAGCCTCATGAAGCTTCTTGAACCATTTAATTTATTTTCTGAGCCCACTAGATGGTGCTCTCTGTCTAAACAAAAAGGCTCAAGGAATGGCAATTCAGTGGGCTTTCAACGCTTTGTTGAACATAAAGCGCCATCTAGTGGGCTCTGAAAACAAAGAAAATGGTTCACAAATCTCATGAGGCTTCATTTGGCCATCACTAGTATATGCAGGTAAAAGAAAATCTGCCAAATGAATATAATGAGTAGAAAATCACTAACACCATGTCATACAACTTTAATTAGGGAACTGGGCCATACTGAGCATTATTACTTTAAATCATACTATTAGCTATGTTCAACAGTGCTACAAGGAAGAGCTAGGAGTTTCAGCTGTGAAAAAGCAGCTGGGCAATACCATGTTTGGCATACAGTTTACCAGTGTGTTTCTTTTCCCCGAGGGTGGACTTTCAAACCAGTTATGAGCCAGCAAATGATTCCCAGCTCAGTATACTGAGATACCTCCAAGCCAACTGGCCAAATGCATTCAGGGAGCATTTGGCTTTGGATCAACCAACATGTGTTCCTGACTCCAGGGCCAACTTCCAGGCCTCATGTTGGAATCTCACAGTGTAAGCATACGGATTGATTCCTTGGCAGACGAAACATATCATGCCGCAATTCCTCAGTGTCTGTAAATGGATCTCTGCTCTCTCACTTGTATAATTAAATAAGACTGGCTGCTGTACAGTGATCCCTCTGTGTCTGTAAGCCTTCTCGCTTACCTTACACCTAATGAATGCATAAATTGGATTGCTTTGTAGACTCGATCCTTCTATGGTATCTAGTTATATGAATTGGCTTCTTTCATGTGTATGGCATTTCTGTTATTCCTGGAATGCAAGTTCTGTGGGTGTTACTATAAAATGAACATAGACACATGCCTTCACATGACTTAGAGATAAGCTCATAGTATGAGCTTTTTTTCTATTTGTAGCATTGTGTCCCTTTATTTCCACGAAGAGTTCTGATTTCTTTCTGTATAATTCAAGTTTTAGTGCGAAACGTTTTCATACTAAAGAGCATCCGTTAGATTCAAGCCAATGCCGAATGAGTTGCTACAAAGCTAATTAAAGTGCTCATATTATGCTTTTTGGCTTTTCCCCTTTCCTTTATTGTGTTTATAGTTATATATCTTTTTTGTGCATGTAATAGGTTTACAAAGTGAAAAAGCCCAAAGTCCACCCCAAAGGCATTTACCATCTCCAACAGAAAACACTGTTCACAAACTGCTCCAAACAGCTCTATTGTAGTCCAGCCTTTACTTCCGTGATGAACGTGCGTCACTTTGTAACACATGTTTAATGCTCGCCTAGCTGCTAGCGAGGCACGCCCTTATACTCTGCTTCTGACTGGCTAGTAGTGCTGACCTAGGTACTGCGCATGTGCGACTCCCAACAAATATGGAACAGAAGTGTGATGCTTCACTCTGTAGCTAAAACAGAGAGCTCAACACACAGGGTGAAAAGAGGAGCTGCAGCAATGTGCAGTACAACAAAAAGATGTTGTTTTTTGATTTCAAATTCAACCATGTAAACCTATTCTGATATAACCTCTAAATACAATTATGAACCTGAAATTGAGCATAATATGTGCACACAACATCTTCTCCACACAACTCTCTCTGTATTTCTCAGTATGGCTATGTTCAGAAGATTGCGTCGTCCGGTGACTTTCACACGCAGAAGCTCGAATGAAGATAATTACCTCTTCTGAAGAGTCTCTCATGTTTTTAAAATTCTCCTTGTCCTCCTTGGCTACTAGCAACAGCGTGGAGGAAGGGTGGGGGCGCGTGCGCGATCTTGTAAGGCTTGTATCATGTGGACGCGCCAACAGTTTTCATCATTACTTAGAATTTCTCATGGGGCGACAGAAACTACGCACGCATTAAAGGAACACGCCGACTTATTGGGAATTTAGCTTATTCACCGTAACCCCCAGAGTAAGACAAGTCGATACATACCCTTCTTATCTCCGTGCGTGCTGTAACGCTGTCTCACGGCTCCAGCATTAGCTTAGCCTACAGTAAACACACCGGGAACTATATTCTCAGACAGGCTTGCTGCGAGCATATCACTCCGCCCAAGTACTATATTCTTCCGCCTGAGAATATAGTTCCCAGTTTGTTTACAGTTAGAAGACGGCTGTGTCTCATGTTACCTTGTTTTTTGTACACGCTGTGACTCTATAAATCACAACATGTAAATAGGAACATGTTGGCGTTATTTTGTCACTTATTCGGAGCAGTAGGATTGCTGGAACCATTCAACTGCATGTTCTGTGCCGGCCTGATGCCTCTGGAACCGTCAGACAGCGTTACAGCACGCACGGAGATGAGAAGGGTATGTATCGACTTGTCTAACTCTGGGGGTTACCGTGAATAAGCTAAATTCCCAATAAGTCGGCGTGTTCCTTTAAGTCAGTCCAGTTTTTGAATGATAATCTCCTTATCATACATGGAAAAACGTACTGGGATCTGACCTTAAAAGTTCTACCAGATGCTCTTCCTGGACTAACCCACTAATAACCTTACATCTAAAAGTCAAGTTCACGTTTATTGTTGTCTGTAAAGCGACCACAGGAATCTTATACCAAGGCACTCTCGATTGGTCAGGGCCATTGTCAACCCTTTGCAACTTTATTAAATACTATTTAGAAGTGACGTTGCTAAAAAAAAAAGTGTCAACAAGCAATTTGGAATTTACTTTTATAAAAAGATTGGGTTTTCCTCTCGGTGCACTCAAAGGTATTCCAATTACACAGCATGTGATGGCCACAACACATCTTTAAATCATCATACATCCTAATAAGGTGTTCTTTTGTGCACTCAAACTCTGACATTTCAATGAGGGGGCTTTCTGCCTTCATTAGATAAATAGAGAAAAACATTAGAATACTTGACAACTTGCAGAAATTGGAGGCAGGGAAAGAACCCGTGGCTGTGCAGTGCTTATCACACTGTTCAACAGGCCTGGACTCTCTGCTGCTGCTGACGTAGCAGCCTTTAATTGGCTCATTGTTCCCTTTTACAACTGACATTCCAGTCACACAAACATGTGAATGCACAACTACTACATAGCTGAAGGAACTGATGTATAATTAACATGACAATTGAAATGCCCCCCTGTGTGTGTGTGTGTGTGTGTGTGTGTGTGTGTGTGTGTGTGTGTGTGTGTGTGCATTACACCACAGATCTTCAACAAGGGGTCCAGAACCCCTAGTGGGTCCTCAGAGTTACTGCAGGGCGGCCACCAAATTGTAAATTTTTTGAAAGTTAAAAAAAAATAAAAAAATTTAAATGTGTGAACAATAATCCAGCATATTATTAGCAAATATAAATCAGCCTATATGTGAAACCCCCCGCCCCCATTAATGATAGGCTTACCGGCCTGTAAGGTAGTCACTAATGGCGTTTTTCCATTACATGGTACCTGCTCGACTCGCCTCGACTCGACTCGGCACACTGTGCGTCCCTTTTCCATTGCAGATTTTAGTACCGCCTCAGCTTGGCTGGTCGTCATAGCGACTGCCGTGGGCGTGGCTTGGTAGCGTTGCATTTCCCCCGACTCATTTCCTGGTTCTTCTTCTCCGTAAACAACATGAAATCAACAAGATAGTTAACTTTTCCTGCTCCAGATTTCCCACCGTGGTCAGAAAGAACAGGAGACACTTTGTTTCTCTCACTATATGACTCTAGAGTCACTACTCGCTGCGGAGCTAATCGCCGGCACTCTCTCACTTCTCCCTCGCTCACCAGCTACACACACACACACGGCGACTCAACACACACACCAGCGCACAAGTATAAACATCAGGCCACTTGTATGCTACGAAGAAAGCTCTGCGTGGAGCCTCCGGCAGCAAAAAAATACAGTTGGCTAAACTATTTAAAAATGCCGTCTGTCGCTAGCAATGCAGTGATGAGTGACGATTCTTTCCGACCAATCTGTAGCCTGCAGGGTCAAGGCGAGGCGAGTAGGTACCATGTAATGGAAAAGCGCCATAAGGTAGTTAGATACAGTTAATCCTAAGTATTCACTGGGCTACATTAATGTTTAACATTAAAGCATGCCAACAATTATTAGTTTAAAAGCTTAGTATTCTATTTACTAAAAAGGTGTGTTTAAAGGTTTTAGGCTGCCCTATACGTTATTGTAGGCCCAGTTTAATATGCAACTTAATTTTATACAATATATGTTGTAAGGGTCCCTGCTTCATCACTCTTTCAGCTAAGGGGTCATTGGCTTAAAAAACTTTGAAAACCCCTGCACTACATCTTACAGTTTTATAGATAACTTGCGTTCGTATGGATGTGAGTTTTAAAAGGAGCACGTTAAACTTTTGGTGCACTGCAGCAACGCCTACAAGCCTACACACCAACACGCCTGACTTGGAATTAGTGATGGCCAAATGAAGCCTCACGAAGCTTCGTTAGCCATTTTATTTATTTTCTGTGCCCACTAGATGGTGCTCTTGGTTTACAGAAGAGGTGCTCAAGGAATGGCAATTCCGTGTGCTTTCAACCCTTTGTTGAACAGAGAGCGCCATCTAGTGGGCTCAGAAAATAAAGAAAATGCTTCACTAAGCTTCATGGGGCTTCATGAGGCCATCACCACCTAGAATATAACATATACTAAGAAAGCCCATTGTGTTTTATCCACTATTCCACGGCGGGCATTTGACTTTTATGAAAGGTGCTCATTCCCATGTAGCATGCAGCCACAGTGCATGTATAACCACGCGGCTTTACAGGGCCATACAGTTGTTCACTGCTCTGGAGTTAATAGTTGGCAACAGTGGGTTCCATCATATATTATATAGTGGGGTACAATATTGTCCTCTGCTTAAGATGCCCAGCAAAATGAATAGAAGGTGTTTATAGATTTTGTTGGGCCCTCTATCTTCTGTGTTCCAAAAATATCCAAAAGGTGAGTCATAATTATCACAAAATCTTAAATTCTGTGTGCTGAAAAATAATGTTACATTCTCTGTAATGAAGGTCCTCTTCATTACGAATATTTTCCAGCATAGTATGCTGTAGCAATATGGATGTGGATGTTGCAGCTGGTGTTGATTGAAGGCCAGCCCTGTCAAAAGAAACACATGCACTCATATTGCTAGTTTGGTTATGGTAATAATGTCATCGATACACAGGGTCTCATTCTCGAGAGAGACCTGTATGGGACAATACTCAACATAATGTACAAACAGATTACAATAGTATACACAAGATTTACTATATACAATATTTAAACGAAAGTGCCAAGTAGACCAAGATGTTCCACTTCCGGGGTTGCTCCGGTGCCGCCGGAAATTCTCTTTTTGCCCAGATGTCTGTTACCTTCTGCTTTCTTTGTGTTGGAATGAGGACTATGGTTAACTGCTCCTCAGATCTCTGCAGGGTAAATAAATACAGACAGCTACCTAGACTATCTGTCCAATCTTCTTTTGCACAACTCAAACAATATTTGAACGCACACGTTCCACCAAAACAAGTTCCTTCCCAAGGCTATTTTGCAGCAGCAAGGTTGCTCACTCCCGCGCTTAGCGCCACCCATGACGATTGTGATTGGTTTAAAGAAATGCCAATAAACCAAAGCACGTTTTTCTCCCATCCCGGAATGCTGTGTGGACTAGCCAGTCCCTCCTCCACAGCACAGTGGGGGGAAGGTCTGGCAATGCAAGACTACTAAAACACTAAAAACAAGAACAAGATTCCAAATATGTTTTTTTCAGTGCCCTTAAAATGAGTTGAAAATCCCCTACTGGGATCAAGCTGGACAGCTTTAGATCCTGCTGCAGTGTATTTCAGGTTGAGGGGGCACAAAAAGAGAAAGTCTTTTTGCCAAGCTCTGTACGAACTGATGGAATGTTGAAGGTAATGAAGGCCTGGGAGCGTAGGCTGTGACTGCAGTTCTTGCGTGACATGTAAATGGATAAATATGTTGGCAGCAACCCAAGGATGGATTTGTAGATTAAGTTATAACAGTGCAAAAGTCTACATTTGGATGATGGCGGCCAATTGAGCATACAGACACTAAAGGGTGCTTTTTGCTTCGTATCTGACGCTGAGAGGCACTGCCCAAGCGTCATTATTTTATGAGTTGGGAGTGAGAACGGGTTGAAATAACGTTGCAGAAAAGCTTAATTTTCACTATTTATATGAATATAGTGTTTTTTCTGGTGGTATATAATGATTATATAACATAATTTGAAAGTGGCAGTGGTTTAACTCGGGCAGAGGGCAGTGAATGTGCTTATGTATCAAGGAAATTATAAAGAGGGTATACTTTATGCATTTTTATTAAAGAACATTCATTTCTCATCTGTTTTAGGGCTGAGGCAATTTGTTTTCTAACTTCTCCTGCCTTGGAAAACACCCTTTCACATGTCACAGATGAAGCCGGGGTAATCTTCTGTCTCTTCTAGTACTGAAGAGGTCCTCCAATTGCCGATATTTGATTTGGCAAGGTATCGCTGGACCTCCACAGTAACATTTGCTGTAACAGTGTGCCTTCCCCTTGACTCCATCACACTGTCGTCCAGATGACGCCACAGTTTGTTACCTAAGAAGTATACAATTAGAAGTGTAGTAATTAACCCAAATTAAACTCAAACCAAAAACAAAATGACCTGGGGGTTACAGTTCAAGATCAGCCCCCTGTGATGTTGATGGCTGTTCTGATGTCGATGGCTGGGATGGTGATGGTTGAGCTGCAGAGCTAATTATGGCAGCATAACTCAGATGTATTGCCCCATTGGCTTTTGCATGACTAAAACATCCTATCCATTTGAACCTAGGGTCCAGCAGTGTTGCAAGTAACATGATGCTCATAGATTCAAATGTGTAAAGCTTCTCCCTTAACTGTCTTTAAAGATGCTCTCCCACTTGTCCTGCCACTGGTGCTGCCATATTTGTCATCTCTTCCTGCAGCATTTGTTCTAGCATTTTAAGCAGTGGCACTACCTTTGAGCTAGAAACGTTCTTTTCTTTCAACAGCTCCACGGTGGCATCATTAAAGCCAGAAAGCAGAAAGGCATGCACTCAGAGGTAATTCATCAGAGGTCAGTGGGGGTATCTCAGTGGGCAGACTGGCTAAAGCTGCCGCTGTTGGCTCTCTGAGTTCCACCAGACGGTGAAGCATTTGAAAGATGCTGTTCTAGTGGGTATCTACCTCCTGAAGGAGCTTTAGTGTAGGCCTTCCCATCTGCTGTTGCACCTGTGCAAGCTTCTCCTTAAAAAAAGAAAAGAAAAGCAATTTAAGTGTCCCAGCAGCAGCAACACAAGCAGAATAAATCTGATATTGTAATAAAGGCAAAGAACACACCTTAGCAGTGATGCTCCTTCTGAAATATCCCAGCAGCTTCCTCGCCTTGGCCCCGAATGTCAGAGAGAACAGGGGTCAGGTCAAGAGACTTTTTAACTATGCAGATTGTGTGACAGAGCCTCAGTTCCCTGCCGCAGGTTATCATATTAGCAGCACCGTCTGTAACCAGGCAGTTATCCCCCATTCCACCATGAGGAAGGCTTTCACACAAGCTACATTTTCAGCAGTGTGTGCCTGGGGGGATTTTAGTACTGCTAACAAAATTGAGTTAGACAGGTGTTGTTGTCCACAAAGTGGCAATTTACTGCCACATGTGAGAGGTTAGGCTCACTGCAGCCTCCTTCTTCACTTCAGCTTTAGCCTTATCCTTTGACTCAGCATATTTGGCCTACACCATGGCCTTTACAGCCCAACATTTTTAAATCTGTTCTTCACCTCCTAGCGCCAGATCTGCTTAACATTATAAATTCATCCTTACAGATGGGCACATTTCCTAAATCCCTAAAGACTGCTGTTATAAAACCACTTATCAAAAATAACAACCTAGACACAACCATATTAAGCAACTACAGGCCCATATCCAACTTACCTTTCATTGGCAAAATTATTGAAAAAATAGGTTTTACTCAACTCACCTCTTTTTTGACACTTGATAACTACCTTGACAATTTTCAGTGAGGTTTCCGGGCCAATCATAGCACAGAAACAGCTCTTGCCAAAATCATAAGTGACATCCGGCTAAATACAGATGCAGGCAAGGCATCCATCCTAGTATTACTGGACCTCAGTGCAGCCTTCGACACTGTAGACCACATCATATTGCTTCATTGACTGGAACATTGGGTTGGCTTCACTGGTGTTGTAATCAGCTGGCTAAAATCCAATCTTATGGACAGGAGTTTCTTTGTTACAATTGGAAACTGTTCCTCAACTCCAACATATTTGACCTGTGGAGTTCCCCAGGGCTCAATTTTGGGTCCACTGCTATTCAGTCTTTACATGCTACCACTTGGTCAACTCATAAAGAACAACTCAATCTCCTACCATAGTTACGTTGATGACATACAAATGTATCTACCTCTGATACCTAATGATTATACCCCCATTAAAACTCTCTGTCAGTGCATTGAAGAAAGAGATACATGGATGTCACAGAACTTTCTCCAGCTCAACAAAAATAAAACTGAGGTTGTAGTTTTTGGAAAGAAGAAGGAAAGATGCAAAATTTCTGCCTTGCTTGCTGTCTTCAGGAAAACAGAAAAAATAAACATACAGAAATCAAACCTTGCCTAGTCACTCTCCTCTATTTCTTGTGGCACTGAGGTCATTAGGTCTTTGTTAATCCTTGCTGTAGAGCTCAAGCATAACTATGTCTAGAAAATCCGCCAACCACTGTTTTATACAAAGCATTTACAAGCCATTCCTACTCCCTACTGCACGTTCTGCCAACCTGAACAAACTGGAACTTTCTTGCACATGGTCTGGGAGTGTGAACAGGTACATGAGTTTTGGAATAAAACAACATCAATAATATCTGATGTGATAGGATGTGAAATTCCTACTGACCCGATTGTTTTGTTACTTAATGATGACTCTAAATTACACCTACTTGGGAGATAGAAGAAAATTTGGCTAGCTGGATCAACCGTGACCAAGAATATTATAGCTCAGCACTCCCCCCACTCGCTTTGTATAAAACAGTGGTTAGCATATTTTCTGGACGAAGAGAAGCTTGAGCTCTCTACAGCAGGGATTAACAAAGCCAAGTCATCGACTTAAAAATAAAAATGCATAAAAATGCAGCAGCACAGGTATCAGTCCTAATGACCTCAGCATCACAAGAATTAGAGGAAAGTGACTAGGCAAGGTGTTATTCCTGATTCCTGTTTTTGTTTTTTGTTTATTCGTTTGTTCTTTCCTCGATACTGCAGAGGGTGGGGGGTGGGAGAGGGTTGTTGTTCTTGTTCAGCTGTGTTTGTCTGTTCTGTATGTTTAAAAATATAAAAAAACAATACAAAATGTATCATAAAAAAGAAGGGTATTATTGCACGTTAATGCAGATAATAGCAAACATGCAAATACATTTATTGAGCAGGGAATAGGTTTTTGTTTGCTCAAACAAAATAATTTTTTGTGAGTTTTAATTCCTGTTCAAAATGTAATGTAATTGCAAAATATAGTCCTCTGTGCTCAAAACATATGGAATGCCGTTTTATTCAAAATTAAATAAATGAATAAATACATAAATAAATGAATAAATACATAAATACATGAATAAATAAATAAATATGCCTTTGAAATACATCATGAAATAAATGAGGCAATAAATACATAAATAATTAAATACATTTAATTATTTCTTTGTACTTTTATTTCATAAGTCCACATTTATTTATTTCAAGAGACTTTTATTTCATAAGTCCAGATTGGGTGAGGCTATTTGCACCCCTGGTACAATTAGCAGTGTATGCTATTTGTACCCTGGTGCAATTAAAAGTGCTATTCGTACCCTGGTGCAATTAGAAATTAATGCTATTTGTACCCTGCCGGTGCACACAACAATGTGTTCTATTAATACCCTGTCTGGTACAAATATCAATGTATGCTATTTGCACCCCTGTGCATTTACAGTACTTTGGCATATATATATACACACAGTTATCCATACTACTCATGTATTACACATTTTTGGAATATTATCGCCCTGACATTCTTACCATAACCAATCCCACTCCTCTTGCCTAAACCTAACGAACCCAACCAGAGCAGGCATATTCATGAGTCTTCCCCTACCACCATAGCCTACTGCAAAAAAGATTTTGCGTTCGCAAGCCCTGACTTGCGCAATTGCATGCAAATTATCCAATCCAAAATGTAAAAAATAAGATCACCTCACCAGGGAATCAAACTCCCGACTCCCAGACCAAAGCTCAGTGTTCTAACCACTCACCTAGCAGTTCTTAAAGAACATTGTACAACTGTTTACCATTTGGTGTCTTAAAGCCTCAGTTGCTAGGTAACCATACTGTATACAAAAAATAGGTACTTACTAACTAACAAACTAACGGTTGTATGCTTTCACTGAAGACAGAAAGCGCAACTGTAGTATCCATTTTCTGCTAGAAATTCAATTGTTATAAACTTTAGAGACAAAACTTTCCTAATATGCCAGTTTCTGCTGTCATGGAAGATGAACGTCCGCCATGATTTCGGTGCACGCGAGCAACGAGTTTTTGATGTTACGTCACAGGGTGTGAATAGCTCAGCTGTGTGGCCGAGGCTATTCGTACCGTGGGTGCAAATAGACACTGCATTATTTATTTCAAGAGACTTTTATTTTCCTAATGCCACATTTATTTATTTCAAGAGACTTTTATTTTCCTAATGCCACATTTATTTATTTCAAGAGACTTTTATTTTCCTAATGCCACATTTATTTATTTCACTCTATTTATTTCAAGTTCTATATGCAAATCAGGGGGCGTGGCTATCTCTCACATTCAGAACAGAGCCGTGGGCAAAAAAAGGCTAAAGGCTCTACCACGTGACTGTGTATCAAACGTAGTTGTGCAGTCTCGTCACGTGACCATACTCAATCTCAGCGGCAGGACGGGTTAGCTTAACAGTCGTAGCAAAACAAAAATGCTAGAATCAACCTTCGGCAATGCAGACACAGAAAAGGAGGAACACCCCTGGCCTCATATTGAAAGCATGTTTACCTTAGTAAAAGTGTGAAACAGCAGCTATATTATGCGGTGTCTTCTGTGTCTACCAAAACAAAAGCACATTTCAGCATTCAAAAACTCAACATCTAACTTGAGGAAACATGTAGCGGTAAGTTTCCTGTGGATAGGCAAATGTTTGCTGTGGATAGGCAAATGTTTTAAACATTTCATAGTATATATATATATATATATATATATATATATATCCATTCAAATTTGATGTGATAAGTCTCTTTTAATGTCTTGATCTCCCTGTAGCCTCACAGATTTTTCTTTTATCCACAGAGGGTTCACCCCAACAAACTGTCGAAGTACACAGACTTACTAGACCACAGAAAGCGCAAGTAATTCTCTTCCAGCGATACTTTGTTTGTTTCTGCATGTTTTGTCATACACACACACACACACACACACACACACACACACACGGTGAAGTGATCCTACCTGAACAGCCTGCAGAGCCACAGTGTGGTGTCAGACAGGATCTGAGTGGTCAGCTTCCGCAGCCTCTCTCGGTCCAACACAGAGATGTATGCTGCCAGGCACACACACACACACACACACACACACACACACACACACACACACACACACACACACACACACACACACACACACACACACACACACACACAGTTTATGAGAGTTTATGGGTTGCCTTGTTCTAGTTCTGCCTGCAGAGCCTGGTAAAAAAGTATAAAGGTTTGGAAATTTGTGTTATTTTTTATTTATTATTATTTTTATTTTAACTACTTGAATTTACCTGGATTATTTTAAGTTAAGCTATTTTGTAATTAATCAATTAATTTTAATTTTAATTTATTTTATTGATTGGATGAACTATAATTTGCCTAAAGATGATTATTTTGTATTTTTGTCCGTCTGATTGAATGCTTGTGTTAAAAAATAAATCAGACGTTACTCAACAGTTACTCAGTACTTGAGTAGTTTTTTCACCAAGTAGTTTTTTACTCTTACTCAAGTAATTATTTGGATGACTACTTTTTACTTTTACTTGAGTCATATTATTCTGAATTGTAACAGTACTTTGACTGGCACTTGAGTACCATTTTTGGCTACTCTACCCACCTCTGAACACCATAGCCAGGGCCTCATCCAGCTCTGGTTTTCTGGTAACTAGAAAAAATAGAAGCTGTGTAAATAAAGTATCTCTTACTTTTCTTTCATATACATGATTTACAAATGTAAAAATTGTAATATTATATTATGATCTGCAATAGTGCGCTGTTCTCTACAGCCTTCAAAATAAAAACTTTCGGGAGACCAAAATACGGCATGTCTTAAAGTGATGGTTCGGAGTAATTTCACCCTAGGGTCCTTTGCACCATGACCTCGAGCCAAACACCCCCCCAGAAGCTTTTTTCACCTGGGTCGAACATTGGACGAGTTAGCGTTATCAGCTGAATAGCTTAGTGCAGGCGCTAATGGATCCGAGAGTGTCTTTTGTACATTACCCCACTAATAATGCCCGAAATGATACCAAACTTCTACACTAGTACAAATAGGTTATGCACTCATGACATGATGGATTGTAAAGTTTGTAAGTACACCAGAAGTTTATGTAAATAACACTTGTCTGTTGGCTTCTCGTCTCTGCTCTCTGCTAGCTGCTGCTGCTGTTACTACTGGGCAGTAAGAGTGCTTAGGGCAGTCTACAAATTACAACACCGAAAAGAGATGCAACAAAATATATTTAATAATTAATTTAATGATTAAATAAGGTACAGTCTCCAAATGTACCTCAATTATAACTTGTCTCCTGCTAGTTATACTACAGCACTTACTTTACAAAATAAGTTAAATTAATAAATATTTTTGTTGCATCTCTTTTCGGTGTTTTGTAATTTGTAGACGGCCCTAAGCACTCGTCTTTCAGCAGCAACAACAACAGCAGAGAGCAGAAGCCAGCAGGCAAGTGTTATTTACATAAACTCCTGGTGTACTTACAAACTTATGAAAATACATAGTTTCATGAGTGCATAACCTATTTGTACTAGTGTAGAAGGTTGGTATCATTTCGGGCATTATTAGTGGGGTAATGTACAAGAGACACTTTCGGATCCATTAGCCCCTGTGCTAAGCTATTCAGCTGATAACGCTAACTCTCCCAATGTTCGACCCAGGTGAAAAAAGCTTCTGGGGGGGTGTTTGGCTCGAGGTCATGGTGAAAAGGACCCTAGGGTGAAATTACTCCGAACCATCACTTTAAGGTGCTAGATAACGAAGCCATGAAGCCAGCCAAGTTAAAGCGACATTTGATTATAAAGCGAGGGGAATATAAGGGCAAAACTAAATAATTTTTCCGTTGAAAGAGCGAGGAATACACGCGTCAGAAAACACAGATGGTGAACATGACCACAACTTCTGAGAAACCACAGAAGGCTTCCTATTTGGTAAAGCGACATTTGATTATAAAGCGAGGGGAATATAAGGGCAAAACTAAATAATTTTTCCGTTGAAAGAGCGAGGAATACACGCGTCAGAAAACACAGATGGTGACCCTGACCACAACTTCTGAGAAAGCACAGAAGGCTTCCTATTTGGTGGTGGAAGGGATTGCTAGAAATAAGAAGTCACACACAATTGGACAATAACTCATAATTCCAGCGGCAGTTGAAATGTGTGATGTAATCCTCGGGACAGAAGCAGCTAATAAACTGAAAGAAGTACCTCTCTCAGATGACACCGTGAGGAGGAGAAATGTAGAACTCTCAGGTGACCTTCAGTCTGGATAGATTGCATACCTTTGAGAAATTTTCTATTCAGTTGGACAAATCAACAGACATAGCTGGTGTGGCTCAGTTGATTGTTTTGGTTCGCTATCCATGGGAAGGGAACATTTAGGGGGACTTTCTGTTCTGTAAAGAGATGCCTGGGAGGTCAACTGGTGAAGAAATATTCAGACTCCTGCATGCTTTCATGACTGAAGCAGGACTTAGCTGAGAAATATGTGTGGCAGTTTTTATGGATGGTGCGGTGGCGGTGACTGGCCTAAAGAGTGGGGTTGTTTCGTGGAGAAAGACTGTCAACCCGAAGGTTATGGCTACGCACTGTATGCTGCATTGACAGGCGCTAGCATCAAAAGACATGGAGCCAGATCTTCACATTGTTTTGAACACAGCTGTGGTGGCAGTTAATTTTGTTAAGTCAAGGGCACTGCAGAGAAGTTTGTTTGGACAACAATCAAAATTCCATTTTGCGTCTTTAACTTGTGTAAAATGCTGCTGCTCGCTGATAACAAATATCTCTGGACATGGAAACATTACCACAGTCCTTTACACTCTCCATTGGTGGCTCGGTGTGTTTTAGAATCGTTTTTGAGATTTTAATGTTTGTTTTTGAGGGTCCCTAATTGACCTGGCCCATGTGTTTGTCCGATATTTTAAACCTTCAAAAGGCCAACAGGTCATTACAGTTGTCCAAGCAACTTATTTTAGAAGTCCCAAGGTCGAGGTACAAACTGTGGGGCTATCGTGCTTTTACAGGTGCTGCTCCGATACTTTGGAACAAGTTACCCCCTGACATTCACATTGTTACTATATGTTAATTGATTGGTTGATATTTTTCTTAACAAATATATAACATGGCAGCCAACAAAGCTAGCGACTAAGCAGGTGAGAGTGCAGGGGGGTGGAGTCGAAATGGAACAGCCGGCAATCCATTTGATGGGATGTCCTTCATCGGCTCTCAGCATTTGGACTTGGTCACCAAGGGAAAGATAGGAACAAAAATCACAGAAGATAAAATATGCTTTTTGTTAATCTGGTTAGGTATTAATGATTTTAAATTTGTATCTGTTACATAACATAAATCTAAAATATTTGGTTAAATTGATCATTTCTGTGTAGTTACATTTCTTATTAAGTGTGTTTTTTGTGTGTGTGTCTGTAAGCTTTGTATTTGCTTTATAACTCTTTGTCACTGTTGTCAGTTTCATACATGAGATGAATTTGTATTTTCTTTTCACTGAAGTATATAGTTGCTGCTTTTAGTAGTTGTTTGCATAATTAGAATACATATTGCATACTATTATTCTCTTTGCTAAGTTTCAAAAACACGAGCTGGCTTGTATTACTGTTTGTATGTGGTAGTGGTAAATAAAACTGTTTGAGGACTTCTTATATTGTATTTTTTTGATTGAAAAAGTTAAATGTAAATTTAATGTGGTTCGTAGTGATAATCAAAATAGAATTTCAATGATAGTGACATATTCGCTGGCTTTTAATTTGCATGTACGGCAGTACAAAACATTGGCATACCTTCCCTTTGGTTACCACCTAACGCTAGCTTGGTTAGCAGAACGCTAAATAAGACATTTTCAGGCAACACAATGTTCCCATTAACTTTGAAGTAAAAACACACTGTTCACAGCTATTTTAATGTACACAGTGGCATGGTTAACAATGCTAAGCTTCTGTCATGATTGAGAGGTCGGTGTATAGAAAAGCCCTTTAAGTATCCCCTGCTTTATTGTCAATTTTTAAAATAAATGGGACCATCATTTACAAAGTGAACATTGTGCTGTAACGAAAAAGACTTAAAAATAGTGATTGATAGCGTAAACTCATTATGAAAATGTTTATTGAAGTAATAAATCAAGTGAGAAGTAGTCATTTTCCCCATAGACATCTATAGAACTGGACTTTTTTTTGCAGCCAGTGGAGCGTCCTGCTGGAAGTTAGATATGCAGATTTAAGGCACTTAAACATTGGCTTCACTTTTCAGGCCCGACAGTTAGTCCATTATTTTTAGTCTTTTTTTATGGTCTGGAGCACAATGGTGGACCGACCGACCAAAAGGCCGACATTGTTATCTCTAGACACGCTGCTAACATGGCTAAAATGTGTTAAATCTGTGTAGTCTGGCGTTATACAGCTGTTGCAAATCTGTTGACTGTTTCTGTCAACTTTGCAAACTTGCCGAGGATGATGCATTGCACATTAAATCAAGAGCTGACTTCAGCATAGCAAAGGAAACTATAAACATTTCAGTAGGAATATGGATGAGTAAGTGGAAAGATCAGTCAGTTGAGTGAGACACTTCACTTTTCTTATTGAATAAAGCAACATTTGATTTATGTGCTTGATATAGAAGAGTGATCTGACCTATTTTATAGAAAACCAAGAAATGTCAAGAAACTCTTCTAGAATATTTTTTTTCACTGCTTTTATTTATTTTATTTTTTTTCAGAGATATAATGTGTTGTAAGTTAAGTATTGATAGCAATAGCAAGAATACATTACCGACAAGATGGCCTTATGTATGACCGCAGCTGAAGTTGCACAGCATGGAAAATGCTGAATCAGAGAGCAAAATGTAGCAGTACATTGTATCACAGCATGACAGCTTATCTAAACACTACTGTCTCCTGTCCAGCTGAGGCAACACGGAACCATAAATAACCAGGATCTGCTTTTATGAGAGATAGTTTATCGCTCTGAATCAATAACTTCTTGAATTGCCAGGTTGGCTACACATTCAACAGTCATGAAAATTTACTGAGCGCAAAGAGAAGCATGTTAAGGTCTGTACACAAAAGACAAGGAGAGCTGCCGAAAGAAGTAGGACTGAAGCCACCGGAAAAAAACTGTCCTGAATATCAGTAGTGAGAAATCTTTCCTGATGTTCATACTTTGTTAGCAAATGAGTAGTCTATATCCACGACATTCCACTTCCGGGGATTGCTCCGTATGCTGCCGGATTCCGTCGGATGTCATTCTTTTCGGCCAGCTGTCCGGTACCTTCCACTTTCTTTGTGTTGGCATTTTAAACTCCGGTGGATTTATGAGGACTATGGTTAACTGCTCCTCAGATCTCTGCAGGGTAAATACAGACAGCTAGCTAGACTATCCGTCCAATCAGAGTGTTCTGTTGCACGACTAAAACAACTTTTGAACGTACACATATTTTGCAGAGGCACCGTGGATCCGTCCGCCCATGACGATTGTGATTGGTTTAAAGAAATGCCATGAATTTCTATACCTCTGTCAGTAATTGTCAAAATGGTGGTCTCTGTTTGTTGTTTCAAGTGTCAGCAGCTTTCTGCTTCATTTAGCCATCAATCTAGTGCGTTGCTTATTTTGCATTCATATAGTGAAAGCACTGTGATGGTTCTCATTTGGAGGCCTTTCAAAGTGTCTGGCAAGGTTGAAAATAATCATGTCTCTTACATTTTCTGCCAGGTCTTACCTGACATTTCATCAGTGCTTATTTTAACAGTAATTTAAATCACTTGAAATACAATTTTAAAAAGGGAGGGTTTGGTGTGGGGTGGGAGGGAGGACGACTTGATTGCTTCTGATCCTGATTTTGAAAAAGATGGGATGGCAGTAGTTGGATATATTAGGCCTTATGAGAGATGACAGTGCTATCGATGTTCAAGTGCCCCGAGTGTTGAAACTAGTTGAAGTTTCATCTCTTGTTTGCAGCCCGGTCTGGCTGCAAGAGTCCCTGGAGTTTTTTAGCGGAAATTTTCAATCATATTAAAATTAATAGCCTTGCCAACGAGAGAGTGAGGGAGAGAGAGAGAGAGAGAGAGAGAGAGAGAGAGAAGGGAGTTTGATTTATCTAATCTTTTACCCTCAAGTTGCTTAAGTGTGATTTTTTTTTAAAAAGAGATTGAAAAACATTGTTTTTAGTCATTTCTGCCCACCACTGACTAAACAGCTTACAGCATTGTTGCAAGTTTTATAAAACTAAAGACATTATCTAATAAACATCTTCAATGTGAAAGATTCCTTTAATTCTCTTAACAACTATTGAATTCAGTGCATTTGAAAGAGAGTTTCTCAGTTTTTCCAAGTTGATCTTTTTCTGCCTGGTTTTACAGCAGATATATTTAATGCTTAATAACTTCTCATGTAAACACCACAGGACCATGCTGCCCTAAGGCAAAACACAGTAAATAGACCTACATATTACATGTCTGTGAAGTTCCAAGATTTTAGGTGAGATTCAAACGTACCCCAGACAAGCATGGTTGGTACATCACAGATTCAAAAGGCAATCAATCGAGCGCTTCCCGGCGCTTTCGCCTCCTGTCTGAACCCAATGTGTGGCTTAAACATGTATGGCTGAATCCCTTTCGATATTTCAAGCCATCTTGACCTGGCGCGAGCAGCGGTGCTAAGCAGGGCGCAATGTCAGATCCAGAATTTCTCGATGAGGAAGAAAGAGTAGACATGCTTTCAGAGCCTTTTGGGCTTTTTTAAACTACTTTTTATGAGGAGGGGGGGGTGGGGGGTGGGGGGTGGGGGGGATATGTTCAATGTTTTGTGCATAGTGTTAAAAAAAATTGTTCTTGTCATCCTTTACTGCTACTTTCAATAAATGCTAAACAAATTAGGTTTTTCTGCATTAGGCTGAATAATGGATTAATGCCAGGCCCAGCATAGAGGCCTTGCCAAACATCACTGCAGACAGATAACCTGGTCAGGCATTGACAAATGATCTTTGGAACCTCTATTTACAAAATTAAAGTAAGGCTGTGAGCAGGCATGATTTCTTTTATCTTTTCTATAGTATTAGTTTTACAAACATCATAAGCATTATGTTAACCTGTATTTTAAGGCCAGATATCACAACATATTGTAGTTGGATTTTACAATGCTTGGCAAGATTTGAATGAAGTTCCATTTTTAGACCGTGTTTGACCCTTTCATGTCTTCAGCTGTCCTATAAAAATAAAGGCCTAAAATGCCCAAAAAGAAAATGTAAGGACAGGTGCTGCATACAAATGTATCTTTAAATCGTTTTACTGGTTTCCAAGAAGTTCCTTAATTTCTAAATACTGAAAATGTCCATAATTTAGCTATCATGGCACTGATACAACAGGTTTCCTATTTGATAAAATACTGGAAATGTTGGAAATGGAAATGTCTATAATTCAGCTATCATGGCACTGATATAACAGGTTTGCTATTTGATTGCACATCCTAGATTTTTTTTTTCAAAACAATCATCTAGGTACTTTCATCTAGGTAGTTTTATATAGTTTCCCATAGCACCTGTTCTACTTATTAATTCAAACTTGTAGCTTTGTGGCCCACTTTTATGTCACTTTACATAACGTAATTGCACCCTTAACTCAAAAAGTCCAACTTCATGTATTTTACATCTTAATTCAAAGCAGAAAACCGCATTGCAAGCTTTTTTGCTATTACCTTTTTTTAATTTAAAACCAAAGCCCCCTTCACTTCCCTGCAGTGGTTCTTATTGTGTGCGCACTGCAACAGAATACATAAGCAGCAGACATTTTATTTCACTCCGTGCCACCGTGTCCATTTCTTGTGCCTATTCGAGCCAAGTGCTAATCTCTCTGTTAGATATCCATCTTACAACTCCAAGTAGAAACTTTGTTCATCTTAGCAAGAGGAAAAAAACTTTATTATCATTTAGAGCTGAGTCCCACCCAGGTTGCTGACCCACAGCAGTTCAGCCTGCATGCGTAAACAACACAAATCCTCCAACTGTTTAATTCACTACCAAGGTCTATTAAAGCAATGAACCCTGCTGTTCAAAAACACACACACACACACACACACACACACACACACACACACACACACACACACACACACACACACACACACACATAGCTTAGTTAATGTGTGGTGAGCGTCTGGCGTAGTAAGGCTGCCGTGCATCACCCAGGTGGGTGCTACACATTGGTGGTGTTAGAGAGTCCCCCCCCCGAAGCGCTTTGAGTGTCTATGATAAAGCGCTATATAAATGTAATGAATTATTATTATTATTATTATTAGTGTCTTTGTCTTTCATGGCATCTCTTTCACACACACAGACACACACACACACACACACACACACACACGACTCCTTTCTTGTATTCATATTACATCTGTCACACACAAACACTTTCTCCCTTTCATTCACACACACCTCTTTCCTGCCACAGCTTTTTCTCACTCACTCACACACACTCCCTTTCTCCTCAGTTCCCTGCAAGCGTAGCTGGGCCAGATAGGACTTAATTTGTCCTGCCTCTAGATGAAAACATATGCTACGCCTCCTCTTTGTAAACAGACTGGGCAATAGAGTAGAAAGAGGAACTTAAGCTTCAGAGAGACGGACTACGGAGACGAGTATTGAATACCAACAGAGACTACAAAGCAACAATACAAGAGCTGAATGTAAAAGGTTACTGTATACAGCAGCTGAATATAAGTGTGAGGATTGGAGAATAAAGCATTTAAGTTTTGTTTTTTTAGCATTTATTATTCTAGAGACGGAGAGGGGAAAGGTCACTTTGGTAAAGTAATTCATTGTTTATCACAAAATTTTGTCAATATATAGAAAGAATAGGAGAAGGAAGAGGGAGCAAAACTATTAGATTAGGTCCTTTTATTGGTAAGATGCAAAAAGCAGGTTTTTACAATATAACATATCTGCAAAAATCTCAATGGATCATAGATCATAGACAACTATAGATCAAACACAGATGGAAACTAAATACACACCTCAGGAAACAACAAGTTGGCTTTAAAATAAATCAATATATATAAAATTCATATATATTTATTTTAAAGCCAACTTGTTTTGTTCACTTTGTTTCCAATTAATGCATAAAATGTCCCCAAATATTTTTCAATGTCTGAGGATTGCCTTAGCATATTACATTTGTTTCAGGGCTAGGGAATTTGAGAGGTTCTTAAACCATTGAGACATTGAACAGTTTGCAGTTCAGTTTATTTTTACAATGAAAACCAATACACTTTTTCACCTGTAGGATGCAGAAGCTAATTCAATCAGGAGAGACTTTGTTGCAGATATGCAAAATGTATTTGTACATATGCTTTAGTTAGACCAGGGAAAACAGACTCAGACACATTCTGTAGCCACAACGTAGCAGCTCTCCTACACTTTTGTTCTCTCTAGAAAACTGTCTATGCATGGTAATCAGTTGATTTGATTGGCTCAATTGAGTGAAGCTATTGCTGTATTAACTTAATCATCTGTGTCCTCTGGCTATAGCAATGAGCATCGGGGAAAAAAAAACGATGCACCGTAAAGACTATTACTTATTCTCATTAACTTATCAGAAATTGGTAATGGGTCCGGATAGAACTAGGGATATCACGATAACCGATACTTCGGTACCAAGTCGGTACCAAATATTCCTAAAATGTGACGGTACTCGTTTTTCTACAGTACCGCAGGTACCGGGGGATGCAATTCTTCGGGACCTGACGGGGGCAGTATATACCTATATAAGTGTTCTAGTCTGCTGCTTAATGCTGGAGAAGAAGAAGGACGCCAACCAGCATAGAAAAACAGAGTGGCCTTTTTTCGAAACCACATACTAGCGTGCGTCCTGATTTTGCCAAAATGTAGCATGTAGTATGCAGTATGCAAACAAAAGCAAACTCTGCAGTATGCCAAAAATACCCGGATGTCACACTGTTTCGGAGAAAATCTCCAGTATGCCTCGGACCAGTCTATCTCGCCTACTGTATCCCACAGTGCAAAGCGCCGCAACCATCACAACAACCGCGGATTGCCGTTGTGGCAAACAACTGGAAACTTTTTACAATATTCGTCTGCTATTTCATCACTAAATTTACTTCTGAGACTTTTTTATGCAAGAAATCAACTATGTAGAGCTCAAATATGGGCTGTTTTATGAAAACTGATGGCTAATTGCAAATTTGGTGCGACGGTGTCGGAGTTCAGAAGCTCCACAGTCTGACACGACAGCCGGTGTGTGCTTGCCGTGGTTGCTGGCTTGCCGGTCGGCCTGTCCACCTTTTCAGACCCCGCTGTGAGCTGGCTGGAGCTCTATCAGGAGAATCGCGGACAAGAGGCGTTTATTTCCCCAATCGTTTGTTTAAATTACCCAACACAAATATCCATTATAAGATTAAACCTGTGGTCTTTCGAGGTTATAAAGCTCCACAAAAGATTGCGGGCGCACACACATACATTAGATTTAATATTTCAGTTCATAATTAGGGTTTGTTTTATTTGCTTATTTCACATAAATTAAGAAATTTTCAGTTTCTTAAATTTTCAGCATCTTATAAAGTAAACAAACAAAAAATGCAAAGCTCAATTAGTTATATTTTTCATTTGCAATAGTGGTGTGTGGTCTTTTTTTTCGCCCAGTGCTTTAAGAGCTTGTTCAAAGGCTCAGCCTGGCCTAGCATACTGCAGAATAAAATTATTTAACTGTTTCATGCTGCATACTACTGATGAATGCAGTATGCAGTAGGTACTGCAGTATGTAGTAGGTGATTTCGAAACGGCCAGTGCCTTATTTCCATGCATGGCTTTACCGTACATCTACAGCAACGTCTTCCCAAACAGAAAGTAAGTCTGTTTCTCTCTGCCGTTTTCTGTCACAGCCTAACGTTAGCTCCGATAGCTGACATTAGCTAACTTTAGTGCTTGTTTTAGCAGACCTCTATAACTTCAGTTAAGTTTACTTTAACCATCCCGGTTCTAATTGGAAAAACAACAACAGCAGAGAGAAACAGACGTAACTAAACATAATTGCTGTCTGGGAGTTCCAGGTGAACTCATGGAAGATGTTACTGTACGCAAACGTTAGCTGTATGGTGATGACAGGCTTCACAGCTCCGGGTCGAGAGGACTTGACGTTTTCTCCAGATTAAATGTACTGTAAATCACGCTCTACATGCCCCCTCCACTCAACCCCTCCACTACACACCAAAACAGGGCTAAAAAAAGAGCGACACATACCAACCCCCCACCCCCCAACCCCCCAACGTTTGTGTCCGGTTTCATACAACTCATCAGTATATTTCTTTTCTTACTTTACAGCATTTCCCCCCCTTTCACAATTAATTAAAATGTATTATAATTTGAACTCACTGTGGATAAGAGGAGTTAAACTTCAGACAAATAGTTGGAGGGAGAAAAAAATATTCCTTAACAGAGGTGTCAAAAGTATTCATATTCATTACTCAAGTAGAAGTACAGATACTAGGGTTTGAAAAGACTTCTGTAGAAGTTGAAGTATCAACAAAAGCTTTTTACTCAAGTAAAAGTGTAAAGGTACTGGTTTCAAAACTACTTAAAGTATAAAAGTAAAAGTAATGTAAGGGGAAAAAAATGCCATTAAGGACAAAAGCTTAGCCCGCCCCTCAGGGGCCTAATAGTGCACTACCACACCTCCACATTTTCTTTTTCTAAAGGTCATAATGACTATAATGTTATTTTAAAATCATACCTGCTAACTCAAAAGGGCTGAAAAAGGTGACAAATCTCTTCTGTGTTTTTCAGACAACGGCAGCTACAGTCTGGTGTTACAATCCTCTTCAGTGAAATACAGACACACTTTTACACCATTTAGCTGTCAGCATTTTAACCGTGTTTACTCCAGCTGCTAGCTAACGGTAGGCTAACGTTACCTGCTGTCGATTGTAGTGTTAACTAGCGTCCCGTGCGGCGATGTTTCAGTTCCCTCTAATGTCCGTTTTCGGAGCATCAGAGAGAAGCGCAGGCATTTAAGTTGCCACTTAAATGACTGCGCTTCTCTCTAAGGCACCGAAATCCGGTCCGGTAGATTACGGTTGTTAGGGCACCGGTGCCCTATTAGCACCGGGTCTGTGCAGGTGCGATGGATCGCGTACAAACCAATAGGGTGTCGGAATGGTATATGTTTATACTTCTCATCCAACCACAATCAAATTCACTCTATCCGGATGGAGCGATGTATCTGGATAGGGTTTTTTTTTTGTGTGTGTTTTTTTGAATGATGACGAGCCGGAATGAAAACAAGCCGAACTGAAATAGCAGTAACGAGGCTATTTTTAACATTTAAGGAGTAGAAAGTACAGATAATTGCGTGAAAATGTAAGGAGTAGAAGTAAAAAGTATGCTGTAAAATAATTACTCCAGTAAGTATAGATACCCAAAATTTCTACTTAAGTAAGGTAACAACGTATTTGTACTTCGTTACTTGACACCTCTGTTCCTTAAGATCAAACAAATAAACTGCCAAGTTGGACAGACAGTGCATAGCTAGTTGTACTAAACTTATATGTAATTATAATATAATAATGACAAATAAATTAAACATAATGGTTTTTTTTTTGTTTATATTTGTTTATGAAATTGGATTGTGTTCTTAATTTGACTTAATTACATGATAATCATAAGACAACAATGTGGTCTGCATGCAGATATGTTTTCATAGAAACAAATAGAGTAAAACAATTAACTTCTGCATTGATAAAAATATATTGCAAGTGTAGTAATTGGAAGAGAAACTGTCAAAACTGTCAATTTTATGATAACACAGCCATTTGCATTCAGTAGTAAGGCTTCATTTCAACAGTACATGTCTCAGATCATTTTTTTCTTCTTTGTTTGCATCCTGGAGCCTAATTCTCCAGAGCTCTGAATTACAGCTCTAAAAAAGATTGATGCTTCAATTGTCTTTTTTTCCTGTCTAAATGTCCCCTTTTCCCCATCTAGACCATATGTTCTAGACTTGTTTGTGTCCTGTTTTCATGTATTCTCCTCTCCTGGCTTTTCCTGCTCTTTTATCTTCCACTTTCTGCTTCTATTGCCTCCTCTTATCTATATTTTGCTAACACTTCTAATATGTGTACTCTACAATGAAGTATGTGTGTAGGTTTCTATACTTCAGTAATCAGTGTTCTATATGGTGGATGGGAAATGGACTGCATTTATATAGGGCCTTTCTACCTTACCAGACCAAGCGTGTTCAAATTCGCCTCCAATTCAGCCATTCACACACACATTCATACACCAATGTCGTCAGAGCTGCCATGCAAGGCGCTGGCCTGCACATACATATATCAATAACTCACAATGTATGTTGTGATTACATCACAGCTAAGTCGTTCGACCCGACGCAACGTGATCTATTGCTTTTATAGAAGTTCATCAAGTATGGCAATATGAAAGTTATAGACCCATTCCAGTTGAAAATGATTTTTCTTAATTAATGATAATGTTCACAATGAAATAGGCCGCAACAAAAACACAGCAACAAATTACCCAGAGACAATAGGAAAGTGAATGTTTCGGCTTCCAGTGGTGTTTTTTTTCGTTTACAGTAATTATACTGTCTAAAATGATATATAATGTATACATATCTCAAGAAGTGGCAAAGAATCATCAGTGGTAAATTTCACATTTAGCATTGTTAAGATGCACTGTATAGTGCGTCCCCAGCCCTAACTGGCAGTGAAAGGACTTTGTGGTTGTTGACACGTCTGAAGGAGGGAGGGGTATTCTAGGAAGGCTCTTTCCTTGTAGCCTGTGATTGTGTTGGCTGCCAGCCATCCATGCTGAGCCTGAGTCATTGTTGGCAAACTGGCTCTTCACCCTGACAGCCTTGTTGAGCTGGCTTTTGACCAGGCAATATTAATCTCTGTTTCCCTTCCCATGTGCCTGCATCTTGAATTTCCACAGCGTCCTGCCCTCCGCAGTAAACCATGACCTAAAGCCGATCAACTCCGTTATGGTTCTCTTTGGAGGGCAGGTAACACAGGAAGACAGGCAGCACAGGAAGAGATAAGAGAGGAGATAGCATGTGGAGGTGTGAAAAAGCTATCATAAAAACATCCCTGTACCTGCAGATTATTTTTTTTTGCATCAGAGGAAACAAAAATCTCAAAAGCAGCAACAAACTATATGTGGGGTTTAAGCCAGAGCCAGAATGTCCCCCCGACTACAAGCTCTCTGCCCACTATCGCCCCGTTAGAAAATTAAGGGAGGGATCAATGCTGTTAGCAGGTTTCCAATTGTTAGGTGTTATAAGCAGTCTCAAAATCTATTTCATGAGTTAGGCATAATACAAAATAAAATGCTATTATCTGATGAATGTGAATTTTAAACTGGTGGTGTCATGTCTTGCTCCTGTGTCAAGTTCATGTTTTATGTTGCTTTCTGTTTTCTGTTTGGTTTTTACCACTTTTACTTCCTGGTCTTTGCCTTCCCGCCGTGTGTGATCACCTTCCCTCACCCCAGTGGACCTTTTTCACGGCAGACATGTTGACATGTCACAGTAGGAAAAGCACAGGTGTATTCAAAACCATTAATGATGGCTGCATTCCACTTAGGAGAGGCCCTGGTATTGTGCATGCTGACTCACTGAAATAGCTTACTGGGACACTTGATGGAATTGAGCCATCGTTAAAGGTCCCACGACACGGTGATCTTTGGATGCTTTTACATAGACCTTAGTGGTCCCCTAATACTGTATCTGAAGTCTCTTTACCGAAATTCAGCTTTGGTGCAGAATTACAGCCACTAGAGCCAGTCCCACAAGGATGTGCCATTTCTGTGTCTGTAGCTATTGAGGAGGAGAGGGGGGGGCACGGTGCAGGGTGGGGGTGTGGCCTTGACCAACTGCCACTTTGCTCGTTTGAAAGCCATGATGTCTCTCTCTCATGGGTGGGCTAAATTCTCTGGGCTCTCTGACCTCATAAGGAGAAGATTCCAGATCGGCCCATCTGAGCTTTCATTTTCTCAAAGGCAGAGCAGGATACCCAGGGCTCGGTTTACACCTATCACCATTTCTAGCCACTGGGGGACCATAGGCAGGCTGGGGCAATGCATAATAATGTTAAAAAACCTCATAAAGTGGCATGAAAATGCCATGGGACCTTTAAGGTTATCAATTCCAGCTGTGCTTTTCCTACTATGACAAGTCAAAATGTCTGCTCTGAAAAAGGTCCAAGTGTTTCACCTGTGTCTCCTTATCTCCCCCGTCCTTGTGTATTTAACCCTCCCTGTTACTTACCTCATTGCGAGATCGCCTTGTTCCTTTGTGGCAGCGGTTGAGCATTACTCCCAGTATTTCTTGTTTCCCTGTCTTCCCATGTTTTTGTTTTCTGGATTACCCTGACTGCCTTTTGTTCTGGATACCGCTGCCTGTGAGTTTTCTGCTTGCTTCAAACCTGGTTGGTTTAAATCACCTGTGAGTTGTGCATTTGTGGGTCCGTCTTCCTGTGAGCGTGATAGGTGGCTGAACGCTCAGCCAACGATGGTTTGTTAGAGAGAAACGCCACTCTGTCCTGTTTTGATATTTGAAAAGATGTTGAGGAGGTAATCAGCAGCTAAAGTGAGACTGAGCAGGACCAATTTGAATGCCATGTGATATCTTCAGCTTTAAATGAAATGTTCTCCACTAAATGTAATTCCACTTTCTTTGTAATTATCAGAGTGATGGAAAAGACTATTACAAAAGTGTAGCTATTTCTGAAAGTGAGCTACAGAAAAGTAGTCTGGTTAACTACAAGCGAAACTGATAGAGCACACAAAAAATTCTAATTAAGCCAAATAATAAGAAGACCTTTCTCCTTTTTGAACAGAATTACTTGAAGAATGCATGTTTTAATTAAAGTGTTGTAATTTGGTCTTTTGTGAGGGTTTTTATTTTTATAGTTCTGTTGGAATCTTTCCCAGCTTAAAGACCAGTGAGCTATACATACTGTATACAGTGCTGATTGACAGAGCACTTAGTCGCTGACAACTGCAGTTATTAAGGCTGCTACTTTCAAATTCTGTTTGTAACAGGGTGTACTTATGAACCTGACATGCCAGATGGTTTGGTGACACAGCCGTCATTGGAAACTGTTTGAAAAAGAGTAGGCACTTTCAAAAAAATAGGCAGGTGATTGGATAAACCACCTATCTATCATGTCCGCCATTGTTGTTTTGAACAATGGTAGTATTTTGTAAACCCACCCACGATCTTCCCCCCGCTAGAAATATCATTAAAATATAATTATTTGTGTCCCCTTCAAAAATGTATTGTCCCCCCCAACTGTTAGATGAGATTTACGCCCATGCCTAACCTTTAAGCCACGTTGGCCAATCAGAAGCCTGAAGTTCCCGTAGAGGTCCGACCGGGTCTTGTCCGTCTCGTCCAAAACCGGCAACGATTGCGGCGAGTTCTGTATCCTGGGAGTATAGTCATAAAGTGACTTGCGGAGTATTGCATTCTGACACCTCTGTTCTGCAATATAATGGGAGAACTGTGTGCATGTATCTGTAGATATGTAACAAGCCCTGTTAGCAGTTATTAGCAGCAATATCTTAGCTACATCTGTCATTGCAGAGATTCGTCTCATGTAAACAAATTTGATATCAAACAAAGGAGACAACAGTGTGCACTCCGACGTCACAAGCCAAAAACACCGTTTTCACTGGCTACACGGCACCAATGCAACTGGAGTTTCTAAAAATTTTCACCCTGGCATGAGTTTTCAGAAAGGTTCGGTTTCAGTGACCTGATACTGCGTTTGATTGTGGACGAACGGCCTACCGTATAGAAAAAGCTGCGGTTTGGAAAATACCTGTGTTCGTGTGGACAGGGGGAGGGGCTGGACAGAGATGGGAGAGGGAGAGCTGCAGGAAGAGTTCTCACTCTACTTCAAATTCTGGCTTTTTTTTTTATTTTACCCCCTGCAGCTTTAACAGGATACGCAGGTGTATAAAATGAATGTGACTACATATCCCATGAAACCAATTGTTTCCTATCACAAAGATCCTTTTTGATGTCATCCCTCCTTTCCCTTGGCATTGTCTTGGCATTCACCACTTGAAATGGTTTAAAGGAATACGCCACCGTTTGTTGAAATGGGGTTATTCACTGTCTCCCCTAGATGTAGATATCTACATCAATCACTTTTGTCTCAGTACATGCATTGTCTTAGTCCAGCAGCGCTAGGGTGACCAGATTTCCCGGAGCTAAAACCGTGACACTTTGCGTGGGACCGTAGTGCTTGTGCACGCACACGCTTTTTAACGTGAACATGTGCCAGCCCAGGTCAGACATATACACAGACAGTAACTTCATAATTTTGATCGTAGGCTCCTCATCTAATAATAAGTGTTTTTTCCGGTAAAATTAACAAAATTGCAGCAACAGCCTTTTTCAGTTTAGTGTGAGATTTATGTTGAGATTTTTTTAAGTGTTATTTAACACCAAAAGAATTAAAATGATTTATTGAAAGATTTTGAGCATTAAATACTTCATTTCCTGCATTCTGGTGAATTTGTATGCACCTATTTGTACCTTTTTCTGAATCAATGCAAATATATTTATGTGAAGAGAAACAATCCAAACATAAAAACATAATGGAATATATTGAAGTAAGGCTCTCAGGCATTCTGTATTGCTTTCAACTATTTATTCTCCTGCAGATTGACTTTTCTAATTATATCTGAGTCAGCACATGTGTAGCCTAGGCATCATTTACTCTTCCCTCCTGTTTGGCGTCTTTTGTTGTTAATGTATTAATAAACCCCTGGACTGTAATATTTCAGATGTGTTTTAGCAATGTCCAAAACTTTGTGCACATTCAAAATACAGTATATCTGTGTTCTCTGTGATTTGGAGGAGTCGTGATATTTTGAGAAAAATAAAGTTATAATAGGCTATTACAAGAATAAAGTCACTATATTTCAGAAAATAATCTATAGGCTACCTGCACCATAGTCTGCTGTGCATTACGTGATTGCTCTGCAGATACGGTAGATCTCAGAACTTCTGACAGACACAGAGCCCCGCTTGGGTGTCTATATGAGACAAATAGTTTAGCTAGGGAAGAGGCTGTACGCTGCTCTACATCGGAGGTGGAAACCCGAAACTACTGCAGAAATACACGGAGCACAAATGCAACACATCTGCCGCAGCATGCCCACAGATGAGTGCATCCATAGCTAAACCTGAAGCTGCTCTGCATTTTACAGCGAGAGTGGACACTAAGCGACGCACAGGTCTGCTTCAGAACTCCGTGTGGTTGAGTCTGAACCATAGACTGGAAACATCACGTCACAGGAACTTCAACCTAAATCAGTAATATTGCGCTCCTAAACTTTGTGTTGATGGCATCAATGTATTACACTGATTTGGCTATGATTCCTCAGAAAACTTCACCTTTCACAGCTTTCCTCATGTAGAGACGGTTGCTAGGTGATAGCATACAGTATATAAGAGGGTGATAGCAACAAATACAGCATGGTCGGACCCCGCACATAGCTGCCCGTTCTATTCACCTCAGAAGAATAAACTGGACAAAACATTCAGGGCTGAAGGCCCTGGCAAAATCGGCTCATGTCACTCCTGGTGTAAACCAGGACATTTTAGCATCCCGACAGGCTTTTGTCAGGACTCGGGACATGCATTTCAAAATCGGGACTGTCCCGGTCAAACCGGGACGTCTGGTCACCCTAGGCAGTACTGCCGCTAGCTTAGCTTAGTGTAGTGAATGGAATCGTTTGTTGCCGGTTAGCATGTCGTGAGTAAAAGTGAGCCAACAGCAACCTAATTACTTCTTGTGGCCTGCATATTCACAACGAGTACAAATACCAATGCAGATTAAAGCCCGGGACACACGGGGCCGATTATCGGACGTTGGACAGTCTGGCGAGGTCAGTGACTCAAATCTGTTCGGTGTGTCCCGTGCCATCGTCAGTCTGAGGGGCTGTCAGCGTTCATTTTGGCTGACCTGACATGTTCAGTTGGCGGCAGGGCAGTCTGGACTCACCCGGACATCGGGAGCCGAATGAGGTGACTAGAGTTTCTCAAAATCTGATGAAAATCTTTTAAACTGACCTTTGTTGAGCTGAAATGAAGATGGATTCAGCAACTGAATGATCATTTCCACTGGCTTTTCTGCCGAGGGTCGGCCGTCTGGTTGGTGTGTAACCACTTTAAGACTAGACGATTTCCTAGGCAGATATTGACTTGGGACCATATTGGGTGGAAGTACAGCCGAAGCAGTGCTACTTGGGTGCAGAGATATCACACAGCACCTGAAACCCCCCAACTTCTGTCAACATACCGGCGTGAATATTAGCTGGCTATTTTTCCTACAGTAGACAGTGAATGGCGATGAACATGGCGGATTTTGTGAGAGGCGAAGAGGATGACTTCTCAGACAGTCAAGATCCAGAACTATACCTCTATGAACCAGAGTTTTCAGAAGAGGAGCTTTGAAAATAGAACAACAGGAGGAGGAGGTTGCGATCGCTCAACAGTCCAAGGACGTGAGGATGAGAGCCAACAGGAACTGGTGGTGTTAGTGTGGGGGAATATGCCAACCTATGCCGACTGAAATAGAGTGTCTGTGATGTGGCAAGTGGGACAAGGTACTGCCATCGACACTGCATGAAAAGTGGGATTTTCGTCAGTATGCGGCACCGTAGATTGTCGTGGAACTTCAGGTTTACGGCTGTACACGGCAATTTACAGGCAACACCGAAAACTGACGAAAATTGTCGGAAATTGACGTGGGCCTTGCTTGGCAGTTGTCCCCCCATGACCCCCCCTCCCTCTAATTCTAAGGGAGGCTTTCACATGTAAATAAAAATGCTGTGATCTATACAAATGCAAATCAGGGTAGCAGGGGGAGTTTTACCCCAGGTGACATTTTTCTAAAAGGTATTAACTTAATTTTAAGAAAATCTCTTAAAATAGATCAGACTCAGTACAGCCTAATTGTAGACTCTTCAATTTTAGCTGCCACAAAGGTAAAATGTGCATTCCATGATTCATTCAAAGTCTCCTCGAGCTCAATCACTGTACATAGTGACATGACTACAGTCTTTGGTCTTGCTCATCCAACATTGTCTGGTGGAATGGAGACAGAGGCTCCACTGTACAGTTTTCTAAGAGAAGTCTTTCTGCTGACACCAAAACACTGGGCTTCACATAAAGCATATCAGCTTTGTCATTGCATGACAAGGTCCCAACCATTTATCTTAAAATACTGGCAAATTCAGCACCATATTCACATGTCCATGGCATATGAAGCGGTTGCCTCTGCTGAAATGGCCTCATAATCCAGACTT
Organism: Perca schrenkii; assembly: GCA_025617405.1. Classification (NCBI taxonomy): domain Eukaryota; kingdom Metazoa; phylum Chordata; class Actinopteri; order Perciformes; family Percidae; genus Perca; species Perca schrenkii. Next base: position 28,440,910 of record CM046796.1, read on the forward strand.
CAATTGTGCTTTTATTAACATTTCCCAGTAATCCATTGACTCACTGTAATTCACCTCCACACCAGTGTGTGCGCTGTTCGCGCCCTGCTGGTTAATCTGCTCCACGGTCTCTCTCTATCATACTGCCCCGGCCCCTACCCCCGCCCTCACTGCTTCCATTTAAAAAAAAGTGGCGGGACATGGGAGATGAGTCTGAGAGTTGGAGCAAAAACTTCTGAAATATGGGAATACTTAAGGCCAACTGGTAAAAGAGTTGTCGGTACACTCTCCAAAGATGCGCTCACAGAAAAGAAGAAGTCAACGTATGTATATGATTATTAATGAAACGGCGAGCTTGTCTGTAGTCTGTCATTTGGAAGTGCGCCACATAGACATCCAGGACAACGCACCACAGACGTCTGCTACATGGACAGAATTCTGCCGGTTACCTACAGCTCCGAGGCAGCCGCGAGTTAGGTGTGGACGGTGCTGCTTCTCGTGAGCGAGGGATATTTGTTGTGTGTGCTGTGTGTCTCCGATGATTTGTACGCAGTTTTTTTCTGTCTGTGTTTTGTGTCAATAAAGCTCTATCTTTGAATAAACAGCACGTTCCTGGCAAATCATTTTAACTATGATAATCATGACATGAATATACAACATAGCATATATGAAATAAATATCTATCTATATATTTATATATATATAAATATATATATATATATATATATATATATATATATATATATATAAAAATTTTATTATTATAATAATGATGGCCCAGGTTGACCAATAGCCTAAGCCGTGACAGACCTGTGAACCAATCACGAGAGATTTTTCTTGTTTAACAGTAGTGTTTTCAGCCAATAGTGAGTGAGGAAATTCCAGCCAGGCCAGACGTTCTCTGGCCAGGCGTCTATTCATATTCTAATTAGATCCATAACACCTCCGCGGGGGCTCTCCACATACGTCATGGTTCGTTTCCGACAATATGTGGCACAGACGAACGTGACGTTTGCAGCCTGTAAATTGTCGATAACTGCCGAAAATTAGGGGGATTTCCGGGCGTTTACAGGCGTTTACAGGCGTTTACAGGCGTTTACGGGGACGAAAATCCCACTTTTCATGCAGTGCGATGACCAGACTCAACATGTCAGATCAAGATGAGCGTGCCTGCAGTTGTGTCACAGTAACAAACGATTCCATTCACTACGCTAAGCTAAGCTAGCGCCGGCGCTGCCTGACTAAGACAAAGATGCGTTTGCCCACCTATCTACATCTAGGGGAGACGGTGAATAACCCTATTTCAACAAACGGTGGCGTGTTCCTTTAAATCATGTGCAAAGGAGGAAGCGTTCTGCTTTGTGCTATGAAACATAAAGAAAAGGAAGAATCTCTGCCAAATGTGACTTGTTGGCAGACATTACTTCTGTGTGCTAATGAGAGTGGTTATTAATTGATTTTGAAATGCTGTAACAGGCAACTTTCAGCAAATATTAGTCTGTACAGAAACACTTTCTGTCTCATTTAACATGTTTTTTGCTTTACCACTCTTTCTCTCTTGCACCTTAACTTTATAAATAAGATGTCTCCCGGCACCTAATCTCTCCATTACTGTGTCTATTTTTTTTCTTACACTTTTCTTTCAGTCCATCTTTTTTTCTTTCTGGTATTTATTTACACTATTTTTGCTCCTCTCTCTTTCTTTCCCTGTCTAATCTGTTTCTCTCAGCACTGTGGAGTTATTTCAGTGCCAGTCATCCAGTCTGAGGGGCAACAAAAGAGCCTGGGAGCCTGAAATCGATTACTCTCTCAGGCGGAGAGTACAGACACCTTCTCTGCTGGTATCAACCTCTTCCATTACTGAAAATCCTCTTTCTCTCCTTCTTTCTCTAAACCTATTAATCCATCCACATCTCTGTCTCTCCATTTTTATTTTCTTCTACCCCCTCCCTCCCCATATTGCTCATTCTCTCACCTTTTCTCCCCTTCTTTTACTTCACTTTTGACAGTCAACAATCATTTCAAGTTTGTACCTCAGTTCAATATGGAAGTCAATTCATGACGTCACTATCCTAGCTTTGGACAAGGACTGAAAGCAGAGCTGATGGAAAATCTGCTCACCGCTGGAAAATACATTGGAGACAGTGGTGAGACAGCTCCAGGAACATCTTGGAAAGAAAAAGAAACCAAAAAACTCCTTAGAATTTTGCTCGTCTTTGTTAGTTTGGCTGTCAAGAACACACGCTCTCTGTCAAACGCACACACACACACACAAACACACACTGTCACACAAACTCACTGTTCCCATCACCTGTAGGCAGCTTTAGCTTGCCACCTGGTCTGTTGGTCTACCGATGTGAAATTACTGTAAAACAGCACACGCATCCCTGACATACTGTAGGCTACAGCATTGGTTTTCCATCTTTTCCGAGTCGCGATCACCCAGAATAATAAGGTTGGTGTTTGCCCCTCGGCAACAAGAGAAAGAGAGATGCAAACTGGTATCTACACGCCTCCCCCTGCTGATTTTGAGTGATTTATTTAAATTCTTTTTGTGAATGCTCTGATTAATACATGTAAACAAATAATGTTTTTTTATATTTTAAGCATTTTAATATTACCACAAATTAATTTATGCAGTATGAAAATTACATATATACAAATAGCACAAAACTACATAACGAACAACAATAATATATGGCAGTGGAAGTTAGTACTTAATTCATGTTCAACGAACAATTTGAAGCAAATCAATATGCACAGACGCATCCGCACTGAGATTATAATAATGATAATTATCTTTACATCATAATTCCCCTTGCTGCTATTGAAAATTAATGGTTTTGACAGTCCGCGGGGGCCTAAAACTTTGTGTACAGCTTTTGACAGTGCTGTGCAGAGGTGTATAAAGTACTAGAGACCCATACTTGAGTAAAATTACAAGTGCTCTGGGGCTTCCGGTTGAACTATGTAGTGGACAAGACGTGTGGTGGCTGCCTCCTGTATAATTTCATTTTCATTTTTGAGTGAGTTTTTGTTTTATCTATTAAAATGAGTAAGTCAAGCCGATCAGCCGTGAAAAATCAAGCTCAGCAGACTCTCGTCTTCGCTGCTGCATCTGAGACTAGCAAGATGGCGACTGCTCCTTCCTCTCTAACTTTGGAGTCATTTGGAGTCATTGAGCTTGAAAAATCCCGGCAAAGCATGGCTGCCGAGCTGACAGCTTTTCTGAACGCGGCCCTCGCCCCTATACAATCGTCGCTTGAAGCTATTAATACCACGGTGACCAAACATGCGTCTACTATCTCCGAGATGGAAACGGCCCTCTCGACTCACTCGTATAATATCACAAGCCTGGAGCAAGAAGTGATGGAACTACGGTTGAAGCTGACCTCCATGACAGATGACAACAGCAAGCTCCAGGCCTCGGTGGAAGACCTAATTTGCCGTTCTAAGCGTCAAAACTTGCGTGTGGTTGGTCTTCCCGAGGGAATCGAAGGCAAAAATCCGAGGCAGTTTATGGCAGATTTTTTCAAGGATGTAGCCGGTGTGCTTCTTGACTTCCCCCTTGAGCTGGACCAGGCCCACCATAGCCTCGGGCCCAAGCCCCGCCAGGGATCCCGCCCTATCATAATGCGCTTTCACCACTACATCGAAAAAGAGAAACTGTTGCTGTGGGCAAAGGAGCACCACAATATTGTGTACCGGGGTCACGGCATTAAGTTGTACAAGGATTTCAGCGCTACAGTGGCCAAGAGGCGAGCCGCTTTCAACAAGGTGAAGTCCCTGCTCTTCCATAAAGGTGTACGGTTCGGGATGATCTACCCCGCCCGCCTTTGTATCACCCTTAACAGTGTGGATCATCGCTTTGACACCCCGGAGCAGGCTGAACTGTTCTGTCAGGAACACTTACGCCACTATGAAGGAAGGGTCTAAGCAATCTCATCTGATTTGACATAAATGGGGATGTTTTATAATATTTATCTTGTTTCGTAAAATACATGGCTCAGGTTAGACTCTTTTTCTTTTAAAATTTTACCAGGCTTGGCCTGCAACTCGTCCTGTTCTAGAATGGCGAGTCTAGGAAATAACTTATCCATTAGTTTTGAATTTTACTGCTGTCAAATTGTTTGCTTGAGTTTTTGCCAGAATATTTTATTTCTTGATATACAATGGGAGTTTTTTATTCTTTTGAGTTTAATGGTACTTTTTCTTTAAATATGGTCAGGATGCCTGCTTCCCCCCTTTTCTCTTTATTAACATCTTAGCTATAATAAATGCGACCTATGGTTAATCTGAACACCCTCCTGAGGGGTATAGATGGGTCCTCTGTCAGGCTGGTTAGTTGGAATGTTCGTGGTCTTAGGGGTCCAGTAAAACGATCTAGAATCTTTTCTCACCTCAAGAGCCTTAACACGGATGTGGCCTTTCTTCAAGAGACCCACTTGTGTGCAAGTGATCATTCTAGAATGCGTAAACCTTGGGTTGGGCAAATATTCCATTCAACTTTCAACAGCTGCAATTTTAATTAACAAGCGCAACCAGTTCTCTCCCACTCAGATTACTTCTGACCCTGGAGGTCGTTATATCATAGTATGTGGCTCCTTATATCAAGTTCCAGTTGTAATGGTTAGTGTCTATGCCCTTAACTGGGACAACCCCACTTTTGTCACCTCCCTCTTCTCTAAAAATCCAAATATACTCACCGTCTTATCCTAGGGGGGGACCTAAATCTTGTAATCGATCCCAAACTTGATCGCTCACACCCCAAAACACTCACACCCTCTACCATGTCAAAGGCGCTGTCATCCCTTGTAAATCAGTTGGGGTGTGTAGACCCCTGGCGTTTTCTTAATCCGGTAACAAAAGAATTTTCATATTTTTCCAAGGTTCACCTATTCTCGGATTGACTATTTCTTTGTTGACAAGTCCCTTCTCTCCTCTTTGAAATCTACGGAATATTCCGCTATTGTCATCTCTGACCACGCCCTGCATATTTAGACTTATTCCTCTTGCCTAATGCTAGGAGACAATGGAGGTTCAATATGGGGCTGCTGGCAAATGACGAATTTTGTAATTTCATTTCAAACAAGATCAGTGTTTTTCTGGAGTTTAATAGGACTGAGTCAACTTCCCCTTCTTTGCTATGGGAAACTTTAAAGACCGTTTTACGTGGAGAGATTATTTCCTACAGCGCTAATGATGAACCTTTACAATAAGAGGGAATAACCATCTGTCTTAAATTGATGCATAATAACAAGGCACCTGGTCCTGACGGATTTCCGATTGATTTCTATAAGAAATTCTCTTTCCTAATTGCTCCTTTATTACTGGACATGTTTAAGGCTCTCTCCCTCCTCCTCCAACTCTGAATCAGGCTTCAATTTCACTTATTCTAAAGAAAGATAAATGTCCAGAGAATTGTAGTAGCTGGAGGCCAATAAGTTTGTTGAGTGGGACTATTTGTTTTGTGTTTTAGGTAAATTTGGTTTTGGGTCTAAATTTATTTCTTGGATACAGCTTTTATATTCTGCGCCTATGGCCTGTGTAATAACTAATTCACAGAGGTCCGACTACTTCCCTCTTACAAGGGGTACGAGGCAAGGCTGCCCTCTCTCCCCGTTTCTCTTTGCAGTAGCTATAGAACCTCTCTCCATCGCTCTTAAATCCTCCCCGCTCCTTACTGGTGTCTGTAGGGCTGGATTGTAACATTGCTTATCTCTCTATGCTGACGATCTCCTACTTTATATCACAGACCCACTCAACTGCCTGGACGATATTCTGCAAATACTGACGTTTGGCTCATTTTCAGGGTATAAGTTGAACATCAATAAAAGTGAGTGTTTCCCTATAAATGAGGCAGCAAAAAAAAATCCCGGCAGGTGCTTTACCGTTCTGATTGGCTCATACTGGTTTTCGCTATCTAGGTGTCAACATAGCCCACTTTCTTGCTTCTCTTCGCAAAAGTAATTTTACAAAGTTAGTGCTGGAAATCGAGTCTGACTTGAATCGGTGGAGCTCGCTCCCCCTTTCTCTGATGGGCAGAATTAGTTCTATTAAAATGAATATCCTGCCCAGACTTTTGTTTCTTTTCCAGTCTCTTCCAATATTTCTACCGAAATCTTTTTTTTCTTATGCTAGATAAAATAATTTCGACATTTATATGGGCTGGTAAGAACCCGAGGGCACCTAAAGTAATTCTGCAGGGAAACAAACGAAACGGGGGGCTTGCTTTGCCTTACCTGTTATTTTATTATTGGGCGGCTAACATTGATAAAGTCCGGGCTTGGTGTAGCCCCTCTAAACCGGATTGGTGTATCATGGAAGATAATTCTTCTCGTCTGTCTTCACTGGCAGCTCTTGTTTATGCCACTTTGGCCTCCTGTTGTCCTTCATACATCAAAAACCCTATTGTACTTTCCACTGAAAAAAATTGGAAACAATTCAGGCAGCATTTCAAGTTACTTGCCCTCTCTCCACGCAGCCCTATTTGTAATAATCACCTGTTTCTCCCTCCTAAGTTGGATGCGGCTTTCGCTCTGTGGAGAGAGAGGGGTTTGATTTGTTTTTCAAATTTGTATCTTGATGGTACATTTGCTACCTTTAATGATCTCTGTTCCAAGTACAATTTGCCCCAGGCGCTTGACAAGTCAAGACTATGGATTCTATGAATGCTTCACTGTTGACTGTGACATTTGCATTGTCACTGATGCATGCAACCATTATATCCCAAAACAAGACACACCAAAATTAAAATAGCCCATCACATAAGAGATCACCGAGGAGAAAAAAGCAGGCGATGGTCATACAGCTGGTTGTACAAATGGATGTCCAATGATCAGTAATTATATAAAGTGCTAGGTCCTCTCATTTACATTACTTGAGGTATCGTTGTGCACAAAAATTATGTTCTTGTGGGAAGCACATATTATGTCTGAAATATTGGCCTGCCTGTGAATCTGGATACAGGCTGCTGGGTTTGACATCTTGATCTCACAGCAACTCATGTTTACAGCTTAAGCTGCAGAAGTGCTAGATTTTGTTGTAAGAGTCTGATCTTAGGAACTTGCTTGTGGTGCTTTCACAGAACTGAACATCTGGGTGGACTGGAGGTGTCTGGAGTGAATTGTTGGATAATCACTAGAGCATGTGGCAGCATCTGATGAAGTCTGGGGGAAAGTAGACCAAATGTCAAATTATTATGGTTATACATACACACACAGGGTGCGATTTTCTGGGGGGCGGAGAGGAATGTGTCGGATTTCCCCCTTTCTGGTCTAAATCCCTGCCTCTGCTGAATTATTTGTATCCCAGGTAAGTACAAAATGTATCCCCCCCTCAAATATGGAGGAAATATTTATTCATAATTCAAATTGAAAGTCCAAAGAGAAATTGAAAGTCCAAAGGGAAAACAAAGCGAGATCAAATTAAAAATATTATTATTATTTTTTAAATTTTCCATTTGGCTTTGGCTTTAGAATTTAATATTTGGCTTTTGAATTTCAATTTAACATTGGATTTTAATTTTCATTTAATATTTGGCTTTTGAATTTCAATTTAACATTGGATTTTAATTTTCATTTAATATTTGGCTTTTGAATTTCAATTTAACATTGAATTTTAATTTTCATTTGGCTTTTGAATTTCCATTTAACATTGCCTTTTCATTTGGACTTGACACATGTCAATGTAAATGAGGAGGCGTGGCCCAAAGGCTGGTGGGAGGGTCTGAAACGAAAGGGGTGCAGAGGCACCTTATGAGCAGCAGGGGGAGCTTACTGCTGAGGAGCACACTGTTAAGCATCTATCTGCAGCTTCACCACTAGGCTGGGTCTTGTTTCACATGATAGAAAATGATAATGTAAGCTAAACACAAACGACATTTCATGCAACAACCGTGAAGTTTTCATGTAGTTACTATAATTGGGCCCGTGTTAGTGAGGACTAGATTAGGACTGGATTTAAAGCTGATTCTGGTTCCCAACTTCGCCCCAGGTGTGTCTGTTTAAAACACGACTCAGACAACTTCTCTCTTTTGATGTTATATTTAATTAAGCAACAGTAGAAACATGGGTGTGGGTAGCTCTGCTTACGTGTGTTTGTGTGTGGTCAGATCTCGAGGACGCACACACACACACACACACACACACACACACACACACACACAATCTCAACTGGATAGTCATCGTCCGAACTGCGACCACTCTTTTTTTTTTCTCACACTTTTTTGTCCGGGTGGTGCGCGCGGTGTGAGGTGCGTGTCCGCACTATTCTCCAACATGTAGCCTACTCACAACAATCACTCCTGATTGACGGCCTTTTGTACAGCCCGTGTAGGCTACTTTTTCAGACTTCCAGCTAACAGCGGTGTCAGTGAGCATCACTGGCGGCCAGCAGGGAGGCGATCCCGGCCGCCACCAGCTGGCTGTCCCGTCAGACTGAAGCTTCTGACAACATCGGAGAAAATGTGCAGTTGGCCATCAACGTTTGTAAAACTGCCCATATTCAAACTCTACACAGTTAATTTATCGCATAAAAGAGTCTCAATAGTGAATTTAGTGGTGGAATAGCAGATGAAAATTGTAAAAAGTTTCCAGTTGTTTGCTGCTGCTAATACGGCAAACTTCCGATCTAAATAGCCCATAGAATCGATTGCTTTTTTATAATAGCGCGGACACGCACCTCACACAGCGCGCATCACCCGGAGAAAAAAGTGAGAGAAAGAAGGAGAGGTAGCAGTTCGGACGATGACTAGGCTATCCGGTTGAGATTCTGTGTGTGTGTCCGTCCTCAAAATCTGACCACACACAAACACACGTAAGCAGAGCTACCAACACCCATGTTTCTACTGTTGCTTAATTAAATATAACATCAAAAGAGAGAAGTTGTCTGAGTCGTGTTTTAAACAGACACACCTGGGGCGAAGTTGGGAACCAGAATGAGCTTTAAATCCAGTCCTAATCTAGTCCTCACTAACACGGGCCCAATTATAGTAACTACATGAAAACTTCACGGTTGTTGCATGAAATGTCGTTTGTGTTTAGCTTACATTATCATTTTCTATCATGTGAAACAAGACCCAGCCTAGTGGTGAAGCTGCAGATAGATGCTTAACAGTGTGCTCCTCAGCAGTAAGCTCCCCCTGCTGCTCATAAGGTGCCTCTGCACCCCTTTCGTTTCAGACCCTCCCACCAGCCTTTGGGCCACGCCTCCTCATCTACATTGACATGTGTCAAGTCCAAATGAAAAGGCAATGTTAAATGGAAATTCAAAAGCCAAATGAAAATTAAAATCCAATGTTAAATTGAAATTCAAAAGCCAAATATTAAATGAAAATTAAAATCCAATGTTAAATTGAAATTCAAAAGCCAAATATTAAATGAAAATTAAAAGCCAAAATATAAATTGAAATTCAAAAGCCAAATATTAAATTCAAAAGCCAAAGCCAAATGGAAAATTTAAAAAATAATAATAATATTTTTAATTTGATCTCGCTTTGTTTTCCCTTTGGACTTTCAATTTCTCTTTGGACTTTCAATTTGAATTATGAATAAATATTTCCTCCATACATATGTCTCGTCCCGTGTCAAATTTTTGTGTTTAGTTTGTTTCATGTTTTCTGTTAGTATTCCATTTCCTGTTTTATTTTGTAGTCTCTCTGTTCTCCCATGTGTTGTCTTGTTTTACTTCCTGTCTTCTACTTTCCCGCCTGTGTGATTACCTGTCCCTGCCCTAATGTGTTGCACCTATGTGTCTCATAAGCTAAGTTTTCATCCACTTGTCAATCGAATTATCTGAAGTTCGGTAAAAAAACTCATTAAAGCTGGTTAAAGTGTGTTTCCATCCAACATCTTTAAAGCGAATAAAAACCTGTGTGTAATGACGTCACATGCTGTTTTGCGATTAAATTGGTATATCAAATTGATTTGAGACATTTTAAGGTGTTTCCATTCATTTTCGCACTGAATCGCACAACATTCAAGCAAAGATTTGCGAACAAAGTTTTGCTAGACAAAAGTAGTTGTTGTTAATATTAGAAGCCAAGGAAGCTACGATGGGCCTTTGGCCGAGGATCTGATCCAGCTCATCAAAAAGGTGGAACTTGCCGTTTATTTTCCCTCCGGCACCGCTGCGAGACAACTCTCTTTTTTGAGACATGTATCGCTGTTTGAGCGCCTTCCATTTACTCCAGAGGACGTCCCATGGCTTGTCGTAACCTTTGTTGGTCATTTCCTTCGCGAGTTCCTCATAAATGGCATTTCTTAGATTTTTGCTATCTAAAATAGCTGTTATATTTTGCTCGTAAATTAAAAAAGTCTCTTGTCTCCTCGTTCGTCCACTTACATCTGTCTTTGTTGACACCTGTCATGTGTGCAAACAGAGCGGAAATACTGGGCGGAAATTAACTAAAACTTCTTCTTCTTCATTTTGTGGCGGGTTTCAACCATAAAATTACCTAAAACTTAATTGCAATTAATTAATTTATTCGGCAAATAACGTTTCCATCCGCGTTTATCGCATAAGCCGTATATTGATCAAGAGAAAATCCGATGAGACCGAACGTATTTCCTTTGAATCTATATTCATGAAATTCTATTGAATTTTACTGTTTCCATAAGGCATTTTTCATTCAATATCACTTAATTCAGATAAAAACGTGTGGATGGAAACAAAGCTATTGTCTCCCCTGTCTTGTGTATTTAACCCTTGTGTTGTCTTCCCGTCAACCTTGAAAAAAACCTCGTTTTTGCTTTTTCCAACGTTTTAAATTGTAAAATTTTTCTTCTACACATTTTCAGCACTTATTTCTACGTCCCATATTTTATGATATAAAACAAATATTTAAAACGGGTCAATTCGACCCAAAGTCAACACAATGGTTAAGTTCAGTCTTTTCTTTGCTCCTGTGCGAGATCGTCTGTTTCCATGTGTTCAGCCTTCGAGCGGTTTTCCCTGTGTCCTGTAATCCTGAGTTCCTGTTTTTGTTGGATTTTGACCATTGCCTGTTTTCTCGGATTCCCCTTTGTTTGTTGTTTACTGGACACTGTTGCTTGTGAGTTTTTATTAGCTTGTTAATAAAACCATTGTATTTTACTTGACTGAGTCTTGCATTTGTGGGTCCATTCTCTGGTGTGCGCGATAGCGACCCTCCGGTTCCCAAGCCAAGTCCCTACAGAATGAGCTATTGCCACCCCTAAATTGATGAGCTTTAATGGGGAAGTGTGGGGCTAAGACAATACAAGGTAATGTCTGTTGACTGTCTTTTATTCAGCGGGTGTGTCTGTTGGGTTACTGATTTGGTAGTCCCACATTGCCAGACTTCCCAGCGCTATGGAGAGAAAAAAACGATCTGGGTTTTTTGCATTTCTTTAAACCAGTCACAATCACTAATCTTTCAACATTTCATAGTGAACACACAGAAACACACACATTGTATAACATTGTGATGTTTTCTCCAGACTCAGTGACGGTGATTCTGCAAAATCTCGGGAAGGAACTTGTTTTGGTGGGACATTTGCACCCCACAAAAGAAAACTCCACATAATCATACCAGTGTATTGCCATGTGTACCTCGTCGATAGCAATTCCACAAATTGGTCCCAAAACGTCCCAATTAGAGAGTAAATGCCGTAAACATATTCTTTGCAAATCTTTACAATCATTCCCCCGAAAGAACTATGCAAGCCTGCCTTATTGCACGATCCAAATTTGCCATTTTCAGCGCGTGACTTGCTAGTTTGTTGTTATTTACTGAAGCAAAGGGATTTTGAGAACGGCAACACACGGCAGGTGGGAGATCCCGCGCCCTGGAAATGTACTTCCGTTGGTACAGACTACTGATTTGGTACTGTTAAATAAGTGTCTCAGTTGGCTACTCACTGATTGAGACAGAGATCAGTTGCTGCTTTTCTGAAGCCAAATTAACATTTAAACCAACATCTTCAATTCAAATAAAAAAAGAACACACAAAAGGGAGAGAAACAATAGCCTATAGTAACATAAATAGGAAAGTAAAACAACAGTTGCAGCTACAGCAAGAGACTCAGGTGAAGCAGAATATCCTTGGCCTTTTTTTCTGCTCCTTGTCAGAGTATCAATGACAAACAGTTCATGATGTCCGACAACATCAAGCTGCAGTTGTGAATGCTGGGATGAGTCCAGGACACCAGATTACTGTGCTGATACTGAGCTGTCAGAGACATGAAGTCTGTGTAGACTGTGGTTATAGCTGCAGGTTTACATTGTATATAGTACACGTCATAGATCAAAATGTTCAGGTACCCCTGCTTCTCTCATACTCGTACTGTATTCATACTACCAGTCTTGTATAAAGTACTTGAAAGCAATACTTGAGTACCAGAAAATTACTTTGGTAGAAGTTAGTCACCTTTTAGAATACTACTTGAGTAAACGTCTTAAAGTATCTGATATTTCCTGTATTTAAGTATCGAAAGTAATTTTCTGATATTAAATGTACTTTATGAAAGTAAAATACTAGTAAAAGTATAAAGTAAGCATAAGAAGTAAAAAAAAAAACACTTTGATTATGAACGTTATTGTGGCTTCTTTATAGTAAAGCATCATAGTCAGGGTTTCCACACCATCTTAAACATCAAATTCAATATCTGACATAAAAAAAAGAAGGAAAACAACTAACAGAATTTAAATTTCTTTTTTAAGGAAGAATCTTTCACTCCAACATACAAAAACATTTCTTGCAATAACGAGTAACAAAGATGCTTAGGGGACAATATGTAGTGGAGTAAAAGGATACATTTTATTTAGGAAATGTAGTGGAGTAGAAGTAAAAGTTTTCAGAAATATAAATAACGAAGTAAAGTACAGATACATGGCAATTCTACTTAAAGTGATGGTTCGGAGTAATTTAACCCTAGGGTCCTTTGCACCATGACCTCAAGCCAAACACCCCCCAGAAGATTTTTCGAACATTGGCAGAATTAGCGTAGAGTAGCGTTATCAGCTGAATTAGCGCAGGGGCTAATGGACCCACGTTTGTATCTCGTAAATAGCCCCACTCATAATGCCCGAAATGATACCAAACGTCTACACTAGTAATTCATAAAACGATGGATTGGAAAGTTTGTAAGTACACCAGAAGTTTATGTAAATAACACTTGCCTGCAGGTTTCTCGTCTCTGCTGCTGCTGTTGCTACTGAGTGCTTAGGGCCGTCTACAAATTACAATAGCGAAAAGAGATACAACAAAAATATTTATTAATTTAATGATTAAATAAGGTAATGTCTCCAAACTTACCTCAATTATAACTTGTCTCCTGTTAGTTATACTACAGCACTTTAAAAAAAAAAGTTAAATTAATAAATATTTTTGTTGTATCTCTTTTCGGTGTTGTAATTTCTAGACGGCCCTAAGCACTCGTCTTACAGCGGCAACAACAACAGCAGAGAGCAGAAGCCAGCAGGCAAGTGTTATTTACAAAAACTTCTGGTGTACTTACAAACTTTCCAATCCATCGTTTTATGAGTACATAACCTATTTGTACTAGTGTAGAAGTTTGGTATCATTTCGGGCATTATTAGTGGGGTCATTTACGAGAAATTATATTTTAGTGCCTTTACTTGAGTACTTGATATTTAATAGCGAACATATTTCAGCATATGCAGAGAAGGAATATGAACTAACAGGATAATTTCTACACGCACACACACACACACACACACACACACACACACACACACACACACACACACACACACACACACACACACACACACATCATTGCATGTGTTGTAGAGCTATGACTTGTAATTTTCAGTGCTGAAGAAGACAAAATGTCAAAATTGTCAAAAATGTCATTCAATCAACTAGAGTCAATCTACATACTATCAGATACATCAATCATAGCATGACTTTCTAAATACTAACTGTTGATGACATTACAAAAACTGCATTACTTTTCATGTTTCAGTTCCACCTGTATACAATAGACAATGTGAAATCCAATGCTTTTTGTAATTCATTTTCCTTTTACTTTAAACCACCCTATATTTTTGACTTGAGGGTCAAATATGTGCATTTTGGCAACAAACTACGTAAAAAGTGAATGAGTTCTCTTTACTTTATAGAATGTACAGTAGAAAAATGACAGAATTGCCGAAGTAAAAGCTTTATTAGCAACAGGAAATTGCAGTCAGTGATCAACATATAATCCAATTTATGTGGCTTTTGGTTCAAAATTTGTAAAACAAAAAGTGAAACAAAAAGGCACAGAAGGGGAAAAAACAAAAATGCATGTTCCTGTTCTACATCCATGCGATCTTCAGCATTTGGCCACATGTTCTCATCCACATCACATCTTATGTCGTCTCTCGCTATGCACCTTGAATGGAAATGCTTAGCATGACTTAACCATACATAAATGGTTTCATGTAGGTTTTGATCCAACTCCATGACTCTCAGAGATATCCAACACAGTATCAGTACTGTAACTCATGTTAACATGGAAAGTAACTAATTATAAAATTCACTATAGAACAAGACATTGGATAGACAACATACTGTAACTGGACGTATTGGTGCCTGAGTTCCTTGATCCACTCACTATTCCTTTCAAAATAATTAAGGTTTTGAACATTATGGGCCCCATCTTGCACCCAGTGCAAAGCCTGACAGGTGTCTTTGCTAGTTTAAGACCGACGCAGATAAAAATCAATGTGAAATAGTATTATATGATCTGATCGCGTGCTTTCACTTCATGCACAAGCAGATCAGTTTCCGCCATCATAATAACAATGCGCCAAGGTACAAACTCACCTAGCTTTTAAAGGGAATGGGCGATGACACTTAAATTGTTATGTCTTCAATTCTGACATCTTGTGTGCAAGTAAAATAAATAAATAAGACAAGAAAGCTACATTATTTTCCTATTGGGCAAGCTTGTACAATGTAAAGAAGAAATTAACATTTTAGAAATGGGTTAACTGTCTGCATATTTTCTGGAAACAACATGAATTGTGTTAATGCTATGTGTTTAGAGGTTTGAAAATGTGACTACAGATTGGACAAAAGGATGTTAGCGATTGTAAAAAAAAACTGTATATAGCCTTCCTAAAATAAAAGTATTTCAAACCAAGTAAAGCGCTGTAACATGAACAGTCTGTGCAATAAAATGAGAAAACCAATAGCCAATAATAAGCGTGCTATTATTGTTTGATAACCAATAATAGCACACTGCCATTATTTATGGTCTTTTTACCTTTACACTAGAACCGCCACAGACCACACTAATGAACGCTGTGATTAATTTTTTTTTACTTGTTATTGCTAGGTTTTCCTCATGCCTTGACTTTTCCTAAATACCTATTCTGCACATTCCTGTATTATCATAATAATATAACAATTTGTACAAAACAAAATAGAATTGTGTTCACAACTTGTTTCTGCTGCCCCTAAGAAAACACAGACATATGAGTGATATAAATCTTCTCATCTCATTCTCACAGACAGGCGAAAAATATATTTCCAAAGGATCATTTTTGCGGGGTGGTGACGGTGCAGTGGATATGACACATTCCTTTGGTGTGGGAGATCCGGGTTCAATTCTAGCTGTGATACATCAACCGATGTGTCTCTGAGCAAGTGTGTGACCTCTGATATATAGCAATTGTAAGTTGCTTTGGATAAAAGCGTTAGCTAAATGACATGTAATGTCTCATATGTTTAATGAGCAATACATTGTGTTGATATTTGAAATGACTAACTGCTCCCCTTAAAGGGGTGATAGAATGCAAAACCGATTTTACCCTGTCATAGTTGAATAACGACAGTTCGGTGGGTAAATAGGACATACATAGAAGCTCAAAGTCCCACTGACACCCCTTTGCTATGAAAATCTCATATTTTGAAACTGCTGCTGAAAACGGGCGAATCCCAACAAAGCTGAGTTGCCTGCCGACAGCACTCCATACCCGTGCAAAGTCACCGGTTTTTGGATAATGGACTACACGCTGGTGGTCTGACAGAGCTCCAGGGCCTGCAGCTCCCCTCTTCCTGCTAGCTAAATGCCCGGTGTGTGTGAGTGAGAGCACGGTCAGCGAGCTTGTTGCACCAGCAATCTGTTAACACAGGTTCCAGTTAATATTTTAATGTGTGTAATTATAATGTGTTGAGTTATTTAAACAAACGATTGGGAAAATAAACGCCGCTTGTCCGCGAGTCTCATTGATAGAGCCTGCAGCTGGATGGAGCTCTATCAATGAGAGCTAGCTCCTAGAATTCCTCTGAAATTCACAAATATTTATTAACTTGAAATCGGACATCGTAGTTAGCTTTATAAGACATTTATTTAGATGTGTAAGTGGCGGGACGAAATTCAAACTGTAAATATACTCGAATTACGACCAAAATGAAGCTAACTATTCTTGATTTGTAGCTACACACAGCTAGGATTGAAAGGACAGTCATAGCTAAGGAAACCCCCACTGTTCACAAATATTCATTAACTTGAAATCGGACATCGTAGTTAGCTTTATAAGACATTTATTTAGATGTGTAAGTGGCGTGACGAAATTCAAACTGTAAATATACTCGAATTACGACCAAAATGAAGCTAACTAGTCGTGATTTGTAGCTACACATAGATAGGATTTAAGGGACAGTCGCAGCTAACGAAACACCTAGCTAAACTTCACAAATATTAACTTGAAATCGGACACCGTTGTTAGCTTTATAAGACCTTTAGGGAGATCTTGTATAAGTGGCGTGATGAAATTCAAACTCTAAATATACAGAAATTACGCCAAAAATGAAGCTAACTAGCCGTGATTTGTAGCTACACATAGTTAGCTAGGATTGAAGGGACAGTCATAGCTAACGAAACCCCCACTGTTCACAAATATTCATTAACTTGAAATCGGACATCGTAGTTAGCTTTATAAGACATTTAGTTAGATGTGTAAGTGGCGTGACGAAATTCAAACTGTAAATATACTCGAATTACGACCAAAATGAAGCTAACTAGTCGTGATTTGTAGCTACACATAGATAGGATTTAAGGGACAGTCGCAGCTAACGAAACACCTAGCTAAACTTCACAAATATTAACTTGAAATCGGACACCGTTGTTAGCTTTATAAGACCTTTAGGGAGATCTTGTATAAGTGGCGTGATGAAATTCAAACTCTAAATATACAGAAATTACGCCAAAAATGAAGCTAACTAGCCGTGATTTGTAGCTACACATAGCTAGCTAGGATTGAAGGGACAGTCATAGCTAACGAAACCCCCACTGTTCACAAATATTCATTAACTTGAAATCGGACACCGTTGTTAGCTTTATAAGACATTTAGTTAGATGTGTAAGTGGCGTGACGAAATTCAAACTGTAAATATACTCGAATTACGACCAAAATGAAGCTAACTAGCCGTGATTTGTAGCTACACATAGATAGGATTGAAGGGACAGTCGCAGCTAACGAAACACCTAGCTAAGCTTCACAAATATTAACTTGAAATCGGACACCGTTGTTAGCTTTATAAGACATTTAGATGTTGTATAGCTAAGTGGCGTGACATTGTGTGTAACATGTGGTAAGAGATTGCTGGTGTAACAAGCTCTCTGACCGCGCTCTCACTCTCACACAACGGGCCATTTAGCTAGCAGGAAGAGGGGAGCTGCAGGCCCTGGAGCTCTGTCAGGGCTGCCAGCCTAACGGAGCTCACAGCAGGCCGGGGTCTGTGAAGGAAGGCAGGCCGGGCGGCGAGGCAGCAGCACCGCCGCTGAAGTCCGACACACAGTCTTACCATATTTGCAATTAGCCATCAATTTTCGTAAAACGGCCCATATTTGAGCTTTATATAGTTGATTTCTCACATAAAAAAGTCTCAGAAGTGAATTTGGTAATGAAACATTGCAGTGTCTGGAATATGAGATTCTGTCGCTTCTGTAATGAGTGTGTATTGGGGATTCGCTCAACCAATCAGCGCGCATCTCTAAGGTCTGCCTATGGCAATTCGCTCAACCAATCAGCGCGCAGCTCATCTAAATATTCACGAGCATACCATATTTGGAAGAAAAGCTCTTGTTTCAAATAGAGCCAAAACACAGGGATGCATAAGCGCCAATAAAATATCAACCAGGCCATTTTCAGCCCAACAAATGTTACATATCCAATTAGGAGACCATAAGAAACAGTGTGAAATACTCTATATAATCATTCTATCAACCCTTTAAAGAATACAGTTGTATTCCTTTATTTGCATTCTACCCCACTCCACATTGTCCTTAAGGGACTTTGTGTTCCCTCTGCCCCTGTCCTCGTGGCCTGTTTAGTCACCAAGCCCGAGATAGAAAGAGAGGCCGAGAGAGTGTTGCTCCATCATTGTATCACATTTACCTCAATATCCAAGAGAATAGAGGCCATAGTAGTGCAGCAGGAGCTGTACAGCTGCTTATCCCACAGTGTATGTGAGGGCTCAAAGAAAGGGATAACTGCACCAAGAGAACAAAGAAGGAAGAAATGCAGTATGTGTGTGTGTGTGTGTGTGTGTGTGTATGTGTGCTGTTTGTGAGGGAGGGAGGGAGGGAGGGAATGTGTGTGTCTGTGTGTGAGTAAGTAAAGCAGATTGATGTAACCGTGGGTTTCTGTCCATCACTCATGTTGCCTGTTCTCCCCCCAACCCCACACCCTCTGCCACACACACACACACACACACACACACACACACACACACACACACACACACACACACACACACACACACACACACACACAAACACACTGTGAACCTCAGCACTTTTCCTGTTGGCCACCCCCTACACTATATATCAACCCGCTATGGAAGTATCCCCTAGACCCCACAAGTTAGAGAGCTCACACACACACACACACACACACACACACACACACACACAAACACTGGTCACAATTCATCACTCTAGCTATGAAACAATCCCAGCAATCCCAGAGACCCTACAAGTTACAGCTGGAGATATAGCTGACAGTAACACACACACACACACACACACACACACACACACACACACACACACACACACACACACACACACACACACACACACACACACACATGCAGCATCATAAGCTGCTATCCATCAACCAAGCTACCACCACCCCTGAATTCCACAACTACCACCACTGAAGATATAGTGTGGCTAGCACGTGTGTCTTACAATTTATCACCCCTACCAGCCAGCATATCACTGGAGCCCACAAATATACTTGCTACTGGCAAATATACGTGAGTCAGTGTGTGTGTACCACAAATCTGCACATTACCTTCGACTAAAAATTAGTTTTAAAATAAACGACAGTAACACTGCGTGGCGGGGGATAGGGTATGTGTCTCTAGTAACCTCTACGGATACGGAACCCCGACCCAAATGTGGTGCGGCGGTCTCGCCCTGGTCGTCCTCTGTTGGTGTACTCTTGGGGTACAGATATGTCAGTACATTCAAGTAACAGCAGGCATCGCTTATCCCGTGCAAATGCTCCACACGAAACTCAGATGTGGGGGGGGTCATTTCTAAATCCCACGAGGTCCCGCACAAATAGGGCTTATGGTACATAAAGGCTAACATTTTCCCTGATGTTTCTCTGCAGTCAGAATCAAATCTCAAACACACACACACACACACACACTGCTGTCAAGCCCCTTTCACACAGATTGCCTTTGGAAATTAGAGTTATTACAGTGAGGCTGCTCAGGAGAGGCTTGACACTGAATGTGATGAGCGGCCCAGCAGAGGCTACAGATACTGTATGTGGTGTTTACCCTTAGAGAGCAATGCCACTGAACTGTTTTGTTTAAATGCGTGTTGCTTATACTGTATGTGGCTTTCTCTTACTGTTGCACACACTTTGGCAGCCATATTGGAGGTTCGGGCAGCAGTGGCTGTGGACAGCTGAATGTGTTCAGCCATAAACCATTACTATACAATGAGATTATTTAGTATGGGAACTTACTGTTAAAGGGATACGCCACCGGGCTTATCACGGTCTTCCCTAGCTGTAAATAGGTGGGCCAACCAATTTTTTTTGCATGCATTGTTTTGGTCCGGTAAAACACCGGCAGCGCCACTGCTAGTTAGCTTAGCGTAGTGAATGGAATCCCATGTTGCCGGTTAGCATGTTAGTAAAAAGAGTAAAAGTGAGCCAACAAAAGACAAAAAACAACCTAATTACTTGCACTGAGACAAAAAATGCATTGGCCCACCTATCTACAGCTAGGGGAGACTGTGATAAGCCCTATTTCAACAAACGGTGGCGTATTCCTTTAAGTCTCTGATGTGACTGATCAATTTCAGGTTTCTACAAAGCTAGTCTATAGCAACGACCTTCCACTTCTGCAGGGTAAATCCAGACAGCTATCTAGACTATCTGTCCAATCTGAGTTTTCTGTTGTACGACTAGACAACCTTTGAACGTACACATGTTCCACCAAAACAAGTTCCTTCCTGAGGCTATTTTGCGGCGGCAACGGGGCTCCGTCCGGCGCTTAGCGATTGTGATTGGTCAATAAACCAGAGCATGTTTTTCTCCAATCCACACATCTCCCATGTGTGGACAAGCCAGACCCTCCTCCGAGGCGCTGTACAAAGCCAACCTGTGGGCTATTTCACAAAACCTAGATAGCGGATTAAACCGGGATTTTCCAGTTATCCTGGCTTAATTTAGCCTCATGAAAGCAGTAGGCATCTAAATTACCATGGAGTATTCTGTGCAGATAGCCTGCTCCAGTCTACCAGCAAGGCTTGGTTAATCCTGGTACATTCTCTTTTCAGTCAACAGTGGTTTTTATCCTTATTTTTATTAGCCTACATTAAATTACCACAGGTAAATATTGCTGTTTAGTTAAGAATGGTTATTATTTTAAAATTGTGACTATGTGCATTTTATTTGGCATTGTTAGCACAGAACTTGTGTTTTTTCCAGTGAACTGTAGTCTATATTCATGACGTTCCACTTCCGGGATTGCTCCGCTGCTGCAGGAAATTCCGCCAAATTCATGCCTTTTTGCCGATGTCCGTTGCCTTGGGCTTTCTTAGTGTTGGCATTTAAACTCCAGTGGATTTATGAGCACTATGCCCCTCCTCAGATCTCTGCAGGGTAAATCCAGACAGCTAGCTAGACTCTTTGTCCAATCTGAGTTTTCTCTTGCACAACAAAAACAACTTTTGAACGTGCACATGTTCCACCAAAACAAGTTCCTTCCCGAGGCTATTTTGCAGAGGCACCAGGGCTCCGTGCGGAGCTTAGCACCACCCATGATGATTGTGATTGGTTTAAAGAAATGCCAATGAACCAAAGCACGTTTTTCTCCCATCCCGGAATGCTGTGTGGACTAGCCAGACTCTCCTCCACATACATTTTTTAGTGTTTCTTTTACTGGTTTTGCTGTTGAATCAGAATCTGAAAAGGTGTTATTGCCACAATAAGTACACTTATGTGGACTTTGCCTTGGTAAATGGCGCATACATTAACAAACAAACATAACATATTAAACATTAATATAAAATAAACAATAAATACAGAAAAATGAATATATACAAAGTAATTGTTGCATGAGAAAAAAAAGAGGCTGAATGGGTTAAGTGCAAAATTAGCAAAGAATATACAGTATAGTATATGCAATGGGCAGATGTAAAGTCCAGGATGAAGGTGAAAGTGCAGTGGCTAGGGGATGGGGGGATTTTATTGTTTTTGACGATAATGGAGTTGTGTGGCATGGAGACCACACATTGTATTGTTGGAAGTATCATAGACAAATATTTTTACTAGTATACATTTATTACTGATTGTGGGCTTTTCAAGGGTTTTATATATGATATATAAAATAATAACAGCCTTATCCTTCTAACCCTTTCAGTGTTTTTTCTTCAACAAATAACACGAACTAACAACCAATTTACTTAAATTGATTTACTAACAAGTATTGTGTATCGAATATCTTATTACTCTGTGCCATAGAGCTCTATTGCTGTCCAAAAATTACAAAAAAAACACCTCAATGAGCCACACTGTTGCACTGGGTCACAGGGTCCTTCAATAGCATTCAAACACACAAAATATACTTAATTTTTCACTCAATCCTACACCTACATACACATACCCGTGCACCAAATGTGTGTTAATCCACAGCTGGGGAGCTTTTATTTAGATAGTGACAGTCGAGAGCTGTCAGGAAATGAGGGAAGAGAGAGGTGGTGGTGGGGGAGGGGGGGTGACGTGCCAAACCAGCGTCAGCATCTCAAACCCCTAGGCCACCAAGACACTCCAACAAGAATGCTGAGTGGGGCGTCTGTGGGTTTGAACTTGGACTTTTTGGTTGGGAGGCAGCTGTAACCACTGACTCACACCATCAGTCTGACCCCTTTTCTAAGATGAATGTCTTCAGTAGGAACCAAGGGGCTTGGGGCCCAATCGGTTCCTAAAAACACAAATGCCACAGACAGTGACTACGTTTACATGCACATAATATTCAAGTTTTGGCCATTATTCTGAAAAAGAAGATATGCTGACTAAACTGTTTACATGGCTAATGAAATTGAATATTCCACTAATATTCCAGTTTACATGTAACCGTAGAGATGTGTGCGCATACTGAAAAACCTGTTGATATCCAAGTCTTTGATAATGTTTAAAAGTAGCTGTGTTTCTCCTTCTTATCGGGTCTGCAGCCTAGAAAACTGTTGGCTGGTTGATTGGAATATGCGGTTTACATTACCTGTATCTATATCATGCGGAATATTGTCATATTCGGAATAATAGTGGAATATTGGTATGCATGTAAACGTACTCAGTGTAGAATTCAGAAAATACTGAGTGGTGGTTTTTCTTGGATTGGTTGACTATGAAGAAAATATACAATAACCTGCTTCCTGACAATTCATCTTTTATTTTAATGTTTTTAGACAGCCTCAACAGCCTTGGCAATTCAGATGCAAGTCAAAAGGAAACCAAAATATTTTCCTTCCTGAATTTTATGCAGACCAGCAAATTGACTTATTGTCTAAATGCTCTGGGGGGGGTAAACAAATAAGAAACTCTTTTGAAACAATGTGCCTTCATTGATGCTTTAAGTCACACCACGGTAAAAATGTCAACAGGAGGTTGCTGCCAGTTTCTCACAAACAATAATACTACAGAAAATGGACTTCTCCGCATGGCCTGAAAGAGTCTTGGTCGCTGATCAATACGGCAGCCTTCTTAAAATGCAGGACTCACCCTTTAATGTGAACCACAAAGTCAATATTTGATGGATGGGACAGATTTATTTGGCTGCTGGTATTTAACCTGCAGTGCTGACCTGTGTGTGTGTGTGTGTGTGTGTGTGTATATGGGGGGGCTCCAACATTTCAAAGGAGGTCCCAAGCCTCAGAAACTTGGAAGATATTGCAATCAAGTCATATGTAAGAAATTAATATAAGACTATCAATCTTTTACACCCAGAGCTGAATAATTGATGCAAGTGTTTGCAGCACTTCAAGAAACTACCATAGCAACAGTGCATTTTGAAAGTACAACAGCCTATAGGAACACTCTGCATGTGGTGAGCATTGGATTATTAGCACTCATAGACATTGTGTAACATGACAAATTAACAAACAATTATATAATGACATTTTGTGACTAATTTACAATCAGAGGTTGTGTTACAAAGTTACAAAGTTCTGCATGATGTATGTTTCTCTCTTCCCCGAAAGCCTGCAGTCTGCGACCTGTTTGGTTATGACCATTACAGCAATTCACAGCACTCTCATCTTTTTGTATTTTAAAGCTCCTTAAGAGCAAATATAAAGAGAAAAATCATATTCAAAAGGTATAGCATTTTTGCTACAACCCTCTTTTTTTCATGTAAGAGGCTGTGTACTTGACTTGTGAAAGAGACTCAATAAATAGCTAGAGCATGGTCTATATTATTGATTGAATGCTCTTTGTTGACTCATTTTTTATTATTTTATTGACACAGATCCATTTTAGATCGTGTCCAAGGTTTTGGACCCATAAAGCCCTTTAGAACATTGACAGTATTAGCTTATAGTGTTATGGTTGAATTAAGGTTGTTCGAATGAAGGGGTTACGCCGTACCTACAGGGCTCACATACGTAGTTACTGGAGCTACACCCGTAGGTTAGCCATAGATGACATGCCCGGCCTAAAAAATTTAGCTACACTTGGACACTACATTTCAGATTCAACATGGGGACTGCATGAACTGAGATTGGTCAGCCTTGTGCTTATGTTTTCTTCAGGAAGTTGTTGATGCCAGTAGGGAGTGTTGATAGTGAAGACAACCTAAAGTTGAAAGAAAGCTCAGTAATCTTCTTTTGATTAACACACATATAGGGAAGCCATCTCCACCGCAAATCTTCAATCACAGTAATTGAAACATCAATACGGCAAATGTGGAATAGTCTGTAATACGAGCAATAATGGGATTTTTTTCATTACTGGATATGAAAGTAAATGAAAGAATGTCAACAAAGGGGGGGTAATACAGTCCGATCATGTATGATCCATCAATCAAGTGTTGTGGAGGTGCCATCTACGGGTGAAAGCAGCTGCTGAACTGTAAATCAAAGCCTACGGCATAAGTATCTATTGTGAGACTCCCATCACCCCCTTCTGTCAAGCATAAACACAGCAAGACTGAAAATGTTATCCTTATTTTCTACCAGGCGCGTTCTGGAGGCGCCGCGGGCCATCCGAGCAATCGCGGCCATTCAAGTCAATGCTTGATATTCCACCAGCTTCGCCCCAGAAGCGTGCGTGAAGCGGCTCTCCGCTCCGCTAAAGATACACTCCAGGTCCATTTTCACGCGAGCTGCGGGGCGTTTAGACAGCCGGGCAGAAGGTGAAACAGCGAGAGAATCCAGTGAGTTTACCAAAGCACCGCGATATCGTTTATGTCTCCTCTACAACACCACGGACAACGAGAGAGTCATCTTTTAGGTGGAAAAACATAATACAACATCATAGATCCCCTTTATCAGGACAACGGCAGAAAAGAGAAGACATGGAGTTTAATTGCAGGAGTGCTTGGAGTGGAAGGTATATACTAGCTTAATAAACACGTGATTCTTTAAAGTACTTGTAGTGACAATAAAATCTGTGAGTTGGGCAAGCAAGATGCTCCGCTTCTGAGACGCTCCCGTTGTGGTATTGTGCGTGGCGGAGGACAGAACAAAACCAGAACGCAGCACAGATGTGCCTGGTGAAAAATTAAGTAAAGCTACTGGAGCGCTTCCCTACAGCGTTCAAGGTTCAAGGGTCATTTTTAGTCATTCTACACACAGGGTTGCACAATAAAATTGCAAGTTGTGGTCCTTTTATGCTACACAAGAAAAACACTAACCTTTTTTTTTATGGTGGAGCACGGAGTTGAGGAGTCTTACAGTTGACCAGTCTAAGGGCGCTTTCACACCTATAGTACGGCAGGCTCGCTGTGATTCAGTGGTGAAGTTGCAACATTGTTGTATTTTTCATATGGTTTGGGTTGCATTCACGCTGCACTTTG
Source organism: Perca schrenkii (assembly GCA_025617405.1). Lineage (NCBI taxonomy): Eukaryota > Metazoa > Chordata > Actinopteri > Perciformes > Percidae > Perca > Perca schrenkii. The sequence continues at coordinate 28,466,408 of CM046796.1, forward strand.
TCAAACACTCCAAACTATGTAAACAAATGTCACACGGTCGAAAGGGTCGCTTGTTTATTGGACAGGATAGTAGAGTGAAACTCGCTGACACTTCTGGTCTCAGAAATAATGGAGTAACACCAAATTAATAACATATTGAGTTTTCTGGTTTTGCCTGTAGTTTATTAATATTTTAAGTAGGCTATTAATATGAGCAGCTTAGAAGACAGCAAGTGAAGGAGAGGGCCGGCCCTGATGAGAGAGAGATAATGATGTGTTGTTACACAGATGACTAGCAACGTATGGTCATAATAGGTTATGGATTTGAAATGTATCATCCCTTAAATCATACATAAATCCATACATTGTGTGCAAGGTTGAAATTGCAGGCTTATAAATGCAGTTTTTTAGTTCACTTCCTATATTTGGGTCAGATTGCATTCTCATCTAAAGTGAACCAAACTCTAGTGGACTTGGAAGCAAACTAAGACCCCTGTTTTCAGGTTGTTTGGTCTGCACCAGAGTTTGAATAAGCTTTCACACCACCCCACATGAACCATGAACATGAACTATCCCACGAAACGCTCAAGGGCTAGTTAAATGGAAAGCAACCTTAGCTTTAGGAAAAAGCTGCTTTCTGGTGCTTTTGTTTAGTTTAGTTTATTTGTCAGGGACCATGCACAGTTCAAGCCCTGTACCAGAGTTATTTATACAGCTAATTTACATCTGTGCTTCCTGAGCAAGGGAGATAAAAGGACAAAATGGACAATATAGACAATACTATCAAAACAGATAAAAACTTAACAACAACATATAACGAGCATTACATAACGTATAACCCAGTATACAAAATATACATTCCATATTATAAAAAGCCGAGTCATTGAGGACATTTTAAAACTGCTGAGGCTTGCATAATCTCTAATGTGAAGTGGAATTAAGTTCCACTTTTCTACTGCTGTAAAGGAAAAAGCTGATTGACCAAATGTAGTCTTCCTAAATTGAGTGTAACAGTCACCTCTTACAGAAGCCCTGGAGACCCTTACATTTCTCTGCAAAATGACACACATTGCTTGAGTGGTGGTGGTGGTGCAAGATCATGGGTCAATTTATACATCAGGCACATGTCTGCAAAACGCTCTGCCGGCATCTGTCTCCAATGGCTAGTTTGACCATGGAAAAACGAGTGACGGCCAGGTTGACGCATCACAAATTGCAAAGCACACCTGACTACAGGAGACATTTAGCTTAGACTTGCCAACATAGTTGGGGCATTTCGAGGTTGTGCATCCAAGTGCGATAGCTGCATTCACACCAGCCCAAACAAACCGCACAAAGGAGGAAAACAAACTCTAGTGCGATTAAACCGAACTAAATGAGGCAGGTGTCAAAGCCCCCTTAATATCCCTTGGGCTCAGCACACACACCTCACCTCATCGATATCACTGATGTGCAGTTAATGGGTACCAATGATGTTCTGGGTGGTTTTAAAGCCATTTCTTATCAGTGCAAAAGAAAAATGGGGTCCGGGAATACAGAAAATCTAAATGCAAATTTTCTGCCATGACAACTATGCACACCGGGTCTGGTGTGAATTATCAGCATTGCTGTGTTCAGTTTTTGTCCCCCCCCCAAAATATCAAGGCAACTGTGGTAGAGGACTTCACGGGTCTACCCGAACCCTAGAACATGAGATCTGACCCATGACCTGTATCGGTTCTGATCTACAGATTATAAGGTCAACTGGGTCCGTGTTGGGTCTGGTTCTAGTACCGTGGGTGCAGAGTCTGTTTAAAATTATATATAATATCAGGGTAGACATTAGACAGCACTGATCATGATAGAAGTGCTGTGTGTGTGTGTGTGTGTGTGTGTGTGTGTGTGTGTGTCTGTGTGTGTTCAAAGTGCATCTGTGGCCACAAGATGGTACCAAATAACCTGCAGGAGCTAGTGATCCTTGCTCAGGAGGAGAAGGGTCAGAGAGCACAGGTCAGGCAGCAATTACCGATGTTAGTGTTAGCAGCCGTAGCAAAGAACAATCCTTATTTTAATTCAAAAGGTCAAACAGCCAAAGTTATCTTTATTATGATTGTTGCTGGATTCAACAAAATGGCAAAGCTGATTCTAAACAAGCTGTGTTTATCATTATTCGTCAGAACAAAAAACCTGGAGGGACTTTACCAACTTTGGCCAGAAGGCTACTAACATTACGTTAAGACACAACTGTAGACTAGCTTTAATAACTAACAACAACTAGTGTGCTTTAACTCAACAGAGTTTCTTCAACACTAGTCTATATACACAATGTTTGGGATTGCAATTCCGCCGGATTCAATATTTTCAGCCAGAAGTCCGTTAACTTCCTCTTTCTTTGTGTTGGAATTTTAAACTCCGGTCGATTTATGAACACTATGGTTAGCTGCTCCTCAGATCTCTGCAGGGTAAATCCAGACAGCTAGCTAGACTATCTGTCCAATCAGAGTTTTCTGTTGCACTACTAAAACAACTTTTGAACTTGCACATGTTCCACCAAAACAAGTTCCTTCCCGAGGATATTTTGCACAGGCTCCATGCTGCACCGTCCAAGACGATTGTGATTGGTTTAAAGACAAGTCAATAAACCATAGCATGCTTTTCTCCCACCCTACAATGCTATGTGGACTAGCCAGACCCTTCTCCACAGCGCTGTGAAGGAAGGTCTGGCAAAGCGAGACTACTTCAACACTAATAACTTGAGTGAAACTGTCTGCCTCTCATTCACAGCCGGGATTCTTATAAAGGAACAGTAAATAAATCAAAATTTTAGGATTATTCTGGCGGTTCATGCCTTGAATTCCTTAGATGTTTGCAGCACGTTTGCAGCATGTTCACAGCGGAAAATGAATTGCTGACCGCACATAGTCCTCTCTAGCTCTTAAAGGAACACGCCGACTTATTGGGAATTTAGCTTATTCACTGTAACCCCCAGAGTTAGACAAGTCATTACATATCCTTCTCATCTCCGTGCGTGCTGTAAGGCTGTCTGATGGCTCCAGCGACATCAGGCCAGCACAGAACATGCAGGTGAATGGTTCGAGCAATCCTACTGCTCCGAATAAGTGACAAAATAACGCCAACATGTTCCTATTTACATGTTGTGATTTATAGAGTCACAGCGTGTACAAAAAACAACGTGTGACAGCCGTCTTCTAACTGTAAACAAACCGGGAACTATATTCTCAGGCGGAAGAATATAGTACTTGGGCAGAGTGATATGCTCGCAGCAAGCCTGTCTGAGAATATAGTTCCCGGTTTGTTTACTGTTAGAAGATGGCTGTGTCTCATGTTACGTTGTTTTTTGTACACGCTTTGACTATACAAATCGCAACATGTAAATAGGAACATGTTGGCGTTATTTTGTCACTTTTGTCACAATTTGGAGCAGCAGGCTAGTTGGAACCAGTTACCTGCAGGATCTGTGCTGGGCTAAGCTAATGCTGGAACCGTCAGGCAGCGTTACAGCACGCACAGAGATGAGAAGGGTATGTATCGACTTGTCTTACTCTGGGGGTATCACTTTTCTATGTTCCTCTCAAGAAACATGATATTCTGTTATAATGGTGTGAAACATTTTTTATGATAAATGCTGAAATTAAGTTTTGCTGATAATTTCTCTTTATATTATGTGAAGTAATGACAAAGTACAGCTTTCCTTTTGTGTTTCCTTCCTCTGATATTGTATTGCAGGGGTGTTGTCAATGCAGGTGAAACAAATGCAGTAGCATTTACTTTGTCATCTCTATTTCCATATAATTTCCATTTTGTATAGTAAGCAAGTCTGTGTCCAAAAGATTAAGAGAAGAAAGTCTACTTTCCCCACTTTGTCTTTTCCAATGTTATCATTGTTTTATCTTAAATGTAGGGAAGAAACAAGAAGATCATAAACATGGTCAGACATCGTTTTTTTCTGACAGCAATGTAAAGATCAGAGCTGTGCTGAAGTGTTAAGAATGAGATTTACTGAACCTCTAAATCCCTTAAAATGTTTTGCCATCTTATTTTGCACTGTCAAGCCATATCCAGCAGTTAATCAAAAAATATCCGTATTTGGCAAAGGGTGGAAATGCATAACAAGATTACTTCAACTGAATTAGCATGTTTGATTTGTTAATATCTATGCTGCAGCCTACATTTAATTTTATTAACACTCTCACTTATCCTCTCCGCTTATGCTCTTTGCCTGTCAGGTCATGTGTCGCTAGAGTCAGACAACTGTTTTAGCATGAGGGTTTTCAAAGACTATCATCTTTAATAGACAGTATATAGAAACCAGAAATCATGCAGCAGAAGCCTTCTCTGCACTCTTGACTCCTGCCATCCATTAATGAGAAATTCACACAGCCGTCTGAGCAAAGGTGATATCTGAATGGTTGACTGAAAGGTTACTGGTTCAAAACCCTCCACTGGCTAAATAAAAGCATGACAAAATAAGAAAAACTCTCAATTGAACTGCATGGCATTACAAGCAGCTATAGCATTGTTAAAGCATCAAAAACCAGGAGTCCCACTGTTAAGTTGAACCACACACACACAAAAATAGATAGGCTAGAATATAGCTAAATATCTGGTGTTAATACACTATGTAAATGGAAACCAAAGCAGTGCACGAGCCACAATCAGCCAATCGACAACAGTTTATGGTAGGGGGGGAGGCAGCATGTGAATGTGCCGGCCGGCCAGTGGTTATCTGTCTGTGAATCTGGGGGGTGGAGCTTCTGAAGGGGGGTTGTATTTGTTTGGCAGTTGAGTTCAAACATCAACCATCTTCATGCAGCATTGCTTACTGCACCTTTACCAAGCTAGTGTTGATGTCTGCTGTCGGTTACAGTTAGCAGACATCAACACTAGCTTGGTTGCCTAAAGTTAAAGTTTACACAGTTTACTAAAGAGATGTATTGTACTATTGACTCCTCAAAACTGTCTGCAAACCATGCCAGTTTGAAAATGAAGAGAATCTGTGGGTAAGGAGTTAGAAAGAAGTGAGTTTACCAGGCCCGTTCGTCATTTCCACTTGAGGCTAGTGGTCCACAGCTACATTAGCAGCTACTAGCATAACACAGTCAAATCTCTGATTAAACTGCATTGTGGGTAATGTAGGTGCCTGGTTTTGACAGGGAAGAACAATGGTTCTGCTGCATTGATTTGTATCTTCATCAATGTTATAGAAGTGCAATGCTAAATCAGTGGATGATAGCTTCTTCTGTTTTGTACTCTCAAGCTGCCTGTCCCCTTCAAAGCCAATGTCAAGATGGGTTGTTTACCAAAGCTGAACTCAATGTGACACATTTGTGGGGATTTATTTTGCCACCAAAGTTTGCTGTTGTAAATGTAGGTGTGACTTTCATAAAAGGAGGTCAGACTTTTGACACTTTTCCTAACCCTAACCTGGGGGTGACCAGATTTCCGGGAGCTGAAACCGGGACACTTTGCGCGTGACCATAGTGCTTGTGCATGCGCACACGCTTTTTAACGTGAACATGTGCCAGCCCAGGTCAGACATAGACACAGACAGTAACTTCATTATTTTGATCGTAAGCTCCTCATCTAATAAGAAGTGTTTTTTTCCGGTAAAATTAACAAAATTGCAGCCACAGCCTTTTTCAGTTTAGTGTGATATTTATGTTGAGATTTTTTGAAGTGTTATTTATTCCAATAACACCAAAATAATTAAAATGATTTATTGAAAGATTTTGAGCATTAAACACTTCATTTCCTGCATTATGGTGAAGATTTTTTGAAGAAAAATAAAGTTATAATAGGCTATTACAAGAATAAAGTCACTATATTTCAGAAAATAATCTATAGGCTACCTGCACCATAGTCTGCTGTGCGTTACGTGATTGCTCTGCTGATACGGTAGATCTCAGACCTTCTGACAGACACAGAGCTCCGCTTGGGTGTATGAATGAGACAAAGAGTTTAGCTAGGGAAGTGGCTGTACGCTGCTATACTTCGGAGGTGGAAACCCGAAACGACTGCTGCAGAAATACACGGAGCACAAACTCAACACATCTGCCGCAGCATGCCCACAGCTGAGCACATCCATTATAACCTGAAGCTGCGCTGCATTTTACAGCGAGAGTGGACACTAATGGCGTTTTTCCATTACATGGTACCTACTCGCCTCGACTCTACTCGCCTTTTTTGGTTTTCCATTTTGAAAAAAAGTCCCTGGTACCTGCTAACAGGTACTTTTTTTAGTACCTCCTCAGTCGAGGTTCCAAGCGAGCTAAGGCGAGCCGAGAAGGTGACGTGAAACCCTGCAGGCTACAGATTGGTCGGAAAGAATCGTCACTGATCACTGCATTGCTAGCGACAGACGGCATTTTTAAATAGTTTAGCCAGTGGTGTTTTTTTGCTGCCGGAGGCTCCATGCAGAGCTTTCTCCGTAGCATACAAGTGGCCTGATGTTTATACTTGTGCGCTGGTGTGTGTCGAGTCGCTGTGTGTGTGTATGAGGTGCTGGTGAGCGTAGGAGAAGTGAGAGAGTGTCGGCGATTAGCTCCGCAGCGAGTAGTGACTCTAGAGTCACATAGTGAGAGAAACAAAGTGTCTCCCCTGTTCTTTCTGACCACGGTGGGAAATCTGGAGCAGTAAAAGTTAATTAGTTAGTTATCTTGTTGATTTCATGTTGTTTATGGAGGAGAACCAGGAAATGAGTCGGGGGAAATGCATTGACATATAGGGGAAATGCAACGCTACCAAGCCACGCCCACGGCAGTCGCTATGACGACCAGCCACGCTGAGGCGGTACTAAAATCTGCAATGGAAAAGGGACACACAGTGCGCCGAGTCGAGTCGAGGCGAGTCGAGCAGGTATCATGTAATGGAAAAACGCCATAAGCGACGCACAGGTCTGCTTCAGAGCTCCGTGTGGTTGAGTCTGAACCGTAGACTGGAAACATCACGTCACAGGAACTTCAAACTAAATTAGTATTGCCCTCCTAAACTTTGTGTTGATGGCATCAATGTATTAGACCTTAGGCTATGATTCCTCCGAAAACTTCACCCGGCTTTCACAGCTTTCCTCACGTAGAGACGGTTGCTTGGTGATAGCAACAAATACAGCATGGTCGGACCCCGCACATAGCTGCCCGTTCTATTTGCCTCGGAAAAATAAACTGGACAAAGTTACATTCGGGGCTACACTCAAAACATTCGTGACTGAAGCCCCGGCAAAATCGGCTCACACCACTCCTTGTGTAAACCGGGACATTTTAGCGTCCCGACAGGCTTTTGTCGGGACTAGGGACAAGCAATTCAAAATCGGGACTGTCCCGGTCAAATCGGGACTGTCCCGGTCAAACCGGGACGTCTGGTCACCCTACCCTAACCAAGTAGTTTAAACCTAACCAAACCTTAACCAGTTGTGGATTAGATTAGAAAATATAAAAAAGTCAGATAAAATAATCATATTGATCACTTTGGAAGGCAATGACAACTTTTTTTAAATTAAGTTTAGATTTTAACAGCAGACACAGGCACAGGTCGGGATGAAGAAGGTATAGTGAAAACAGTGTGTAATTTCCTTACAATTCCCATACCCACCCACAAACCAACCCGGTTCAGGTCCAAAACAGACGGGAACACACAACACTGACTCATACACACTTACAAACACACACCAACATTATAAAAAAAAAGAGGAGGTAAAACACAGCTGGCGGGGGGCAGCTGGCGTCAAATGGAGCGGTCCAGAAGGAGCTCAGTTCTCCAAGTCAGGAGATAAGCTGAGGGTGTCAACGAGGAAAGGGTTCTATGTCTCTAGGAATGTCAAGATAGAGCCTTTCAGAGAAGATCTAAGCTTCTCAAGCTTCAGATTGTCGGGCACCTCTTTAATCCAACGGTCGTGTGTAGGGGGGCGGGAAAGCCTCCAGTTGAGCAAGATAAGTCTCCGGGCTAGCAGAGATGTAAAGACAAGGGCCAGCCTTAGTGCAACAGGGAGGTTTGCGTCAGAGGAAATACTGAAAATGGCTGACAAGGGGTTAGGGGGGATGGTGTGACCGTAGGCTCTGCTCAAGGTGTCAAAAATACTCGTCCAAAAAGTAGTTAATTCAGGGCAACACCAGAACATGTGAGTATGGTTGGAAGGAGACTGGTTACACCTATTACAGGCGTCCCGGACAGTGGAATATATTTTGGACAGTTTCGCATTTGTATAGTGGACTTTATGGAGGACCTTGCATTGGATCAAGCCATGACGAGCACATATGTAGGATGAGCTAACCGTAGTCAGAGCAAGATCCCATTGTTGGTCCGTAATAGCCATATTCAGATCGCTCTCCCATGCCCGCTGAGGCCGAGCACAATGAATCGTACAGTATGGAAACACATTTCTTTCGGTTCAGGTCTGTCACCAGGAGGGAATCAATCAGGGTTTCGGGGGTGGTGTGGAAAGTGGGGGAATATCTTCTTGACAAAGTCCCTAATCTAGAAAAAGCAAAAGAGGTGTGACTTTGGCAAACCATAGAGGGAAGCAAGCTCAGTGAAGGACATGAATATGCCATCTTTATATAGGTGTTTTTTTACGCTGATGACACCTTTATTGTGCCAGGCCCTAAATGCGAGGTCTGAACTTGAAGGTGTAAAGACATGGTTTTTAAGCAGTGGGGTCAAGATGGAAGAGCCCTGTAAGTCAAAGTTTTTCCTAACTTGACTGCAGATTTTAAGCAAAAGGGATACAATCGGGCATGCGCCCACCGGTGTTAAAGGAAAAGGGAGCTGAGAGCAGAGGACCGACCGCAGTGGGTAGAGACGCACAGTTGTCGTTCATCCAGTACAGGAGTTTTTGCAAGTTAGCTGCCAGACCCCCATCAGCCTTCGGAGACTGTAATATCGCCTTTCGGATCCTGGCAGGTTTGCTGCCCCATATAAATTTAGATATCGCCCTGTCCAGCTTGTCGAAAAAAGATTTAACAATAAGAACCGGGATGTGTTGGAAAAGGTAACGAAATTTGGGGAGCACAACCATCTTAATCAAATTGATCTGGCCCAGAAGGGAAAGTGGTAAGACTGACCAGCAGTCAAAGTCACTTGAGTTTTTTTCGACCAGGGGTAAGAAGTTTTTGCGAAACATGTCTGATACGGTCTTTGTAATAAAAATCCCCAAGTAGCGAAATCCGTCCTCCGCCCACTCAAATGACGACAAAGAGCGTGGGAGCTGCATAGCCAGAGAATTTATCGGTAGGAGCTCGCTTTTCTGATACGGAATACGCACCGAACCGTTACAGAATGTTTAAAATCACTGATCGCATACAAAGAAACTTTATGAGTTGTGCCAGATCGTGGGATGTGTTTGAATCCTTCCTCCAAGTGAAGCCAGCGGTTCTATCGCAATAACAAACAGGAGTGCCGACAGGGGGCAGCCCTGTCTGGTGCCTCTCCGGAGTGAGAAAAGGGGCGACAACGTGTCGTTAGTTTGAACTGAGGCCATTGGGGATGAATATATAAATAATCTGACCCAAAGGATAAGGTTGTCGCCAAGGCCAAACATGTCCATTGCCGCATAAAGGCCTTTTCAGTGTTGAGGGACACCACGATTTCCGGGGTATCGTTACTCAATGAGTGAATGATGTTAAGTAGGTGTCTAGTGTTGTGGGAAGACCAGGCATGGTCTTATCTAGCGAGATAATGGAGAACCTCTGAGAGAATTTTGAGGTCCACATTGACGAGTGAGATTGGTCTATAGCTGCCACAAAGCAGGGGGTCTTTTCCCGAATTAGGGAGATAGTGGCCTTTGACAGGGTGTCCAGCAGGCGATGATGTCAAAATGCCTCGTTGTACACATCTCTCAGGACTAGTGTGAGGAGAGCGGAAAATGTTATGTAACACTCTACAGTGAAGCCATCCTGCCCTGGGGATTTACCGCTCTTTAGCGAGTTAATGGCTCCTAGAACCTCAGCAGTGGTTATGACCCAAGTCATTCGCAGATTCAACATCTATTAGTGTGTCATCCATGGGAGGGCAGTCAGAGGTGTACAGTTCAGCATAGAGTTTGGCAAATATTTCGTTAATGTTGATAGGATCAGTGTGATCTCGCCTGAGTTAGCTCTAATGGCAGGAATTAACCGTGAGGTTGCCTCGGCTCTGGCCTGATGAGCCAGAAGCTTCCCGGCTTTATCCCCTGACTCAAAAAAGCGGTCTAGATTTGAGCAGACGAAGCTTGGATTTATTTATAGATAAGAGGTCAAAGTTTGTTTGCAGGCTAAGATGTTCTCTGTAAAGGGTAGGGTCTGGACCGGCCACGTGTTTGTCATCGATGTCCTTAATTTTCCATAGTAAGTCCGCCGTTTGGGACATTTCGACTCTTTTTAAATTAAAAACAAAGGAGATAAGCTTTAGAAGCCTCCTGTACACCTCTGTTTTTGTCTGGCAGATGATTCAGCTAAAAGAATAGAGTGATTTGGGAGTGTAGGAATTGCTTATAGTGATCCTCCGCTAGTAGAAAGGAATTAAACCTCCAATGCTTGAAGGGGTTAGAATGAGCGCGAAAGTAGAGATCAAGGGAGGTTGTTGCGTGATCTGATGTTACGATACTGGGGTAGTCGCTGGATTTAATCTTGGAGAGCAGCCTATCTTCTAGAAGAAAGAAGTCTATACGAGTGTAGAAAAAAAGAGAATGATTTTGCGGTGGGAGGTGTGTGCCTGCATGGGTTAAGTCGTTTGGCAAAAGCATGCAGATCTTAGTTAAGGAGTACGATTTGTTTGACGATCTGTCCAGTATAGGGTCCTGGACCACGTTAAAATTGCCAACCACAATGATATGATGATTTTCAATGTTTGGGAGCGATGTGAAATTAATGCGCAGTCATCCCAGTTGGAGCCGTAGACGCTGGCCAAAATGACAGGTGTGTTTTGCAATTTGCTGGCAACTACAGCAAAGCAGCCATTAGGGTCCAACACCGTTTTTCCTGGTTCAAACATAAAATGTTTGCGAATTATGATGGCAGTGCCCCTGGCCCTATTATTAAATCTTGAGTGAAAGACGTGGCCAACCCAGAAACTTGTAACCTCACTGTTGCGAAGGTGGGTCTCCTGGATAAAGATTATGTCACCTTTAAGCTGTTGGAAGTGGGCCATAATCCTTTCGCTCTTAGTGCGGCCACCCACTCCTCTCACGTTCCACGGGATAAATCTAATTGTGTTGTTCGTGTTGGACATACCTTACTGTCACCACGTGAGTAGGCAAAGCAGAGCCGAGGTGAGAGAGAGGGCAGTGCGAGGGAGCTGGCAAAAAAAAGGAGGGGGACACAGACGACCCAACCACACACACACACACACACACACACACACACAGTACAGGCAGAATAGAACATCACATAACCAGCGATTAAATCTGAGTCACCTGACCTGAAATCCCCGATAACTACCTGTACCTTGAGGGTGCACAGCGGTGTGCCATCTACACATCCACAAGGGTTCCCAGTGTCCCCAACTCCCAGAACAACAGATCAGTCCAATATCAGAACAATTACAGTATAAACAGGCCATCAGCTTAGCAGCATTATGTGCATAAGATACAGCACTCAAGGTCTCTACCTCATCAAAGAGAGAAAAAACAAAAAGAAAACAAAACAAAACAGAGGTACTGTAATACGGACAGTCATGAAAATACAAGTAAAGACACTGTGGAAAAGCAAAAAGACAAGATCACAGTCCTGACAATGCGTAACATGAGTCAACAGGGCATATATAAAGAAAAAAAAAGAAAGGAAAAAAAAGGGTTTGCTAGCATGGAAGGATTAGTTGAGATATCACCTGCGACTTAAGAATACAGGTTGACAAAAAGGATTTGTGTGTTGCCGCTACAGCTTTGAACAGAGGAAGCATAGTTGAACTCTAGTTAGGCAAAAATATAGCTGAAATATGTTACTACATCCCAGCCGCTTGGAATAAAGACTTGAACTCAGTCAAAAGCGAGGCCTTGTTGTCAGCTAGCATGGCCATAAGTGTCGATACTACGGTGCTCGGCAATGAATCTCCTTTCTTTGGGTCGTCTTTCTTCGACTTGTTGGACTGTAAAGAAGGGGATAGGAGCGAGGGGAAATGCGACTTACTTCATCATGTTGCCACCCTAAGACCCGTAATTGGGTCAAATTTGATCCGTTTTTAAAGTTTCATATATCAGAAATATGGGTTTCGTTCAACCAAATTGCCAAAAAATAACATGGATGCTTACTTCTGTTGAATTTTGGGTGTTTTATTCAAATTTATAGCATTTGAAAAACATTTTATTTTAAATGGTTTTAAAACCATAGCCAGACTAAACTTTTGACATTAACAAGTCTGTGATTCACTCAGCATCCTCTGATCTTAACTATTATTCAGAATAATTCATAATTTCTGCATTTTTCAAAAATTAGGTATAATGTCATAAATTGACACAAGGGTTAGTTAGAAAGGGACTAAAGCTCCATTTTACAAGATCCTTCACAAATAGTTATTGTGCCAGAGAGCATTTTCTGTGAGTAGGTGTCCTAGTATCTACTTTACAGGCCCTCCATGTATCTTGCATCCTTCCCATCCAAGATAACATATGAAACCAGACAAGAATAATGGTAATGTATTAAAAGCCATGCCTCACCTACCACACATAATCCCACATCCTCACCTGTTGCACCTCTTCAGTTTAACATGACAGCAGAAGAAAATCAAGACATTTCACCTTCTGTTTGATGGGGGTGGGTTGATGGAGACACAGTGATGCATTGACACCCTCCTTCATGTTCGTGCAGACTGAAAAATTGACAGTGAAAAGCCGGCAAGCGCAGCCAGCCATCTAAAATGACTCTCAAGGATTAAATTTCCAGTCTGCTCAGAGTGGAGATTAAGGCTTCCTGTGTACACACAGGGATGTCATTAGTTTGATCTAACAGACATGGGGCTGAATATCTTCCTATATTTCCTATTTGTGGAGTTCTTGCAGGTGGTGGTTCTCTGGGGGGAAACGTTATCGTATTTCCTTTCAATAGCCTTGGTTTTGGAAATACATTTTTACCATTGATTTTCCCTATGGATATTTCAGAGACACCCGACCTAAAGCTTTAATATGAATCACCCATATTGAGAACACATGCAATGAGTCACCCCATATAGTATCATGAGTTAGATCACTTTCCTTCCATCAGCAATGACGGTTCCATATCATGATTATAACCCGTGAATAAATTACAACTAAGAAAAAAAGTGGCGCCGGCACTATCCATACAGGTTCGCCAACCGCTGACTGCTCTGAGCGCATCCACCTCTCTCTTTCTCTTACAAAACGCTTCAGTAAAATATTTTCATAATCTTGTCATCATTATGTGATAAACGTACGCTAGGAGCACACTCTCATACACATAAGAACAGCTGATTTCTGGCACAGTAAACAGCTTCAGCGGGCGGGCGGTTTTTGTACGTACTATGAAATCCTGCCGCCGCCACTGCCCAGTCCTACTACCTAGCTTCAGCCATGGAAGAAAGTGACAGAAAAATGGCCACATGTATGGGTAACATTGACACAACTGCACGTTGTTGTAAGTCAACTTACAAAAAATGTCAACACATTTCTTTGAAAAAAATGTTCAGATACATCACTCACAACTCTTTGTTCAGGGAGAAATCAAGCAAAATAAGAACAACACATCAGGTAACATGAACTGAAGTAAAACAAAATGGCAATTCATTTCAGGCTAAATCAGCATTCCAGTTCATCATAGAGGTGTTGGATGGGGTTCAGGTCAGGGCCAATCAAGTTTTTCCTCACCAAACTGGGAAAACATTTATTCATGGGCATGGCTTTTTTTGCACTGGGGGATTGTCATGATGTTACAGGAAAGAGCCATAGACAATCTGTTGACACAAACTTTTAAGCATGCTGTTGTTGTTCTGATTCCAAGTGATCAGGATCTTTGTTGTACTTTCCAGCAGACACAGCAGGAGAATCTGAAACAGTTTGGCCTGAAAAGTGAAAAAGAAATTACTTTTTTTAACTGAAAAAAAAGGATAATGAAGTCAGGTTTGGCCTTTTCAAAATGAAAAAGCTCTGAAGACCGATTCTGGAGTGATACCAAAGCTGCCAGTTTTCTGTTGGACAGGTAGACCAAATGATCTAATCAAGGGAATTCATAATGGTATGGACCATTAGGTCTTAGACCACTGACATGGACTGGTTGGTTTGGATGACTAAGAAGCCCTCAATACAAAAATTAATTTAATGCTCCTTTAATAAACCCTGAGATATGATTATACAACTGAGGTTTAGGGCACAGAAAGAAATTCCCACTGCGAGTTATCTACCTAACAGTCTGACATAACAAAGAGTCAAATTTACTTTTGATGAAATTCACTTTGAAATAAACCGTTCTTTACAGAGCTTCCTCAGTTTGGAACATTATTTTTATTTTTTAGGCATTTTTGGGCATTTTAGGCCTCCATCTTTATAGGACAGCTTAGACATGAAATGGGAGAGAAAAGGGGAATCACATGCAGCAAAGGGCTGCAGGTCGGAGTCGGACCTGCAGCCACTGCATCAAGGAGTAAACCCTCTATATATGGGTGCATGCTCTACCAGGTAAGCTACCCAGATGCCCAGTTTGGAAACTTTTACCAAAATACACTGACACTGATATTTCTAATCCAAAACAATTCAAATTTTAAAGAAGTTTTTGGGGGCATTTTTCACCTTTAATGGATAGGAAAGCTGAGCTATGAAAGGGGAGAGAGAGAGAGGGAGGAAGACATGCAGGAAACTGTCACAGGTCGGACTCAAACCCCGGACCTTCTGCGTTGAGGTAGAAACCTCTACATATGTGTGCCCGCTCTACCAACTGAGCTAACCATGCAACAAACAATTCAAATCTTAAATTAAATATATATTAGTTAGTTAGTAACATCTAACGTCCATCTGTTCTTAGCTCACCTAGTTTTGTTCAGTTTATCTATACTTTGCCTTTGGGCTACAACTATTTCCATTTACTTTAAAGGAACCAATTTTCAATATTCTTTATTTTTTTGGGGGGGGTATTTTTTAGGTGTATATTATATAGCTGAAGATGTGAAACAGGAGAGAGAGGGGGAATGACATGCAGCAAAGGGCCGCAGGTTGGAGTTGAAACTGCGGCCACTGTGATAAGGACAGAGCCTTTGTACATGGGACGCACCGTTTACCAAGTGAGCTATCCAGGCACCCCTATTTTCAAGGGTTAATTCAATTCAATTCAATTCAATTTTATTTATAGTATCAAATCATAACATAGGTTATCTCTAGACACTTTACAGATAGAGTAGGTCTAGACCACACTATAATTTATAAAGCCCCAACAATTCCAACAATTACAGTAATTCCCTCAAGAGCAAGCAGTGCGACAGTGGCGAGAAAAAACTCCCTCTTGGGAAGAAACCTCGGACAGACCCAGGCTCTTGGTAGGCGGTGTCTGACGGGCCGGTTGGGGGTGTGATGAACAGTGGCGATAATAGTCACATTAATAATGGAACAGTGACTGGATGTAGCGGGAAGCTGCAGGGTTCAGCAGGAAGCAGCAGGGTTCCGCTGGAAGCAGCAGGGTTCAGCAGGACGCAGCATGACATTGCAGGGCACCGCTGAGCTCAGCATGGAGTGCAGCAGGACCACGGCGACAGCTGGAACCAGGATCTTGGTGCCAACGTTCTACAAGGAAATACGCTGGGGGAAAAAACATAAGGACTCTGGGGAGTAAACTCCCCAGAAGCTAGAATTAGTAACAAGCATTTCTGGGACGGGATACACACAAATAGTAATAGTAATAGTAATAGAAAGGGAGAGGAGAGAGCAGCTCAGTGTGTCAAAGTAAGGAAGTCCACCGGCAGTCTAGAACTATAACAGTGTAACTATAACAGCGTAACTAAGAGAGACAGGTCATAAGGAAAGATAGCTTTTTCGGGCTTAGAACTCTCCCCCTGCCAGATCGGGCTTGGCTGGCCTGCCTCCCTCTACTTTGTTATGTATTATTAATCTAACAATTATGAAGAGAAGCAGGTGGGCCAGTTAGGTGAACACTGCAACTCCTCACTCCATAACTATAAGCTTTATCAAATAGAAGAGTTTTAGGTTCATAATGAGAATGAAGCAAATAATTAATTATAGTTCATTAATTTGAGTTCTTCAAATTACTCAATTTTTTTTTTTTCTTCTCCAAAAATATGAAATCCTTTTTGAAACCATATCTAAACAATTTTATTTGGGATAAATTGACCATGTTCCCCATTTTGGGTGGCTGTAGCTCAGTCCGTAGAGAGTTGGGTTGGGAACCGGAGGGTTGCTGGTTCAAGTTCCCGTACGGACCGTGAAGTACGGAGGTGGACTGATAACTGGAGAGATGCCAGTTCACTTCCTGGGCCAAGGTGCTCTTGAGCAACCCCCCAACTTGGGGAGACTGATCAGTCCGACTGGCTTTTCTGCCGACAGTTGGCTGTCTAGTTGGTGTGTAACTGCCGTAAAGGACCTGAGCATGTGTGTGTGTGTATTTCATTCCTGTGTGTCATAACAACATAGTGTAAATTGTAATTTGTAATTTCCATTGGTGATAAATAAAGAGGATAAATTATAATTATTAATTATAATTATAAATTAGTTTCTATAGCCTATATTTTTTACCTATATACTTCAATCATAATTTGAATTACAGCCTTTCTAGTTTTGTCATTATTTAACTCAGCGAGTTAGATTATTTTGCTTGTGTGTTCTGTTTACCTGTACACCTCTTCCCATCATGCCCTTTTTTATAATCTGTCTTTTTCTGTGTCTTCGACATTTCTATCTCTTCTCTGATTCTTTCCCTCTTGATTCTGACATTTCATCTTCACGTCTGTGTCAACACACTGCATATTTTGGCCTATTTTTAGCTTTCTGCTCATCTGCCTTCAAATCACACACACTGTTTGCTCTGCCACACTAAGCGTGCTGATGTACAATTGTGTAAAAATAAAAGAAGAAAAAAATGGAGAACGTTGAAAAGAACCTTTGTGATCTTGTGCGTATGTCAACATACATTTCATCTTAAACATGTTGTGACAGTAATAAATTCAGCTTGATGTCACCTAAAGTGCAATTTGAAAGCAAGCGTGACATGTCTGTCCATAAGTACAGCGTTATTAAAGAGGCAGGAGTAAGCCTTCTTATCTCTGAGTGCTCTATCAACCTGGAGTATCGCTCAACACAGGGGCTCTTAAATACTTTTTAGCTTGGTATCGAAATGAAATTCAGCCTGGGACCAAACTGAAAATTTGATTCTGTCACCCCGGTGCTCAGTCTCATTACAACATATTAGTTCCCTTGTCATGTGGGAGCCCAGCAAAAAAACACCAGCTTAGACAGACAATTACTGGATTTATAAATAGGCGAACCAGCAGGTGAGTTTAAAGCAAATGAATTTGACTGAGCACTCAACAAGGTGAAATTCCATCTAAGAAACAGAATACACCTTACTCCAAAGATGAAACTTTGTGTGAGTGAATTAATGTGAGATGAGGGTTGCTGGGTTGAATGAATTCTGCCAAAGGTGCCCATGAGCAAAGGCGCTAATAGACCCAATATCTCCTAGTACATGACTTACTGTTGCTGGGAAAACAATCCTTTCTCACTTCCAATTTATCGACATACTGACGATAGGTCAGTGGCCCCTCAGCGTTAGATACCGACGCACAATGCACTCTATAGTGTCTGTATGGGACGCACTGGTGCTGTAAGAGACCTCTGAAGTGGCAGGTGCTCAAAGTTAAAAAGGGTTAAAGGTAACATTTTACTTCACTGTGTAGCCTAGAACTTAAATACATTCTGCTGATAATAATTCACCTGCTAAGAAGGATCTTATAGCCTAAGTCTCCAAACACTGACTGATTATTATAAAAAAATTTAACACAGGATGCTGTCTCCTGTCCCCATCACACACACATACACACACCCACACACACCCACACACACACACACACACACACACACACACACACACACACACACACACACACACACACAGAGAACTGTTGCTGTCACCTCTTGTGTATCAGAGAATGAAACAGTGATGCTATAAGGCTCTCACACAATGACTCTAGTGTGTGCCCCAATAAAACGAGTAATTGTGGCCGCGGCAGCTCGTGCAGTTACCGCGAAATGTCACTACTTCAAAGTTAGCTGCCGCATCCACACATTTAGCTTGCCTGCTGGCTGTTTTCATCTTGGAGGAGACTAGTTAACTAGTGGCAGCGGCTAGAGGCTACTATAACAAACCAAATGTGCACGCATTCTCATTCACTTCCTCTTGTAAAATACATATAACAACTCAAACATAATTTCACTGCAAAGCCCACTTACCGGCACTTCAACTTCCAACTTTCTCTCGCTCTTGCTGGCCGCAGGGGGGTAAGCCTCTCTTCAGAACTTGAACCTCCTATGGTGCCATTTTGATGCTACCAAACGCTCACCCGCCGTTAGCATTCCATTGACTGCCATTCATTTTGACGTCACTTTGACAGCGAATAACTTTACATCTGAAGCGTTTAAAGACTTTATTTGTCCATTTCTAAAGAAACACGACAATGTATAAAAGGCTTCATTACCTTGTATCTCACGTTATGGCTCCATAGCAGACATTTTTGTAAAAATAGGCTAACAATTGTCATAATCACACGACTTACTGTCGCATATTAGAGGAATTACCGTATAGTACAGGAGAAGCTCACAGGCAGTTTCGACTCACATTAGCTGTTTAAATTAACTAGCATTTTAGTTAGCAATAATTAGCCTGTGCCCATGTTATATCCTTACATATATCTACGCTCTCCGTCTCTGCAAGATTGGGAATGATTGAGATTCCTGTTGGCACAGCTACCAGAAGACTTCCAACTTTCAGACAGGTTGCTCATGTCACATTTACGTCGTCTCTCTCAGTTGGAGGCTGCGCAGTAACAATCACCAGAAAAGTGCTTCTAACATCCGGGATAACGGGATCTGTTTGTCCAGTTTATATACTGTCTATGCTCACTTGTTTCCAAGCTGCACGTCTGGCAGGAAGTGGACACGCGATAACCCTGGTCATCATGTGATATGAAGGTCTAGGTCGTTTTTTCTAGCTAATTATTATTGTTAAATATTCTTCTTTTGCCATCGTCAAAAAAACATGCACTTTGGCCTTGAGGGCAAAAGGGTCAGGTGCGTAAGCATAGTTTGTGTGGGCAGCTGGACAATACGGGTGTCAAAAATAAAGTGTACTTTTGCTGCTGCTAGTAAAATTAATCCATATAAAGACAATTTTAAAACGGAGTGTCTATTTGCACCCCCGGTACGAATAGCCTCAGCCACACAGCTGAGTTATTTACACCCTGTGACGTAACAACAAAAAACCGTTACTCGCGTGCACCGAAATCATGGCGGACATTCATCTTCCATGACCGCAGAAACTGGCATATTAGGGAAGTTTTGTCTCTAAAGTTTATAACAATTGAATTTCTAGCGGAAAATGGATACTACAGTTGCGCTTTCTGTCTTTAGTGAAAGCATACAACCGTTAGTTTGTTAGTTAGTACCTATTTTTTTGTATACAGTATGGTTACCTAGCAACCGAGGCTTGAAGAAACAGTGGTAAACAGTTGTTCAACTTCCTGAAAGAACTGCTAGGTGAGTGGTTAGTACGCTTGCTTTTGGTATGGCAGTTTGGAGTTCAATTCCCCTGTGTGATGATCTTATTTTTTTAAATTTGGATTGGATAATTTGCATGCAATTGCGCAGGTTGGTAGGGGAAGACTCATGAATAAGACTGCTCTGGTTGGGTTGGTTAGGTTTAGGCAAGAGGAGTGGGATGGTTATGGTTAAGGTAAGAATGTCAGGGCGATAATATTCCAAAAAGGTGTAATACATGAGTACTATGGATAACTGTGTGTAAATATATGCCAAGGTACTGTAAATGCACAGGGGTGCAAATAGCATACACTGCTAATTGTACCAGGGGTGCAAATAGCATACACTTCTAATTGCACCAGGGTACAAATAGCACACTGCTAATTGTACCAGGGGTGCAAATAGCATACACTGCTAATTGTACCAGGGGTGCAAATAGCCTCACCCATTTTAAAATCGCATCAAACGTGTGTGGGTTGGTGTATCAAGCCTGGGGATTTTAAGGACCTACATGTCTGCTTTGTGACATGTTGATGAGTTGTGAGTGAGAATGTGTTGGGGAAACAGCTTGTTAATCAGAGTCTGATCTTACCAAAGTCTAGGCATGCATGTGTTAGCAGTTTTCACAGATGCTAGTATTGCAATTAAAGTAAGCTAATTTGAATTGAAAAAAAGAAACGATAAAACATCTACATTCACAAAAGTACAGAGTAGGTTATTTCACATAGTTCATATTTTTGATGTTTTTGACATGACATATTAGTATAAGTATTAGCATGGCAGCTAAACTCACAGGTGTCAAAACCATCAAAACAGCAATCCTTCAATCAGTTTTTTAAGAATTCTTTCTTTCCATTCCCAATTCTCATCTTATCCACTTCTTAATTACCTCAGTCCGACCCTACACCCCTCTCTGTCCCTCCCAAACACACTCCCACACACAAAAAGATTTTGATGGAGTGTTAAATGAAAGATAGGGGAGGCCTGTAGGCGGTCGTTCTTAGGCCAACAACCACCAATCTCAAAAAAAGGTCAATTAGATATAAGCAGAAAATAATAATAATGTCTGATGTTTATTTATGATCCTATTCTATATAAATAACAGCACTCTAAATGCCTGGTAACACCAACAATTGTTAATCCACACATATTAGCAGAGCTAGTTGGCCAACTACTGTAGCTGTTCAGTAGTGATTGCAAAATGAAGCCTCATGAAGCTCATGAAACGATTTTATTTATTTTCTGAGCCCACTAGATGGCGCTCAGAGAATGGCAAATCAGTGTGCTTTCAACCCTTTGTTAAACAGAGAGCGCCATCAAGTGGTGAAAATGTGTCACAAAGCTTTATGAGGCTTAATTTGGCCATCTCTGTGTGTTGAGCTAACAGCTAACATGCTAGCATGTCAGGAACATGCTAGCTCTGATCATTCATGCTCTCCAAGCTAGCTCGGGAACTCAGCAAGCTAGGCACCTCGGTTGCTAATTGATAATAAGTTAACAGATGTTATTCAAGAGACACATTTGTACCATTCTCTAATAGCAGAGAGTAACGGTATATAAAAGTGAATGGTGCAATATGTCTAATGGACTAATCCACGTTGTAGGCAAAAGTAAACAAGAAATTTCAATAAAGGGCTAGATTTCAATTTTGGCCAGTGCTGTTGTCAGCTGCTCCATCAATGGAAAGAAAAATCAACAAGCCTTTATTAATGAAATCAGTTTCACTTTATTCAGTTCATCTAAAAGCCATGCTTGCATTCTATTCTGAGCGGCATGCCCCCGACCAACCAGGAACCACTAAATAGCTAGCTACTCTGCAAGATTTTGTACCACAGCTCCCGAGATCATGCTGCAGATGCCCTTCACAGAGGCAAGTGACATTTCTGTGTTGTGTAGCTGCAGAGCTGACTACTGGCTACCCACTGTATCCTGCAGACCAACTACAACATGTTGACATTTATTGACATTTATTTGATCAGGGTCAGCCAGCTGGCCATGCGCTGAATCATGGACCGGGAACCACCAGTGCAGTCTGCAGCTCTGAAGAATCAAGAGCCCTAAAGAGTTCACCCATTAAACTGGACTCTGCATTCAACACACAATGTACATCAGGTTGCACTTGCAGCCTCCCTAACTATTCTTATGTCGATGCTTGTGGCTGAGCCATCCTCATGGCTTCCTTCTTGGACTTTGCAGGGTTGAAAACTAAATGTAAATGGACTGTATTTACATAGGACTTTTCTAGTCTTAACGATTACTTCACACACATTCAGGCCGGCTACAAACGATGCGTGGCGTGAGCGTGTCAGCTGTGTCTGTTTTTATTTTGGCTCACATGTTAACAGGTTAGAGCTTCCACACTGCCTGCGTGACACGCATGTCTCAGGCGCGGCTCGAGGCGCGCCGAAAACGCGTACATGCTAGAAACAGAACCGACGCCTATTCGGAAGCGTTTCCAGGCAAAATAGAATACGAAAAGATGTTTATATGTCATTTTGACACAAATACATTTCATAAATGACATTTTGATGTTTTGAAAGTCTATAGGTTTTGACATAAATGCAGATTTAAATGTCATTTAAAAAAAAAATAATAATAATTATGGATTTTCAAATATTTCACCTGTCAATACAAAGTGAAATATTCTGTAGCCTATTTTGCTGTCAATACTGCCGATGTTGTCTTTGCTGTAATCAAATCAGTATATATTTATGTTTAACATGAAGTATACTACTGCTTGTGTGCAGTTTATCAATGGGAAACATGGGATACATGTGTACAGACAAGGCTATAGCAGCAGCAGTGCCGTGTCAGACACAGAAAAATCCACGCAGCAGAAACGCCACGCATCCAGTGTGTGTCATACACTGTGGTCCGAGGCTGCCATACAAAGCCACCGGCTCATCAGATAAACATTCACATACCGATAGCACAGCATCAGGAGTAATTCTGGGTTCAGTGTCTTGCCACTTGAGTTGCCCCCGAATCGGAGTGTAAATGTGTGTGAATGATTATCTGATGAGCAGGTGGCACCTTGTATGGCAGCCTCGGCCACAGTGTATGAATGTGTGTGAATGGTGAATGGTTCCTGTACAATGTAAAGCGCTTTGAGTAGTCATTCAGACTAGAAAAGCGCTATATAAGAACAGTCCATTTACATTTACAGCCGCCCTAACTACAATTATCTCCATGGTTTAAAAAAAAATTGTTGTACAAAATGTTACAACCCAATCAGAGCAGAAGGATCCACAGCCTGAGGCCATTGGTAGGACCATTGTTCAAAGGAAAGGCTTGTCGAGGCGATTCCTCACTACAATTACAGAGGCCTTTCATCTGTTGCTGCTCTGTGTTTTCACCAAGGAGCTATCTTGGACTTTGCAGGGTCGAAACTACAACTGACTCCCTTGTTGAGAAAACTAGCAGTTGTACAAAATGTTGCAACACAATCAGAGCAGAAGGATCCAGAGCCTAAGGCTCTTGGTGTGACCATTGCTAAGGAGGAGGGCTGGTTTATGCAATTTCTTACTGCGATTATGGAGGCCTTTCATCTCTTTTCATCTTTCCGGGTTTTTTTTCTGCTTTGTTGTTTTTGTTAGTTTACTTTCTGCCGAAGCTGAACCTAAAGGAACTGCAGTCAGTGGCAATGGACACATCCAGAAAATGCTGCCAGTCAAGTTCAGATCTCTTCTTTCCACAGATGTAACACAGTACTCCCACTCCCTACACTCCTGATCAACAGTCAACCAGCCATCACAATCAACTCACTATTTGATTGTATTATCTGCTACTCATTTGTCGTAAATACATTTACTGTGTCAATTAGATTGTGGAAATTTGGTTAACCGATGAATATAAACTGAGATGGAATTGGCCTTAAGGTGCCTTCTGCCTTTTTTATCTAATCTGAAGGCCCGTTGGGTCTTATACAATAGATGGGCCCTGTAATAAACTTAAATGAATTAGCGTTTAATTAACTCATAAAAAACTAAGTTGGGGAACACTGGGGGCTCAATAAGGGCCCACAGCTCACGTTTTTACCCTGATGTCCGCTAACAGGTTAATCCAGCCCTGATCAAAGGGGGCGGTGATGATGTGTGATGAACCCAAACATCACTGAGAATGTGTTCAGCCCTAATTCACTCATCATGTGGCAGAATAGATTCCTCTGTTTTGGACTCTGCGGCTCCCCGTTTTCACAAATGTCAGGTCTGCTTTTGGTGAAGAACAGTAAGAATTCATTTATTTTCATCAAAGTTTAAATTAACGTGAAAGATTTGTGTTGGTTTACTTCGTCCCAGTCTTAATTATTTAAGTAATTATCTTCACAAAAGTTTCTGCGCGGGAAAGTCGCCGGACGACACAGTCTTCTGATCATAGCCATTCTGAGACATACAGAGAGAGTTGTGTGGAGTTGATAGTCTTAATTAGCTTTGTAGCAACTCATTTGCCAACGGCTTGAATGTAACGGACTTCATTAATATCAAAAAGTTACGCACTAAAGCTTTAAGTGTTTTACAGTTTTTTTTTAATTGTTAACAAGCGTTTAACTATACTTAAGATACTTTTTCAAAACTCTTAACACAGCAACCCACCTACCTCACACAATTAGCCAAATAGTGCATTTTCTACTTAAAACCAATTTTTTTTCATTAAATACCAACTCTACATTTCAAAAACACACTAACTCTATCAAAACACGGCAAACCTGATTCAAAATCAAATCATTCGGTCAAAACACTAGCACGTTTCCCCCCACCCAAGAGGATCAGATAGTCAATCATGGCACGACTTTCTAAATGTGTGCAAATATTCCTACTTAAAAAAAAATAAGAAAATTCAATATATTCTGAGTTTATTTTCCCTGTAATATCCCGACCTTTATTCTCCAAATATTCCATTCCATTCCAATATGACATTACAAAAACTCCATTACTTTTCATGTTTCAGTTCTACCTGCATGCAATAGACAATGTGAAATCCAATGCTTTTTTTGTAATTCATCTTCCTTTTACCGTACGTTAAACCACCCTACACTTTTGGCTTGAGGGTCAAATATGTGCATTTTGGCAAGAAACTACGTAAAAAGTGAATGAGTCATCTTTACTTTATAGAATGTACATAGAATTGCCGGAGTAAAAGCTTTATTAGCAACAGGAAATTGCAGTCAGTGATCAACATATACTGTAAATGCTGGTGTGGCCAAGCATTACCAGTACTTGTGTTTTATATTTATATATTCATGTAATAAAGATTAATATCAACTTAAAAATGCTGATATAGTTTATCCTGTTTCCTCTACTCCATTTCTCTCTCTATCTCACACACACACACACACACACACACACACACACACACACACGCTTCAGGTACAGTCCTCCTCAGTGGACTGTGATTGACTTGACAAATGTGCTGTGGAGCAGTGCGCTGACAACATGTACCCAGCTGGTCTCATGTTGAAACCTGGAGGCTTTTCCCTTCAACACGTCTTCTCCCCATCAATCATTGCTGAAATCCGAGGCGGCCATCATTCTCAATAAAAAAAATAAAATAAACAAACAAAAAGCTGAATGCCACTCTCATCATTACGTGCATCATTCTTTATCATCATTATCATTAATGCTACTGTATAATTAGGATGATATATTTACAGGTGGGTCTCGGTGGGTGCGTATTGGAATAAACTCACAAATATTTTGGTGTTGTCAATTTTTA